>CM036616.1:68014551-68646693 GCA_020745705.1 Hemiprocne comata | reverse complement strand
AAATTGCATCAGCAAGACCTACCAACAATTCAGCACAAAATGAAAGCAGTGTTACCTTCAAGACTTAAAAGTATATTTATTATTTTTGAATAAGGTAATTAAAATAGAAATTATTAGTAGTTGTGCCTGTGTTGTGCAAATGTTGACCAACATCAGAAATCAAAGTGTGATTCAACTGTAAAACCTGATGGGCAAACTATAATGTTAAAGCTCCCCTCACAATGTAATGGTGTCTTAAGCTGTCAGTACTTGGCTATTAGAAGGAGAGTATACAGATCTGCTTGCTAATCTGCAATGCAAATACATTGCAGTGACAGCTTGTGTTTCTATGCATTTATTTCAGTTGGGAAGCATTGCTTTGAATTGCAAGCCCTCTGATTTGTCTAATTTATGTAAATACTGTGAACATCCATTCTCTTCACAAAAGTTAACTCATAAGCAACAATTCTAGCCTATTCTGTTATGAGCTGAGAATTTTTGTCTTCCTTACTATTAAGATATTAACAGTAAGTATGGCTAGCCTTCAGTTTGTGAAATTTTATGACAGATCTTCTGGTATTTCTCAAGAGCATTTGTGTTCATTCAGTGAAAATCACGACACTTCATGAGCTGGAATCTGATGGGTCAAATGCAGCATAAAATAATTTGATTCTTGGAGGATTAATAGAAAGAACATCATACAGAGCTGAGCGAAATATGAATTAACAATTCTAGCTGCATAGCAAATTTCTCTGAAGAATTACAATAAAAACCATTCAGGAAGAGGCCATTAGGAGTGACAGACAATTACTGTTCAAAATGTATCTTCCAGCTTTACTCTACAGCTGGTTTTTTTTAAATAATTATTGTAGACAATAATAATATTCTCATGTTATATATGTTCTTGTTTTACCTTGTTTGTTGATTAGAAAAGGAACATCCTTCCCTAAAAAAACCCAAGGTGAATAAGGAACAGGATGAGTAGCTGTGATTTCTTTTACAATTTTTTTCCCATATAAAAACCCCAAATACTTGTAAATGTAGTCTTGTGTATCAGTAAAAATATCCTATGATAAGATTACTGAGAGGTTCTGCTAAAACTTGATCCTCTTTGCCTATAAGAACAAAGTGATCAAGCAGAAATTTTACATGCTGAGTGTCTGGCTCAGATTTTTTTTCTTTACAGGATACTTTTATTGAGATGCAAATTATTTCATATATGTCTATCTAAAATTCTTTACTTTCTTGAGGATTCTTCTTGTGTGTAAAAGAATGGCTAAGCTTCCAACAGAATACATCAGCACACTGTGAATGCCTTTCTTTTCTATCACCAGTGATTTTTGAGAATTTTCCTTCACTTTTGGTGTGGCAAAAAAAGAGAAATCAGTAGATTTTAAATTTATTTTCTTTCTCAGCCTGGCAGACAAAAGTCAAATTCAAATACAGGTATGGTCCTAACTAGCATAACATCTAGGGCAGAAGAAAAGAAAGTATTTGGTATCTAAATGAAATAATCAGGGTAATGCAGACACCTAGGGTACTTTTAGTTTGAATTTACTCAATTAAAGGCTCACATATACTTTTTCAAAGACAAGTGTATGTTATGTGGATGTTATTAAACAGGACAGTGTTGCTGCAGAAGTAAATGTGTCCTGTTGAAAAAAAAAGAATAAAACAAAAAACAAAACAAAAAAACATCCCTTTAATGAGACCTGTTCAGGGTCATGCTGAACCTGTGTTCCAGCCACTAATATTGATTTATTGTTCTTACAACTAATCTACTACTCAATAAATAGGAATAATTACTCTGGCAGCATCCAATCTCGCATCACAACAGTCTTTACACTAGAATGCAGGCTTAAATAAGTGAAGCTATACAATATGATTGAATATCAACAACTCTTTTTTCCTTAATTCTAATGTAACTTCTACACTGAGAATTTATTGGAAAAATGAAGACTGTCTATAAGATATTGTGGGATCAAATATTCTAATGGTACAATATAAGGGCTAAGTTTACTATTTACCTGCATTCAAGACATCTTCTTTAATCACAACCACTATGTTTTCATTATCATAAGTATTCCTTCCCCAGCTAATACTGAACCAGAAAATATTCTACCTGAAGTTGTTCTTTAACACAGTAAATAATCTTATGCCTACAGTGAGGGTATATGATGTTGGTACAATCTTTTCTACTGGGTAATTTGAAGGGTCACTCTTTAAAATGTTCGCTGATCATATACTTATTTAAGCATTAGCTACCTAAGGATGAACTCTGACCTCTGCTTCCAAAACTAAACCTGCATATTGTGGAAGACTGGTGTATTGTGAGTATGCATAAAAGTTGATTAATTTCATTTTTATAAATCTTGGTACGTGCATATAATTAAGTACATTTTCTTATTTTAATTTGGGTCTTGGGAGGTTTTATGCTTCATGTTTCTAGAATCAGGGAAAAAATAGGTGCCCACAAATCTTCTTTAAGGTATCACTGAGAAAGAAAAAAAGCAGATTTTGCAACATTCATTCCTCTTTCTCTCAGAATATTCAACACATGTACTAAATGTAATTATATGTTTGGATATTTTACTGAAGAAGTTAGGAGGAAAGAACCACCTTGGAATCCCAGTTACTCATTTTGGATTATCTTTCAAAATAAGAATGGTTAAAACCAAAACTGTAGATCCATGGTTTAATAATGCAATAATGACTTGATGATTTATTTCCAGTCAGGCTGAAGATGCTCACTTTTTTCGTTATTCTCCGATTCTGTGTTTCTACAGGGATCACTAGAAATCATAATCAAAACTTTTCAAAGATGTAAGATTTAATTTGCCAAACACTTCAAGTAATGGAAACAACCAACTAAAACCAAAGTGTTGAAAAGTATTCTACGCCTTAATACTCTTGACGACCTGTCGTCAGCTGTTGGTATACAAGAATGGATGGTGCAGGCTGAAGAATAAGCAGTTTTTGAACTAACGTGTCCTGATATACTGGATTCCAGGGCTCTGTTAAACTTCAGAAATAATAAAAAGTTTTTATTTGCTGACCAAAGAACAGTGGAAGATGGAAACTGCCCTGCTTCTTGGAGAGCTAAAGTCTTGTCTTTGCAACAGTTTGTCAGAACAACTGCAAGTTTTGAGATAAAATATTCCTTTTAGTAAATTATAATTTAGTGAATGTCTTTTATACTGCTTTAAAAAGCTGCTGTCAGATTGTTAAAAAAAAAAAAAAAAAAAAAAGCAGAATTATTCTTAATAATCTTGTGTTGTGGTCCAAGTTTGACCTGGGCTGGAAAACTTGAGTCAAGTCACGGATCGCCCTTCTTTTCTCCTCAAATAGAAGAGGAATAGCCCAATTGGCTGGTTTTAATTTCCCCAGTGGGTCCATCCCTAGCTTGGGACCGGCTGGGTATTTCTGTAGAACACAAACTCTGCTCAGATGTGCGCGGGCACCGGCACAAACACAGAGACTGTGTGCTTAAAGTACCACTTTGCTGTAACAGCTTTGGAGCACAGGGAGTGTGGGGGTGGGAGCTGGATATGCAAATGTACATACAGGAGACAAACGGGGTGTGTAAGCGATAGGTAAAGAGAAAGATAGAAACACTATTATAGTTGGGGGTAGGGTGCCTGGCGAGTTCCTCATACAGGGTAGACGAGGTGCGTGTGTGAATGTGACTGACTACTTTGGCCCGGGGAAAAGAACACAAAGAGAAAGATTTCTCGGTCAGTGGGTCTCTCTTACAGTATCTGGCTCAGAAGCATTGACAGATATGGCGGCGTCTGTGGCTTTAAGAGCGGGCTTTCGGTGAGTGTGGTTTTCGGGTGAGTGTGGCTTTGGCAGGTGGCTTCGACAGGCTGCCTTGGGAGCGCAGCGGGGGCGGGCAGCTTTAGCTGCAGTGGGACACCACGACAAACAGCTATACGCTGGAGCTCCAGCGCAGGCGGCTACGGCTCATGCTGGCGGCTGCCCGTGGTGGCTGCTTTGGAAGGGCAGCTCAGGCAGCAGCGGCTGTGATGTTGGCCAGAGTTGGGCTGGGGCTGCGGTGGTGTCACGTGGCTGTGGCAACCGGCTACAACCGGCTGGGGCTGCACCGACTGCCCTGGGAGCACTGATGACAGAGGGTTTGGGGAGTGAGCAGTGATTCCAGCTCTTTTAGCTTTTTTTATTGTGCTCTAGCTCTCTTCTCCATTTCTTCAGCTCCTTTCACGCAGCTCCTCAGTGAACAGGCTCCACAAGAAAAGGCAGGAATTCAGGAAAGCAGGAAGCAGGGAATAGCAGGAGTCCAGGAGTGCAGGGGGTAAAAAGAATGCAGGAGTCCCACCCCAGCCACCGAAGCTTCTGTGTGATTTTTTCTCCTATTCCTTTTCCTTCTATCTTCTTTTCTTCTCTCTCCTTTCTTCCAGCAGAAGAGAACAATGAACGCCAAGGACTGATAATGACCCACAATGACCGTCTTATTTGCATTCTTATGTAGGGTGGTCTGGCCTTTTGTCTGCTCAGCCCTCAGCTCCTACCTGTGGTTCCTGTAACAATACTGCCATGCTCCAGCCAAAGGCTGGGTCCTGGCTGCACACATAGCTGTCTCTGTCCTTCATTAAGTAGGTCTCAGCTACACACACACAACCCCCACCCCCACCTCCCACCCCGCCCCGCAGTGTTGTCACTGCTTCGTGGTTTTTTTGTGTGGTTTTTTTTCTTTTTTCAACTTTTAGGTCTCTCTATTGCAGTCAATTTGTGTGAGACACATACCTTTTGTGGAGGCCAGTGCTTCACATCTTGTTAGCTACCCACATATTCTTAACCTCTGTTAATGCTTTAGATTGCCTGAGATCACCTCTCCAGTGAGTTAATGGCTCAGACCAAAGTATGTAACATGAAAAATAATACTCACAGTATTTGAACCTGACTTTAATTAATTAACCTGCATAATATTTCTTCCAAAGCTGCCATAATACCAATAATTATGCCATCCATCCTTCACTGTATACATTTTTTAAAAAAAACTTATCAGTGTCCTTTGAGAACCTATATTTTCTACAAAAGCTAACTCCATACAATTTTTCATACATTTACTCTTTTATTTTCATTGGAAAATTTGAGCAGCATTTTCTGCAAAATTTGAAGTGTTAGCACAATAGGAGTGTTTCAAAGAGATCAACATTTGGCATGATTCATCACTGTGCTATTGATGGGAAATAGTTTCTTTAGGAAATCAGCTCTTATCAGTGTCATCAGAAGTCAAGTAAATTCCCACAGGCACTACACAGCAACAGTTCAACAATCAACAGCCATCAAGAGTGCCTTTTTTCCCTTTTTATCCTAACCTGTTACTGCTTCAACGACTGAGAGAAGCACACATCTTCAACTTGCTGTGCTCTCCTGACACAAGTCAAGGCTGGCTTGTGTTAGATGAACATGAATATAAATACTTAAAAATTAAGCAGACTTCCAGGACAGACTTCAGCTGATATGTTTATTTCCTTATATGTGTATGCTCTCTAAAAGCCGAAGGGGGTCAGCTGTATAGAATTGCTTGGGCTCCAAATTAAGTCATTCTCTCCATCTTGTCTTAGAGGTTCCAGAATCCTAATTTGTATATATCCAAATTAGAGTATTCTAAATGCAAGTTTTGTAATTTATAGAAAACTAGGCAATAATACAACAGGTCTTTTTATGCCGGTATGTAGGTTTGGTATTTTTGTGAGTAGTAGAGTCGCTTTTCCACAAGCTCTACATTTCAGGCAGAATTTGCTGAGGCAGGGAAGGCATGGCCAATACACATCACAGTGACACTAGCATTCAAGGTGATCTTCTTGTCAGAACAAAGTTATCTCAATCTCTTTACATGAAGAAGATGAAATTGTGAAAAACACTTTAAGTGACATTGTGTTCCAAGAGTTATTACGAATGGCAGCAGTTGGAAAGCAGACTGGGAATACTGAGGGGCCAGTTCTCTGTTGCCCAAGATTTTCTGAAGCACTCCCCTCTTTTAGCATCCCCCTTCTTTCTTGATCCACTGCAGCACAGCCTGCTCTCTTGCACCCACATATCAGTGTGGCAACTGAGGAGAGAGCTCCTACGTCTGCCTGTAATTTTAGAAAATAACACTTAGTAAAGGTTATCATTGGAGCATGCTGACATTCCATCTTGTATTGTATGACTTCTCCTTTCCCAAAAATATCAAAGAAAATAATAAACTTGAGTCTTCTGAGACACTACATCTTTGAATGGCTGTAGAAAAGGACCAGTTGTCCAGCAACATCTGAAATGGTTCAAAAGAGAGTTACTTTTCATTGCAATTTATTCTGTTCACCTCAGCCATATCATACAGTTGTGATAGAAAGGATTGATGACCTGTTGTACAGGCAGGAAGAATATTTCTCTTCCAGTTCTACTTGTTATTACTGATGGAGGATTACCAGCTACTGTACAGGCAGTATTTCTGGAATCCAAGGACTCAAAGGATGACAAATAAGAGGGCTAGCCTGCCACTATTCTATTATGATGCATTAATTTGGCAATTTTTAATATTTTTTTTTTAGAACAGGTCTTGTAAATAAGCCCTCCACAGGGTG
This sequence comes from Hemiprocne comata, assembly GCA_020745705.1. Taxonomy (NCBI): domain Eukaryota; kingdom Metazoa; phylum Chordata; class Aves; order Apodiformes; family Apodidae; genus Hemiprocne; species Hemiprocne comata. Next base: position 68,640,127 of record CM036616.1, on the reverse strand, counting down.
GTACGAATTTTTCAGCTGACCATTCAAAGTTGCCCTGGCAATCCCTTATAATATGAACTCCTGTGCATTCCCCACGGATTTTCACCTAACAAGAAAGGCAGAGTTCTCACAAAGTTAGGACTATTGCTTAAAGCTTTTCTATGACCTCTGGGTCAGTGGTTGAAACATGAAGAGATGGCCAAGATTCACATGTTGTTGTTAGCCTGCCAATGTCAGCATTCCCCGCAGTTTCACATGTAAGGAGTAAAAAAGATGTTAATCCTTACTGTTCCCGAATTGCAGCACTATTTTTAAATGTAACTTCCCAGTGTGAAGTGCTTTCCTGTTTCAGGGTCTGAAATACATTCTAATCAATTATGCAATTATGTCTTCCAAAAGCAAGAAAAGCAAGGAAGAAAAAATAAGATTGCACCAGCTATTTGCTTGTTTTTGTTTTTGTTTGGTTTGTTCTGTTTCGTTTTGTTTTTCTGATTGCTTTTCTTGCTATAGCAATTTCATTAAAATATTACTTTGTTAAGAGAAGTCTTGTCTGTCATACCATCTTATCCATTAACTTGTTGGTTACGGCTTTGTCTGTACTACATCAGCCTTGGAATATCCCTTTTAAAACTCCTATATCTGGTCCAGTGTTTTGCAGTAAACTGAAGAAAGGAGAATATAGAAAGATCTCTTCCATTACAAAATAATTCATTCATAAGAAGAAATTACATTTACTAGTGGCAGGTTTTTCTTATGAAGTACACAGTTTCAAAAAATTTTCAAACTGTTTGGGATTCTTTTATTAAAGTAGTCTTTAACTGTTAGCTATTCCAAAAACAAGCGATTCCTGATACCCAGCACTTTTGGATGCTTGCAACAACTTACCTTTTCAAAGTGGATAACAAAGGGCAGGTGTCACATGAAAGACTGGCAAGGTTTAGGAATGAAGCACTCCTGAATTCTTGTTCCGCATTTGTTGTCTCTGAGTCAAACAATCTGTAAAGTATTTTATGTCTCTGTGGATGTGCAGTAGAAGTATTATCTTGAAAATTTTATCTGAATTTTGGACTTCTGGAAGGAATGTAGAAGAAATTTTTCCCAGTTTATCTTAAGTATCCACAGAAACACCAGTTGTAGAGGGGAAATGAGGTAAAACATAATAAAATTTAGAAAGAACTATGATTACTTATTACAAACCAATATTTTCCTTTATAAATCCTGAAATAAAAGCAGAATTTCAAGGTACACCCTTTATAATAAATATTTTGGCATCATATTTTTATAGGTTTTTTTGGTTTATTCTTCTTTTATCACAAGACTTAGGAGTAAGAGGATGTACTGGATGAATGAGTACTACCTAAAATGACAGAAGCTCCTGCATACGAACATATGGTACCACTCAATGGTAGTTTCATTTTCATTTTTGCAGTGCATGCTGAAACTGAATAGAAAGCACCAGCACTCCAGGAAGTTCCTTGAGTGCATTGATGACAACTTCCTCCTCCAAATGGTAGAGGAACCACCAAGAAAAGGTGCTTTGCTGGACTTTGTTCTCACCAACAGAGATGTGCTGGTGAGTGATGTAAAACTCAATGAGAGGCTAGTCTGCAGTGACCATTACACTATAGAATTTAAGATACTGAGGGCAGTGAGAAAAGTGCAAAGTCAGCTGAGCACACTCAATTTTAAAAAGGCAGACTTTAGTCTCTTCAAGGATCTGCTTGGTAGGATAAAATGGAACAAAGCCCTGGATGGGATGGGAGCCCGGGAAAGCTGGTCCATATTCAAGAATCTCCTCCTCTGCACCCAGGATCAATGTGTCCAATGAAGAGGAAAGCGGGCAGGAGTGCCAAGAGGCCTGCATGGATGAGCAAGGAACTCCTGGACACACTTAGGTGTAAAAACAAATCTTACAGAGGGTGGAAGCAAGGACAGATATCCTGGGAGAAGTACGGAGAAGTAGTCAGAGAAGCAAGAGATCAGGTTAGGAAAGCAAAAGCACAGGGATAATTGGATCTGGCAAGGAAGGTTAAGGGCAATAAGAAAAGTTTCTATAGGTACATCAATGATGAGAGGAAAACTAGGGAAAATGTGGGCCCACTCCAGAAGGAAACTGGAGAGCTGGCCATCCAAGATGTAGAGAAGGCTGAGGTACTCAATGACTACTTTGCCTCAGTCTTCAATGGCAAGAACTCTAGTCACACCCACCAAGTTACAGAAGCTAAAGGAAAAGGAAGATCCCCCCACTGTAGATGAAGAGCAGGTTCATGACCACCTGAAGGACCTGAAGATGAACAAGTCCATGGGACCTGATGGGATTCACCCACGGCTCCTGAAAGAACTGGCGGATGAAGTTGCAAAACCACTGTCCATCATATTTGAAAAGTCATGACAGTTTGGTGAAATCCCGGCTGACTGGAAAAGGGAAAAGATAACCCCCATTTTCAAAAAGGGAAAAAAAGAAGACCCCGGGAACCACAGGCCAGTCAGTCTCACCTCTGTGCATGGCAAGATCACGGAGCAGATCCTCATGAATGCTCTCCTAAGGCAAGCAGATAACCAAGGAGTAATTGGTGACAGCCAACATGGCTTCACTAAGGGCAAGTCCTGCCTGACTAATTTGGTGGCCTTTTACGATAGCGTCACAGCCTTGGTGGACAAAGGCAGAGAAACAGACGTCATCTACCTGGACCTGTGCAAAGCATTCGACACTGTCCTGCATGACATTCTGGTCTCAAAGCTGGAATGTTTTGGTTTTGATAGATGGACCACTCATTGGATAAGGAACTGGCTGTATGGTCACACCCAAAGAGTGGTGATCAATGGCTCAATGTCCAAATGGAGACATGTGATGAGTGGTGTTCCTCAAGGGTCTGTACTTGGACCAGTATGGTTTAACATCCTTGTCGGTAACATGGACAGTGGAATCAAGTGCACCCTCAGCAAGTTTGCTGATGACACAAAGCTGTGTGGTGAAGTCAACATGCTGGAGGGAAGGGATGCTATCCAGAGGGACCTTGACAGGCTCAAGAAATGGGCTTGTGCTAACTGCATGAAATTCAACAAGGCCAAGTGCGAGGTTCTGCACCTGGGTTGAGGCAACCCATGCATGAAGCTTGGGAGGAGAAAGGATTGAGGGCAGCCCTGCAGAGAAGGACTTGGGGGTGTTGGTTGAGGAGAAGCTCAACATGAGCCAGCCATGTGCACTTGCAGCCAGAAAAGCCAAGTGTATCCTGGGCTGCATCAAAAGAAGTTTGGCCAGTCAGCTGAGAGAGGTGATTCTCACCCTCTGCTCTTGTGAGACCCCACCTGGAATACTGTCTCCAGTTCTGGAGCCCCCAGCATAAGAAGGACATAGAGCTCCTTGAGCGAGTCCAGACGAGGGCAACAAAAGTGATGAGAGGACTGGAGCACCTCCCCTATGAAGACAAGCTGAGGAAGTTGGGGTTGTTCAGCCTGGAAAAGAGGAGGCTCCGAGGTGACCTTATAGCAGCTTTCCAATACCTGAAGGGGGCCTACAAGATAGCTGGAGTAGGACTTTTTGCACAGGCATGTAATGAGAGGACAAGGGGCAATGGTTTAAAACTTGAAGAGGGGAGACTTAGACTAGATATTAGGAGGAAATTCTTTACTATGAGGGTGGTAAGACACTGGAACAGGTTGCCCAGGGAAGTTGTGGAAGCCCCATCCCTGGCAGTGTTCGAGGCCAGGTTGGATGGGGTCTAAGCAACCTGATCTAGTGGGAGGTGTCCCTGCCTGCACAGGGGGTTGGATCTAGATGATCTTTAAGGTCCCTTCCAACCCTAACCTTTCTATGATTCTATGATTCTATGATTCTTTTTTCCATATAGGAGGGACTCAATCACAGAATCATAGAATGGTTTGTGTTGGAAAGGACCTGCAAAGATCATCTAGTTCCAACCCCCTGGCCATAGGAAGGGACATCTCCCACTAGATCAGGTTGCTCAAAGCTCCATTCAATTTAGGTTGAAAATTTGCAGGAAAGGGGTATCCACAACTTTCCTGGGCAACCTGTTCCAGTGTCTCACCACCCTCATGGTGAATACTTTCCTCTTAATAAAATTTTAATCCAACCCTTGTCCTCTCACTACTACAAGCCCTTGTAAAAAGTCACTCCCCAGCTTTCCCGTAGGCCCCCTTCAGGTACTGGAAGGCCACTACGAGTTTTCCCCAGAGGCCTCTCTTCAGGGTGAACAACCCCAACTTTCTCAGCCTGTCTTCATAGGAGAGGTGTTCCAGCCCTTTCATTATCTTCATGGCTCTTCTCTGGACTTTCACCAATAGCTCCATGTCCTTCAGGAGGATCTGCTCCATGATCTTGCTGGGCACAGAGGTAAGGTTGACTGGCCTGTAGTTCCCTGGGTCTTCTTTTTTTTCCCATTTTTGAAAATGGGGTGGATATTTACCCTTTTTCAGTCAGTGGGAACTTCATCAGACTGTCACAGCTTTTCAAATATAATGGAAAGTGGCTTTGCAACTTTATCAATTAGTTCCGTTAGGAGCAGTGGATGGTTTCATCAGGTCCCATGGACTTGTGCATGTTCATGTTTTTTTAGATGGCTTCAAACCTACACAGAGAGGAAGAAAGTGAATGGGAAACAGCAGTTCCTACTCGTTGTGTCACTTGCTCTTAAAAATAAGCAGCACACGTCTGTATGGATAAAAAAGTTTTCCACATCCTAGAATGTAATTTATCTAATGATTTTTGTGTTATTGTGTGTGTTAGCAGAGGAGATGAGACTTGGAAAGGACCTTTGCGTAGTAAGAAAGTAAGCCTTACTAATGGGTGGTCAAAACATGTCAAAATAATTTTGATTTCAGTTTCAAAGAAAAATGGAATTATTTTGAACACTAAATTTATCATTGAAATAGGGAGAATTCAGCTTCTTTAAAAACCAACCAATGAATGAAAGAAAACAAAAAGTGAAGTCTTAATTTAAAAACAAAACCAGAGCAATACAGGCGTCCTTCCAGACTAATGACTGAGTTAAAAAAAAAACAAACCAAAGCATGTTACATAAAATCATAAAGAAGGTGTCTGGAAGAATAAATGAAGTTATACACAGTCTATAATACTTACAGTGATGTGCTTATTTTGTCTTTTTTTTTTTTTTTTTTTTTTTTTTACTTGTAGACAGAATCTCCAAGGCAACACAATATACAATTTCAACTAAATATAATAGTTACAGTAGTTACTAAATTGCAAGAACTGTGAACTTGTGAAAGAGAGGCACTTTCTCTGCATAAATTGCGGCATCTGCTGGGATGCTTATCTGCCCCTACTTTTCACATATTATGCTATCCAGAATTGCAAATTTCCCTGTCGTAGTGAAACCAATTACAAAGCCATCAATATCTTGTACAGTATTAACAACAATCTGTGTGAGTACCTCTGTCCTCCCAAGTCCTCTACTGTGGCAAAATTATTTAGCATCTTTAGTCTCTCTTAAAGCACACTGAAAAACAGAGTTGAAAATTGTGTTTTACTAGTCATCAGATTTTAGTACTGAACTGGGATTTCAAGAATACATAAATTATACATTCAATCCCTGTCACACGGAAACTGAGGTGTCATTGAACTAATGGGCATCTTCAGAAAATGATTGCCAATTAAAGATGTTATTTTAGGACAGTAATAGAAGTAATTAACTTTTGTGCCAGGAGAAAAAGAATTAGCACTGAGAGGCCATGATGAGTCCATAGAATCAGTCAATAAAGGAAATTTTCTACAGTTACTTGACCTGATTACAAAAGATGATGTTTTAGCCAATGTCACGTCACAGCATGTAGTACAACATAAGCCAACAGCATCAACAAGTTGAATCTCATTCAGAGTAAAAAGGATGCTGGCATCTATACATAAATTTGTGGGATTAGGGGAAATAGTATTAACAGCTATAGATCTATAGAACTATAAGATCAGTTTTCCAGTATAATAAAGAAGGCTAGTTTTATTAAAAACCTTGACCTAGAAAACATTACAGTGTCCTTGGAAAACAGACTTGGGAGGAAAGATTAAGTGGTAATTTCAATATGAGGAGTTTGGTACTCACTGGCCATCATTATCTCAAAGTATCTCACCCCAATCATAGCCAGCATATAGACTGTGCATCTATTCCAACTGGATAATTTCAGTATGTATTTATTAACATACAGGTTGATATAAATATATATGACTCAGTAAATAGGATACAAGTCAATAAGTGGACTTAATGTCACTAAGTTTTCTGGTAGGTGTTTGTGGAAAATAGGATAACTGTTGAATTCCTGACTGACTCAGAGTTGTTAGCAAGCCAGGTAAATATGGCAATGCCATCTGTTTTACCACAACAACATTTGTTTCACTAAACAGATTAACTAGTCCTCCATTTTGGCAGCCTTATAAACTGACTTCCTCAGTTAGTTAGAAGTAAATAGGTTTGTAGTGGGGAGGAGAGTGAGAGCTAGGAAAGCTCTCTGATACATAGGAAAACAGGAAAGGTGTTCGTGATCCTCTGAAATCCTGAGGAAGTTTGTGACACACAGAAATCCATGTATTAAAATTAAAGCTATAATGATAACCTTCTGCATAGTAAGAACTCTCTTTCAGGCTAGTAGTGAGCAGGAGTTTCTAGCTCACACAAGTATTTCAGTTAGTTTTTATGAATGCTGTTCCAGTTAACCTGCAAGGGGAGAAGAGTGAGTGGGGTGGCTGCAGTGGTAGGGATCCTGTGAAGAGAAGGTGAGGAGCACCCTTTGGATACCCACTCATCTCTGGGTTAAATGCACAGATGAGCGATTTGAGGTGAGGGAGAAAGGCATGGGAAGGTTATGGAGAGGCACAGGGGATGACAGGTAGAAGTTTCGAAAGTCTTTTAATCAGAGAGTGTTTTCATTTTGCTCCTTCTCTTCTACACCCACTTGTGAGAGATTAGATCCTTCTCCCTAAGCAGGGTGAAGGCATCTTTGCCAGTAAGACTGAACTAGTAAGAAAGACTTCAAATTAAGATTGACATGGGAGGGATGAAGTTAGCACCTGTGGGGGAGTGATAAACAGGGTTGGCATGCAAAGGGCCTGGGTGAGGTGAGTGAAAGGGAAGAGAAAATCAATAAAATAGGTCATAAGCACCTCAAGCATTTGCATGGAAGTAAGGAAGTGCCTACAAAGCACAACTACAGGGAAAAAAAAAAAACAACCCAGAACTTTTCTGGGAAATTAGCATGACAGAGTGCATCTCTCTGAAGTACCTGTAAAACAATGTATGCAACATGGGGAATAGAAATGAGAAATTAGACATCTGTGTTTAATGGCAGAGCTATGATCCTGTTGAGATCATGGAGGTGTGATGCAATGTCTTGCATGACTGGAGTGCTGCAGTAGAGAGATACAGGCTCTTTAGGAAGGACAGAGAAGGAAGACAAGGAGAGGGGGTTGTCTTTTATGTGAAAGAGCAGTTGGTTTACACATAGTTCTGCCTAAGGATGGATAATGAGCCAGCTGAGAGCTTATGGCTAAAGATTTAAAAGCAGACCAGTATGGGTGACATAGTGGACATCTGCTATAGGATGTCTGATCAGGAGTAACAGTTAGATGCAGCTAGGGTTGACTTCATATTCACAGACCATCCTTCTCATGAGTGATTTCAACTACCCTAATATAAGCTGAAGAAATAGCACAGCAGGTTATAAACACTCCAGAAGGTTCCTAGAGAGAACCAGGGACAGACTCCTGGCCCAAAAGATAAAGGACCCAAGAAGAGAGGTTCTCTGCTGGACCTTGTGCTCACAAATTACTCACTGATGGTGTGAAGGTCAAAGGCAGCCTTGACTGAAGTGACTGCGAGATTGTGGAATTGAGGATGCTGAGAGGAGGCAGCAAAACAAAAAGGAAGGCCACATCCCTGGACTTCAGGAGACTAGTCTTTGGCCTCTTGAAGGACCCGTTTGGAAGAACCCAATGGAAAACGGTTGTGGAGAGAAGTACAGGAGATCTCATGGGTTTTTTCAAGGATCATCTGCTCTAACCATATGTAACTACATGTAGGAAATCAAGCAAAGGTGACAGAAGGATGTATAGATGGACAAGGAGCTTCCAAGGAAACCTATAAAGGAAGGGAGGTGAGGGGGGAGGAATACAGAGCCACTATCTGAATCTGCAGGTGTGGGATTAGAAAAGACAAAGCCTAAATGCAGTGAAATCTGATAGGGGACGTAAGGGACAACAAAAAAGATTTCCATGGGGACATCAGTAGGAAATGGTCTTTCACAGCAAAAATATGGGCCACTGCTGAATGAGGCAGGAGACCTGGGCATAAAGGATAAATAAAAAGCCAAGGTATTCAGTGCCTTCTTCACCTCAGTCTTTATTGGTAAGACCAGCCTCCAACAATTCCTCAGCTCCCAAGACCACTGGGAAAGTTTGGCACACTGGAATAATTTCCTCGGTGGAGAAGGATCAGACTAGTGAACACTTAAACAAACTGATGGCACACATGTCCATGTGTCCTCATGGGTTGCACTCACAATTGCTGAGGGAGCTGGCCCATGTCACTGTGAGAACACTCAATCGTCTTTGACAGACTGAAGAGACTGCAGAAGGTTTCTGAGAAATGGAAGAAATCAAAAGTGACTCTCATCTTCAGGAAGGTCAAGAACAAGGATCCAGGTCAGTAGTTTAAATCTGGCAGTTACTGAGTTGCAACATAGCAGTTCTATTTGCTCTACCATTTCAGGTCTACCTGTGTGTCTTCCCCCTTCTAGTCTAGCAAATCTTTCGATGATGAGCCTGCACATGCAACTTTTTTGCTTTGTCAGTCATTTTGCTCAGATCACATTTCTGGAAGATTTCTTGGTCTACTGAACCCCTTTTTGTGTAATTTTTAATTAAAAGTGATTAAACGTATATTTCCCTGTGTTTATGAACATCTTTCTCTTTGAGGTGCCAGAGACACACATACTTTTGGAAGTGTTTAACAGCTTTGCAGTTAGCACCTTTCTGTATAAGCCTCCCCACCCTCAAATTGCTCTTGTCTGGAATTTTCTTCCATCTGATACTCAATTTATTTTTGGTCATATGAATAAAAACACAAGGACTGACTCTGATAACTTGGGCATTAAAGCAACCTTAGAATATATCTTCATGTTTTAATTTTTGAAAGATTCATGTGTCCTGCACGTTTAAGGCATGTCTTTTAGGTTGGGAGGCATGGTGGCATGGAGTCTGGTAAAAATCTGGAATGCCTTTTAAAATTTTATTATTAATGTATGTGGGAAAGTATGTAATACTGGCATTGGGTTGTCACTACTGGATTGATTTTTTTTTTCCCTCTATCTAAAATGCCACTAGGCAACAGCTAGAAATATTTGGAAGTCTCTTCTGTGAGTAGTTTTGAGGACTTTTTCTCTTGTGTCTCACTACAGAAGAGCTTATTTGTTTCTCTGGAGTGTCTTGATGTTGTAGTGTCAGCAATACAGGACACTGAAGAACCTGAAACCTGAAATTGATATAAATGTTTTTATTTTATTTCATGTTATTCTATCTATCTATCTATCTATCTGTCTATCTATCTATCTATCTATCTATCTATCTATCTATCTATCTATCTATCTATCCTGGTTTAAATATTAAAGGTGAACCCCAGACAACCAGAGGACAGAATTGCTCTCTATTACCCCCCACCTCCTCCCTCCCAAGGGAAGATAGAAAGGGGAATAAGAGAGACTTCAACTTTGGAAATTGAAACTAGAAACAAGTTTACTATAACACAACGAAAAAGGGTAAAACGGAGCTGGGGGGGGGGGGGGGAATGAGAAAATGGAGGCGGGAGAGGGGGAGAAGTGAGTAAATATTTATATACAAATATACAAAACCGATCTCAAGGATGGCAGGGACATCTATGATTCTATGAAATTTGAAAATAGGTATTCCTATTACTAAAATATGAATTGCAGCACCAGAAGTAGCAGAGATGAGATACATGTCAGTAAAAGAAGATACAATGGTGGAGATACAAGAGTCTGACTACCCAGGTTCTGCTTTTTCAGAGAATACAGCATTATTCCCTTCTCACATGCAATATCCATAGAACTTCATAATATTAAGATAATACTGAAAATTTAGAAGGATCATGACAATGATCTATCTGCAGAACACAACTGGCTCTTGCTAGAAGAAGCAAACACTGGGAAGCACTGTTGGAAGTCCAAAGACACTGGGTGCAAGTGTTTATTTTGAGCTTAGCAGACGTTTATCTGAGGACGATCATGTAATGAACAATGTAGTGAACACAATTGAATACTACAATAGTCAAGTTCATGTACCCTTCTCATGTCCTCTTTTTTTGTATGTGCAAAGGAAGAGGGATGAGCCAAATCTGTGCTTTGTTTCTTTGGAGTCCATTGTCATGAGTAGCCCCTCAATGATTTAGCAGTAAGGCATGGACTAGAAGCTCGCACGTTATTCCTCTTTTCCTTCAGAAAGTGACTAAAGTACCAAAGTAGAAATATAAGAAAGAGAAGAAGAGTCTGCCCCTTGTCATTCCAACAATGCTATATTTTTGTGTATAGCATAATAGTGTGTACTGGTCTTCACCCCCTGAACTGAGGCTAGGACACTGAACAGAGATGTGCCATTTGTCAGGTAAGTTTTCTTAGGCAAAAATCTGTGGTTCATCTTTAAAGACTTTCCCTGCCTCATATTATGTGTGTAGCCCACTTTTTTATTCTCTTTTTTTTTAATCCTTTGACAAATGTCACTGAAACTCACCAAAGGATTTGAGATTTTAAATAGAGTAGTTATTGAAAACAAACGAATGAGAAATATTCCTTTGATTAAAGTAGTAGCATAGAATGCACTTAAGCCTTATTATGAAACAGAATAGCTACATAAGGCAGAGAAACTATTAATTATCTAACTGAAATTAAAACATTAAATCAGACACCAGAGAATCAATCCGCAACCTAAGAAGTGATCTTTCATTAATTCCTCCCTGTATAGACCCATTAGCTTCCCTCACATCAAATCTGAGCCCTTTCAACCTCATTTCCCATTGTTACCTACAGAAATATTGTGACTTCAAAAAAACCCAAAACCCAAAAAACCCCTCTCTGTTCCTTGCAGTGTGGCAGCTCCTTTAAGTCACACTTGCGATCAAAAAGAACCCTGATCTGCCGCCTTTAGTTCTACAGGCATGGTAGATAAAACAAAGCACTACAACTTAGCTTTCAAGAAAAGTGAGAAGGAAGTATCATTCTTGCTCTAACAGCAATATGTTGGAACTGAAAAATCTATTTTGTTGTGTTTGTGTGGCTAGATTTTTTGTAGCAGGGGACTTACAGGAGTGGGTTCTGTGAGAAGCTGCTAGAAGTTTACCCCATGTCTGATAGAGCCAATGCCAGGTGTCTCCAAGAGGGACCTGCCAGTAGTGAAGGCTGTGCATATGCCACGTTCCTGAGGAGGACGTGAAGATTATGAATGTGATTCTTGTCTTCAAGAAAGGCAAGAAGGAAGATCAAGAGAGCTACAGGGGAGTAAACCTTACCTCAATCCCTTGGGAGGTGACATAGCAAATAATACTTATGGACACCAAGCTGACCATGAACCTTTGTAACAAAGAAGGCCAACAGCCTCCTGGGATGCTTTAGGGAAACCACTGCGTACAGATCAAGGGTCTTGATTCATCTTCTCTACTCTTCCTGGTAAGACACACACAGGGAGGTCTATTCAAATCCAGGCTTCTCACTATAAGAGAAACACGGACATATTGGAGTGGGTCCAACAGGTGTTCACAAAGATGATGAAGGAACTGAAGCATCTGCCATGTGAGGAGAGGCTGAGAGCACTAGGAGTGTTTGTCTGGGGAAGAATGGGCTCAGGAGCATCTTATCAATATGTATTAATATCAGATTGGGAGAATCAGACTCTTCTTTGTGATGTTTAGTGACATGACAAGAGGTAAGGGGCATAAACTGAAAAAAAGGAAAATTCCAGTCAAACATAAGAAAATGTTACTGTGATGGTAGAGTCGAACTCTGATACAGGTTTCCCAGAGAAGCTGTGGAACCTCTATTCTTGGACATATTCAGAATTGCCTGGACATGGCCTTGGTTGATTCTGTGTGATTCTGTGTGATTCCCAGCGCAACGCTCTGTAGCTGACTCTGCTCTGAGCAGGAGTGGGACCTCACCTAAGGTGAGATAATGCATTGTGGTGCTGTAAATGTTGTGATACATGTGTTTATGTGTGTTTCTGTGTGTACACATGTTCTCAAAAGAACTGCAGCCTTGTTAGAAAAGTTGACAGTTGTGAAAGGCAGAACAGATTCTTGCTGAAGTGCTATATATCAAAACTGCCCTAGGACTGGCCAGCAAATGCTCTGAGACTGGCAGCAGAGTAAGCAGGAACTTTTAAGTTTAGTTGAAAGGAGTGATAAAAGCAAAGCATTCAAACATAAAAGGTTAAGGGCAGCTGCCTTTGAAGTGTTCAGTGCATTGCCTATTGGTCTGGTTTAAGCAAATCAGAAGCGAAGGTGTTTCCTTATCTGGAATGTTAATGAGGGAGAAGCTGAATACTTTACAAAGCAGAATTGTGGCCTGCATGATAATTTTTCAGCCTCTGACAGTGCTTATGCTGCTTCCAAACATTCTGTGACATCCTCAAACTAAAGATTACGGGAGGATGACAACTGAGCCACTGAGGAAGACAGTGGGCTAGTGTGCTTTCAACTGACTTTCAATAGTCATGGGACTATGTGGATTATAAGTCTGTAAGACTCACAAATTTAGTCTTTTTTTTTTTTTTTTTTCAGAAAATGTGATCGTAAGGTGTCAGCAGAATGATACAAGAGTTAAACAAATGGAAGATAGGTTTTTGTGGTGTGGCTGTTTGGAACTGTTTATTAAAAAAACACAATTTTTTACTATGAAGATACCAAGCAGACGGTATCAAAATATTCTAAATCCATTACCATGCCTTGTTTTCATAGAGCACAGTCAGTTTTTGAACAGCTGGTGAACAGAAACGTGTTCCCATAGGTCTAAACAAAATTTGTGGTTTCTTTGTCATCCTTAGCCTTCAGTTTACAAGTAGCTTCCTAAGATACTCACTATGACTGCTGGAGCTAAAGCACTAGATAGATAAATAGAAAGTATTTTCATATTTGCCAACAAATAACACACTCAGCCCACAGATCATAGTCAACTTTCCAATGTAAAGGGGAACTTTAGGAAGATCTTATTTGGAAGGTCTTCATTTCAGGATGAGTTAGATTTTGATCGTACTGGAGAATCTATAGTTCCTCCTCCCCTCACCTGAAAGCTGTGGGATGAGACAGGAATATGTTCAGTACATATGGGGGAAACCTGCACTGAAGAAAGAATTGGCTCTTTCTAGTCTGGAACCAGCTTTAGGGCTAGAAAAATTGTGTGTGAGAAGGCCATGGAGGAGGATGGATCTTGGCTTCCTGAAGGTGCTGAAGGTGACTTAAGCCAACCAAGTTGATGTCAGTATCACCTCAAGAAAAATACGAGCCAAATGAAGTAGCCAGTGAGCACTCTGGAAGATCCAGTGTTTAATCTGTAAAGCTAGGGAAGTAACACTACAGAGTTCTCCCAAAAAGATAATGAACAGCGATTAACACAGCACTAAATATAAGCATAAGAAGATTAGTCTGGTTTTGAAAATTATAATCTTTCCATATCCACACAGCAAACAAAAACTAGGAAAGGGAATTTTCATTTTGTTTGTATAAGCAAAAAAATTAAAACGCATGTGTACTTAACCTCTGCTTGGACTGAATTCTCAGATCACATTGTTTTGGAAAGGGGAGAGTGCAGTGACAGATTTGTACACTGCACCAAAATAATTTTTCTGGGGGGTGATTTATATTACAAAAGGTTACAAAACAGTATGAAAAGAGCAGATCATAATGGAAAAGAAATTATGATGACAAGCTTTTGTCTCTTCACATCACCATTATCCAAGACAAATATGACATCCCATTCAAATTACTTCTCTAGATAGGTATGTATTATCAGTAGTTCTAGGTACAGTGAAAAAAAAAAGAAAACTGCTTAAAAAATTATTAACAAAAGCTTTGCTTCTAGTTCCAAGGACGTTCCATAAGCATATAAGCATTATTGTTACAGGATACACTGTGAAATAAGCTCATATTTTTTAAAGAATAAGGTCCTCCCATGAAGACTCATTTCAATTAGGAGGGAGTTTCACAGGCATTGGCATGAAATAAGAAAACTGTGTATATCCAAGCATATTGTGTATATTCTCTATAAACAGGCATATCTTTTATGTACTGCCTTTTACCTAAGTGTGAGGTACATTGATTGATGGTAAGATACATTCGCAATATATTCTCATGTGCTGTGTTAAGTTAGACTGAATGCTGGTTGATACATTGGACATGTATGATGCCTTCAGACTGCATTTGCCTGCTGGTGTCCTTCAGCTTGGGTGGTGTTTCTTTGATAACTGATTTGCAGTACTTTTTAAGTGTCTCATGTGCTTGGAATACCTGGAGGCCTTTCATTTAATGCTCACTGATTTGACCTCTGAGTGATATTTAGCTGACCTTTCTAACAGCTCATAAGTGTATTGGGTGTTGAGGGTTGTTATTCATGGAGTTGCAGGGGTTTTTTTTCGTTTTGTGAAAAACAATGGGAGCATTATCTATTGAAAGATGACTCAGAATATGTCCAGCTGTCAGTAATTAATTTAAACTATAAAATTGTATTTGTTTTGTTTTCATGACGGTTATTCTGGCACAATCTTATAGAATACTCAATCAAAATTACTGAAAATGTTACACACTTTCTGTTAAAAGATATATATTCTAGTTGAAGGCAGTGGATAGCTTTTGAAGGAAGGGGAAGGGGAAGGGGAAGGGGAAGGGGAAGGGGAAGGGGAAGGGGAAGGGGAAGGGGAAGGGGAAGGGGAAGGGGAAGGGGAAGGGGAAGGGGAAGGGGAAGGGGAAGGGGAAGGGGAAGGGGAAGGGGAAGGGGAAGGGGAAGGGGAAGGGGAAGGGGAAGGGGAAGGGGAAGGGGAAGGGGAAGGGGAAGGGGAAGGGGAAGGGGAAGGGGAAGGATTTTTAGAATCAACAAACCATTTCTTAAGCATTTTTATTGAGAGAAGTGGATGGTAAGTGCAAGAATGCAAACTTAAATTCCCTCAGTTTTACCAAAGGTGTATTAAGTACGCTTTTAACACTTTGTGCGGGTAGTCTGAACTGACATCACTCAGGAAATATAATGTCTAAATTTTGATTTAAACACCATCCCAGAGGTCTGAAATGACTATGAATGTACAGTGTACTTACCATGACTCTGTTTTTCCAAGGATCATAATTTAAGTTTCCTTTCGCCCTTTCTACATCTCTCTGGAAATCATTCAAAGCCCTGTGTCTGTTTCTGGCAGAGGAATCAAGAATTCTGCAGTTCACAAATAGCAACAAGCTATTTACCTAATCTGGAGAATAATAAACAAAGTTTTAACATCAGCAAAGCTTTTTAATTTAACAGTAAAAGATAGCCACAGAGTGCAAATAAATGGTTTATGTTAGGAGTGGGATGAGTCTTTAATGTGTCTTGTACAATTACAGAATCACAGAATCACTGGAATTGGAAGGGATCTCTAGAGACTATGTAGTCCAACTCCCCTGCTAAGGGAGGATTGTCTGGAGCACGTTACACACAACTACATCCAGGTGGGCCTCTAACATCTCCAGAGAAGTAGAATCCACAACCCCTCTGGGTAACCTTCTCCAGTGCCTTGTCACTCTCACCACAAATATGTTTCCCCTCATGTTCAGATGAAACTTCTGTATTCCTGTTTGTGCCCATTGCCCCTTGTCCTATTCATAGAATCATAGAATAATAGAATTGTTCAGGTTGGAAAAGTCCTTTAAGATCATCGAGTCCAACCCTATCCTAACCCTATGACCCTATTTTTAATAACCCACCACTAAACTATGTCCCCAAGCACCACATCCAGATGACTCTTAAACACATTCAGGGATGGTGACCCAACCACCTCCCTGGGGAGCCTGTTGCAGTGCCTAAAACCCCTTTCTCTACAGAAGTTTTTTCTGATATCCAACCTAAATCTCCCCTGATGCAACTCGAGCCCCTTTCCTCTTGTCCTGTCATCAGTCACATGTGAGAAGAGACCAACCCCACTCTCACTACAACCTCCTTTCAGGTATTTGTAAAGAGTGATAAGGTCTCCCCTCAGCCTACTCCTCCCAGGACTAAACAGCCCCAGCTCCCTCGGTCGTTCCTCATAGGGGATGTTTCCCAAACCCCTTACTAGCTTTGTTTCCCTGTATTGCCAGGCACTACTGAGAAGAGCCTGACTCCATCCTCCTTACACTTGCCCTTTAGATATTTTTGACATTAATAAGATTTCCTCTCAGTTATCTCTCCAGGCTGAAGAATCTCAGCTCTCTCAGCCTTTCCTTATAAGAGAGAAGTTCCAGTCTCCCCAGTCATCTTTGGTGCCCTCCACTGGACTCTTTCCAGCAGTTATTTGAATTCCTTACCCGGTGACCAACTTTATCAACTTCTTATTTTTCTCATACAATCTAAATTAGCCAGTGATTTATGTCCACCATTTCTAATACTCAGTGGCTGAAAGACAAGCAGACACCCTCTTAGATAGCAGACTCAACTCCTTAGGAACCACTCACAATCTTGCAACAGAATCACAGAATCCTAGGGGTTGGAAGGGACCTTGAAAGATCATCTAGTCCAACCCCCCTGCCAGGCAGGGTCACCTAGAGTACATCACACAAGAACTTGTCCAGGCAGGTTTTTAATATCTCCAGCGAAGTAGACTCCACAACCTCTCTGGGCAGCCTGTTCCAGTGCTCTGTCACTCTCACAGTAAAGAAGTTTTTTCTCATGTTTACATGGAACCTCCTATGCTCCAGTTTGCACCCATTGCCCCATGTCCTATCACTGGACGTCACTGAATAAAACCTGGCTCCATCATCCAGACACTCCCCATTAACATATTTGTAAACTTTGATGAGGTCGCCCCTCAGTCTCCTCCAAGCTAAAGAGGCCCAGCTCCCTCAGCCTTTTCTCATAAGGGAAATGTTCCATTGCCTTAATCATCTTTGTGGCTCTGTGCTGGACTCTTTCAAGCAGTTCCCTGTCCTTCTTGAACTGTGGGGCCCAGAACTGGACACAATACTCCAGATGCGGCCTCACCAATGCAGAATAGAGGGGGAGGAGAACCTCTCTTGACCTACTAACCACACCCTTTCTAATGCACCCCAGAATGCTCAGCCACTAGGCTGAGTAAATAATTTACCTGGTCACAGCGTACGCAGGTGGTCTCTCTGCTATCCTCCGATATGACTGCCAGGCTGAGGCATTCTGTGCAGCCAGAGATAGGGACAGCTGCATTCTTGAGGGGGACTTCTGTCTGGGTTGCCACTGTCCTCCTTGCAACAGTGTTTGCCCGAGTTGATACCATGGCTAGGTCCTCTTCAAGGGGGGGATAATCACTAGCCGAGTTCTTTACCCTGAACCAAAAGGGGGCCTGCGCCCCGCTCCACGCCCTGCCTGCGCGAACTGCCGCGCCACACCTTCTACCGCACCACGCCCTGTTTGCCTGCTCATGGTCGCCGGTGCTCCCTAGGGGCTGCTTTTCCACCTGAGGTGGGGGCAGGCCGCCGTCCCTTTGTCTCCACCCAGGGTGAGTCAGAGCTGCCGCTCCCCAGAAGCTCTCACTCACCGCCCAGGGACAGGGGCTGGGACTGACTCTCTCCCCCTCTCTCTCCGCTTCTCCTCTCTCTCTCACCTTCTCTTCCTCGGTTTTGCCGAGGTTTTCCTTGTGGTTTAGCCGCTGCAGAAGGGGTCCACCAGCATGATCCCTCACTCTGGTGTCCCTTGCCTCAGTGGTTTCACTGAAATGGCCGAGTACTGAACTGAGTACCGAACTGGTACTCAGTGACCACAAACATACTCTGTGTGTCTAAACCTGCAGCTCACAGCCAGAAGAGTTTAGCTTAGGCTTAAAACATGTTAACACCAAAAATAAGACATTCTAAGAGAAAAGGACTGGACTAGGATTTCAGCTCCAAAGTTAACCACTTGACTCCTATGAGGTGGATATAGTAGAGATAGACCAGAAATATAATCTGGAGATATGACAAAAAGGAACCGTCATATGGTCAGGTAATGGGAAGATGGAAGCAAATAAAAAGAAGTAGCCCTTGGCCATGTGAAAATGTTACAAGTCTGCTTCAGTACAAAGCTGTCCATTTGTAGCAGACCGTGCCCAGTCTCTCAGAGGGAGCCTGCTATCTCTGTTTCTGCCATGGCTGTTTCAGTCTGTCCTTGGTTTCAAGAGGCACTTTGCTGGCTTGAAAGGCATTCCATTGTGTGGGGGGAGAACTAGTCTGTTTCCCACACCATTAGACCAATCTGTTCAAGGTGTTTTTTTTTAAGCTGCAGAGAAGTGGCTGTATATTCTGATAAAGTTGACACATTGTTTGGAAAGCTGCTCCTCGTCACCTTTGGGCTATCAGTTATGGCTTCCCAACTGTAGCAGGATGCTCCATCTCTCAATATGCCTGCCTCAGTTTCCCTCTATGATTCAACTGCTTTTTGTCTTTCAGTTTTGCAGGCCCAGGCCTGAAGCTGAAAGATTCCCATGAGAAAGGAAGGGCTAGCAAACTCTGAGCTGGTAACAACCTTGAAAGGTACGATCAGAGGCCAAGTTGATGTTCATAACACCAGCTGTCCTCCAGTGTTGAAGATCACAGAGCCCAGCCCAGGCACAACTAGGCCTTACATGGAGAGAAAGTAAGAACAAACAGATAAACAAAAGAGTTTGCTTGGTGAGAACAAGGCCTTTGTGGTTTTTCTACTGTTTTCCTTTTATTCTCAAATGAGAGATGTTGGGAGGTATGGCTAGTGGTTAAATTACAGCAGTCAATCCACTTTATTCTATAAAAGCCAGGTCCCATTTTTGATCAGGGGGACTTCCCATACACTTTCCCAGAAGGTTGCTGGACCTTCCCTCCTCCAGTGGGAACACCTGCTAGGGAGACTAATTCTCGAGAATTACAATCCACCCAAGGACACCCAGCTGTGGCTGGGCAAGAGGGAGAGATATTATCTCATTTATTGTCTTTATTAGCAAACTTAATGATCATTAAGTTTAAGACTGTAGAATCCTTTAAGATTGATAATGAATGTTCTAGGCCTAGTATAGAATTTGATAATAAGTAAGTTGCTAGAATTTTAATGGTTAACCTTTATTGTTTGATCTAACTGTAAGTAGTAGAATTCACTGTTAAGATACCCTTTGCATTCAAACTTTAACTTCTCTTCCAATCTCCCAATTTCCCTGCACTTTTACTGTACTTGTGCATATCACTTTAAAGAGTTAAGATCCCAGTGTTACATGCAATAAATCTTGATCAGTGCATATACGTCTCATCTGCTGTCCATCTCTTTCATGACACCAACTAAGACAGGCATCTTACGATGTGAAAGTGTCTCTTCCACTTTACTCTAGTGCAAATGTAAAACAGGATGGAGAATAAATTCTTTTTTTAACATGTGGATAGAAATTTTCATATGTGGTCACTAACGCTTCATACTATCGCAGAATAGCTCACTTTGAAAGAGACCTTGAAAGATCATCTGGTCCAATCTTTCATAGTAAAACGAACCCATATTAGACTATCCAGCACCGTGTCCGATTGCATCTGGAAAACCTCAAGTGATGGGGACTCTTTCATGTCCCCAAGGAAGTTGTTTGAGTGAGTGATGGTTCTCACTGTAAAAAATTTCTTCCCTATATTCATATGAAACCTCTTTCAGTGTACCTTGTATCCATTGTCCCTTGTACTCTCCATATGGATCTTTGTGAAGGGAGAGCCTCTATCCCCTTTATAGCTGCCCTTTAAGTACTGAAATGTTGTGATAAGATCCCCCATGAGCCTTCTTTTTTCCAGGGAGAAAAAACTTAACTCCATCAGTCAAATTCAGTCCATTCTCAAAGGGCAGGTTCTCCAACCATTTGATAATGTTTTTGGCCCTCCTTTGGACCTTCTCCAGTCTGTCCACAACTTTCTTCAATTGTGGGGACCAGAACTGGACACAATACTCGAGGTGTGGCCCAACAGACACCAAGGAGAGTGGGATAATCATGTCTCTATCCGTGCTAGTAATGTCTTTGGTAATGCAACCCAGGATCTGATTTGCCTTTTTTCCTGCAGCAACACACTGCTGATGCATGTTTATCCACCAGGACCCACAGGTCCTTTTCAGCAAGGCTGCTGCCCAGCCTCACAGTTTTAGGCTATACTGGGCTCTTTGGTAATGTCATGCCAGGTCTTTGTACTTGTCTTTGTTAAACTTCATTCAGTTCTTGATAGACCACTCTTCCAGCCTGTCCCCACCTCACTGCCAAATGGCTCTCCTTTCTGATGTGTCCACCTCACTACCCAGTTTGGTGTCATCAGCAAACTTGGTAAGGGTCCTTTCAATTCCATCATCCAGAAGAGAAGCTGAGCAGCTTGGAGGCCAGTATCCATCCCTGGGGAACCGCAGCTGTAACAGCCTATCTACCTGAGTAAAAACATTAATCACCACCTGCTGAGCGAAACCCATTAACGAATTTCCTACCCACCTCACAGACTACCCATCCAATCTGTATCTTGCCAGTTTGGACATTTAGTCTCTATAAGATTCCTTTTACTTTGTTCTTAAGTGTGAAAACTGTAAAAAAAAGTGGCTTTGCCTTCCTGTAATGGAAGCCATTTTGAATCCAACATTTTAATGGGAATTTAAATATTTCACTTCAGATATGTGAGCAATTCTAAAAACCAAGCCCTGAAACTCTGGTTCCTATTTCAGTTTTTATTCCACTTACTATGATTTTGCAAATTTAAAACAAAATATATTTGTGGCCATATGCTGTACACAGTATATAGTGTGTATTCTATGTTACTTTTGTCAACTTCATGTCCTTCTTCTGGAGTATACACCTCTATAACCTGCTTATACCTAGAAGTCAGTAAATCTTGGCCTTTTGTCCCTTAAAGGATTTATGATAGATGGTATCATTCAGTTCCTTGAAAATCCTTTTGTAATAAACCCTGACTAAAATATGAGCAGAGCAAATTAAACCACTATTTTAAAAATACCTCTGTGCTGGTGGATGTTTCTACCTATGGCTTGATTAGTATTCTGTGAAGGCAAAGTCAATTTGAGGATCGGTACAAGGTGTTTCTACAGAGTTCACTGATTAGTCTTACTTATCCACCAGCTGAAAATAAAATAAAATAAAGAGCTGTTTTCTTTTATGGATTTAGACAATATTGGTCATTAGAGAACAGGTCTGGTGAGTGCAACTGTTAATGACCATCTTGCTGTATAAACAGTTTATGTTTTGTTTTGCTTAGGCTGCAGTAGAAAACTCTTGTGTATAAACACTGATGGATAATGTTCAAAATTACTTCCTATTGAGCACAACAGATTATTGGTTATTTCGTTTTGCCCTTCTGAATGTATATATGCTTCCACAGTCTCATTTGCTTCACCTATCAGGGAAAATCCACATTAGTTTTTCATTAGTAAAATCCATTTTAAGGTCTCCAGGAGGTAAATTATTTTTAAAATTAGTTTTTATTTTATTAGTCAGGTTGCATGGTGTCAAAACTATGTATTGTGCCAATGGCACTTCAATTGAGTTTATTAATATTGATAGAATCACTCTATGTCTCAGTTCAGTATGACACCATTAACCTTCTGAGACTAATAAATATTTTTTAAAAGACAACAAATATTTTTTATCGAATTACATTAGAATACTTTCTAGAGTGTTTTCCAGTTCTCATAAGCTTTATCCCCCAGAGAAAGAGAATGTGAGCAGCAATTTCATGAACAGTTATCAACTGAAAATCGGAGGAGAAACATCACGTATCAAGGACAGTTTTTGTATATCCTTCCAGAAACTTTGTCCAATGCATTTGACTCCCAGAAAAGAGACGGAAGATAAGTTTGCATAAAGGAATCCTGACTACTTTGGCATACAAAAATAATATTAAGATAGAAAGAACTTTTTCAAAAGTACTTACACTGCTTAGAAGGTGATTAGTCTCACATCATACACATCATCTTGAAACTTTATCCTTGCCGTCCTGCAGTTTTCCTCCTAGGATTGTCAAGTTCTTGAGTAGTACACTGATTTGTAACAGAAAATACTAGAGAGATAGTGAGAAAGCTGTACATCATTCCTGCTCAATAGCGCTGGTTTCCTTCAACAAACCTCACATTTTGCTTTATAGTAGAACCAGTTTAATGGAGGAAGTGATAATGACAGATAAATCAATTCTCATTTCTGCTGTACACACTGACTAATAAATAGATTAGTGAGATCATTAGTATCATTATTGTAGGCACTTTGTCCCTTCACTGCTGCTGAAACTTCTACATTCTTGCGTATCAGTCACAGAAAGATGTTGCCAAACTGCTACTTTATGGTAGGTTAAACTCAGGCATACATTGTGAGGTGATACTATAAAGCTGAACAGTCCTGGAAGATGGCATTGTCAACCTGACAGGTAAGCATTATTTTAATGACATGTCAGTAGAGTGAAGTTGATAGTAAAGAAAAGTAATGAAAGCTTATTGAAAACCCTGTATACACTGGGGCAAAACCCTGATCTGAGGTCACCTCTGAAGTGGAGAGTAGAAATTTGGTGGAAGTTTTGTTTAATATTAAATCTCAAACTATTCAAGGACTAATTAAGCAAATGAATGAAGAAACTAGAGCAGTTATTTATGCTCTAGCCTTTAATGTGGGCCAACAGAGAATACAATTTTAGAGGGTTTTAATGCACATCCTACTAATTCCTGATAGGAGAGTACAGATAGCTCTGAAATTATATGTTTCACTCAAGTAGGATGACAGAGCTTCAAAGTGAAATTTAGGACATTCTTAGTGTTGAGGAGAGAAACAGCATGGGGAGTTTTGAGAGAAGAGCAGTCAGGCTATGTCTACTTATGCACTTCTCTCTTGAGCCAAGTTACAGCCCCTCACCTGCTAACCCTTTTTATGCTTTTCCTTCACTCTACAGAATGGTCTAATGACATCTATGAAAAATACAGGTGTGTCCTCACTGGACAAAGTCTCTGTGAAAGAGAACTGGAAGATCAGCCTACTGGGGTGGCTCATTTACTTTTTTCTCTTATGCAGCTTTACTAAAACGAGTATTTAAAAATATCGTCAAGAGATAGGCATTTAAGATGTGGCATGTCTCAGTCTCTACAATGTTTTAGTATTTGTTGTGACTGAAGTGTCACAGGGCTGATGTCTGATCTATATGGTGGTATACATGAAGGGGAAACAAAGATTCCAGATCAGTCATGGTGACGTGGAATACACCACTAGGAGTTCCCGCTGTTCACGCATACCTTCTCTATGATCTGACTTCTTTGCTGAAGTCTTGTCCATAATGCAAATATACTCTGATAAAGGCATCTGCTACTTTTGAGCACTTTTATGGCTTGAATCCAGCTTTCATCACTATTTCTGTAGTGGCAACTTGCTTTCTCTGTATTGGCAGTAAAACATTGTTTTCAAAAGTGGCCTGAAGTGATTTAAAATTAATTTATTCATTCATCTTTTTCTTATAGACTCACTGACAAAGTTGACCAGAGCTAACCAAAACACTAATATTTTCCTTTCTTTTGCATGATTATGTTGTTGGGCTACCTGTGTTGCATTTGCATCACAAGCACTGAGAAACAAGCAGCTTATTTGTAAAATACATGTGAAGGCATGGTTTGCATCAGTAGAAAGTTTGGCTCAATATGTTGAACCTATGAAATCTGAATCCACTCTCAGGGGAAACAAACAAAAATCTCTTTATGTTCAACTACTTAAAAGCAAGGAAGTATTATAATCTCCTGTACTTTCTAATGCACTGACGTTTTTATAAACTATTATATATATATCTCCAGGAAAGTCTGTAGTGATGTCCCTAGTGACTGCAGTGAAGTATTTTAATTGTAAAATTCTCCAAAGTGTTAACTATATCAAAAGGTCTTTGCAAAAATATATTACTTGCTGCCAAAATAATTTTGAGCTGTTTTTTAAACATAGTACCTGGATTGCAAATTGTCCTATATCAAAATGTCACTAAAAAGTTATAGCTTTTGAAATATTTTCTCCTATATTTGCTCTCTTGCTCTAAGCAGAGCTAATGTAATATTCTTCAAAGTTTTACCACTGCACATTGGGGTATATATCTGTTTTCTGTATGCCAAATGGCTGTCCAGCAAACCTGACTTTTCTAAAAAACTTGTAAAAAGTCAATAGTTATAGATTCTTTTCTGCTTTTTCTTTTTTCATCAGTAGAATTACAAGTACAGAAATATATACATAATTTTCCATTCTCTATTTTTTTCTCCAGTAACATGTACTCAAGACTGTTCATGCCTGGTAACCACAGCTAGATTTCAAGGACGTGAACATGCTCTTATCTCAGTTCTTTGAGACTACCAGCAATCACCACCGAGTCTCTGAAGTTTATATGTTCTCACTCTTTCTAACTTGCTGTTCTCCAACATGGCTTGTCTTTTTACTCTGCTTTGTAATGTCATCATTACTTTCCCCAGTACTTTCCTGCTAGTATAACATTTGAGTTCATTTTTATGGTTTGTTTTTCTGGAACACATCCAAACCCTTCAAATACAGTCTGGTGTGCTGTAAACATGTCAGTATTCACTTCTGCCTGCTTTACAATATTGACTCTACATTTATGCTGTTAATACTGGCAAATTAAGAATTGCTTATGAGCCAAACTCCTCAATGTGAAACAAGTGTTTGCTTCTGTTCTCTCCTTATAGAGAGTATAGTTCAAGTTAAATTTCCCAGATGCTTGCCTTTGCTTATCTGATAGAGGACCTGATCCTGAGTAGGATAGTGCAGCAGTTGTTCTTAGTGAAGTGTCACAAACAAGCACATTCACGATTTTCACACTTGTCATCTCTTACAGTCACTGCACATTTTTTATGAAGTTTTACTGGTTGGATTTCCAGCAATTACATTCAAAAACAGGACACTTTTCGACCATCTGCTATACACTTCTCTCTCATTTGTCAGTTGCACATTTCTAGTGAACTTTATGTGTAACTTCTTGCCTTTAGCTGTAATTGGACTTCACCTTCTTTCTCCCCATCCCACCTTTTGGTGGGCACTATTGTAAAGCACTGAAATGGGGACTAGAGATCATTATACTGAAAACTCTCCCAGTACATCAAGATTAAGATATTTATTTTTTCCAGAACAAGTTTAAAACTGAGACTGTGATTATTTTCCCCATATACAGAACATGTATTCAACTCCTTCTTGTACCAAGAAGGAGTTCTTAAAGATTGTTCAGGCTGGAGAAGAGGGGGCTTCCAGAAGACACTACAGCAGCCTTCCAGTAATTGAAGGGTGCCTACACGAAAGCTGGGGAGGGACTGTTTACAAAGGCTCTAAGTATCAGCGGAGGACAGTACTCATAGAATAATATTGTAGAATCATAAAATGGTTTGGGTTGGAAGGGACCTTAAAGATCCTCTAGTTCTAACCCCCCTGCCATGGGCAGGGACACCTCCCATCACAGCAGGTTTCTCAAAGCCCCATCTAACCTGGTTTTGAACACTTCAACAGGGGCCTTTCACAGCTTCCCTGGGCAGCCTGTTCCAGTGTTTCCCTGCCCTCACATTGAGTAATTTCTTCTTAATGTCTAACCTGAAGCTACCCTCTTCCAGTTTAAAGCCATAACCCCTTGTCCTATCACTACACATCCTTGTAAACAGTCCATACCCAGCTTTCCTGTAGGCCCCCTTTATACACTGGAAGGAGTCTATAAGGTCTCCCTGCAGTCTTCTCTTCTCCAGGCTGAACAACTTCAGCTCTCTCAGCCTGTCGTCATAGCAGAGGTGCTCCAGCCCTCTGATTATTTTTGTGGCCCTTCTCTGGACTCACTCCAACAGGTCCATGTCCCTCTTGTGTTGAGGGCTCCAGAACTGGACACAGTACTCCAGGTAGGGTCTTATGACCGGAGTAGAGGAGCAGAATCACCTCCCTTGACCTGCTGGTCACACTTCAGGAGGCAATCTGCCCTTTGGGCTGCAAGTGCACATTGTTTGCTCATGTCCAACTTTTTATTCACTAGTACTCCCAAGTCTCTTTCTGCAAAGCTGCTATCACATCATCCCCCAGCCTGTATTGATAATGAGGATTGCTCCTACTCAGGTGCAGGACCTTGCACTTGGCCTTGTTGAACCTCATGATGTTCACCTCGGCCCACTTCTCTACGTTGTCCAGGTCCTTCTCAATAGCATCCCATCCCTCTGGTGTGTCAACTGCACCAGTCATCTTAGTGTCATCTGCAAACTTGCTGAGGGTGCCCTTGATCCCACTGTCTATATTGTTGATGTAGATATCAAACAGCACTGGTGCCAATACAGACCCCTGAGGGACACCACTTGTCACACCTCTCCATCTGGACATACAGCCATTGACCGCTACTCTCTGGATGTGACCATCCAAACAATTCCTTACCCACCGAACAGTCCATTCATCAAATCCATATCTCTCCAATTTAGAGAAGGATGTTGTGGTGAACTGTGTCAAAGGCCTTACAGAAGTCCAGGTAGATGACATCCACTCCTTTTCTCTTGTCCACTGATGTAATCACTCCACTATAGAAAGCCACTAGGTTGGTCAGGAAGTACTTTTCCCTTAGTAAAGCCATGCTGGTTATCTCAGATCACCTCCCTGTCCTCCATGTGCCTTGTCAGACCTTCTAGGAGGATCTGCTCCACGATATCCCCAGGCACAGAGGTGAGGCTGAGGGCTTGGCAGTTCCCAGGGTCCTCCTTTCTACCCTTTTTTAAAATGGTTGTAATGTTTCCTTCTTTCAAGTCACCAGGAACTTCACCAGACTGCCATGACTTTTCAAATAGCATGGAGAGTGGCTTGACAACTATATCAGCCAATTCCCTTAGGACTCTGGGATACAACTCATCAGGTCCCATAGACTTATGTATTTTCAGGTTCTTCAGGTGATCCTTAATCTTGTCTTCACTTATAGTGGGAAAAACTTCCCCTGGTTCCCATCTTGAGGTCCTTCAACTCAGAAGGTGTGAAGAGAGAGGTAGCCATTGAAGACTGAGGCAAAAATGTTGTTGAGAAACCTGAGCCTTCTCCTTGTCTGTTGTTACTAGTTTGCCATCCTTGCTCATCAGGGGCAGGGGAGGTGGGGGGCACTTCCTTTAACCCTCCTTTTCTGATTGATAAACCTGCAGAAGCTCTCTTTGTTATTCTTCGCATCCCTTGTGAAGTTCAGCTCCAGCTGCACCTTGGCCTTCCTGAACCCACACCTGCATGACTGGGCAGTGTCCCTGTACTTTTCCCAAGATGCCAGCCCCTGCCTGAACTGCTTGTGCAGTTCCTCCTTGCCTTTTAGTTTGAACAGTGGGTCTCAACTCAGCCGTGCTGGTCTCTTCCCTTCCTTACTTGATTTCTTGCACCTGGGGATTGAGAGCTCTTGTGCTTTATGGAAAGCATCCTTAAAGATCTGCCAGCTCTGTTCTGCTCCCTTGTCCCTGAGAACTGCTTCCCAGGGTGTCCTACAGACTGACTCCTTGAAGAGCTGGAAGTTTGCTTTCCTAAAAATCAGGGTCCTGACTGCACTCCTCAACTGACTTGTATCTCTGAGGACTGTGAATTCCATCAGTGCATGGTTGCTGCAGCCCAGGATGCCTCCAATCTTCACATCCCTGAGGAGCTCGCCTGCACTGGTGACCATCAGGTCCAGTATCACATCCTCTTGGATAGGGCCATCTATTTTTCCTGGCTAAAGAAGTTGTCCTCAAGGCACTCCAAGAGTCTCCTGGATTGCCTACAACTCTCTATGTTACTTCTCCAGCACATGTCAGGGTGGTTGAGATCCCCCAGCAGGACAAGAGCTTGTGGGCATACTTAATCAGACATTAATTTTCTAAGCATTATGAGTACAGTGAGTGTATTATCCTCTTCTAAGATTTCTCTTCTAGCATGCACTTACATACTTCACTTCCACATGGACCAGCACATGCAGCACAGTCAAGCACTGGAGGCCATGGACACTCAGGCCAACAGCTGAACAGCTGACCTCGGCATACCATGGTTGCAGCTCAGGCTTTACCTGAGGTGGACACCTGTGGACATGTGTCCTCAACCAAAGAACTATTGATTTTGCTCTCTATTACTTTGTGTATGAGTCAGTAAGCATGCACTGATGACATTGCTCTGGGCCAGTCTCTGTGACTCTCTCCTCATCTAAGGCCCATTAGCAGCTGTCACCAGGGTTTCTGTCACCTGCTGGTCTCCTGTCCCAGATGTCTTACACAACAGTGAAGCTTGCAGTATTTACACGACAAAGTTGGACTATTGCTTCCTGTTTTCCAGCTCTCATTTCACTAATCTAGTCAGTTAGAAATGGGTGAATATAGTCAAAGTCTCCTTTGCTTGAGACTTCAGGTAGGCTGCCATGTTTTCTTATTTTGTGTACATTTCATTCAGAAGTTGACTTCCTTGGTGGCTTAGACTGTCAATTATGGCACTCTGCTTTTTTTTAATTGGGTATCGAACTTTGTTGGCACATTTTAAAAAAGGAGGGCCCTTTCATTCAATTTCTATTGCCACAGTTTCTTAACCAAATGTGTAGAAACCCTCAGTAGATAAATGGGTATTCAATGTTTCATATATCAACTTTATTAAAAACATTTGATCCATGCATAAATACTTTTTTTTTGGTTACAGTCTTGCTCAGTACAATAACTGGTTAGGATTTTTGCTTATGTTTTCATGGAGACTCACAAACCACCTTCATGAACTCCGAACATGTGAATGACAAGAAAAAGAAATGGAAGATGGGAACACTTCCAAATTTAGGTAATTCCAGAACTTGCAAATAATACCAGAGCAGATTTGGCTACTTCCATCCAGTGAATGTATGTGAAAGAAGACTAGACAGTTCACAGCTTAGAGGAAAGAAGCAGTCATAACTGTAACAAAACCAGCAACACATAAATTGTGTAATCTGGCCTTTATGGTGTGCCAGGTTAATATTCTCTATTATCTTAATCAGAGAAAGATTATTTTAACAATTAATCTAACATTTCATTAATTAATACTTCCTTATAAACACATTTGATTACTCCCAGTAATGAAGTCACACAAGTGTGGGGGAAAAGGGTAGTATCCTTAAAGTCTATTTAAGGTCCTATACAATAAATACATCACCAGTGAACTCTTAAATATCAAATACACTGCTGTTTGGCTTCTCCTGTGTTTTATTAATTGCTATACTTTCAGTAACCTCAAAAATGTTTCACTGTACCTGGCATATACATTCATTATGCAATACATGATTGAAGCTCAGTAATGGCTTTTCCCTTAAGCAAAATTGATTATTTGCCTTGGCAAGCTAATACCTGGAAATTGCTGCTTCTGCTGTGCAACAGTGCAATAATGTTTTCAGGAAAAAAAACACCAAATGTGTTCTTATCCAATAGGCATTATGGCTAAGCTGAGAAAACTAAAAAATGTTTACAAAATCTTGTAAAACACTTACTGTACAACTGTTTCTTAAGAATCAAAGAATCATAGAAAATCCTTTCTATGGTTCTATGATTCTATGGGTTAGAATGGACCTTAAAAATTGCCTAGTTCCAATCCCCCTGCATGGGCAGAGACACCTCCCACTAAATCAGCTTGCTCACAGCCCTGTCCAACCTGGCCTTGAACCCATCCAGGCATGGGGTTTCCACAGCTTCCCTGGGCAACTATCCTGAATGGGACAGGATGGCAGACAAGACATGCACAGATCAAGATTTATTGCATACAACACTGGGGTCTTAATTCCTTAAAGAAAAAGGCACAAGCAGTCAAATTGTAGGGAAACCGGGAGATTGGAAGAGAAGTTGAAGTTTGAATGCAAAAGATATCTTAACAATAAAATTAACTACTTGTAGTTGGATCAAACAATAAAGGTTAACCATAAAAATGCTGGCAACTTACTTATTATCAAATTCTATACTAGGCCTAGAACATTCATTATCAATCTTAAGGGATTCTACAATCTTAAACTTAATGATCATTAAGTTTGCTAATAAAGACAATAAATGAGATAATATCTCTCCCTCTTGCCCAGCCACAGCTGGGTGTCCGTGGGTGGATTGTAATTCTCGAGAATTAGTCTCCCTAGCAGGTGTTCCCACTGGAGGAGGGAAGGTCCAGCAACCTTCTGGGAAAGTGTATGGGAAGTCCCCCCAATCAAAGATGGGACCTGGCTTTTATAGAATAAAGTGGATTGACTGCTGTAATTTAACCACTAGCCATACCTCCCAACATCTCTCATTTGAGAATAAAAGGAAAACAGTAGAAAAACCACAAAGGCCTTGTTCTCACCAAGCAAACTCTTTTGTTTATCTGTTTGTTCTTACTTTCTCTCCATGTAAGGCCTAGTTGTGCCTGGGCTGGGCTCTGTGATCTTCAACACTGGAGGGCAGCTGGTGTTATGAACATCAACTTGGCCTCTGATCGTACCTTTCAAGGTTGTTACCAGCTCAGAGTTTGCTAGCCCTTCCTTTCTCATGGGAATCTTTCAGCTTCAGGCCTGGGCCTACAAAACTGAGAGACAAAAAGCAGTTGAATCATAGAGGGAAACTGAGACAGGCATATTGAGAGATGGAGCATCCTGCTACAGCAACCTTTTCCAGTGTCTTACCACCCTCACCCTAAGGAATTTCTTCCTAATGCCTAACCTAAATCTCCCCTCTTCAAGTTTTAATTCATTACCCCTTGTCCTCTCGCTAAAAGCCCTTGTCAAAAGTCTCTCCCCAGCTTTCCTCTAGGCCCCCTTCAGGTACTGGAAGGCTGCCAAGAGGTCTCCCCAGAGCCCTCTCTTTTCCAGGCTGAAGAATCCTAGCTCTCTCAGCCTGTCATCACAGGATAGGTGCTCCAGGCCTCTCTGATTATCTTGAGTATCATTGTTTACACAGTTGCATGAAGTACTTCTCCTGCTAGTATGAGTATTCCAAATATGCAGTACACTCCTCTTACATGTCTCATTGACATTCGCAGGAGGAAGAAATGTGTGTGGATAGTTAATGGTGAATATGATTGAAACTTGTCATCAAAGCAGTCAGTACTGCATTGACAATCAAAGATAAAATTTTTCACAGGTAGTTTTTCTGTTGAACATAATGTGCATAGGTTCTATCAGAATTATTTTATCTCACTGCAGATTTTATTAACTTTTTAGACAAAAAAAAAAAAAGAGGGTGAAATATCCAGAAAAATAATTTTTAGGAGTATCATAGAGAAGAAAGTGGAAGTAGAAGAAGAAAGGGAAGGGCAAATCGTTAAGGGAAGGGGAGGATGTTACCTACATTTAAATTTTAAAGTGCATAGAAGAAAACCAAAATAAACCCACCCTGGAAATTGAAATGAAACACTTCATTTAGTGTCCATTCAAATTATTTTGGTTGGAAGTACTCCGTACAGGATTTATAATTTATTTGAGTTACGAGAATGATGCAGAACAGACTAAGGAAAGAAATCTGCCTATCTGCAATGTTAGAAAGTGCAGAGCTGACTTTCTGTGCATTGTCCAATGTCTCTGCATGCTGAGGAGTAATCTTCTGTAGATGTTGTGTGCTTTCAAGCTCACAGATGCAACTGCTCATACCAGGGTATTTAGACTACTGTTATGTTAATGATGACAGCAATATCTTACCAGACTTAGACAGATGTCAACCACTTCCAAGAAAATGCAATTATTAAGATACTCAAGGTTTGCACCATGGCCTTGACTAAGCTTATGATGTGGAGATGTTCTGAGCTTGGTGACTTAGTTTGTTAAAGGATCCTGTTAATTTTTTATCTGAATCTTAACAACTGCCTAAAAAGTAAATTCCTCTGGTATACCAATGGTGAGAAGATCAGGTATATGCCTGACTCCTGCTGACAAGCTGCAGCTGTCCCAGCAAAGGGCTGCAAACTCACTGTTCAGTGAGAAGGAGCCAGCTAGGGCTGTGGCTGGGAGGCAACTCAAATTTGCATGGGAGAGGCTCTTAGCTGTCCAAATACCTAATTACTTACAATTGTTTAGGAGCTTACCAGGGAAACATCAAATGCATTTATTACTCTGAAAATAATTCTGTGTCTGCTTTTCCTCATTCACAATCTACTGTGTCAACTTGTGGCTTATGAGTCCTTAACTGCCTCACATTAAACAGAAGAAAAATACCGAATGTATTTGGTTTGTACGGAAAATGTTAAATAATGCTTTTTAATATAAAAAGTTTTATCTTTCTGTTGCCAGAAATGTTTATTTCAGCTCTTACATGTGTAGATGTCAATCCGATGACATAAAAATTTGCCATTAGAGTATCACAGGTTTTGAGTTTTCTTAATTTTTCCTTAATGATGTGCAGGTGAACAATTCTTCATCTGAAGTGAATGGCCTTCTTAGAACTGACTGAGGGCTTACTGTTATGGTTTGGGTGTTGGACACCTATTGGAGAGAGAGGGTCCTTAGCACCCTGAGAGACTGGCAGGGGTCAGTATTCCCACCCACTTCCTGTCACAATCTATAGAAGCCAGGAGAGCCAGAAGCCGCTCTCTCCTTCCTCCTACTCCTCTTCACCTGCCGGGTGTGCTGCTGGTTTCCTTCGGCTTCCCACGTGCTCACCCCAGCATCCAACTACATTGGGTGCTGTGAGGAGCTGTGGACCTCTCCTGGAGTGGCCCTGCATTTCCCATATCCCTGCCATCATCGAGATCAGATTTGTATGTTTCTATATAAATATTTACCCATTCCCCCCACCATCCCAGTTTTACCCTTTTTCCTTGTGTTATTGTCAAAGGTTTGACTCAGGATCAGCAATTAAACCAGACACGAGAAGCTCTTGATCCCCTCCCCCCCAGGTAGGGGAGAAGAGAGAGAATTAGGAGAGAGACTTAGATGGATTGAAAACTAAATTAGACAGCTTTATTTATATGTACAATTATATACAAGTATTTTCGGGAATGTGCAAAAGCCTCTTGCCTCCCCCCACCCAGCAACTCCCCCAGCACTCTCCTTAGCTGTGAGCAGTCCCAAAATGTCTCAGCCCGCTGTTCTTGATAACAGCAGAGCAGACAGGGCTGTGGGGAGAGTTATGAGGGTCAGGGCTGAGCCTGGGGTCAATGGTGACGGATGTCCGCCATGGACAGAAGGGAAGGGAAGAAGAAGCAGGAAGGAAGTTGTCTTCTGTGATCTCTGGCTTTCCTCAGAGCTTACGTAGATATATGTAATGGAATACCTTTGGTCAGTTCTGCTGTCTCTCTAGTCCAGCTCCCCTATGGGTGGGTCACAGATACAATTCTCCTGCCCCAGTAGCCTCTGTAGCAGCAGAGCTAAGAAGCGACCTTGGCGTCTCAGCAGCAACATAAACATTCCAGTGTTATCAGCCCACTATATGGAACACTTGTTGCTAGTTAAAAGAAAGCTTACTGAAGGAAAAAAAAAATCAGTAAAAGGGAAATTAGCTTAAACCTGGCTCAACCCAGGACAGTCATAGTAAACTTTTTTCCAGTTTCAATTTCCAAAGTTTAAGTCTGTATTTCTTATTCCCCTATCTTCCCATGGGAGGGGGTGGGGGCGGGTAATAGAGAACAATTCTGTCCTCTGGTTTGTTTGGAGTTCACCTTTAGTATTTAATCCAGAACACTTACACAGATCTCATTGCTGATATGTTCCAGACTGAGCTAATAATAAATACATGATTAATATTATTTTTCTGTATAACTTATTGACAGAGCACTTTCATGCATGTCTTTAGCCACCAGTGGGAGAGAGGTTCCTGTGCAGGAATATTTATTATTGTAAGACTACAAGTCAAAACTTGCAGCAGTGCAAATTCTTTTTATTAGACCAGCTGCTATAACTGGTACAAACAAAAACTTTCAGACGCATACTGCTTCAGGTCAGATCTAAGAACAGAGCCACATGAGCATGGACTGAGAAGTTGTGCTCTGCTTTACTTTGTCAGGTGTTACTATTTGGGGGGGGGGCGGAGTTTGATATTTTTTATTCCATTACCAATTTTGAAAGTGAAGCCAGTAACCAGAAAGAGCAACAAAAAATATACTTTAAGTAGCTTTTGTTTAAATTAGGTGGTTTGGACTTTCAGGAAAATTTGACAGAACTTAAATGAATTTGCCAAATAATTTTTTTTCAATAAGAATCTGTGCTTTTTGCTTAGAGTTTAAGCTGCGAAATTTGAGGTAGTTTTATTCACACTGAATAATCCAGCTTGTAACATTCAGTAGTCTAGTTCTGAGTACTGAAATAAATATTGTGGAGAGAATATTATTTATTTTTTACTTAGAACACTTGTACCTAGACAAATGACAAGTTTGTTTCTACTTTTTTAAAATTCTCATATATTCAGAAGTGCCCCTGTCTCCATAAGAACTGATCTGAACTTATGGCAGTGTAGGAAGTAGGTGGTCCTAATTATTTTGTTAAGGAAATGCAAATGAATATTTTGTAATCATTCTCAATGCATATAGTTATCAAAGGGCTCTTGTAAGTTTTTATCACTATTTTTATATAAAGTTATGTGTGTATGTATATATATATATCCTGGGGCTGTATCATTATATATCCCATATGTTTTCACCTGGTCTTCTCCCAGATTAAAAAGTCCAGGTTGCCACTTCCCTTACAGAGAGCGAATGTACTTTAGTACCATAGCACTTTCATTAGGTAAAACAGTGTATCTATGTATGCAAAATGTTTTCTTTAATTAATGTTTTTTTAATGAAAATGGGCAAATTTATCATGCTTTCATAACTCTGAAATGTGTTTTGGCATTGCATATTATCCCATATTTTGTCTGTCCACATACTCTAGGTGACCTTTCAGATTTGCAACTGGGAGCCCATGGGATGTTACACAAGGATTTGCTTCAGGGAGTACAGTCCTCAAGAAAGCAAAAGCCTTACTGGGTGGGATCCTCTCCTGGTATGCAACCTAAGGCTGATGACCAAGTACAGCTTGGAGAGGAAGTATCTTTACAGTGACAGCTTCAGCCATGAGACTGAGGTTTGTTCTAGTAGGTAGGAAGTAGAAGTCTTCTCCCACTTACTTCCTTCAAAATATATGACAATGCCACATGTTGTGCCTGTTGTGCCTCTATCAAAGGTCCCACAATGTAAAGACTGGGTGGAAACAAAAGGAACCAAAGGGACAGGAGTGGCTGAAAGAGGGTGTACAAAAAAGATCAGCTGAGAATTATAAAAAAAATGCCATGTAAATCAAAGTAGAACTGAAGAAAAAGCCGAACATACCTGCCTTTCTGGTTTTTTGGGGTTTGGAAAGGGTGGAGGGATGGGGCAGAATATTTTTGCATTTTTTTTGCTGCAAGGGGCAGAGGAGTTGAAAAGGGAAGAAATAGCTGACAGGTTTCAGGAAGAAGTACTGTGAAGTGTTAAGGTCATCCTTGGGAAGAGGAAAAAGAGGGATTGGTGACAGTAACAGCCTGCCAGCACTTTCACTTTTCTGAACAAAACTACCAAAGAAAAGTATAATTCTTCAGTACTTAAAGTTCCTCAAAATGGTATCTTAGGATTAATTTATTTGGTTCCCAGATTTTCACATAATTGAGCATGTTTCATAAGGGGAACCACTGCAAGGAAGTTCATGACATCCATTATATGAGGCACATAGTCCATGCAGATACCTGATTAGACAGCTTCTGACCACAGAAAGAAGTGTTAAAAAACTGTCCAACTGAATGAGATACTTTATTGTTCCAACCTCAATCTGCAGCTCCTATCAGACTTAATTATAGTCAGCTAATTCCATTAGCTTCTTAAATACATTTTAAGCTACAGTACTTACAAGCTAAGAGCAAGTACTGCCCTGTAATGGAGTTACTATTTTCATACCAACATTTTCATTCTATCAAGCAAAGAAATTTCCATTAATTTTGCCATTATGGAAGTTGATTTCTGTTTTCTTTTATTACATTACTTTACACCAAAAACCAAATAGCATTTTATTTACTTAACAATATTTGCAATGCAACATGAGAGCAAAGAAATATATGATAAAAAATAGGTGAAAAAGAAGAATATTTGTATTTAATTCTTGGTAAGGTATAGAAATCAACATAGAAAGATACCATGATTGTTCTGTCAGACTAAATGTTAGACAAAGTGCACCTCTAGGCTGTTTTTAAATGCTAGATTGCTATTCAGAAAAGTTAACAACTTGACAAGTCAGAATGAAATTCAATAATTTGTCCTTTCTCAGAAGAGAATTTTGAAATAGGAACCGTAAAGTGGAAATGAGACTGAATAAAAAAAAAAATTATCTGAACATGCTCACTCTTTAGGGGTGTTGGAAATATTTTCTACTTTACAAAGGAAAAGAAAACTGCATTATTTATAATACTCTATCCAACTTTTTCTTCATAGAGATGTGTGACAATTACACACTATGATTAAACTGTCAGGCAAGAATGCACTTAGGAAAATAATGGTACTGTTCTGTTGCAATGTCCTAAGAGGCAAGTCTTGATACATTAATTCAATGCACTCTACTATGTCAAAAGGTATGTTTCCTTCAAATATTTCCACTAAAGTCAACATGACTTATAAAAAAATGTGTCACCTGTTTCTACCTGGCATATACTTATATACAGGTTTAAATCTTGTACCACAAGACCAAAAATGGTGCTTCCTCTGTGATGCAGAGAAGGATAGACCTTAAAAGAAAGTAAATGGAGGGGTTCCTATTTGTGATAAAAAATATATGTGTGTGTACAAACTTCTTGTATTTTCAAATCAGTACTGTGTCTCACAGATCTGCATAGGCCTTTATAGAAAACTAGTAACATTGTTAAAGGTGTTATGAACAGACAAGATTATTATAAAGGGGTATTATCTTTAAATGATATATTCATTATGGAAAATCAGCTAGATGAAATAGAAGCTGTAAAATGATGCTATTAGCAGCTGATGGCAAAACTTTATTGCAGCAAGTATGTTTTTCTGGAGTTTTGGAGCCCCCAACATAAGATGGACATGGAGCTCCTGGAGTGAGTCCAGAGGAGGGCCTTGAAGATGATCTGAGAGCTGGAGCACCTCTCCTATGAAGACAGGCTGAGAGAGTTGGGGCTGTTCATCTGGAGAAGAGAAGGCTCCAGGGAGACCTTATGGCGGCCTTCCAGTGCCTGAAAGTGGCCTAGAGGAAAGCTGGGGAGGGAGTTTTGACAAGGGCTTGTAGTGAGAGTACAAGGGATAATGGATTACACCTTGAAGAGGGTAGATTTAGGTTAGATATTAGGAGGAAATTCTTCACTGAGAGGGTGGTGAGACACTGGAACGGGTTGCCCTGGGAAGTTGTGAATGCCCCCTCCCTGGAAGTGTTCAAGAGGAGGTTAGATGGGGTTCTGAGCAATCTGATCTAGTGGAAGATGTCCCTGCCCATGCAGGATTTGGATCTAATTTGTCTTTAAGGTCCCTTCCAACCCTAGCCATTCTATGATTCTATGATATTTTTAATGTTTGCTGTGTACTTAGATGTTCTGAAGAGATGAAAATTTAGAATATGAGGCAAATAATACTTTTAGCCTTTAAAAGATTTGTTCTCAGCTCTTTCTCACAGTTTTGAGGTAATCTGAAGTTTTTTTCAATGATGTGTAGAAGCCAAAGAACACAGAGTTTCCCATAAAAATCCTTGGAAAGGGGAACTAAGGTCAGCCTGGAAAATGAACAGATAAGCTTGGCAGCAAATGTTTCAAAAGCAAATAAATGTGCATCGAGGACTGGAGAATTTTCCAAGCTGGCAGTTCCACTGCCCTGTTACTGTAGTCTCAAAGAAAGGTAACTACTTCCTATTCTCTTACTAGAGGCTTCACACTTTGGTATCCTAGTCTTGTAAAGAATGTTGGCTTTCTTCTACCCAGAGGTTTCATGCAGCAGCGGTGGTAGGTACTTTAAGGGGAGCCAGACGAAGATAAGAAAGCAGGACCATAAAAAGGCAGACTGTCGGGCACAATGGTAAGAAGTGGGAAAAGAAGAAAGGGCAAGGAAAGGAGCAGAAAAGGAGAGACAGATTAGAAAAAGATTATAAGATAGAGAGGACTGGAGAAAGAAAACAAAGACATTTGCAAAGGGAAGAAAATTGGAAAGTTTTCAAGGGATAAATCTTTACCACAAATTTTCTGTAAATAAGTTCCCAAACATATTTATTTCCTGTAATAAAGCTTCTATATTTCTTGATGTTGTGCTAAAAAAATGGTTTACAGAAATAAAGGAAGACCACCTTAGGTATAAGTAAATAATTCTTGTTAGGAGAACTGAAAACTAGATACAAAATACTATTTTTCCAGGTGTAACTGTGACAGAAGAAAGAATAGTAATACAGTTAAAATTGTTCTTAGTTTGTACCTCTTCTCCTGGTGTTATGCTCACCTTTCTCCTCAACTTCTTTAGATCCCATGCTTGGTGAGGGAGCAGGTGTTACAGTGAGTCCAGCATCTGGAGTCTTCCACTAGGAGGAATATGTTCATGTTGACGGTTTCTTCTTCCTCCCTCTGGTATCCACTTGGAGTCTAACATGCTTTTACATATTTCCCTTTCCGCACCAATCTGCAGCTCCACAATACATATGAATTCATTGTGTGATGCCTTTACATGTATTGAATACTATTTATTCCTTTGTTTTCTTTGCTAACCCAAAAAGGAGTTTCATACAGCTCCAGGTATGCGTATCTCTAACTGAGCATCAGTAACTTATCTAAGGCTGTGGGGTCTTCAGTGCCAAGCCTGTGCCTCATCTCATATCATCCCATGACTGTAGTCCTCTAAACCACTTTCTGTGTCTCCAGTTCTCAAGGCCTCTGTTATCATACCAGGCTTTCTCTGCTCTGTGTCATTGTCTTAGAATTGTAAATAACTTCATTCTACACAGAATAATTGCTGTATAGTGTTATCAGTATAAAATTGACTGGAAAAAGTGCTTTCGCTGCTACACCAGCCTGTCTTCAGACAGGTGAAGGAACTGAGATAGAGCAAGTCTCTGCAAATTTGATAAAAAGCTTAGGGTCTGTTACTATAAATTACAAAACTCTCTTACAAGGCGTTCTTTGTAGTCCTGTCCTGTACTGTGTGATGCTGCAGTTTCTGGGTTCCTTCTGCCTGTGCATGTATTGAGAAAATGGGTGTATCCTATGTGGGAAGCTGGGTCAATTGGTCCTTTCTTGTCTGGCAGTAAATAAAAGCTGGTCAATGTCAAATGTTGCATCAGTTATAACCCACGCAAACTTTGGGATGGGTAGGTAGGTGGAAAAAGGCAACTGCTACAGGACTCAAGATATGACACATTTTGGTACTGTCTACTAATCATATGGTAAAACCAGGGCTCTTGCTTGAAGGCAGGCACCAAGATACAAGTAGATTAATGGACAGAATTGGTGAACTTTGGGCAGGTCTGGGGATCATGTACTAGCTGGTAAGGGGTGTCAAGAATGTGGCCACCTTGTGCAGATTCAAGGACTCCCTCCTGCTGGGCTGCTAGACCCTAGCTAGGTGCTCTCAGGGACCTAGGATGTGACTGCAGCTGTCCTGTTTGCTGGTTCAACCAGTGATGAAGCTGAGCACCCTTCCTAGGGACACAGACATGGACACACACAGGACACTGACACAGGTGGTCACACAGGCTGCCACAGACAGGGTGCTACCGTCAGCAGTACCCACAGACAGGACTCCCATATAGCACAAGCACAGGTAGGCAAGTGTCCTCCTCCTCCTGGCCTGGCAGAGACAGAAAGTCACTAGGGGAGCACACACATGACATTCTCCAAGTTCACAAGCACACACGTATTTGCAGATCCCTCAAGTGTTGGCATGTCCCCTCTGTCCACCTGGCACCCCTGCTTACATGCTGGGCTCTCTTACACACTTCATGGGCCCCTTGCTCACTGGCTGGTCCAGCTCAATGCTCACTTTGAAACACACAGCACTTGCACCTTCATCCCACAGGCACCCCACACTCACAAGTCCCCCAGGCCAACTAGTCCAGCTTGGAGTTTGTCAGTGAATACACACACCCTCTGCACATTTACTGGGTATTTAGGGAAGATACAGACACTTGACACCTAGCTGCTAGGTGTCACACCACGCATGTTGGCTGTGACAAGCAGCCCTGCTCCAGCCACTGGCACTGAACCCTTCAATTGCCTCGCTCATGCTAGTGCCCCCACAGCTGGTTTTTGGGGCACATAAAATTCCTGCCTCAGTGACTGGAGGTTAAAGACTTGCACTCACATCCATCACTGGTACTGAGACACCACTCACTCACAGTAGCTGACACCACCACCAGAGTCACCTACCTCCCCAGCCTGACTCCTGTAGTTGCCCCCATATTTCACTAATGTACAGAGGTCTCACCTGTAGTTGACATTTAGTCCTTGCAGCACGTATACACAAGAGATGGAGCATGAGATTTTGCAAAGAGATAATTAAGATTTAGTAAGAAGACACAAAAAGATAGGACAGACTATGATGATCAGGCATAGGACTCAGCCAGAGAAGCATATGAACTGACCCTATTTTACATACAACAAGCCCCTTTTATACCCCTTTGAATTAATTGCTCCCGCTTCTGCTGCACATCTCTTCCTTGGTTTGTATAGCTTTCAATATTCCCTGACCCCTCCCAGCCCAGTGTCCAGGATCTCCCCTGGTTTCCATCAGTTGCAAAGTCCAGGTTGATCTTCCTGGAGGGGGCACCTACAATTTCTTGATACCTGTCCTGGTTTCAGCTGGGATAGTTAATTTTCTTCCTAGTAGCTGGGGTACACTGCTGTGTTTTGGGTTTAGGATGAGAATAATAAGGTTAATAACACACTGATGTTTTAGTTGTTGCTGAGCAGTGCTGACACAAAGTCAAGGGTTTTTCATCTTCTCAGGGCGATGCTAAATCAAGGACCTTTCAGCTTCTCACACCACTCTGCCGTCAAGGAGACTCAGAGAGCACAAGAATCTGGGAGAGGACATAGCCAGTACAGCTGACCCAAACTGGCCAGAGGGATACTCCATATCATATGATGTCATGCTGTACAATAAAACTGGGGAAGTTGGCTGGTGGGAGACAGTGGCTGCCTGGGGACTGGCTGGGATTGCTGAGCA
This sequence comes from Hemiprocne comata, assembly GCA_020745705.1. Lineage (NCBI taxonomy): Eukaryota > Metazoa > Chordata > Aves > Apodiformes > Apodidae > Hemiprocne > Hemiprocne comata. Next base: position 68,598,876 of record CM036616.1, on the reverse strand, counting down.
GGTGGTGAGTAATAGCATTGTGTATCACTTGTTTTGTATATTTTTTATTGTCATTGTTATTATTTCTTCTTTTTCTGTCTTGTTAAACTGTCTTTACATGAATGCATGGGTATTACCTTCTTTCCAGTTCTCTCCTCCATCCCACTGGGAAGGAGTGAACAGCTGTGTGGTGTTTAGCTGCCTGCTGGGTCAAACCCACAACAATAGCCCATCAGTGGTTCTGACTGGTGAGGCAGTTTCTTGTCGTTGTCACCATGTTTGTTTTGTTAATTTGTGTCTCTGTGTATTTTGTTTCTGGCTTCCCTTATTTTTCCCTCAGTTTCCCAATTGACCAGGTTTTCGATCAGAAAACCTTACTGGAATAATTTCTCATGCTCTTACATGTCCTCATTACTTATTGTGAATGACCAGGCTTGATTTTCCTCATTGTCTCCCTTGCCAGGTATGTTTGTGTCCCTGTATCCTCTTGTTTATATTTTCCTCCTCTCCTTACTACCCTCTTTTTGCATAGAAAAAGGATCCTTTACCATATGCCCTTAAAAGAGTAGACACTCTGCCTATACACATCCTTAGAATACCTAAACAACAAAAAGCTGTATTGTACATAACAGACTGGTGCAACGGCTGCTGGCAAACTGTGCTAAGTTATGACTGCCTGCACTTAAACAGGTGGCTCAACTCAAGGTCTCTTAGGTTTGTCAGTAAGGTGAAAATAGGGGGTGCAACTCCAGTAACATAGCACTGAGAATTGTTCAAATGCAAGGCCATGTGAACTTTAAAAAAATTCCATTGAGCAAACTAAATTAATTTTTCATGTTGTTTGTCTTGTTTAAGCTTGAATGACTCATGGTAGTAATTATTACCAATTCATTTCTTTTGGTCTTCACTAACACCATTTCTTTAAGGCACCTCAGTTTAGTGCTGTCCTTCCCATTGATTTAGTTGAGAGTAACAATGAGATGACACATCTACACGTGCAAGGTGTCACCATGAAATCCTTCTCTCTCACTGTCTGTCCTTAATCTGCCTCCCTCTCTCCTCCTAAGGATCTTACAAGTTTATTCAGATCAACCCTGGATCATCTCAGGCTGTGTGGCTGAGAACTCCTCTAGGATTTATAAGTGAATTAATAAAAAAGTAGAATGTTGGGCAACATACCTGGTTTTTAAAATTATTTGGGTCTTTCCCATTGGATGATGGTATCACTTGATACCATTTTTTATTATACTGTATTTGTTACATAATTATTTCCTAATTATTCCTAAGGTCTCCAGAAGACCTTACCTTTTTTGAGGCCTGCCTACCCACTTCCTGACATCATCATTTTTTCTTGATTTAGCTGTAACATCTGGCTATTGGTTCCAAGGCAAGATGGCACTTTAAAAAAATAAAAAAAAGCAACCTATAAAGACCCTTTACTTACATCCCAGTTTGAGCCAGGATTAAGCCAATTTTCTTTTAATGGATTTTTTTTTCTTCAGTGAACTCTCTTTTAAGCAGCACACTTGCTGAAACTAGCAGCAAGTTTTCCATCCAGTGGATGGATAACGCCTGAATGTTTATAGTTACTGCTGAGAGACCAAGGACACTTTGCTCTGCTTCTTGAATCTGCTGCTTTGGACATTAAAGGAGCAGATCTACAGCCCTCCTGCAGGGAGGAAATGATGAGACAGATGGTAAAACTGACCAAAGAAATTATTCTATCCATATCTATGTAGTTCTCAGTATAAATTCAGGGGTCACAAAGTCAAGCCTTTCCTTCCTCTTCTTTCTTCTCTTCAGCCCATGGCTGACATCCAGGGAAGACTCTTATTTATCCATCACCTTTGATGCCTAGGCCTGTGCACTCCTGACCCTCATCACTCTCCCCTCAGCTCCTGTCTGCTCTGCCGCTCTCTCCGGCAGCGCTCGGGGACATTTCAGGACTGCTCACAGCTCAGGAGATGCCGGGGGACTTGCTGGGGGTGGGGGAGGCAATAGGGGTTTGCACATTCCTGCACATACTTGTATATATTTGTACATATTTTCTTTTATAGTTTGCATTTAATTAAAGCTGTCTAGTTTAGTTTTCAATCTGGAAATCTCTCTCCTTATTCCCTTTCCCTACCTGGGTGGAAGAGGGAGGGGGTCGAGAGCATTATTTTCATTTGTTTAATTGCTGATCCTGAGTCAAAAAGTGACAATTTATTTTTTTCTTGGGCCAGTCTTATCACATTGAGTCAGAAATTTTTGGGAGCTTCTTTAAAACAGTTTCAAAAGCTGTTGTCATGTGAGTTAAGATGAAATTTGCATTGCCCTGATTGACACCAGAGATAAAGTTACAGACTGAATGACTTATGAAAATTTCTGCAGAGTTGAAGTTCATGCCTATGAGGTCTGATCAAAGGCTGAGTTGGGCTACCCATGAGATTTTTTACCTCACCAAGCATATCAGGGCAAGGGATAAAAGGAAAGGTTCACTTTCAGTTTTGATATGGATAATTATGGATAATATTTTCAGTTGGAAGTACAGTGACAGCATACAATATTCATTACAATCACCTTTTGTTGACTATCTTTGTACTTGAATCTGCTGGTCAGAGGGCAGAAGGAGGCTATCGTGTTGAAGAAAGTGGTCATATTCAACTTCCACACTTCCTCTCCTAACCTATGACTTTGAGCTATCAATAGTCACTGATTGCAATTATGCAGCTTCACTATATAATAGTGACTGTGGAGGAAGTGCACTGCTTTTCATTGCAAGTGCACACTGATAAGAGAAAGGAAGACTGCTAAAATTACACCTTTGCCATGTATCACATTCAATTCCACAGCTTTAAAGGAAAAAAAGACCTATTTTCCAGGCTGGCCTTTCTTTCTTTTTAAAATGGAAATAGTAGGTTTTGATATTGGAATGCTATTATTATATAAAGTACCAAATGGCTGACATTTGTAAAAAGTATTTTTAATCAGAAGATAGTTTTGGTGATGTAAAATAAAATAAAAACCAGAAGTCAAGAACACAGTGACAAAGAATAAATTGAAGCTGTGTCTTTCTGATATTTTATTCATAGACGTGAATTACCTTTTTAATTTGCAGAGAGGGATGTCCCTCTTTTGCCTTAACCCTCTCTTCCGTGTATTATTTACTGTGACATGAATACAGTCCTGACATACCTTGAATAAGAAAACAGACCACCAGTATAATACGGTTTCCATAGGAAAGATACTGATGCTACATTGAGGACGGTTCTTAAAGCTAAAAGGTGTATGTACAAACTGAAGAATACAAATGCCAAATAAGCTAAATAGCCATTTTTCCCCCTAGGAATAGCACATTTAATTGCTCCTCTACAAGGTGTAAACCCCAATTAAACTGAATAAAGCCATCTCAACTTTTAATCCAAAGTAATGACTTTGTAGTTTAAATTTTATGTGCAAGGACATAATACAGTTATTAAAAAAAACTTGGCCAGGAGCAGTTTACAAACACTTGGTGCTACCAAGGGGAAAAAAATCTTAACTAGGGTGGGAGTGCCACAGTGCTGAAAAAAGCCCACTAGTATAAAATCTGCTCTCTTTTCTAATAAGAATCTTTTACTTCAAGGAGTCACTGAAATCCTAACCGATAACTAGCTACAGATTCCCTGACAAGGGCCTGTTTTAAAGAGAGGGAAGTCAATAAAAGTAAAGTGTAAGTGTACTGTGAATGGCACGTTCTTGTAGGCATTTTTCCCCAAATTATACCATTCCTATTCAAATACCATCTCGAGAGTCTCAGACAGTGTCAAGTACAATCATTGTTATTGCAGTTGCCAAGGTAATCAATTGAAATCATAATGAAGGGAACAGAAGGAAATCAATAGAGTCTGAAATTACAAATAAAGAGACGCTATCATTTAAAAGCATTTGGCTGAAATCTTCCATATTAATGGAGTCAGAAATGGCTGTGTCATTCAGAAGCAGTGTGGTGCATAATTCAGTTGACTGCATTAGAACACCTAAAAGCTATTGCAGCAATTAGAGCTGCCTACCAAGGAAGTGTCCACCTTAAAAGAAGCATCACCGAATTGTTTGTTTGGTTCCAATGTTTTCATGTTTAAAATTATAGTCTTTCTCTCCAAAACACTCAGTATGGTGCAGTCTCAGTAAACACAGTTTCTAGCTCATATTTTGTTGAAGAAGTATATCTAATGTGCAATAGCTCTTCTGGAGGTTTCTTTCAGTTACTTCTCCTGCCCACACATGTCCCCACTCAACAGATTTTATAAACTTTCAGTGCTCCAGTGACTGTGGGACATTCCTAGCTAAACGCACATAAATTGCGCCAGGGAAGTTTTTGGACATCATATCTGCTCTTAGACAAAGGCATTTTAGGTGTAACCAAGAGGGTGCTGTCCTTTTCTCTTTATTTTTGGGGCTTCAGTAGCTACAGTCCTTAGGCAGGTAGGATAGCAGGACTCTTTCTTAGGCTTCAGAGAGACAAGCAGTCAGAGAAGGAAGAGCTCAATATGCACCTCTGCTGTGACTGTTCTAAACAAATGTTACTGCACCTTGCAAGGACCACTAAATAATTATTCTAAAGGAAAAGCTAAGCATGATGTTATAGTCTGTTACTGCATTCACTTGGGAGGGAGAAGACATGGGTTCCAGCTCCTGAAGCAACTGGAGCAGGGAATTGAAGTATCTATTGGAGCAAGAAAACCAGGTCTCTTCGAGCTAGTCATTATGTTATGCAGCTATGTTCCCTCCCTCTCCTCTTCTGGTGAGCAAAGTGGTGAATATTTAATAGTTTCATGCAAAATGGAACAGCTTCCAGAGGAGGGGTTGAAAAAACCCTGTTACACCCTATAGCACTGCTCTTAGGTGTTTCCTGTGCAAAGCAAATCACCATCATCTGAACAAGTTAGATTAATCTTTCCTGAAGACTGCTCAAACTACTTAGTTGCTTTTGAAGAGGGAGATGGGCAAGTGTCCACATTGCAATTTTTTTCAGATGCATTCAGGAGAAAAACATTATGGAGGTCAGGGGTGGTATTTTTTGCTTTTAGGCTGTTGCCTTTACCTCATTGAAATGTGACTTGGCCTTCTTAAGGAAAATTGTTTTTAAAAGTCAGAGACTAGGAATGAGAACAAAAAATAAGAAGGTACTTCTTTGCTGCCTGAAATACTGTTAGCAAATTGTTCAAGCATTGCGCAACCAAGAGCTTTTTTTGTTCCAAAATATCAATTGGCTTTTGCATGACATTTAATAAAAACTTCCCATTACCAATTGCATAACAGCAATTAAAATCCTCATCAAATCTATCTTAACTGCTTATAGTCTTCCACTAGGGAGCATTTTCCTTGGCAAACATCTGCAGTAAAAGGCTATTTAATCTTCATGAGTGAAACAGTCAGTTATGCTAATTAATCTCTTTTATTGTCAGTTTACATTGAAATCTTGTACAGATCTGGTCTTCTGCTTTAGGTGTGACGAGGCACATTTTGCCTTGCTCTGAGAGGATAAAAAGCCTTTGTCTTTTTTATGCCACACCTGCAGCAGATAGATCTGATCCTTGTGTGTCTCTGTGAATGAGTTCAAGGTACTTTGCTCTATAGTCTGCAGTCCCCGATTGCAGTTAAGAAAAAACTGTCTGATGGATTGACTTCTTGGTTGAGGTCAATGAATCCTTATATAACCAGCTTATATAAATAAAATAATAAAATAATAATACAATTACTAACAGCGCTTACTACCTTTTTGTTTGTACAGATATATTAGTAAAGAAATTAGATGCAATATATTGAAAGCAACCAAACCTCTCTTTCTCTGAAAAGCATTGAACAAGTCATAACAGAAGGGGAATAGTCCTTCATATCCTCATACATGAAAAATTAAGAATGTTGGTTTTTTTCCCCATATCATAATGCCAGTCCCTGGTGCTTCTTAAATTCTCATTCATGAAGGTTTGTGAACTCTGGGTTGCCTTTTTAACAGTTTCTTCATGAATATTATCAAAAGTAAAGATGTAGCAGACTTGAAGGCTGTCTTTCTAGAACCTGTAGTTTTGCCTTCTGGCATCTGGCTCCAATTTTGCAAATCTTTTCTCACTTCCTCTTCTTGATGTTCAGTTCTCAGTTCCATACTTACAGGAGCACCAAACCTCTCTCTGCTTTATTTCTTTTTCTCCCTGAGAGGATTTCAGCTCTTACTGATGAAAAAAAGAGCAAGTCCATCTATACAAGAGGCCTGAATGCCATTTGTATTTTTAAAGAAAGCTTTGCAAAGAAGGGAAAAGCTATCTTATTCATGTCTGAACAAAAGCCAAAATTAAATCAAATAGGTATTTACACTTTCAATAATGTTCTGAATGTTTCTCTACTGTAAAGCTCTCATAGCAGATCGATACCGTTTACACTATTCACTTGCAGCAAGCAGTAAAAGTCTTTCACTTCAACAGCTTCCAACCATTTAACATTGTTAAAAAGACAGCTAAAACATCAATTCAGGGCATTTCTCCTAAACTGAAATGGATTGATTAGTTTTCATGACATTTGCTGACGAGATGCAGGATCAGGAAAGAGGTAATACGGGAGGAAGAAGGGAAAGAAGTCAATGCTCCTAGTGAAAAAAGCTTCATACATCTGCTCAGCAACAGTAAACCATCTTGAAGGGATTGACTTTTTTATAATACTGTGTTAATAACTAGCTCTCTACACATGTAGTATGGATTGCCATAGAAATTGATTTTACTGTACTTAAGCAAAAGCAATGGCTTTGAGAGTCTGGTCTGTGACATTTGTCATGTCCAATCAGTTAGGCAACAGTGTAAATTTGTGATCAATGCCACTTCAGGGGGAATAGGTATTCATTATAAGTGAACTCTAAAAGAACTTGCATGGTAATTAAATAGATATTAATTGTTCTGGAGTTGTTTTGAGTTAAGAAACAAAGTGATTACTTAGTTCAGCTAATGAATGCTTTTGTGTGAATCAGATCAACAAACCATTGTTAACAGCGTACAGAGAAACAATGGGGCTGTTAGCACCGTTTTAGCACTTACTCTGTAGGAGAGAAGAAAGAAAATTCTGAGGGAAGAAAAAGAACCAGAGACTTGAATGCAGCATTTTTTTCATGTTCAAAGACTTGTCTTTTCCCCTGTCTCTCTTGTCTTTCTTCTTTTTGTTACTTTTAATTTTTCTTTCATTTCTTCATTGTTTTCTTTAGTGGTTGCACTGCATTAAAATAAATAAATAAAGAAATAAATAAATAAATAAACAAACAAATAAATAAATAAATAGATGCTTCTTGGTTTTTAATTTTATTTTGTAAACCTCGGCTCTAGGAGATATCATATGGCTCATGGTAACAGAGTACAAATCTGAAGCCAAAAATAAAAGAAAACTTGAATAAGCATTCAAAAAGGGATGCAGGATGCAGATTCTTATGCATACCTGCCAAGTAAAATGAGATGATAAGCTAAATGGTGGAGACAAATCAATATTAGAGATATGATATTATTTCTGGTTTATAACCTATGTTCCTTTTCCACCAACTATTACGTAACTATTCGAAAGAGATGGTTTGAAATAATGAAATTTGTTTCAGGGGATATACCAAATTTTTATCCTGTAATATTGTGCCTTGAATCTTTTTGAACTACAACTTCTGTCCAAAAAAACCCAAGAATACTTGTAAACAAGTTCCATTAACCTATCTGACTTGGGCTTATTTGGCTCATAAATAGACCTCACAACAGCACAGGATTCTATGCAGGGCACAGTATCCTGTGTAAATATTTGGTAAATGTCAAGAAGCATCTGGGTACAATAATAGTTAGTTATATTAAGTAGTATAAATTCATTTGGGTAGCTTAATGAAATGGCTGTTCCCTATTCACTGATGTTCTCTTCATTGTACATTCATCCAGAGAATCAATGTAAACGTGCTTGGCAGGTAAAACTGACATCATCATTCCTTCCATTTCCCACATAGTAAAGTATCTTCTTAAAAGATTGATCAGTAATTTCTCATGTTTTCAAAATTTTCCTTTAAGTATAATCATCATCATTCTGTAAAGGTATAAACATTTCCTGACAGCAAGAACTGCAGCTCATATATTAATCATGGTCTGATTTTCTCCTCCTTCATGTTTTCCCATTCGAATGGTCCTCCAAAGACAGGGAAAAGCCAAGGTATATGAGAGGTAGTGTCTTAAGTCTTAACAATAGTAGCAGTTTTATTCCACTAGGAGTTTCCTGAGAGTCTGGATGCAATCTAGGTAGTGCAGAAATACTCTTCATTTTAAAGAGATTCAGAAGATGAATTATACTTTTGATATCTTATGTCCCATAATAGACCTTTCCACTTCTTTTGAAACTTGGGGCTGAGTGTGTATGTCATTGCTGCTGCAATTGACTGCAAATATGAGGTTTGTTTCACCTGTATCAGCGCTGGACAGCATTCTGATATCAAAGTCATCTCACAAACAAATATTTCTAGTAAGTTTTCAAACCCGACTGGCTTAGTTCTTGGTGCTATGAGATGAAAACAAGCATGCTATGAGGAAAACCATGCATAAATTATTTTAATCTAATTTTAGTTCAAATAAGATGGAGATTTTATGGATTTGGGTCAACAGAGATCATATTAAAAATGTTCACTGCTTCATTCTAATAAGTTTGAAGGTTTGAAGGCTGGTTGCTCTATTTTTCCTTCAATCTATTTTTGTCATGTTAGTATGTAAGTACAATATGTTACTGTGAAATAAAACAAACTCGTTGCTGAAAATACTCAGATGTAGGAGATATCCCTGAAGTTTCATTCTAGACTGAAGTCCTCTCCAAGGGGTAACATCTGAATATTGAGACAATGACTTTTCTGAATGTAGACCTGATATTTTAACAAATAGGCAAGATGTGGCCTAGTCATTTGACTGTAGAAATGCCAGATTTTCCTGCAGGTAGACAGATGTATTCTGCCAGCGAAATATGAGTTTGAATCTTGTCAGACACTCAAAAGAATTTTGCCTAACCCTTCTGCATTGTGAAGTTTTGCAACAAGGGCTGAAAAAAGCATCAAGAACTTCTAAAAGGGTCAAGCCCTGCTCTGTGTGCATGTGTCTGAGTAATTAATAGGACCAAATCTTCTACTGCCCGCCCTTACTATTTGTTCATGGTCAGAGAATTATACCTTCATCCTGAGAGGTCCATTTCAATGGTAAGTACATGTGTATTAGTGTGAAAGAGAGAGCAGAGATATCTGGACAACCTAGGCAATGAGATTCACCCACATGCAGTGAGGGAGGCAGTAGAACAGAGTGCTTGCTTCAAGTCACTTTCCTTCTTGAGAAGGACACAAGGATGTTCTGAATGTTGCCTTCACAGTCAGTTTGTGACAATGTAAAGAAATTATAAAGGGGGCAGGTCTCTGTCCCTTCACACCCCTGAGAATGTCCTTTAGTAATGAATGTAATTAATGTCCCTTCATAATGAATGAAATGGTTTGGATGTCCATTCTTCAGCCCAGTTTACTGAAGAAGCAGGTTGTATGACCAATATACGTCCTTACTCCTATCCGGTGCCATGTTTCTACAGTGACACCAGAAACTGCTCACTGAGTCGTTTTTGACACTGAGCAGAGCAGAGGTCTCCAAAGTCTGCACTGCAAGTTTCACTAAGAGGTACAGAAAGTAACGTAAGAGATATCCTGTTAATATTTCTAAAAAATCTGCAGCATCCACCCTAATTTTCTTATGCACTGGGAAGACTACACAAGAGAATTTGTGAGTGCTTTAGCTCCATGGGAAGTTCCCTAGCTTTTAGACAGAAAAGAAGTCACTAGTGAGAAGCTATGTGCAGCCCCATAGGCACTGAGATTTCTACAGATCTGCTTCTCAGAGACTGTTAGGAACTCAGATGCCCAATTGTCTGTACTGGCTGGCTGTGGAGCCAAGGTATCCTCATTTAAGTTCCCCCTTCATAGGAACAGGTAACCAAAATGTGACTACGGAAGTCCTTTATAGATTTCATCTCTTAATTTTCTTCTACAGGGTTAATATAAGCATGGTTTCTATCTCAGTTGCACTGCAAGTGTTGTCTTTCTTACTAAATATGGAAAGCTTGCTAACGAACAGTTTCTTAGATTCAAGTGTTCTCCATTAAAAACTCCCTCAAAAGAAAAACGCCTAAAACTTAGTTTCTAAATCTCTACATATGGCATCAGTACTGAGCACCTGAATGTATTTCACAGTGCATCAGAAAATAAAAATACTCTCCCTACAAATACAAAGCGAAATAACACCAATCACAACCCCAAAATTCTAGCACTGATATTAATTTGCAAGATTTATTTCATGAAAGAGAACAAATGCCTTTATGAATATATGCTATTTGTCAGGTGAGTGCATACCATACTTTCAGATAGTGTTTTCCATCAAGAGATTCTTTAAGTGTCTGCCTTTACACTCAGTATGGATAATGCTTGCACTTCAAAAATATAATTTGGGCAAATGGGACAATAAGTATAAGAATTTTATTTCACATTTAAGTAACTAAAAATGCCAGGTTGCTGCTCCCCAAAGTGCCCTTTCAGAAATAGAGTCTGTAAAATCATAGTATCATAGTATCATCATTCTGGTTGAAAAAGACCTTCAAGATCATCAAGTCCAACCACTACCCTAGATCTGCTGTGTCTGCCACTAAACTGTGTCCCCTGGCACCACATCTGTCTTTTTAGATGTCCCCAGGTATGGTGGCTCAAACACCTCCTCGGACAGCTTGGATCACCAAGTCCAACTCCTGCTCCAGAACAGGACAGCCCCAAAATTCACACCATGGCCCTGAGGGCATTGTCCAAATGTCTTGAATATTGTCAGGCTCGGTGCCATTACTGCTTCCCCGGGAAGCCAATTCCAGTGCTCCACCACCCTCTGGGTGAAGAATCCCTTCCTAATGTCCAACCTAAACTTCCCCCTGCACATCTTCCTACCATTCCCTTGGGTCCTATCATTGGTCACCAGAGAGAAGAGATCAGTGTGTACTCCTCCTCCTTCCCTAATGAGGAAGCAGTAAGCTGCAATGAGGTCTCCCCTCAGTCTCCTCTTCTGCAGGCTGAACAGACCAAGTGCCTTCCGCTGCTCCTCATATGGCATCCTCTCCAAACCCTTCACCAACGTCGTGGCCTTCCTCTGGACACTCTCCAGTAGCTTTATATCCGTTTTGTACTGTAGCACTCAGAACTGCACACAGGACTCAAGATGGGGCTCCACCAGTGCAGAGTAAAGTGGGACAATCACCTCCCTCGACTGGCTGGCTGTGCTGTGCTTGATGCACCCCAGGACTCGGTTGGCCCTCCTGGCTTCCAGGGCACACTGCTGGCTCGTGTTCAACTTGCCATCAACCAGAACCCCCAGGTCCCTCTCTGCAGGGCTGCTCTCCAGCCTCTCACTCCCTAGACTGTCTGTATATCCAGGCTTACTGTGTCCCAGGTGCAAAATCTGGCACTTCTCCTTGTTAAACTTCATGCCATTGGTGATTGCCCAGCTCTCTAATTTGTCCAGATCCCTCTGCAGGGCCTCTCTGTCCTCGAGAGTCTCAACCTCTCCTCCCAATTTAGTGTCGTCCACAAACTTAATAAGTAGGCCTTCAGGTCCTGCATCTGAGTAATTTATTAATATATTAAAGAGTACTGGCCCTAAGATGGATCCCTGTGGAACCCCACTAGTGATTGGTCGCCAGCCTGATGTGGCCCCATTTACTATGACTCTTTGAGCTCAAGCCATCAGCCAATTTCTCATCCAATGCATTATGTGTTTGTCCAGCTGGATGCTGGACATTTTGTTTAGAAGGACACTGTGAGAGACAGTATCAAAGGCTCTTCTGAAATCCAGAAAGATTACATCAACTGGCTTCCCTAAAACATGCCCTTTGCGTGAACTTCAGATAGTTGCCAATAGCTCTTTACTGGGTTAGTCTGTGGACTGCCTGCCTTTGCAAAAGGAGTGCCTGGGATAGATCAAACTTGAAAGAAAAAAAATGACCTATTTTTTTTGTAAAAGAAACAGGCCAAATTCAAAGTGGAGGAATTACACTCTGGCTCCTTCAGTCCTTGTTTTCTTTTTACTGGATGAGAGTTTCTGTAGTCTTTGTAGAGGATGTGCATGTGTGTTGTTGCAAGAAGCCACTCCCAAAGAGATCATTCATTCAAGTATACCATTCAAATATTTTAGGACTCGTTGGGATCCCTATCATAGTGTAAATGCTAAAATATTCTTTAGCTTACTTTTCCTTAAAAAAATAACAATTATAAGGTGTTACGGTTTCAAAAGAATAGTTTTGTTGAAAAGTGGGTGGTTAAAAATAGACTAAAGCCTTCTTTGATCTGGTAAAACAAGGTTAGAGAATGGCAGTAATGTGTTTTGTTAGATCAGAAGATATAGCGAGAAAAAGTAGGCATGAAGACCTTACTTGACCAAAAGCTTTGGCTCTCAGTGTTCATTGCTGTATTTGCTGCTTACGTTTTCCATCCTTCCTGTATCAGAGGTATTATTTTTTCTAACCTAGAGCCAGTTTACTTAGGGAATTCTTCCTGCAGAGTGTGAGGTTGTAAATGTTTTCTTTGTAGACTCCTTTAATGGAGGGCAGCAACCTGCTTGTAGTTTCAGGGGTGACTGAAACACCGATGTACAGACACTCTCCATCAATTTACCCCAAGGCTATCTACACAATTCTGGAAAGATTACTTTGGCATAGGGAAGCATATCTGAGCTAACTGTAATCTTTTAGCACTGAAGACTCTGTTAAAATCTAGCAGGACAGCTATGTGCATACACAGTGTGTATATCATATCAGTGCACATGTCGTTATTTTTAATCTGTTATTATATATATTGAAGTTTATTTTTAGCTTTAAATTAGCCTAAATATTTAATAAACAAATGCACAAGTTAGTTGTTCTCCGAAGTGTGATTCTCAGAAGGTATTTAAAAGACTTGTACATGTGGTACTTTGGGACAAGGTTTAGTAGTGGTCTTGCAGTGTTCATTTTGCAGTTGGACTTGAAGATCTTAAAGCTCTTTTCCAATCAAAATGATTCCATTATTCTTTTCTGTGATTCTGTTATTCTCATGCTTCTCAACTGATGAAAACTTAAGTAATCTCTAAGCTTCCTGTTGTCAATGTAGTTAGAATTACTTCCAGTGCTGAGAACAAGATTTAGTATCCCCCAAAACAGTCCTGGATCAAGGGGAATTTTTGCTTCTCGGGTCTGTTGTTGGTACAAAAAATGCAGAGAAGAAGAGAGGTTTGAGGAAATGCTGAGGAGTGGGTGGCACAGCTTTGTGACAGGAACACAGTGACAGGAACTTACAAGTTCCCATGTTGACATGAAGTTAATTCCTGACATCTTAGGATGTTCAAAAGATGTATGTTTGTATTTAAGAGATGCACATGCTGAGCAAATGCAGAAACACTATTGCTTTTATCAGGAGATTCAGGGTGGTGAATATTTCTCTATTAAATATATCAATTTAATAACCACTTGGGTGCAGATCTGGGGAATTATTTAGGGCTTCCAAAAAGTGATACTCCCCCTAAGTCCTCACTACAGTTCAGCTGCTAGTGCTTCAAAAACTGCAGGATCAGGCATTTGCATGTCTGACTTTCCCTGGGTGTGAAACTGGAATAATGACTCATAATTACCTGCCTTGCAAGGATATTGTGTAGATCACATAGATAAAGTTTGTACACTTCTACTGTGCAAAGTACCATCAGATACCTCTTGTCCTTTTAGCAATAGAACAAGGGGTAATGGCTTTACAGTGGAAGAGAGTAGATTTAGGGAAGACTTTAGGAAGGAATTCTTTCCAGTGATGGTGGTGAGACACTGGAACAGGTTGTCCAGAGACGTTGTGTATGTCCACTCCCTGGAAGTGTTCAAGGACAGGTTGGATGGGGCTTTAGCAACCTGGTCTGGTGGGAGGTGTCCCTGCCCATGCTGGGGGGTTGGTACTCAATGGTCTTTAAAGCTCCTTCCAACCCAAACCACTCAATGATTCTGTGAAATAATTATTACAGTATTAGTATCATTCTTGTGTTGTAAATTTGTGTAATATAGTGAGATTCTTTGTCTGCATCTGTTCATACATGAATGTTCACTCTGTGAATAAAAGTTCGGTACCAAAAAGCAGACCAGGTGTTTTTTTTAATAGCTATGTCAATCCTGTCACTGGCATACTCAGTAGGTAAGAACTAGCCAGATGATAATGAGTAAAGCTACAAAGAATGATGGTAGCTCTGGATATTTTGCAGCTAACCACAGATGATTAATGGAAGTTGGGGAAGTTATTTTAAAAAATCTACTACCTTTTCTTTTTGACTGCTACTTAGTCATGAAAGACTAAGAACAACAGTACACTGCAGCAGGACAACACAGTTTTAAGCATTACAATAAAAGAAAATTGATCACCTAGTTACTATGCAAGAAGTTAAATACAGCAGGGTCAGTTGTGCTAATTTGAGAGTCAGTTTGGGAGCTTAGCAAAGCCTCTTAGTGCCAAGTGACTTATTTCAGACTTACATTTAAAAATGAAGTGAACAAGTTTGCAGATATCCATGTATGTCTACGATGAGACGTTTACCCACTGACACTGTTACAAAACTGAAAACTGGACTGGCTCATTCTAGCAGGTGTAACATCAAAATGTGATTTTTTTAATTTATTTTTTTTAGGACATGGACACATGTTTTCCATGTGCCCTGGTTTGAGCCAAGATGAAGCAAATTTTCTTTTTACTGATCTTTTTTCATCAGTGAACCCTCTTTTAAGCAGCACACTTGCTGAAAGTAGCAGCAAGTTTTCCAGCCAGTGGACTGATAACACCTGAATGTTTATAGTTACTGCTGACAGACCAAAGATACTTTGCTCTGCTTCTTGAATCTGCTGCTTCAGATGCTAAAGGAGAAGAGTTGTATCTACAACCCTCTCATAGGGAGGAGGGGACTAGACAGATGGCAAAATTGGCCAAACAAAATTATTCCATCCCATATACATCCCTCTAGGTATAAATACAGAGATCATGGAAATCAAGTTCCTCCTTCCTCCTTTCTCTTACGTCCATGGTCAGAGTCCAGGGAGGACTCTCTCTCTCCATCTCCTTTGATCCCTATGCCTACGGGTTCCTGACCCTCATATCCCTACCCTCAGCTCCAGCCTGCCTTGCTGCAATCTCCAGGAGTGGTCCAGGACTTCTTGGAGCTGCCCTGTCTTGGGAGTACACTGGGAGTTGCTGGGGGCATGGGGAATTAATAGGAGGTTTACATACTCCTGCACATATTTGTATATATTTGTACATATTTTCTTCTATCATTAGTATTTCTTTAAAACTGCCTAGTTTATTTTTCAATCTGGAAGCCTCTGTCCTTATTCTCTCTCTCCTTTCCCTACCTGGGTAGGAGGGGAGGGGATAGTTTTCATTGTTCTCATTCTTTTATTTGCCAATACTGAGTTAAACTGTGACACCATGCCTATGAAGAAGTTATGTTTCCTGATTGGTTTGCAGCTCAAGCCTAGAAATGTGAGGAAGCTTTTTTATTATTCATGCTTTTCCCTTTCACTTCTTTTAAGAATGCTTTATTCAATAAGGCAAAAGAACACCCATGCAGTTTAGATAAGTATTTCAGGAATGACAAATGAACAATAATTAACATCTTTCCCATATTTGTCTCTTCAGAGTGCAGTCTCTTCAGGTTTAGTACTCAGTCTTTTCCAGCCTGACTGGTATAACAGAGTTCACTTTTCTTCAATTGTTGGATAAGCAAAGACACAATTTATAGCTTTTTTTTTCCTTTTCTTTTCTTTTCTTCCATGTAAGAATTCTTAGACCATAAAATACTGAATTTTTTTTGTGTGGATGACTTATTACATGAGTACTCCCTAGGCTGCCAAGTTCCTTAAAGAAACAAAGCCCTTCAAAGGGCTTATTATCATAGTATAAGTAAGGGTCATGTATATAAAGGCAAAGAAAAGAAATAATAAAAGTAACAAGTTACACAATGTTCTCAGTTCTTGTACGTGAGTGGGAAACAAAGTTGTTTTTATTGATATACAGAAGAAATATCAATCATATATCTGTATGAAAACTGCAACACATTCAGGCAAAATCATTTTATTCAGCTGCGTGAAGAACGCCCACCTAATTTTATGTTCTATGAATTTAAAAGGGTATTTACTAAAACTGCTGTCATTTTCATTGAAGAATTAATATTTGAGGAGGAATCTGAAACAAAAAGGAGTTAGGTTTGTAGGAATAATTTTGAGACGTCTCTCTCTGTATATGCTCCTCTAAAGGTAAGGAAATAGGAACAAACTGAAGGAAAAAAGAGGCCTTGACCCTGGTGAAAACACCCTCTGCTGTGCAGAGGACGCATTCCGGGGGAAGGTAGCAAGGCTGAGGAGAAAGCCCCCTGAGTGACACTGGTTTAACCACTGCAAAGCAGAATTAAGAGTGTCGTTTTTGTGCTTCAAAACCAAAACCTTTCCTTAGCTCATCTGCACTGCTACAGTAGATGTACAAGAGCTTACGAACAGCTGCTGACTTTTGGACCTCACACAGGAGTTGTAGATCACATCAACCACTGTATCACAAAGCTGCAGATCCCAGGTGAGACAAGAGGGGTTACACTTCGAAAACATGGCTGAGACCATTGTCTTTTCCTTTTCACTCCCTTCACAGAGTGTAGGGGAAATAGTAAGGTTATAAGCTACCACAAAAATGTCAAGATGGAAAGCATTTTCAGCAGTTCTTTGCTCTCAATCCCAGATCAATCACTCTGCCTCTGAGCTGGGGAAAGGGCCATCAAAATTAGATTTGACTGTGACGAAGATTTAAAGGGAAAGGGAAGATTCCTTAAGTAACTGAGCCTATTAGAAATATAACCAAAGCCAATACACATGAGTAAATGTTTCTGCCTCTTTATTTGTCAGTGCTCCTACTTCTTAGACCCCCATAGGAAATGGGGTTGTTGTGAGGTCCTATGGTAAATGCAAGAAGATACCTGCAGTGGAATGTGTCAGTTGCCATTTAACTGTGGAATATAACATTACAGCTGATCTTACATTTTAGAGGCATTGAAGTATCTTCTGCTGTAAGAAAAGAAAAACACTACACTTTTAACAGAAATAAACTGGGGTAATTCTAATATTGTGAAGTAGAAGTAATTGGCATATCAGTACTGTAAAAATACCTTGGTGGTGAATTCACAGAAAAAAAAGCCCCCATGTTATAATTTCTCCATTCCTGTTCTTCTTCCTTTCTGCTATGTAAGTGAAGTGTTACACCAAGGAAAAAGCCCTTGTCCAACTCTATAAACATATCACTCTCCTGCATTAGTCAGCTTCCCTGAATGCCTAGTTCATGTTATCAACATGATTTGCCATTATTTTTGAAGAAGCATCCATGAGATGTATGTGTACAAGCAATGCCCAATCCTAGTTTAAATTTATCATGTTGCTTACAGTATAGGAGGTGATTTTGACTGAAAAAAAAAAACAAACCAAAACTAAAAAACCAACAAACCCAAACCTGAAAAAAACCCACATTAATTTACCACTCTAATTTATTATATTTCACAGAGATAAAGTCATCACACTGTGTTATTTGGCTTCTTCTACCAAAAAAAAACCCAACAAAACAAAATGAAAATTAAAAGCCAAAAATGTCTGTAAAGTTTTTTCTTGTTCTCATAGTGTAACAAACTTTTCCACATTAAATTTCAAATTAAAGATTTCTTTGTGAAATTTTGCAAAGCTTAAAGGAAATTTTACAGGTGGGTATCCATGCACACTGAAGTACATGTACACCAAGTGAGAACCTGTTCAATATATTAGGAGACAGTTAACCCAACTGTGGATGGGGTTTTGTTCTTTATTTAGTTAAATATTAAAACTATATGAATAGCAAACTGAATGGGAAACGTGTGGAATTTTATTTCGCTAAGTCAAATCTCAGCTTTACGAAGGTACTGGAGTGCAAAAGAAAGATACTTTTGCAAACATGGACATCCAGTCAGTACACATATGAACGTTGCATTGCCTTGGATAATTTAAAATTATTATTTTTCAGTTTATAATATCTTTATGCTGTTAGTTTATTTCTTGTATGTACAGAGTTCAATACTTCTTATACAGGAAAATACTTCGTGATACATTTTATATGTTTTTTTTTTCTGTGTGTTTGAATGAGTTTTATGATTAAACACTGATCAGAAGGGACAAATGTAATTATTCTGGCAAACTATCAGGCATCACATCATTAGTAATGAAAAGAATGCCAGTATTTCATTTAGATTAAAATAAGTATAGCTTTGTGAAGTCAAAAACATGTCTACCTTTCTGTGCCTTAAGGAAACTTCTAAAGACGAACTCCACTTCAAGGTTGCAGAGGGCTCCAGAAGATACTAAATCAGCACAGAGAGACAAAAGATTCAGTGTCTCAAGACATTCATTTGCATTATGCTACTGCTCTTGTGCTTCTTGATCCTTTTGCTTGAGCATTCTAACTGGTATAAAGATGTGGAACAATAGAAAATTAGATTCTCATGCAGTTTAAATGAATTTTCTCTTAAAAAACTTTGAAGTAGCTGATTCTTTAAGGACTTCATATTGCATGAAAAGAACAGTTAAGGTAGACATGTAACTGTAATTTGCCACTTGTGTATGGTAACAATGTAGCTCAGGACCGTAGGCTGGTGTTCTCTGTTCTCATTCCTGTTCCTGCAATCATCTAGTTTTAACATTCTAGGTATCCAAATAATCTTAGAGGAGTTTATAATTAAAGTTAATATTTTCTTTCCAGGAAGTCATATGCAAAATTGCACTGTTGCTGTGCACTTCTACCTGACAGTGCAAAATCTGTGTTTTGTGACCCTGTCATTTTTCCCATAGCCTGCCTTCTCTCCCGACTCTGGAAGAAAAAGAAGTAAGAGGGACCACAAGAGAAGGTACACATATTCATCAGAACATCCTGTGTTAGCACTCTGTATCTCTGTACATCTGAGGCAACTTCCCCTACCTTGAAAAAAGGCTACCTACAAAGGTCAGTCTCAGTAACTTCTTAAATTCCTCTAATCCTAACATTTAAAATTCTCTCACTACACAACAGCTAAACCATTTATCTTCCTTTCCCCAATAAACTGAAATATTTTCCCAGTCCTCTTTAAAGCAAACCCTTTCAAGTCTGAAATGAATATTGGGGTGATGTGGACAGTTGCAAAGTGAATTCATGATCTCTATTCTTGCACTTGTTTCCTTCTCACTATGGTGTCAAAACATCAACAGAAAATTTAACTACACTCCAATTGTAAATAATCATGGCAGTATGAACTTAATACCACTTAATACTATGACCATGATCATGCTTCGATGACTGATATACAAAAGGTGCACTGATAGGTGGAGTGCTTTTAAATTTAAAAGCAATATTTTTGCTACAAGCACCATCTGTGGCCAAAATTTGTTTTCTTAAATTAGCCAATCAAATCCATATAAAGGCATTTAATTAATTGGCCCCATGTTCATGAGTTTTAAACAGTTTAAAAAAGCAGTAAGTGGAAGTGAGAACTCTTCAACAGCTTAAGAAAACATGTAAATTTATACACTTAGACACCTTATTGCAGGTACCAAAATAGATCTTTCCGCTGACTTTGATTCAGACTCCAACAGTAGTACTTAGATGTAAAGTTATGAGGATTAAAAAGGTATTTGGGGATTTACATAGAAGAAATAAAAGCAGGATTTGTGAGTAGTACTCCGTTTCCTTCCACTTTGCCTTTGAAAAATAAGTTTACATTTATAGTTATGATTGCAAAATTCCAATGTAATCTGGGCTAACTGGTTATATTTCTCATTTCCTGTTTCCCCCTTTCTGACTGGTTAAAGTATATGTTTGCTGAAAAAAAACAGCCCTGTGTGTTTCACCAACACTGAAGGATCTGATTTCAAACAGAATTTATCTAGTCACTCACATGCTCTTTTCCCAAAGACTAGAATTATGGTTCTGATGTTACTACATTTTTATGATTGGAATTGAATGCTATTAACAAAACATGTGAATTAAGTACTTCTCAGTCTCAGGATTTGATAAAAATAAAGAGTAGGTTGTGAGGGACTTCAACCTTTTTTTCCGATGCTTTCTCCCTAGCTTCCCATTTTATTCTCTTTGTTAGAGCTCTGATCTCAAAATTTTAAAAAGACATAAGACCCAGGCTAGGGAAACTGTGTAGCTGTTTTACTTTACTTTACTTTGCTCTTTCTTTTGTCTGTGTCCTGTGCGTATCTGATTAGTGATAGATATTTTTTGCCCAAGTTGAGTCTGTGTTGCCCATGACCATAATTAGTGAGTGAACCCTCCCTGTTTTTGTCTCGACCCACAAGTGGAGCCCGGGGGGAGGGGGGGGGGCAGTGAGTGAGTGGCTGTGTGGTTCTTTGCTGTCAGATAGACCCAAACCACGACAAGGTCTTAACCCAGTTAACCTTAATTCATATGGTTTGATGATGTAACCTTGACTCCCTTTTGGTGAGCTCTCATACATCCAAGTAATCCCAAGGCAAAATTACTGCACAGACAAGTTCATGACATGGTAAATATAGTGTAGAAAGAAATAATTTTAAAAAATCTTGAATCTGGGCTAGGCTGAGCATTTGATTATAGTGCCATGTGGGAAAGAAGGCCTTCTGCCTTGGTATGAATTTTTTTAAAGCAAGTTATTTTTCCTACAATATGCTGCAAACAAGTGAAAATGTTTTCGCAAAGTTGATAAGGCAGCTGGCATTATTAAGCCTAAGCAGTTTACCTATTAATTCTAATAGATTTCAGATAAGAATTTAATTACTTAGTGGTACTATTAAATTCTCAGTCACATCACAAATGCTTTGCCATACCATTTTAATACTACTGAGCTGAAAAAGTTGTACATGTGTAACAGCAACTACTTCTTCTCTTAAATGTTTTGTTTCCTTTTGGAAGGCTAAAATGAAGGCCTTGGATCCAAAGAGAGACTTTGTGTTTCGCTGGAGCACTGTAAGGGATTCTATGATCACAGGGTTTCAGTGATTTAATATTTTCACATATTATGTTTTTTCCATCTGCCCACTTTAAAAGAGCACAGAACCAGCTTTTATGAGTAACTTCAGGATTGAGTTTAAATGATGTGAAAATCTAATTCTGAATTACATTACTAGTTTACGTTGCTCCACAGTTCAAAGAGTTGTAAGTAATAAAATGTCTGTCACCCAAAATATTAACCCATTTCTATTACATGCTGAGAAAATTATTTACTTTGCCTCTGGTCACAACAATATTCATCATGATGTAAAGTGTAAAAAATTAATTTTTCTGCTCTTTTAATCTGGTAAAGTTGCAGATTGTCAGATAGCTATGCAGCTTGGAAATGGATAGACATACACATAGTGGACAACCTGGAGTTACTTTGGCAATAAGTTGTATTTACTGCCTGTTTTTTCTTGAAAAAGTACATCTTTCATACCATTATTTAAAAGTAAGTTGGACTTGGAAGTCAAAATACTTAATGAATGGGGTGAATCCGAAACATAGCACCTTCTGTCTCTCTATGATGGGCCACTTTATTCTAGAATAAGTCATGGTACAGATATAGAGATATGGAGATATGAATACAGGCAGGGGGAAGACATGCTAGAGAGCAGCCCCATGGAAAAAGACCTGTGGGTACTAGTGGATGAAAAGATGGAAATGAGCCACCAATATGCAGTTGCATCCCAGAAGACCAACTGCATCCTGGGCTGCATCAAGAGAAGCGTGGCCAGCAGATTGAGAGAGGTGATTCTGTCCCTCTACTCTGCCCTGGTGAGACCTCACCTGGAGTACTGTGTCCAGCTCTGGAGCCCCCAACACAAGAAGGATGTGGGCCTATTGGAGCGTGTCCAGAGGAGGACAACGAAAATGATCAGAGGGCTGAAGCACCTCTCTTATGAAGACAGGTTGAGGGAGTTGGGGTTGTTCAGCCTGAAGAAGAAGAGGCTCCAGCAGGACCTTATACTAATCTTCCAATACCTGAAAGGGGCCTATAAGAAGGCTGGGTAGTGTTCCTCATGTCTGCACTAGAGCACATGGAGAAATTGTAGCCCCCTCCCTCCTTTTGGCTTGTTCAATCACTTCCAGTGTAATAGACAGTAATTACATATAAACCTACATATTTCTGAAGAGCAAACCAAAAGGAGAAAAGAAGCCTGACTGTCAGTTGCAATATTTGTGTGTTAATCACTGCTGACACATTGAAGAACTATGAATTGAATGGTTTTTAGATCATAGACTTATAGACTGTCTCTAGTTGAAAGGGACTTCTAAAGGTCATCTAGTCCAACCCCCCTACAATAAGCAGGGACATCTCACACTAGAACAGATTGCTCAAAGCCCCATCAAGCCTGACATTCAGGGATGGGGCCTCCACCACCCCTCTACACAACCTGTGCCAGGGATCCCCCAACCTCATACTAAATAACTTTTTCCTGACGTTCAACCTAAATCTAACCTTCTCTAGCTTGAAACCACTACCTCATGTCCTATCATTACATGCTCTTGAGGAACAGAACCTGAGGAAGAGGGTAGCACCTCAAAACAAAACATAAAATAGAATTACTATGAAAATAGCCTAAAAAAAATCCCTGAAGTTCATTTCACCAAGATGGAGAATTTATGTGAGCTTTTATGCTCTGTAGACAGAAGAGGTTCTCAACAGGATTTTAAGGAAAATTCCACTGTCAAAATTGAAGGCTGAATATGTCCATTAATCAACCCTGTGGTGAGCTTAAGAAGATGCTTCATGCTTCACCTTTTCCAAAAAAATCTAGTAACTTTCACTCTGTTAACTGATTTCAGATTCAAATGGCTGAACTGCACACTGCTTTGAGATGTTATCCTTAGGAATGTCCACTCATATCTGGTGTGAAAGAGGAACAAGCAATGAATGTTTTTGCACAGATGAAAAATCAACTGACTATAGGTTAAAAAAAAATATAAATTTTTAAAAATATATTTTTAAAGGGCCTTAACTCACTAATTTTTCTGTTCCTAAAATCTGTATTTTCCTTCCTATTCTTCATCCACTAAAGTAATGAGACCTGTCTACAGGAATCAAAGCTCAAAATAACAACTTTAATGGTCTAAAATATACCTATGGATTATTTCATATTCCCTTGATTTTTCAGTGCTGAACTTATCAGACTATAAAACCGTGCATTCGCAATAGAAGCTGCTTCAACTGATAAGTATGAAGGTTGGCCTCAAGTATCCAGGCTGTTTCTAAAGTGATCTCAGGACCAATATCCTGGACTACTCAGGAAATATTTATGCTATGCTTAGGTCATAAGAATCTGACATATCTCTACAGGAAAGGGTAGAGGATTTTAGAGGCAGACTGCCTTTCTTCTCTCTGCAAAGGCACATTTGTTGGCAGAAAGATGTAGTGAGTTATCTGCTGCTTCTGCCTCAGTGTCCTTTGTCAGCAAGACTTGTTTTTCCAGGCCGTAAGAGGCAGAGGTGTGTGGGGCTTTCTTGGTTTGGAAAAAGTGTAGATGAAAAGCTCTCTTCGTACATTTAGAGAATCTAAGGGAACAGTTACAATCCTGGAAGTACCCTGTAATTCACTGCATTTGGAAACAGGTACAGCTTCATTTTTAACCTTCACTTTACTAAATATACCTTTCTACCTTTTTTGGAGAACTGGCATGTAAGCTGTTGTTGTGGAACTCTCCCTGACTTGACATTCATCCATTTTGCCAGTATAATTCTTCTTAGCCACGTGAAGCAAAGTAAGATGTTTCTTGGTTGCAGAAAAATGTTTCTTATGCCAGTCCATCTTCTTTCCTAAGTCATAGAATCATAGAATCATAGAATCCTAGGGGTTGGAAGGGACCTCGAAAGATCATCTAGTCCAGCCCCCCCTGCCAGAGCAGGGTCACCTAGAGCACATCACATAGGAACGCATCCAGGCGGGTTTTGAATGTCTCCAGTGAAGGAGACTCCACAACCTCCCTGGGCAGCCTGTTCCAGTGCTCTGTCACTCTTACAGTAAAAAATTTTTTTCAGATATTCACCTTGAACCTCCTATGCTCCAATTTGCACCCAAGTCACTGTAACAGCTCAATTAGATAACTTAGTAATCTTTACAGGACCTAGGGAGAGTTCTTGAATAGAAGTTGCGTATCTATCTGTTCTGTTTCAGGTATGCTGAGAAATGTTTTGGGGTTGGGTTGTTGGTTTTTTTCACCTTTGTTAAAATGTATTTTTAACTAACAATTAAATGTTGTCACTTCTGTAGGTATATGAATATGGAAATGTAAATGCATATGTATATGTGTCTGTGTGTATATGTACTGTCAAGTTCGATTAACACATTTTCTGTTTTCTGGTGATGGCTGCTTCTTAAGGTCTTGTAGAACATAAATTAACTCTAAGTTGAATAGTGCACACACATTTTCCGTGGGACTAGAAGGTGAGTAAATTAACTTAGAAGGGTTTCCGTTGTTTTGTAAGACAATGAAAAATGACATGGATGTATAAATAAGGAGTCTGAGGATAAGTACTTTCTCCTAGTGAAGAAGGATTATCAGAAAGTAAAACAGAATGAGGGAAATGTTCTCTTCTTCAGGCTTTAAAGTTTCAAAGAGCTGAGAAGCTTTTTACCAGTCAAGCTGTCAGTTCAAGGACCTACTTCCAACTGTTGCTACTGATGATTGTCCATTGCAGAATTGGCACTACTGGTTATGAAGTATTGAATTACTTCCCCTGCTTCAACCCAAGAGCTGACTTTCATGCATATTTTAAGTTTTACCATTTTTCCAGATTCAGAACTAGTATGCTAGGCAGAGATAAGCTAGAGACCATTTTTCATTTCTTCCCTTCAGGTCAAGCATGCAAGAAAGAAAGCCTTTTCAGCTTCAGTGTACAGGATCATAAAATATTGATTCACTACTGGTTTAAATGCACATTTAGAAGACTGTGAACGGTATTATTTTGCGTACTCTTGTGGTATATAATCTGACATTACCATGATTTACCCCTTTGCTCAAATGCAGAAATGAGGATGTCATAAGAATTAATTCCAGCAGATTAAAAAAAACCACAAGAAATTAAAGGGTTGCTCATGTTCATAGCCTTCCTGTAGTTACTTATATTGCTTACTGCTAGAAAAAATGGGAACTTTCTGCTCTCTTTAAGTCTTCTCTTGCCTTACACTTTTGACCTGTAGCAGAGCTAAATGAATTGCTATTTGACACTTACTCACACTCTTCTAAGAGAATGAGAAATCTCTTGTTCCCTTGCAATGTTGTGTGACAACTACTTACACTAGTGTCTGTCACTAAATACTTTTCAGATCTACTAAGAAAATGTAATTTCTCCACTTAGGAAATTATGCTATTTTGCCATTTATTCTAAGGCAAAAAAGTCGTTGTTTTGAAATCTTTTATAGAACAAAATATTTTTAATTGCTTATCAGTTGTTTTGAAATTACGAAAATATGTTGCCTTACTTTTCCTTAACTTTGTCACAGCATTTTACTTCACTTAATCCTCTACACTGTGTAAAGGTAACACCTATGTTATGGGTAAAGCAAAGCAGATCATACATGATGTTTCACTGAAGCCAAAGAAGGCACAGTGACTTCTATGCCATTTTTAGGTAAGTGGTACATTTTCAACTGACTTTGTTCACTCATGTTGACAATAACTTGACAAAAAAAACCTGATAAACTGAGACAGAAATGACTTCCAGATTACTTAAAAAACCCCAAACAACAACAAAAACCGCTAAACAAAAACCAAAAACGAAAAACCAACTTTGTAAAAATAAATTGTGATTTTAAACACCATGTCAAATCAAGAAAATATTTTACATTTTCATTTTCCATTCCACTATGCAACAAAGATTTTGCAACTCAATGATACTATGCTAATATAAAATAAAAGAGACAATAACATTAATCCAAATTAATTTTAGTCATGCAATGCAGTTTTAATCTTAATCAAATATTTTGATACTGATGAAGTAAGCACAAAGTACAAACAGTTCATTTAGATTTTCCTTAAAAACAGAAATTAGCATATTTCTGAACAGTATTTTTATTTTTATTATTTTTATATTCAGCAGAAAGCTATTCCCTTCGTATTT
Source organism: Hemiprocne comata (assembly GCA_020745705.1). Taxonomy (NCBI): domain Eukaryota; kingdom Metazoa; phylum Chordata; class Aves; order Apodiformes; family Apodidae; genus Hemiprocne; species Hemiprocne comata. The sequence continues at coordinate 68,572,712 of CM036616.1, read as the reverse complement.
TTTCAGCAAGGATGGATGATTATGCAAAGCATATAATTTTAAACTTCCTTGTGTAGAGTAATTCTGATATTAAGGAGACACTACAAGTATAAATTGATAATACCTTCTGTTATATCTGATTTCTTGAGGAAATGACAATGGTATCTTTATAGTTAATGTGCTCTGTGTCAAATTTTCCCTAAGAACTTATGGAACTGTTTTTTTGCATAACCTCTTTTTTACAGTACAGACATTAACAGATGAAGTTTCTGAACAAAAAGAAAATCCTTAATTTATTAAGCTATTTTGCTACCATTCAGACAGATAGAGTTCAAATCACCTGCAATCTTATGTGGCCACTTCAGCATATACCCTGTAAGTTTCTATCAGTTATTTCAAATCACATACATCACATCTGTCAATTCATGCACCTGTAGGAAAAGTTTCTGCCAATTATTTAAAATTTTCTATATAATTTGCTTAATTCTGCAGCAAGAGTTGCTTGCTGGGGTTGAAAAATTCCTGTGCAGTGTTTGTCAACAAAATTTAATTATAAAAGCAGTACAGATCAGTTGGTCTACAAACCTCAAGGGCTGCTTGGAGAAATGTTTAGAATTGAACATAATGTTATTCCTGCAGATGTCCTGCACCAAAAAGTAAAATATGTTGTTAGGAAGATGATTAGAGGTTTGATCAATCACCGGGTCTCATGTCAGTTCATTGCCACAAATCACCCCTTTGTCTTACTTAGGCAGAAACTAGGAGTGGAGTCAATGATCACATGTGACATGTATGCACATGGGCAAAGTCCTGATACGCAGCTTTTCACATTGTGTGAAAAGAAGAGTTTAGACAGAGATAAGAAATTTTATTAGTGTCCTTACTGAGGGAAGGCTTGAGAGGAGTCATTTTAGGGGAAACAAGATAATGTAACAAGGCAAGATGCATCAATCTTTGTGTTATACATATTTAGTTGTAGCTCAGATAGGATTTCTCATTGCAATAGGAATAGCAGATAGAGTTATTTGATATGGGCCACCTTAAGTCCTTCAAAGTCAAACTAGCCATTTCTGCAGAATAACAGTTTACTTAGGTACCTTTTATTTTCAGTAGGTGAAAATATAGGGGCTATAAAGGAGGGGTAAAAGAGGAAATACATGGTGACTATTTCTATTTCTATTGAAACACTTTGCCTCCATTGTTCAGAATGTGTAAAATCCCTGAGGTGGAAATACAAACTTATAATTAGATTCTCTTTTTGCCTGGTCTTCTGAAAGAAAGAGTGATGTTTTGGAGGACAACAGATTAAGTAATACTAGGCAGTGATTAATACTCACAAAACAAAACAGAGAATGGGACAATGTTAACCTGATTATGTTTGAAAACATGCATTTGAACATTGTCATAAACTAGAAGATCTGCACCTTGTATTTTTAAGAAGATGTTTACTTTTGAGCAACCAGTATTGATTATTCTAGTAATGTACATAACCTTTTAGTATACTTTTTTTCAAGTGAAAAATAGTCTCTTGATTTCCCCTGTTATTCATCCATCCCCAACTTAATGTTTTCAATGGATGCTGCTACTTGCAAGTTTGAGACAAGTGTCAATTGACTTGTCATTCCTCTTTGAATTTACTAAGTAATATAGAAACATAGTATAAAATAAACAGGTATAACGTGAAGAACGATAAGAAAGTTGTTATGGAAAGTTGGAAAACACATGGAAAAGCTTGCATGAACAGCTTCACATGCCATGACAGAGATTGAACTGATAGCCTGAATTTAGTAAGGAAGAGTGTCTATCAGAAGCTGCAGTGAAAACAAAATCAGTGGCTGTGTGAACAAGGTTACCCTATGACAAGCTCTCAGGTGAGGATGTGAGTTTAGAATGTGTGAAAATGAGGATCTGAGATAAAGAACTTCATGACCTCCCTCTAGCACAACCTAAGAGGTGCCTGCTCAGCACAAACATGAACTCATCCTTGCCCTTCACTGGGATCTACTGACCTCCAGAAAGCACTGAAAATTATACCATAAGCAAAGTGAAATGGAAAAGAACACAACAGCATGCAGACTGCTCTTCTGAAGTGGTCCTATTTTACACCAAATTAATAAAGTACAGTGTTTTCTCTTTCTTTCCTCTGACTCTAATGAAGCCTGCCTGCATGTGACTATCAGAAAAATTATACAATACTGGGACAACTCTACACAGCTGCTTACAGACCATCAGGAAGACCCAGGTATTCACTGGTCAGAATGCTCGAGAGTGACCCATGCAGCTCACGAAAACAATTACATCAATAACACTCCTTGTCCCTTTTGCTGCCCAGAGAAGTGTGGAAGCTGGAGCTGATGAAGAACCACCTTCTACATCTGAGAGAGAGAGAGAGAGAAGAGACTCTGTTGCCATGGCGTGCAACTGCTTTTTCATAAATGTTTCAGTAAAGTAATGCCCTGCTTAATTAGTTTCAAGAGTTCACATTCGTCTACTGCCACACAGACAGCTTACAGCAGATGGTCACTGAAGCCATTTCATGCTGACTTACAACCTTTCTCTTTTTTCAGTACTTCATATGTCCAGATTGTTTTCTTCTGGACACAGAAGTGACCAGTGTAACAACTGAAAAGCAGCCTCCTTTGTACTTGCAACTGTCTTTGCATCCTAACTGCCTCAGTTGGTAACTTAAAAGGTAGCAAATTTTGCCCGCCCTGAATAGCCACATGGAACTACTAATTTTTTTCTCTCTAATTTCATATGGTTGAAAGTAGCTTGTGCACAAACACAAGAAAGACACAGTTTCTGAAGAGGCTTGTAATACATAGTCTCCCTCTCCTCTCCTCTCCTCTCCTCTCCTCTCCTCTCCTCTCCTCTCCTCTCCTCTCCTCTCCTCTCCTCTCCTCTCCTCTCCTCTCCTCTCCTCTCCTCTCCTCTCCTCTCCTCTCCTCTCCTCTCCTCTCCTCTCCTCTCCTCTCCTCTCCTCTCCTCTCCTCTCCTCTCCTCTCCTCTCCATTCCCAGCTCAAGGTTAAATTGCCATTTGTCCTTTACTAGGACCAGAGCTGCTGTAAAGGGCCTGTTGTGCACCTTTGTTGCATCCCCAGGCAAGTGAAACATTACTCTACACAAGTTCATGCAACTAAGGGGGAACTGGACCTGCAAGGCACCTGTCCTTTCTCAGGAGCACCCAGCTCTTCTATATTCTTCTGTGTTTGTAACCTATCAAAATGGTAAAGGAGGAAAGAATAGCGACATGTCTCCCAGTGACAGTATCCTGTGGGCTCTGGATCCCCATAGCAGCCCACGGGACAGTGCAGGGGGCTGGACTTAGCCTCTTAGAGCCCTGCTGCAATCTAAAAAAGGTGTCACTTGGCAGCATGATCTCAAGCCAGGTCAGTGCATACTATGTATTTATTGCCTCTGTTTTAAAGAGACATCTCAAAGTCAGTCAAGGCACTGAAGCCAAGGTTCTCCCCAAGCCATAGCTCCTCTACACACAAAGAAGGATCTGCTTTGACTTTGGCTGGATAGGCACAGCTAAGTGTGTGACTTCTCAAAGTCTACTCTTGTGCAAGGAAAATGCAGCTGCTGAGGTGCACAATGAGAAATCAAGGTTCTTTTACATTCTCACAAAGAGCTGAGGCCACAGTCAAGTTGTCTCTGTATCATGTGAGCAGCTGCAGCTGAGGACTCCAGAGTGGCTCTGATGCTGCTGTGTGGTGCTGGCATCCTGGCTAGACTGATGTAGTGCCAGTGACAGGCATAACTGCAAAGTTAAGATACATTTTGACTAGACAGCACTGAAAAAAGAGGAAGCTTATAAAATAAAATCCTTTTTTCACTGATGAACAAGCCAGGGTTGACTGACGGTATCAGTCCCAAACCTGTAGTTGGGTTGGGGCTTAGCAAAAAAAGCTTGATACAGTCCTTTCGCTTCCCTGGAGATAAACGTCATCTAGTAGTCTCACTTTTTTGTGTAATTTCTTCTCATCTTGTCACGTAGCTTGGTAAGAATGAATCCAGAAACTGAACTGGTGCATTTTGTGTTGTGTTTGGGAGGTCGCAGTGGTCTCCTATGGAAAGAAGTCCCAAAAACCTGCCCTGCCTGTGATGACAGCTGTATATCTTTCTCTGTGTTTGTCACTGGCAGTTCTATTATACTTTGGGTCATAATTCTTGAGACAGGCCATAGGTGTCTGTTAACACTAAGGTCATAAACTATTAACATAAAAAAATCATTATTTCAAACTCTTTCTGAAATTCAGTGTAATTTGAAGCAAGAGAATCAGCCCACTCCATCACATGCTGAGCTTGTATTTGTTAGCATGTGCTCCTAATCACTTACCAATTACTTATGCAAATTGAAGGAGCAGATATTGAAGGCTGCTTTCAAGGCTGCCTCGCAGGGGCCCTATAAAGCTGAGAGTTGTGGATGTTCATAGTTTTGGGTTCGTTTTTTTGGGGGATGGGTACATTAGAACTTTATAGAAGGATTCTTCATTTCACCTAGACTCCCAAACAGTACTGCTTTGGAATTTCTGGGCAGGGTGTAACTCAACTGTCAGAAGTCAGCAGCTGTTGGTTATGGTGTGGATACTCACAAAGAAAAAGCATTATCATTGAAAGAGTAAAGCAGAGAAATGTTGGGAGTTAATGTGTGCAGAAGGCTTTTTAATTTAAAACTAGGGTGTTTTTGCTATTACTTTTATATTTGTTTTGCTATTACTATTATATTCGTTATGCTTATCTAGCTGTTACTGTATGTTTTGAATTATTTTAAACAATAGGAGCATATATTCCTCTGTGTGCTTCGATTTTGTGCATATCTTTTCTGTATGTGCAGTTGAATCATATCTACAATTTATTATATGAACATAGTATGAAATTATGTGGATAACTGTTAAAACATAGAGCAAAATATTTGTTCAACTGCGATCCTTTAAGTATGTTTATTACTCATAATTATGTTTCACTAAATCACACAGAACGTACACACCATTTTGATGTGCTGTGGTGATTAAGGACAACTGAAATTTCCTGCAAAAAAAGTCCTTTGCAGATTCTCTGAGATCATAGAATCATAGAATGTTAGGGGTTGGAAGGGACCTCTGGAGATCATCGAGTTCAACCCCCCTGCCAGAGCAGGACCACCTAGGGCAGGTCACACAGAAACACATCCAGACGGGTCTTGAAAGTCTCCAGAGAAGGAGACTCCACAACCTTTCTGGGCAGCCTGTTCCAGTGCTCTGTCACCCTCACAGTAAAGAAGTTCTTCCTCATGTTGAGGTAGAACTTCCTGTGTTCCAGTTTGCACCCATTGCCCCTTGTCCTATCACAGGGCACAACTGCAAAGAGACTGGCTTCTCCTTCTTGACACCCACCCTTCAGATATTTATATACATTAATAAGATCCCCTCTCAGTCTTCTCTTCTCTAGACTAAACAGCCCCAGGTCTCTCAAACTTTCCTCATAAGACAGGTGTTCCAGTCCCTTAATCATCCTTCTAGCTCTCCGTTGGACTCTGAGAGAGTACATCCTGTCATGGTTTGTCACTGAGTTGGAACACTCTCGATTCACCCCCCTCCCCCTCCTCCCCTAAGGTAGGGAAAGAGGGAGAAAAATGAGAAGGAGAGGATTTCTGGGTTGAAAAGTGAAACAGATTGATTTTAATTATTAGTGATAAGGGAATATATATTTATATATTTGTAAAGGGATGTGCAACACCCTATCCCCTCCCTCCTGCCCCACCAACTCTCACAGCAACTCTTCTCCCTGGTGACTCCAGCTGAAGGGGGGAGTGTCCGGGCACATGGATGGGGTCCTCGAATGTTGGCTAGGAAGAAAAATGGGAAGAAAAAAAAAAAAGAGAGCCAAAGAGAGGGTGATAGAAGTGACAGTAAGCAGAAAAAGCGAGACAAAAAGGAAACAAAAAGCTTGATTCCATAAGGTCTTAACCTATACTGAAAGACAAATAGAGAAAATATGATGAGAAGGGAATATTCTGATTTGCTGATCCTGCCTTCGGTCTCATCTGCTCCCCTGTAGGGGGGGAGGCTGCAGACAGTCAGAAGTGACCTTAGTTCTTATCAGTCCACTGGCGCTGCTAAAAAGTTCACTGAAAGAAAAAAACAGTCAGCAAAGAGCTTCACCCTGGCTCAAACCAAAACACATGCCTGTCTGTCTTGAACTGGGGAGCCCAGAACTGGTCACAATACTCCAGGTGTGGTCTCACTAGGGCAGAGTAGAGGCAGAGGAGAACCTCCCTTGACCTGCTGGACACAGTCTTCTTAATGCACCCCAGGACACCATTGGCCTTCTTGGCCACAAGGGCACATTGCTGTCCCATGGATAACTTGTTGTCCACCAGGACTCCCAGGTCCTTCTCCATGGAGCTGCTCTCTAGCAGGTCAGCTGCTAACCTGTACTGCTCTGTGTTGTTATTCCTCCCCAGGTGCAACTTACTCTTGTTGAACCTCATGAAGTTCCTTTTTGCCTAGCTCTCTAGTCCATCCAAATCTTGCTGAATGGTTGCAAACCTTCCGGTGAATCAGCCAATCCTCCCAATTTCCTATCATCAACAAACTTGCTGAGGATACACTCTGTCCCCTTCTCAAGATCGTTGATGAAAGTGTTGAACAGGACTGGACCCAGCACTCATCCCTGGGGGATCCCCTCCAGTTACAGTTTTCCAGTTTCTCAGCACCATTGATCACTTCCCTCTGGGCTCTATTGTTCAGCCAGTTCTCAATCCATCTCACCATCCACTCTTCTACCCCACACTTCCTGAGCTTGCTCACGAGGAGGCTGTGGGACAGTGTAAAAAGCCTTGCCAAGGCCAAGGTAAACTACATCCACTGCTCCCCCTGCATCTACCCATTCAGTCACACCATCATAGAAGGTTATCAGATTAGTCAAACATGGTTTTCCCTTGGTAATTCCATGCTGGCTACTCCTGATAACCTTCTTCTCTTCCATGTGTTTAATGATGCCCTCCAGGATGAGCTGGTTCATCATTTTTCCAGCGATGGAGGTGAGGCTGACTGGCCAGTAGTTACCTGTATCATTTTTCTTGCCCTTTTTGAAGACTGGAGTGACACTGGCTTTCCTTCAGTCCTCAGGCACCTTTCCTGTTTCCCATGATCTTTCAAAAATGATGGAGTGGTAGAGCAACAACATCAGCCAGCTCTCTCAACACTCGTGGGTGCATCCCATTGGGGCCCATGGATTTGTATATGTTCAATTTAACAAACTGATCTCTAACCCAATCCAGTGGAAAGTCTTCCTTCCTCCAGGCCTTCCCTCTTATATTCAGGGTCTGGGATTCACAAGGCCCAGTCTTAGGAGTAAAGACTGAAGCCAAGAAAGTTCTCAGTAACTGTGCCTTCTCTGCATCTTCTGTTACCAGGGCTCCCACCTCATCCAACAGTGGGCCCGTATTTTCCTTACCCTTCCTTTTACCACTGATGTATTTGAAGAAGCCCTTCTTGTTCTCTTTTACCTCCTTAGCCAGCTTAACTCTAAGAGGTCTTTGGAATTCCTTGTTGCCTTCCTACATACCCTGAAAATGTGCCTGTAGTTCTCCCAAGACACACGTCTCCTTTCTTCCATAAACTCTGAACTTCTTTCTTCCATGTGACTTTTTCAGGAGCTCCTTGCTCATCCATGTAGGTCTCCTTCCTCTTCTACCCAATTTTTTTACTCAAACGAATGCACATCTCTTGAGCATGGAAGAACTGATGTTTGAATATTAACCATCTCTTTTGGGCCCCCCTACCCTCTAGAGTCTTAGCCCATGGGATTCCTGCAAGTAGATATTTGAAGAGTACGAAATTAGCCCTCCAGAAGTCTAGGATTGCAATCCTACTTATTACCCTGCATCTTTCTTGTAAAATACTAAACTCTACCATGTCCTGATCACTGTCACCAAGGTTGTCCCCAACCTTACGTCCCCAACCAGACCTTCTTTATTTGTTAATACAAGGTCCAGCAGCACTCCTTGTTGGCTCTTCCTACAGTGAAATCAATGACACTTTAATCTGAATTAGATATAGTTCCTGCAGAGAGGAATGTAAGCAAGCCTGCAGAAAACTGATGATTCCTTCAGTAAATAAGACATTTTCCTCATTTGCTGTCTTAGTACCTTGAAGACTTTCTGATGAAAATTTACAAAATATTTGTTTGATATACAAAGTATTTGTATATTTTTAGATAAAAATATGTCAGTTTAAATTTTATATCAGGTTAAATACAAGCAATAGAAAGATTATTTTTTTTAATATCTTATCTTTGAAGATTAAATCCAATCCATGCGTAGTCCTTCTCTGCTAGCCAGGGTGCATTTTAAAAATGTTCCTTTAATTATCTGAACATTAGGACTTGCGCATTGTATAACATCATATGATCACATCTAAAGTATTAATAGATTACTGTTTTAGAAAATACAGGAAGATCCCTCTTTATAATTTTCCTGTGTGCTTCATTCTCTCTCTACTCTATACATTTGATGTTTTCCCTTGCTTGCTCATAGAAATAATATAATAACAAAAGGTCTTTCATAGGTAGTTAGAGGATCTCAATATCCCTACTAGCTAAGTTCTTACAAAAAGCTTGTTGCGACTTTTATGACAGCAAAACCCTTTTTGGGGGTGGGGAACACTGTCTTGTGGAAACTGGAAGACTTTCAGAATTATACAACTTACTCTGACAAACATTCAGGTTCTCCTTTCATTTACCCAGCTTTTTAGGTGGTCTTCCAGGAGTTAAGGTTTTATGTATTTTTCCTTAAGATTACCAGTAAGCCAGAAATCCCGGATGCCCATGTTTCCAAGCTTTGGGCAGCCCTATCATGCATGCACAAAGTCTTGTGTATGTTTTCCAGTATATGTGGCTCTGCAACAGTCCTGCCTTGCATTTCTGCAAGTCCTGGTATTTCTGACTCTCCCTGCTGGAATCTGTGTGCATCTGTTTTCTAGTTGAGTTTATTTTCCATGAAGAAACATTAACCCTAGGTCTAAAATTCTTTCTGAGATATTTTATGAGGCAGAAATCCTACTGTTCTGTCAGATCATCTATGAATTTGGGCCTATAATTTAGTTATTCCTCATCTCTGAAGGTACATTTTAAAACTACTTACAAATGAACAATAGTTGTTGGTTACCCCTTATCAACTTGTTAGTTTGGAGTTGGTGCTGGCTTCAAGATTTTTTTACTGCACTTCATTTCACGAGGCAGATGTTCCTGATTATTCGTGCAGATTATCTGGGTAAGAAATAAAGATCTGGAGAGATTAAACAACCTTGAAAAGAGCATGTTTCGATGCACATGGTCTTTTCTTGCATGGTTGTGAGAGAAAGGCACACTGGAGGAAACACAGTATAAAACAAAAGCAACAGAGAAAATCTGCTACAAGTCACTGTCCAAAATGTTCAACAACGTGGTAGAAATCACTGTTCTTTTTTGTATTAATGCAGTTCAAACAGATCTTTGACATTAAGCTAATACACTATTTTATCTAGAGGGTAAGCAGCTTCAAGTTCAAGGATAGAACCATCATAGAATAGCTAGGGTTGGAAGGGACCTTGAAGATCATCTTGTTCCAACACCCCTGGGGGGGCAAGACACCTTCCACTAGATCATATTGCTCAAAATTCCAAACAACCTGGACTTGAACACTTCCAGGGAGCAGGCATCCACAACCTCCCTGGGCAAACTGTTCCCTTTTCTCACAACTGATGTTTCTGTGTGAAGAGAGATTTGTCAATGCAGTTGTCTTTCTCCTCCCAAAAGACAGAATTGTTCCTGAATATTTTAATTTTTTCGGTCTTCACAGTTATGGTGGCTATAAGAGAAGACAGATGATCTCTGAAATTGAACATAATTCATTATTTGAACTTGCTACTTTTGGAAGATCAAACAAAATTGGTGAATAAGGTATGGTCAGATCAATTCTGCAGATCATAGCACTGGAGTAATTAGAAATTGCTGGAATATTTTTTATTTCTATCTACCATTGACATGCTATCTGTTCTTGACCTTACCACACACATCATGAAACATATTTTCAAAACTGCAAATCCAACAACAAAAACTACATATAAATATATTTTCACAGAAAGTTACTTCATTATAAATTCAATTTTTTTTTTTTATTTGAGGGGTTAATACTTCATATATACAAAGACTTAGTTTGCACATGCACTAATTGATACATAGTGATTTCTGTTTACACCCTTTTTTGAAAACTGGTCTTGCACAGATTACTATTGAAGTGCATGCTTTTGCCTAAAATAACATTGATTAGCGTGTTTAAAAGTCCTGCAATAAGCTTCTTCAAAATTAACTAATAAAGAAGTTGTATTATAAAAAAACAAACTAACAAACAAACAGAAAGCATGGCGCTCTCTGCCATAATGATCCATTGTGAAAACTGGCTCTTAATATACTGTGTTCTTTCAATCAGGAGTCATTCTTTAGTGTTCATGATAGTCAAGAGCAGCCTGCATGTGTTATGGAAATGTATCAGCTGTGGAAATGAAAAAGTCAGGAAATCTCCATTCCAGCTGATCCTAAATCCTTTTGGAAAACTTGGGCAAAAAATTCTGTGTCCAGGCAGTGCCGTGTTCTCTAGACTATGGCTGGAATGTTGGTAAATGTTAGTGATTAAGCTCACAGTCTTCAACGGGAAGAGTATCTCTATCTTCAGTTACAGTAAAAAAAAACGAACAGGATTACTTCTGACTAGGTTTTCTGAGATCTGTGCAAGAAACAAGAAAAATACTTCTGGCTTCTCTTTAATTTTGCCATGTTTTCCTCTAGTCAGAAAGATCATTCACATAGAAAAGTTTCCGTGATAAGACTTTGTGCTTTTTCATCATTCAATTAAGTGTCAATTGAACAGTTCACACATGCTTGTTTCCCACTATGACAGCTCCAGTTCACAGCTAGTCTGGGAAAAAACAATGAAATTAAGTGACTTGGTGACTAACAGGAGAGCTGGGCAAGTTTCTCCTGCCAGGCAGAGGGAGAAGGTCTGCATCTTGGATCCAGCACTGAATTCTTGTATCTCCTTGATCATGTCACTTAGTAACAGACAATCTCAATTTTCTGACATGGAACATGGGGATCCAGTATTAATTTACTTGGAAGTGCTAGGGTGTTTGGGGTAACACCATATAAAGGGTAAAGCTCTCAGGTTCACTTCTGTTTTCTGTGGTTTCAGGGAGGGTTGTCCTTGGTTTCCCAAGCCACTTTATCATTCCCCCTCCTCAACTGGAGAGGGGAGAAAGAAATATTAAAACATTGTAGGCTGAGATAAGGACAGGGAGAGATCACTCACCAATTACTGAAACAAGAAAATCAGGCTTGAATTGGGGAAATTAATTTAATTTATTGCAAATCAAAGGTCAGAGTAGGATAATGAGATATGGATACAAATCTTAAAGCACTTTTCACCACCCATCTCTTCTTCACAGACGCAGCTTTACTCCTAAATTCTCTACCTTCTTTCCCTGAGTGGCATGGGATTCCACCCACAGGAGACAGTCTTCCCTGAAATTCTCCAATATGGGTCCCACAGACTTAAGTTCTTAATGAAGTGCTCCAGTGTGTGTTATTTCCATGGGGTTCAGTCCTTCAGGAAAAGATTGCTCTACTTCAGATTGGACATTAGGAAAAGGTTCTTCACTGAGAGGGTGGTTGGTGACTGGAACAGACTCCCCAAGGAACTGATCATGGCAGTCCTGACAGAGTTCAAGGAGCATTTGGATGATGGTCTTAGTCATATGGTTTAGTTTTATGTAGTCCTGAAAGGAAGAGAGAATTGTACTCAAGGATCCTGATGAATCCCTTCCAACCTGAGGTATTCTGTGATTCTTTTCTCACGCTTTGGTTGAGATGTAGTTTTCCTCCAAGTCTAACAAAGAAGCTGTACCATATTTGTCTTCATACCAAGTTTCAGAGGTAAGCTAATTTTAAGTGTTATTCTAGACAACTATAATGTTTCCACTTGGCATGGTATCTTTTTTTTTTTTTCATTACATTTTTCATTACATTACATTTTTCATGCTCATTACAGAGCACTGGAACAGGCTTCCCAGAGAGAGAGGTTGTGGAGTTTCCTTCTCTGGAGACTTTCAAGACCTGTCTGGATGCCTTTCTGAGTCATCTGCCCTAGTTTTTGGTCCTGCTCTGGCAGGGGATTGGACTCGATCTTCAGAGGTCCCTTCCAACCCCTAACATTCTGTGATTCTGTGATTCTGTGAAAGAAAAAATTTCTCAAAGAAGTTATGAAACTCTTCATAAATTACTGGCCAAACATCTAAAAAAGAAAAAAATTGTTGAAGAGAAAGGCTTAGAGAACCATGTCTATACAGCAGACATTAGGGTTCTAAAATTAATGAGAAGTGTAAGAGATATGATGAAAGATTCAACAACGTATTCTATTTTACATCTAAATTGTTCCACTCATGTAAAAATTGCATGGAGTGAAGAAGTTGTCCGTTAGCTCTCCTGGAGTCTTCTCACATAGTTATAAATTATTACAGAAAATATTTTTTTTTCCTTCTTGCCCTGGTTTCCATCCCTGAGTTGCAAGATAGTCAGAATTTGCTTAGACCTGCAGAAAAAATAAAAATGTCCGCAACTGCAGGCTTTCTGGTGAACAAACATAAACAGATGCAACATGAATGATACAAGACACCAAAAGGACGCAAATCACCAAAAGATGTAATTAGCCTTTGTTTTGCTATGAATACCTGATTCTACCTGTTTTGAAAGCAAAATAGTTAAATGTGTTTTCATTAAAACTTAGGCCAGATGTAACACTAACATGCTAACCTCAAACAAACTGTGCCTTATCCATTTTCTGTAATATGCAGCTAACTCACTGTTTCTGTCATCATAACTTTTTGATTCCATGTTATGTTTTATTAACAGGTAAGGTTTATTCCAAGATTTATCTGAGCAAAGGGCTCTGCACTTCCATTTGCACTGTTACTGCAATGAAGAAAATTTTAGGTTTTCTTCACAGAATCACAGACAATCACAGAATAGTCATGGCTGGAAAGGACGTCTGAGATCAATGAGTCCACCCATAAAAAAAAAAAAGAAAAAAAAAAGAAAAAAACATTAAAAACCAAAACAAAACACAAAAAAGCCCACAAAAAAACCCACCCACACAACAAAACCCCAAAAAACCACAAACACCACCAAGTAACACCCACAAAAAAACCCTCTACAGTCTCGGCTGCTAGAGCATGCCCTGAAGTTCCACATCTACACATTTCTTGAATACCTCCAAGGATAGTGACTGAACCACTTCCCTGGGCAGGCTGTTCCAGTGCTTGACCACTCTTTCAGTAAATAAATTCTTCCTAATGTCCAATGTAAACCTCCCCTGCCACAATTTGAGACCATTTACTCTGGTCCTGTCATTATTCACTGTGGAGAAGAGGCCAACACCCACCACCTCCCTACAATCTCATTTCAGGTAGTTGTAGAGGGCAATGAGTTCTCCCCTCAGCCTCCTCTTCTCCAAACTGAAAATCCCTGGTTCCCTCAGCTGCTCCTCATATGACTTGTTCTCTAGACCCCTCACCAGCTTGGTAACTCTTCTCTGGACATGCTCCAGCACCTGAATGTCCTTCCATAGGAAAGACCCTGAACTTTCATCTATGTTATACATACATTGGTATTGCTACAGATACACATGATCTGATTAGGACTTCACTGGACTTTCGCATTTGGACTGGTCTTTTTTGGATAACTGATAATACTTGTTCTCTTGACCCAGCTATATGCTTTCTTTTTCTTAATTCTTTGTTCCTAAAGCTGTTTTGAAGAAGGTGTTACTTCTATTTCACTACATTCACTAGATGGTAAAGTACTTGCAAACAAAAAGTGGTTCATATGCTGTCCATTTATACAATTCTTATTTTAATATAAAAGGATTCTCACATAGTTTTCTACATGTAAGTATTCACACATGACTCCTGTGTCATTCAGGTGAATAAATTTATATCAATTTGTAGAAGAGTTGTGCAACTAAATCCAAATGAAGGTGTTCCTCTTAATGCTAAAAGAAACCAAACTGTCACTCTGTACTGTCTTTTCTTTGTTTTCTGTTTTTATGACTGGCAGTCACTAGGTTGTGTATTGAGAATTAACACATTGGAAGTTTCCCAATACATGAAAAATCACAATACAAGAAACTAAAAGGACAAATGTGTGGATGCTGAATATTCCTTTTATAAAAATAATATTGATGACTTTTATAACACTTCAGAAAAGCAGGATTTTAATTTAGAGCAAACTCTTTTGTCTAAAAAAATACATTTATATGCATTAATACATGCATGTAATCCAGCAAAGTCCTAATATCCAAATGTATAAAGTGGCCTCTGCTTTTTGAACAAAATTTGTCAGCCTGCCAATTCTTTCAAGAAGTTGAAGTAATACCAAAGGACAGGGGAAATTTAACTTATTTGTATTAGCAGCTAGTAACTTTTTTTTTTTTTTTTTCACATTTCAGCTTCTCAATAGGCTTGGTGAATGTACCATAATGCTTGAAGAAAACAAGCTGAGTTTAACGTAGGTACAAAACTCAGCATTTTAATTACTTTCCTTTCAGCAAAATAGCTAGAACACTACCTCAAATTACTTTTTTTTTTCTTTTTTAATTTTTCATATAAAACCTTGACTGTAACAATCTTTCTTTGGTAGAAGAAAAGGGGTTATAAGAAATGTATCAAAAGAGGCTGGCAAAACAGATAGTGTTTTGACTCCCTCCAACCACCCTGAAACTCATTACTTTTCTTGTAAAAGAAGTAAGAAAGGCTTTTTGGACTGCTGGCATGGAAAATATTTGCATATATGCGCTTTTTTCTTCGTAGACATCCTCATTTTTTTTAAAATAACCAAACTTGTGCCATGCTAGTGTAATTAATTGTCCACTTTTTATACCAATGCTATTTGTCAGGGGCCAGGCTTCCCAGCAACACACCACTTTCTCTCAGGATGGAAGAGAATGCATGCAAACAAATATGAAGTTTTGTGTTTTCTGGAGCATTAAACTCAGAGATAAATATTTACATGCTGTATTCAGAAACAATGTGGCTACAGTGTAGTATGATTAACCTGTTTGGACAAACCAACAATTGGAATTCATACAGTGTCAATACATAGTTTACAGTTTGATGGATAGCACTACCCAGAGATGCTGTCTGTACTGTTTGATGAGTAATGTTAAAAACAAAATCTTAATCCCAAAGAACACGAAATCTGATGTGAAACAGACCATAAGTGATTATCAAAAACAGCAGGCATAAAGAAGGAAATGTGGCAAGAGCAGATCTGAATAGTTCTGTGCATTATCAATACAGTCTGAATCAGTTTCTTTTCCTCAAATAAAGAAATATAATCTCTGTCAGACTGCAGCTCATCTAGTAAGATTAGTTTCTGATTCCTTGCAGACCATGCAATTGTGATGGATAGTTGTGCAGGGATAAATACCCAGATGTGATATGGTATGATTTGCCACAGGAACTAGTATCAGAGGAGAGAAAAGGAGACTGTTATGTACAGAAGCATACAGAGTTATGATACCACTGAATACTCAGTCACTCAGAGGTTTACCACTATGTACCTGCAAAGAAAAGCAAAAAAAATTGATTAACAGAAAGGTTATAGTTGTGAAGGGCATTGAAGGTAGGCATGAGACATTTGCATATGATGCTGTGGAAAATGAGGAGATAATAAAGACATTCAGATAGGAATAATATAGAGTGACAAGCAAAGAGGATGCTCTTTGGTGATGCATTTTGAAGGGACTGAAAAGTTCCTAACTTGCATAATGACATAGTAGCAATGATCCCTTTGAAGGTCGAAGCAGGGTTTTTATCTGTGAACCTCCTGGTGCCCATGAATTATCCTCAAACCAACAAATTCACCGGGGTTAAAATAAATTTCCCTCGAGGTCAGCACATTCTGCAAACAGAATAACATACCAACTTCTTTGGCTAATATGATCCCAAATTAGCACAATATGCAATCTATAAGAGACTACATATTTAATGCATGGGGGGAAGATTTAGTTTTACATTATTAAATAAAGTCTAAATAAAACTGCTTTAAAGAAGTAAATAACTCATTAATTACTTTGTGTCTGATATTTGTCAAAAGGCCCGGGAAATAAATAACTTTAGATTTTCTGCAAGAACCATAAAAGTTTTTGACATCTATCATGTTCAGGGTTCAGCTTGTTTCAATGTATACATATGATGGCACCATTTGCATGTAGTACAGCCCTCTAGGAGTGGATGTAAAGCACACAACAGCAGCTGCAGAGGGTTAAATGCCCTTGCAATAAACATATCAGGAGAGTTTATTTCAGGCTGCCTGTTGCCAGATCCCATATACCCAATGTCCACCAGCAGCTCAAACACATTGGATGTGTTCCCAGACCAATGTTTCTGGTTTAGCCCTGCCTGAAAGAAAACCAGTGTGTGCTTTTTGTAACTGCTTGGTGATGTGAACCAGAGCACACTGAGTGATCCAGAGATGTGGGTCAGAAGTGCACCCAGCATGTGAACCAAAGTCATGCACACACATGTCACACAGAATCACTGAGATGGATCTGGCCCTCCCTCTCTGATGGAAGCTTTATTTTCTTGCCTATAGCTGCTACAACTTGCAAAATCTGCAGAGCATCACAGGCTTGCTATTAAACAGCCTCTAGGAATAAACTGTAAGCAGATTTCCTTGTTCCTTTAGAATATGTTATTGTAAATACGAATTTCACCATTCTTGCACATGCTTGACGAAACGATTAAGTGAATTTTCTAGACCCTAGCCAGGAAACACTAATTTTGAAAATTATTGAGACTCTCTGGAGATAAGCAGAAGCATGAGACAGGATTATGTCACCAGAGTTGAAAACCTGAATGAAAAATATTAAGGGGCAAATTCTTCTTGTCAAACATAGAGGTGGGTAAGTGAAAGTAATAGTGAGAAGAGAATTTTAGTTTTAGATAGTTATCTAAATGAAATTCCAATCACAGCACTGTGATTGTGAGGTGAATAAAAATTATATCAAGTGGTAAGTTATAAACAATATAATCATAGAATCATATATCGTTTGCGTTTGAAGGGACCTTTAAGATCATCTAGTTGGACTCCCTTGAAATGAGCAGGGACATCTTCCCACTCGACCAGGTTGCTCAAAACCCAGTCCAACCTGACCTTGAATGTTTCCAGGGATGGGACTTGTACCACCTCTCTGGGCAACCCGTTCCAGTGTTTCACCACCCTTATTGTAAAAAATTTCTTCCTGATACCTAGTCTAAATCTATCTTCTTTCAATTTAAAACCATTACCTCTGGTAAAACTCACAGACCCTACAGAAAAGTTTGTCTTCATCTTTCTCATAGGCCCCCTTTAAATATTGAAAGGACATAATAAGGTCTCCCCAGAGCCTTCTCTTCTGCAGGCTGAAGAACCCCAGCTCTCTCAGCCTGCCTTCTTAGGAAAGGTGCTCCAACACTCTGATCATCTTTGGCCCTCCTCTGGACTCGCTCCAACAGGTCCATGTCTTTCTAGTGTTGGGGCATCCAGAACTGGACACTGTACTTCAGGTGGGGTCTCACCAGAGCAGAGGAGAGGGGCAGAATGACCTCCCTTGACCTTGTGGTCATGCGTCTTTGATGCAGCCCAGGACATGGTTGGCTTTCTAGGCATTCATATTGCCATCTCATGTCCAGATTTTCCTCTACCCAAAGTCCTTTTCCACAGGGCTGCTCTCAAATTACCTCATCCACCCACCTGCATTGATACTAGCGGTTACCCTGACCCAGGTGGAGGACTTTGCACTTGGCCTATTGAACTTCATGAAGTTCACATCAGCCCACATCTTGAGCTTTTCCAGGTCCTTCTGGATAGCACCTCATTCCTCAGGCGTGTTGACCACATCAGTCATAATAGTGTAATCTGCAAAGTTGCTGATAGTGCACTCGATCCCACTGTTTATAGTTTGTTTCATCCAAATGGTCCCTATCAGTGGGTTGTGAGGAGGGAACATGGTATAGAAGACAAGACTAGAGGAAGAATAACCTCTAAAAAGCAATGTCAGGAAGAGATTATGTGCTTCCCTTAACTGTATTGCTAATTCACAAGTTAAAGGAAAATCACACACTTAGGCTCCATTGTTCATGTCACAGTAGGACAGAAGTGCAGAAGCACCTCTCAGGGGTCTACACTCCCTTTCTATCACTTCTCATATTCAGTCTCAATGTCCTACTAAAGGCTACAGTGCTGTTCAAACAGAAGTCCACTGAAAATTATTCATCTGAACCGGTGTTGGGAGAAATGAATCTAAATTCAGGGTAGAATAATTCACAGGACAATTTTTAATTTTCTGCAGTGTGGGTCAGTGGGAGCCACATGCATCCTGCTGGCAGAATCTGGCTCTAAAGCTATCAGATAATCTGACCAGTTTTATGCTTTTTTTGTCCTTCTTCTGTTTCTCCTAGAATTCAAAACCTGATCATATAAATTATGGATTTTCTTTTGCCTAACTTAAAATATGTGCAAATTCTGGTTCTGAGATTATGTGATTTATCCTTTATAGTACACACCGATTACAAATGTTAAGATAGTTTATTTTAATAACATTATGAAAGCAAACTGTTAGTTTTGTTGGGTTTTTTGTTAGTTTGTTTGCTTGCTTTTCCCTGACAGCCCTTAGTTTTGCCTCGGCACAGTAGCATATGATTGCTTTACTGCATAGTCTGTGATGAACACTGAAAATGAAATTAAACCCAAGACTGACAGAAAGAAAAAAAGTAGGTTGTACTTCAGAATTCCACTTGTGTGCTTCTCTGCTTTCTTTGCCTTCCATTTTATCTTCTCCTCACTCTTCAGCCATTCTGGTTCTGTTTTTCTTTCAGTCCTGTTAATAATCTTCAGTTAGTCTCTCTCTCCTTTACACAGTGCTGCTTTTTATCTCCTTGGTATTGCTTGATCCCAACATTGTAATAAAGCTCATCTAGGCTGATGAATTAAAGCATTAATACATCTGACTGATGTTTACTCTCAAATAAAGTTATTTCTCCCTTTTGCCCTTGCTGCCATACCCTCTGCTATTCCTCTTAAATGAGGCTTAGCTTGGTATGGTTCTGCACTTTTTTGCAAATGCAAATTGATGGTTTAAGGATATTCACTGCCTCAGAGTCTTAAAAAAGTTTTAATTTAGCTTTTATTAGGTGCTGGGCAGCATAGTGCCAGACTGTGTACACAGTTAAACAACAAGAGCTCTCTCAGGGGAGTATATTGTTGCAAGTTTCAACATCTATATGCAAATTAGACTTTCCGTATTTGCTATCAGTTACAACAGAAATTTT
Organism: Hemiprocne comata; assembly: GCA_020745705.1. Lineage (NCBI taxonomy): Eukaryota > Metazoa > Chordata > Aves > Apodiformes > Apodidae > Hemiprocne > Hemiprocne comata. The sequence goes on along the minus strand of CM036616.1, from coordinate 68,553,344 downwards.
CCAGCCATGCAAGACTTTTTTTTTTTTTTTCTCTAGCTATCTAAAAAAGTGACAAGCCCTGAAGAAAATAGTCTGTCCTCACTGGCTGCAAAAGTTAGAGAAATGATATGGGTTTTAGGGATTTTTTTTTATTTTTTTTTTTAAGGGGGAGACTGCCCTAAAGCAGGGTTATACCACAGTTGTGTACTATTCCTGGAGATATCAGGAAGAACACTGAAGTCCCTATCAGCATGGGACAGATAATAACAAAAGACTTGTTATTTGTTGTAGGGAGAGGAATCTTGAGAATAAAGAATGTTTTAATAAAATTTCCTAGGTATGAAACTCTAAAATGCAGCAGGCACCCTCTATTTGAAAGGTTGTATGAAACAGTTTTCTGTTGATGTTGTGAATTCCTGGAGCTTAACCCACAGAAGAGTACACAGGCAAAGCAACACTTATTTGACTAGTGGCCCTTGGAGGCTGAGCAGGTAAGCTGTATTGTAGGGCCTTGAGGATAAAGCACAGCCCTTTGAAAGATGTGCCCTCCTTAGTTGACCCAGAAAAGGTAAGTGTAGTTTCTAAGATAAAAATGCTTTGATTTCCATGTTACAATTGAACTGTTGAAACTGACATCTGAGACCCACATGAAAGCTATCCACATTACTCACTGCACTGCAATATGTGGTAGGCATTGATCTGGTACACACTGAATCTAGAGCTAACTGCTAGTAGAATTGCTTTTGTATTTGCATTTCCTTGAGCTGACAGTGTTTCTCATCTTGTTTTTTTTCACCTCTATACAATGTATGCAACAGAATAGTCACACCTACCTGTAAAATGCAATCACCTTTTTCATGTGGGGCAATGATGCACACAAATAATTTTAATGATAAATGTATACCAATCACTAACATTGAGTCACCAACAGTTTGAGAAGACAGTGGTTCCAGTGTTTGAATTTGTAAAGGAACATTGCCTTAAAATACTTGATACCTGATGACTGCATCAAAGTTTATTTTTTGTCTTGTGCACATCTTATAATTTTCTCTTAAAGTGAAAAGAGGCCAATTTCTATCTTACCCATCTGATGCTTCCCTTTGTGTCCCTGCACTTATTGCATTCCCAGTGGTGTGTTTCACAGCTTGCTTTAAACAGGGCAGTATCTTGCTACTGGCTCTGAAAAGAAGGGAGATAGGAAAGGTAGGCAAGCATAAAGTGCTGTCCTTTGAAGGGCTTGAGAGGTGAGAAGGTCATCTGCAAGCTGGGCCAAGAAGCAGATGAAAATACATCCACCAGGAACGTTGCACTCAGATTCTCAGTTATGGGAGGCTGATGGGTTAGTAATCACAACAATATTGACCCAAGGGCAGCCACTGAGCTGGCTACCTATGGTGCCATCTTACTTGTAGGACATCTAACTTATCTTTGGCTATGTAAATGATCCAGCAGGGCACACAGCAAACACACTGCAGAGAGGTGTGCTCCTGAGCCTATGCTGCAGGGCGGAGCAAGTCAGTGCATATATTAGATTTATTTGGGTTAGTGTGGGCTCAGACACGCATTCAAAATGAAATACAGACCTGTTGTTGGGTGTTACATTTGGGTCCTGAAAGGTAACATCCTGCTTAATGGAGAAACATTTTTCTTGAAGTGTGCCTATGACCTTGTTTGAGTAAGAGGTAACCCTGAACTGCTCTGGCTCTGGGTCTGTATCCAAAGTTTCCCAGTGTTCGAGGGTAGTAGAGTGTGTGAACTTGGGTCCATCCATCCTAGTGAAAAAAAAAAAAAAAAAAGAGTTATAGTAATAATGCTTAGCTCCAGATAAAAAATCTGAAGCTGCATATTATGACTATTTGGTTTGACCTGTATGATGTGACTGCCACTGAGCCTCATTTTTAACCAGACTATCCTTTCAAGACAAGCTGTATATTCTTGGTTGATGGTCCTCTCCTGATGCCCTCAGAATGTAGGTAATTATGTGAAATGTTTTATTTCAAGACAGTTTTGGATTTTTCTGAATCCCCAGTTCACTTGCTGAGAACTTCATGCTGCTTCACTCTGTACTGTGACATCCACTTAAAAACTTACAGAGTCACTGAACTGCTTGTTTCTTGAAAGAAAAAGCTATTGAGACATCCACTTCCCCAAGCATTTGTGTTCACATTATTAAAAAAACTCCTGTTAATGTTAATTGAAATGGCTTAGTTAAGGTCTCTTGCCATGATGTGGTGATTGAGCAGATGTATAAACTCTTTATACATTACAGTTTGTTTTTATGAACTACACATACCACTGTGTCATATGCATAGTCCTCTGTATTGCTTCTAGGGAGAAGGTGAAGTAGCATTCACAGTTACATCTGGGAATAGATTGCTGGCTAAGGGACTTTAGAGCATGGCATATTTTCATCTACATGAGAAGTAAAAGGAATACGTATGTTTCAGATGCAGAGGAAGGAACTGGTCTGAAGATGTAATCTTCTAAGCATCAATACAAGGTAAACAGTCCAGGGAGTTCATAAAGACAAAAGGCAGTTGGTGAACAAGAAACAAGAGGGCTTGCTTTTCTGACAGGACATTCTTTACAGCTGTTGGAATAATACATGAAGAACAGAATCTCCACATCCCAAGTTTGCATAAAAATCTTTGTACCTGGGAGACACAAAGAATAACACAGTGCAGTGAATTTGAGGCCAACTATGATATGAAGACCTACCAGCTTTTTTCAGATTTGTGATTTTCTGTCAAAGTCTTTGTTTTGCATGCTCCAGCTGTCAGGGATCTTTAGAGAGGGCATATACAAGGGGAGGGCTATCGAAGTATCTAAGCACTTATGTAGTCTGCCCAGGACGTCTAAGTGCTCTAACAGCAGATGAAAATTAGGTTATGGAGCACCCAAGTGCAGGAATTGTACCTAAGAAGTCAAAGGAAAAAAACCTCTTTTCATTTTTTTGTTTTTCTTTTTTTCACAAGTACAGAATAGTGAAACTGAAGCATGGGAGCAATGAGAAATCCACCTCAGAGGCCTTATCCAGAGTTGCAAAAGGCTTTGTCATGTGTTTGAACAAGGCTGAACACCGTGATGCTCTGATCTCAGCCAGACATTTGCAAAATACAAATGATGGATAGTGTGAGAGTCTCTTGGAGCAGCTGGAGACTGACAGAAAGCCATGGATTAGACAGCTTCTATGATATTTGTTCTCCGAGTAACATCTGGAAAATGGGTGCCCAAACAATAGGGTAGGTAGAATGAGTGAATGTAATGCCTCATTTGGAGAATGCATTTGCTATTATGCAGTTTAAATTTAAATGCAAACTCTAAACTTAAATCCTAATGGCAGAAACAAAAAAGAAGCACCCCTTTGGCAGAGCTGGGAGATACTTTTATCCTTGTCTCTAGAGAACGCAGGACAGCTCTTTTTTTCACTGAACTTCCTGCTACTATTTTTCTTTGGGTGTATGTGTAATTATTTTGATTTCATGTTCTTGCAATACCATGCATCAGGTACTTGCATGGCTGGACACCGTCTCCCCTCTGTCACCTTTAAGATGATTCTAGCTGGCAACAATAAACAGAATCATTCTCTGCATAAATTCAAGGCAGAATTATATTACTTTTCCTTGAGCCCCACAGGTAGGTAAATGTAGGTGGAGGTAATCTGACAGAAAAGCAAATTTATGCTGTCTTCTACCAAGGCAGGTTGCTGGCTGAGCGCACACAAGTGAACGCTGAGAGGGAGACAGGAGTCTTTCCATTGTGTTTTTCTCCTTTAAGACGGTTGGGTCTGATTCAAATATTCTGCTACACTTCTGTCAATCCAACAGCATGGGGGTGGGGAAGGGGCACCCCAGGAAATCAAAGCAAACTCAATTATCTATCTGCTGACAATGACAAAACCATCTCGTTCCTCAGCTCTTCACAGAATGTGAGGGGGGGGGAAATTAAAAGCGTGAACATTTTTAATGAGTGCAATTATTGAATCATCAGTCACACAGTCCATCTGCTCCAAAGTGTTCCAGCAACTACAGAAAGACTAAAATACTGCATTCCTTTTTTTGCATTCACATAACCATATAAATGTTCTTTAAGGAAAAGCTAACAATATTAATATATCAGGCCCATGACTTTCAGCAACTTGCAGCTCCCCTTTTGCTAACTTCACTTTATTAATCACTGATTTTGAATTTTGACACCAAAGTGCTGAAAATATCTTGACAGATGCATGGGTAACAGCTAACCCCATGACATTAAATACAGAATCATGTAATATTCAGTTGGAGAGATAAACTAATGTAAAACTTATCTCCAAGTCCAATTTAGCCTAGAGTTTAGTGAGCAAAATAAACTTCACACTGTAGTAAAAGAACAAAAAACAAAAACAAAAACAAAAACAAACAAAAAAAAAGGAGGCAGTTAGATTTAAAATTCCTTTCTCCTAGTGCTATGAATTCACTTGTTACCCAGATCTGAGTGTGAAAGTATGTCAGGAAAGAGCCCAAGCTTATTCAACAGAGTATGAAAACCTTTGCAAGTAGTCAGGACAAATAGAGGAGGATAGGTTCAGATAAATGTCTCAACCTCAGGAATGGCGACAGTACCATAAATCCGTTTTGGCTGCAGTATCTTAAAATATATCCCAGAAAGGCAGGGGAGGTAGAGATTTGGATATGAAACTAACAAGCTTTGCTATATTCTAACTTATCATTATGTTGGGATTTGTACTACAAGCATGTGGCAGAATAAAAGGGATTATTTTTTCCATAGAACGTTTTCTGGAATTGCAAATAAATGCCACATTCTGTAGAGATGTCCTTTGCCTAGCTCTTTTCAGCCTTTCTCTGCAATACCCAGATGAGAATTGCCCAGATACAGTAATGTGCACAACCATGAGATATATTATTTTAGAAATCTCTGACTTTGCTACAGGCACCAGCATCAGAAGATATTGAGGTTTGAACTCTAAAAAACCTGACTTCATATTGGAGGTTGCAAACAATATACAGTAGTTTTTCTGTGGATAGCAAAACAAAACAAAAAAATATAATATTTCTTATTCTCTTCTTGAATCTGGAAATTCTTTTTTTTTCTAACTCAGCATAGTCTGAAAACAAAATTTAGTCTCAGAGTATGAAATTCACAGAAACGGATGCCATTTAATGGTCCAAATAAGTGAGACATTTTGAATTATCTATTGAGACAAGTATAACATTAATCCTGGTGTTTGAGCCAAATCCTAGAGGACGGGATGAGTGGTGGTGAAATCTCATTATACATTGTCCGGGATGATAAAGTGAGCTATTGTTTTTATTGTTACTTTATCATACTCATTTTGTTAAAAATATAGTTATTACATTTTCAGATTAAAAATTTTATCTAAACAATGAGGATAAAAGCAACAAACAATTTGGTATAATGCTAGCATGGCATCCAGGCTGTGCCTAATCAATATGCTAGTAACTTCTTCCTTTTCTCCCAGCTAATGCCTAGTAAGAGCTACAGCAACAATTTTTGCTATCAGGTAAAGAAGCAGTAAATAAATAATTGGGGCCTGAATTGCCAATTTGTTGTCTTTGTAGAAATGAATTAGATACTGGATTAGTTTTCAGTTTTAAATGTGGGGACTCACTGAACCACATCTTTGTGAAGAAATATGGCTCCATGTTCATAGATCCATGCTTTGGTAATTTAAAAGTAATCATTAATCTCTTGAGTCTCTGAGAAAGTAATCAGTGACATGTAGGAGATTATTGTTAGAATCCAGTGACTGGTGTTAGATTGATTTTTTTTTTTTACCCTTCCCACCAGTTTTGACAGCTCTCCTTAATGACTGACAGCAAATGAGTTTTGTACTGTGTCAGGTGATCTGGAAAGGGCTCTAGCAAGTAAAATCTGGCCTATCCCATCGCAGCCTAGGTCCTGATTCAGCAGAGATTCAGAGCAGTAAATAACGCTGCATCAGGGACTTATCCTTTCGTTTGAGTGAGACCTCTTACTCGTAAATATGTTTGGTTTCTCATGTGCAGACCTTGCTTCTGTAGTTTCCTGGGAACCTCCTAGGCAGCCATCTCCTCAGTAAACAAGAGAGATGTCATTTAATGCCTCTTTGTGTATTACTAAATCCATCCTTGGAACAATAGTTATGGTTTGATATTTGCATCCTACCCACAAATTTGTGAAGTGACTCACAAATATGCAGATTTTTACCTTCAGGAAGCTTAAAGCCTAGAACCTAGACTCAGCAAAAGAAATAAACAATAGACAAGAGATGGGACATAGAAATATAATGTTCTGTGATAAGGAAAAGAAACAAAAAAAAGGAAAAAGCTTGATTTAACTCGTGTTTTTGTAGGCTTCAGGGCAGACTGCGGGATGAGACATTTCAGGATGAATTTGACTGAGAGTAAAGTCAGGCTTTGGCAAAATGGTTTGGGGACACAGGTCAAGGAATTAAAAGTAGAGGAAAAAGACAACAGTAGAACTGTATGAAGAGCTGATTTTATGTTTGTGTGATCAAAAAGGGAGAGAGGTAAAAAATGGCAGAAGTGTTAAACATCAAAGCACACAGCAGCATGGCCAAAAATTTGAACTCAAATTCTACCAAAACCATCTCTGAATGAGAAAAAAGAATAACTTTTTTTTCTGATATAATAAAACAGACTGTTTTTAACTGAGGGACCTGAATCTGCTGGAAGGAGTAAAATATGTGTGAGGAACATGGTGAAAAGGATTTTGCAGATGTCAGGGCAAACCAAGCAAACACATACTGTATTAGAAACAGGCACCCTCCCACCCAGTGTCGGGGCAAAGTGCAGCAGAGAGACTGCTGTGACTTAGGACAAGGAGGGAGGGTGGACTCAGAAATGTCTTCTAGGTTGCAAGGCTGCATAGCAGATAGTGACACCAAAATAGTGAAGGGAGTGTTCAGAAGAAAACATGAGGATCTAGGCTTCAACCTCTCTTATTTTGAGATGTCAGCCAGCAATTTAAATTGGCATCTTCAATGAGGCAAGAACTGGGGGGCTACATCATGTTGAGAGAAGGAGAGGAAGAGTTGAGAGTTACTGGATTAAAAACCAGGAATACTGAAATCTGCTGAGCAGCTGAAGTGAGATCTGGTTCTGATAGGAAGGACTCCTTCCTATCTAGTGTTACAAGCAGGAGTTCAGGTAGTGTATCAAAATGCATTAGAAATAGAGGTTGAATTTTTCATTGATTTAAGATACTTGGACTAAAAGTTGTAAAAGTACATTGAGCTACATTAAAGAAGTACAAGCCAAAAGTAAAATGAAACCACTGTTTTTTTGCAAAACAGTTTTGGGAATTATCTGAAGGATTAATAACTGCTACCTGATGTGTCTATATGTGGCTATTTTAACACTTCGGCTGTTGCTGTGTTGGGCCAAAAAACTTCAATGCTTTACAAAAATATGCATACTGTAAAACTTGGCCCAAAGTGCTTCGAGACTGAAATAGCAGACAAAATGCGTATGTGAGGCAAGCAACCTACCCTCCAGCTGTAAGGAAGACTAACAAAAGTACAAGGATTAAATCCTTGCCATATTGAATGCAGGAGCAGATTTCCTATTGATGAACACAGTATGCAAGAACTATTAGCAATCACAGGAATCACAGCTTATCTCCTCCTCACAATGATCACAAGCGTATTTCTGTGGGCTGTCTGGCAAATACAGGCAGCAATAAAATGGTGTTATCTCAATCTCTTTAATACGACTTCCAGACTTCCTGTTCAACATACCACATTTGGTCCTGACAGGACTGCAGCTCACATTGATTGCTGGATTCAGTATAGTAGATTTTTTTTTTTTGTCAAAATGGGCTTTCATTGAAAAAACCAAACACCCTCATAAAAATCACTTGTTATCCCAAGTTAACTGCTAGGAACAGCTGATGGTAGAAAAACATTTACAAAATACAGTGGGGATCAACTCAGAGTGGCTTACTGCTATAGCAAACTATAATGTCTACTATTTTCTAGAGATGTTAGTATCAGGGGCACATTTTGTACAGCCATCACTGAAAAAATTAAAAAGTAACATTTCTAAGATCCTGGTATCAGACATGTTTTTACTTGGTTTTAATTTCTGGCTTTACCTAAGCAATGGCCTTTTTATTTTAAGAAGAAAGCAGTAACATAATCCACAGGTCAACTTTGCCATACCACTGAATTTGACAGCAGAGCAATATTAATAGAATGTGGGAGAGGGAAGGGAGAAAAAGAGGGGGAAAAAAGTAATGGCTTTTTTAGTACTGTAAGGGAAGGAACAGAGACCATTAACAAAGAATGTAATTTAATACCTAATCAATTTACTGATTGGATTTTCCATGAGATTAACTTTGAGTCCAGAATGAATTGCAGTGATCTTGGAAGCTGCTATAATGACCAGCAAGCAGTAGTATGAGGCTGTAGTGGTATAAAAATAATAATGTCAGAGACTTCAAACGGCTACAGCAGTTAATTAAACGTGTTCAAATAACATTATGGTTGGACATAAACCCACAAAAGCAGGGAAATTTTGAGCTAAGCCTGCCAGAGCACTGGCTGACTGTGTTCATGTGCTGATGCAATGCAACAGACTCTCCTCCCAGGGCTCTAAAACACCACATGGCAGCGAGTTCTGCCTTCCAACAAGCACATACAACTCCTTTATATTTCCGCAGCTTTTTCATATGTGTTTCTAAGATGATCACTAAATGCATCTGGGCATCCCAGGATTTTAAGAAAACCATACTATGACTGTGGGTCATGACTGAACTGTTTTTGGCTCAGGAAAAGCGACAGGCAAAACTGCCTCTTGGGTTGTGTCTGCACCTTGATCTGAGGCAATGGAGCACACCACAAAAAAAGAGCCAAGCACAGGCAGCTGTTCGCTGGCCACTCTTCCTTCATCTACAGACTTTCCCTTTGCCAGGGTGAAGGAGACCTGCTGGTCACTTTCAGCGATGCTTGGCAATACTGATGCAGGGAGCACAGGATCTGGCTCTTAAGTCCACAGCAATCATGCTGCATTAGTTATGGCTCTATATGTGCATATGACTTTTTAACTGACTGTAGGGTTTCTTCTTCCCTCTGTCAACCCCCCTATTTAGTCATCTTATTTGCTGTACTTCTGTGGAAGAAAGTGCAGCAAGTTACATTTTGGGGAATGTTAATTTCCCAGTGAGGAAACAGAAGCTACTATCTCTATGGGGCAGAATTAGAAAAGGTCCTGAGAGGTACCTTTTTAATACCACTTTTGGACTAACAGTGGCTGCCATAGCATATCCTGCATGCTGTGCATGCAGTATGGTCTCATTTTATGACCAACAGCACACTTCATGAGACCTACTAAAGTAAGAGAAAGCAGACTCCTTCTGCCCTATCCCTGAACGTGTGAGCTTCAATAATTATACAGCCTGGCAAGCATAAGTTTGGGAAGAACAAAAAAAACCCTAGGAGAGGTGGATAATAATTTCAAACAGGAGACATGTTTGCCTGTCTCTTGCTGTGAATTGTGAAAGCAATATCCCTCTTATATTTATTTGTTCTTACATCTATTTATAGTCTAACGAATCAGTCTCTAAAAATAAGGGGAGATGAGGGCAACCCAGGATGGCTATTCCTGCTAGTCTGAAGTCAGCAAATTTGGGGTGAGGTTTAGCACAGCACTGAGCAGTGAGAGAGTCTTTCTGATCCCCAGGGCCACCCTGAGGGGAAACGTCCCTGGAGGTATCTACTGGCCCATAGAAACAAGCTGAAATAGTTTCCATAAGAAATCACTAGATGAGACCTAAAAATGATGGGGCAAGGACTGAGGAGAAAAGTTTTCTTGCACTTAAATTTAGGTTAGAGAGACAGAAGGAGGACAAGGAAGCCTAAAGAGCATGGAGCTCTTTCCTGATGAGGCCTCAAACACACTGGGAGACTTCTATCAAGTCATTAACCACCATTTGAAGCATTAGCTGACTGCACACTTTGTGGAATTGCAAATGAGGCAACTTTTCAGTTTCTTGCAATATAGTGGGAAGAGAAGGAAAATATGAAAGAAGATAGTTGCCAAATTTGTGAATAAAAAGAGGAAAGACATGGTTTCAGGGTGTTTGAGACTGTCACAAATCCAACATCTCATTGTCCCAAAGCAACTTTGTGATGAGTTTATCTAAAAAAATAAAAATAAAAAGGAGAAGAAAAAAAGAAAATTCCATGTTAGAACTGATTAGTGAAAAGTACATGTCAATAATAAGACAAAAGGAAGGAAATGCATTTGAAATAAATAAATTTTTAAAAAGGCATCACTTATAGGTGGGGTCACTACATCACTACATTTTCCATGCATAGTTCATAAGGATAATATGTATGTTAGCTGGGACCCTCAAGCTCCTAGCAAGCCACTAATGTTGATGTCAGTGTCATAAAAAAGGCATGCTGCTGATTTCAGAAATACTCCAGCAACACAGTAGTATCTATTGGATGAAGAGCAGGCTGCATCAATAGAGGTTAGCCAGTCAAAGTTGAGATCTCCAGGGAAAAACTTCAGAATACAAGTTATACTTAATCATGTTATTCTATTAATGACTACCATGGAGATTGTCTAATGTATTTAAACTGAATAGCATGCAATGGGGCAGCATCCACATATTTTAAATAGCAGTATGTCTGCAAATTCCTGTACAAGCATTATCTGTCTCAAAAACTATGCCAGTTGCAAGTAAAAACAACTTTTGGGCACCAGAAACAAAAAACAGTTGTGCTAGAAAGGTAACTCCAAGTAATCAATGTTTCAGTTTGTTCCCAAGTAGCACTGAGCAATTTTGCACTGCTCTGCATTTTTCAATTTTAAATATGGATATATTCTTTCAATCATTTTAGATGTGAAAGAAGTTCAGTATTGCTACTGGTTATAAGTTTGATTTTTTTAACTAATTTTTTTGCCAGTGCCTCCTAAAGTTACACACCTTTTTTTCTAGCTTTGGCACTAAGGATTGTTGAATGTTTTTCATTATTTTTTTATCATCTTTGCATGAGTTCCATATTTTCTTAAAAACCTATTTTCTACCCTAAATAATCTACTGTACTGGTGGCTTTTTAAAGCTTTGCAACCACGAGAGTAGAATTGCAATAGGCAATTTATTTTTAAATTCTCACAAAGTTGCTATATTTTCCAGAAGAGAGGTATTTTCATTTTCCAGGAGAATCTTTTTACACATTCCCAAACACAGCTTTATGAAGCCTAACTTTTTCCCTCAGAGATATATATATATAGAAAACTACTTGCATTTTATTTGGAAAAATGTATCTGCATCTCAGTGCAATTTATCCCTAACTGTGTCTTGAGGGGACTTCCTTCCTTCTGATACCCTTAGTCTTCAGGTCTTGCCTAAGCTATCATTTTTGTCTCCTGTTTTTTTTTATCCCAGTGTAAGTGTTGTATTACAACATCATAGTTCCAATAGCCAATAGTTATTTCTCCCCTAGAACCTAATACTTAAAAGTGCTAAGTACTGCCACTCTCTATGAACAAACTAAAACAGCAGAAAGGTCTTACAGCCAGTTAATATGTGGTTTCCAATTCTCTCTTGAGAATACACCTTCAGTCATTAAAGAGGCTGACTTGTTTGGCCCAGGTAGTGCAAAACTCTGATATGTTCAAAGTAGGGTATTTTAGGTAGTTAGATTGAAATGATGCTGTTTATACACTCCAAGTTGGATAGGGTTTGATGTTTTTTATTGATTCCACCTGAAGACATTCAGCACCTTCCGGGATTGAGTCCTGTACTGTTAATTTGTGAGGGATGTTCTCCACTCTGTCATCAGCACAAGCATTTTTAGCTTGATGAACTCATTCTTCCTTTCAGAATTTTAACTGAAGAAACAAAGTGATGATAGGCTGCACAACAAAATGCTGCATTTTAAAACAAACACATATATATGAACTTCAAAAATAGCAAAACAACAAGAATATGCTCAAGGATATGCATACCATATGAGTCATATAAATAAGTGTTTGCCTTATGGCCAATGGCCTTACTAAATGAAGGATGAACAGTACAGCCCCAAAGAACTGGATTCAATGCCATGCCAGACAGTACAAAGTGCTGTCCACATAAACACCAGGGTTGGCCAGCGAATATCATGAGTAATAAGGAAAATAATAGATGTTGATTAATCCTATAAATGTCAACTATACGGCACATGTTATTCATGGATATTCACAGTGCATGTCTTAGTAAGCTTTTAGCACATCTTAGTAACCTTGGAGTAGGAAAGAATCAGTAGCATCAAAGACATTGATTTACAATAGGGAAAAGCTGGTGGAGTCTTGAAATCAACACATTCCCAGTTGGTTAACTGGTTGTCTTGTTTTGCAATGCTGTTTCTGAATTGGTATTGTAAATTCAAACTCAAAGCCTTTGAATTTCGGAGGCTGAAAAACAGGAGAGCTAGGAATAATAAGCTCTGTAATTTTTGCCTGATAATGTAAGCCACAGAGAATTCCACATGGGACAAGTCTATGAAAATCCTGCTGGAATGACACCAGCAGCATCTATGAACTTCCCCAATTATTAGAATTCCACGTTCATCTGTAAGTGCTTTGGTTTTCTCGGTGTAGTACTATTTCTCCTGCTTTGTTGATCAAAGCCTTGAAGATTATTCAGACTTCTTCTGATGAACATTGGACATGTGGAGGTAATGCCACTTGCAGCAGTACCTATGAACTAGTAAAGAAAGCTTCTGCTGTCTTTTCTAATGTGGGCTCAACAAGACAACTCAGATGACATAAAAAAACTTGCAAGGCTCATCTTGCTGTTAATTCTAACAGCTGTCCATCTGAGAGCCGATTTAGGGCTTTCAATTTCTTTTTTTTTTTTTTTGAAAGTCTACTTATGATGCCCTGGTGCAACATATATTTATTATTTATAAACAGCAAAAATGGCCACCAAATTTAACATCATATGATTGTAGGAAATAACAAGGTTTTTCATTTTTTGCCAATATTTACTTGCTTGGAGATGTAGTTTTAAGACTATGTTGGGGAAGACAATACTTTGAAGCTTACAGCATATTAGAATCATAGAATCACAGAATGTCTTGGGTTGGAAGGGACCTCTAAAGGTCACCTAGTCCAATCCCCCCACAAAAGCAGGGACATCTACAACTAGAACCGATTGCTCAGAGCCCCACCAAGCCTGACCTGGAATGTCTCCAGGGATGTGGCCTCTACCAACTCCTTAGGCAAGCTGTTCAGTGATCCACCACTCTCATATTAATTAACTTTTTCCTAATGTCTAGCCTAAATCTAACCTTCTTTATCTTGAAACCATTACCCCTTGTCCTATCATTACAGGCTGTAGTGAACACTTCTTCCCCAGCCTTCTTATAGGCCTCTTTCAGATATTGGAAGGTCACTATAAAGTCCCCTTGGAGCCTCTTCTTCTTCAGGCTGAATAACCCCAACTCCCTCAGCCTGTCTTCATAAAGAGGTGTTACAGCCCTCTGATCATTTTTAATAAAGGAAATTAATAAAGGAAAAGCTTACAGAGATTAATGTGCTTTGAAAATTAGTATTTAAAATGCCTTACTTGAAAGGTGCTTTGCTGATGCACAAACTAAGGTACACGCTCTCCTTGATAAAATCCAGTGGCTGATCACACCCCTCAAGGCTGTGTATCTGCTTTTTTATATATATATGCACATTTACGTATGTTTATGTACCACTTGTTCTAGCAGAGCCATGGGCTCTGACATGCACTTACAAAAAGGAATAACATCTGGACATCTGTCAGCATTTTTTTGTTCACAGGCTTGACTGGACAAGGACAACTGCTCTGTTCTAACCTGCATTTTTTTTCCACAGTTAAGAGTCTGCTGAGAGGAAGAGGGAAAGAAGTGGTATAGGTACATAGCACAATCAAAGATGCGTATCTTTGATTCAAGAGATACTTAATAAAACCAGATGTTTTCCATTATCTTTCTTTGTAAATACATAACAGACTCTTCAACAAAAAGTGTCAAAAATATCCAGTTGCTTCATCTATAGCTTAAAAAAGGTTTCTCCTATTTGGCTGGTAAGGGAATGGCAGGAAATTTACCAGTGTCTTCCTTGGCTCTAAAAACTAACTTACAGCTCTGAAAAGTAAATATTTCTACTTGCTTTGTAATAATTCACTATTAATTGATCATTAGGAAAAAAACTTTCTGACTTCAAGATCCAGTGGAAATATTGAAGATAAGTCAAGTTGTCATGCTTTTGAAATTAAAATAGGTTAGGGTTATTAATATGATGTAATTAATCAATTGGTAACAAACATCTCACCATCATCAAACTTGAAAGAAATGTTCTGAATGTTCAGGCTGATTACCATCACTAGCTATATTAGATATTTATAGTAATTTTTTCCAATGCTTAACAACAATATCTAACTTGCTTAATGTGTAATACCAATTAGAGCTGAATAGTGAGACAAACGCTCCTTAACAAAAATAAAGTGCAATTGCACATTTATTACCACTGTAATTTTAAATAATAAAGCAACAAGGTTTAACTTATAACTATACATTTAATAAAAGAGAGACTCTTTTAATCATCAATATTTGATTAACTTATAATTACTTACAATAACTGTCTCTTAAATGTCAGTTAAAATCCTCTTTGGGGCATATTAAGTGTTAATTATTTCTTTATTTAGGTCAGTTTAACTAGAGTTTACTACCAAAATACATCCTTACTTGAACTGAGGGTTTTTTATATATATATTTATGTGGGTCCATTTATGTATATATAATTATATATATATATAAATATATATATATTATATAATATATAATAATATAATATATATATTTAGAATATTAGGAAAACCTGCTTATATTAAAAAGTAATAATTTTGAGAATTTTTTCCCAAATATTTGATTACTTTATTTAGAGATAATTTTAATTTACAGTATCCAGTGATTAAATTTCTTTTTAATTTGCATTTTTATATAATTTATATAGTCTTCTGAAATTCTTCCAGAGTGAACTGAAAAGATATGTATATTCCTTAGTTAACAGAAAGTACTAATAGAGACCCTCACCTCTTGTATTTTTTACTGAGTTCAATGAGTACTTATCTAAGTGCTAATCTCTGGGGTTGAATCATGAACTTCCTAATAAATAACGTCACTTTAATAGATAATGTCTCAGCTGAATAAGGAACACTGGTTTGTCAGTCATAAGCTAAAGAAGAAAGGAAATTTAAAAGATGTTTAGAAAAGATTCTCAATAGCATAACAGTGTTCTGTGAAGGCTGTTTTCCTCAGTTCTTATGGGATTTGTAAGCTAACCAACAGATGAGATTTACAGCAGTTCATAGCTCTTCAAATTAATTTTGCATCTTAACACTGCATAAAACTGAAGCCTTGAACTGAAGTTTACATGATCCTTTTCTAATAAAACTGTTAATTTTCTGTATGTCCATATTCACTCTAATAATCTTCCATCCTCCTCCTACCTGAAGCAAACTTCTATGCGAATGCTGTCTTCCATTTGTACATGCCAGCAGTAGCTGATGCCCTGGGACTTCTTGGTTCCCAAGATTTGAAAAGATCTGCTTTGAGTGGCCACAATGTAAACCCCAAGGAAAATTTGTTCAGTAAATTTGCTTGACTTTGGTGATGTTGTCTGTTAAGCTAAAAGCTTCTCAAAATTTGTTTGCAGTATCTGATGGAATTTGGGACATATAAAGTTTGGAGACTATGTGGGCAGTAGAGAAAGACTCTTTTTGGCTTTTTCCACTAAATTGAAAGCAGACAAAATCTACACCAGGGCTCAGCAGAGATTGAGACACAGGTGTGTGAAGGGAAGTAAAAAGGCAAGGGAGGGTAACAAGAAGCCTCAAAAAGCTAAGATGACATAAACAAAAGTTGAAAACAAAGACAAGAAGATTATGGTGTATCACAACAAAAACTGTTTTCAGAATGCCAGGGAAGATGCCCTGAGAAGACATTGGTGATAGCATCTGAAACTACTTGAGTTAAGCCTGTTCTGTATTTCACTGAGCCCTCTTAGCCCAGTAGACTTATGCAAAAAAAGTCCCTACTAGCACAGATTCATTGCCTGGAAGGAAAATAATTTATTAACCTTCAAGGAAAAAAAAACAAACACATGGTTTTAGTGGGTACAGGGTAAGGATAAGACAGGGTAGGTGATTTTAAAATAAGTTCAGATAAGCAGAGGAAGCCAATGGAAAACACAGCTGAGAATGCCATAACTTCTTTCTTGATAATGCAGAGCATCATCCTGCTCACTGCAGAGGGATTGGACTAGATGACCCATAAAGGCCCCTTCCAACCCAAAACATTCTATGATTCAATGACTTCTTTAAAGTTTAGAGACAGGATTTAGGAAGATCATAAAAGTCAAATTGCTGTCATTGTCAGGGGAAAAAAAATACTACATTTTTAATGGTGCCAGCAGTTAAACTTCAGTAAAGCATGGGAAAATATTGGGCCAGCTTCCAAAAGAAAATGAGCATCATAAATGGGCTGAAGACTAAATAAATTAATTACTGATTTAAGCAGTGATGTTACAGTCACATACTTAACACTTAGAAAATATTTCCTAGGTCCCTTTGGTGAAAACCCTCCAATTATTTCATCGGTAGAAGTGCAAGCTCTGGGCTTACCTCAGACCATCTGTGGCTACTGCTAAAATCAACTGTGAGGTTTTTTTATGAAGAAAGAACCAGATGTTTTTTCAGTGCCCAATAATGGTGCAAGACAATAATTTTCCACAGTTCCATCTGTATTTTATTATGTTGGACAACCAGAACTTTGGTTGCAAAAGCAAAATTTAAATAAATCTTTGCAAAGGACATAACTAACCCTTGAAGTGAGCTCAAGGAGTTGACTGAATTGCCCTGTGGAAACTGACCCCAAAGCCTTAATAAAGGAAGAGACCCTTTCAAAAGTCTCTCTGGAGGTTTCTCTTGCAAAGTACAACAGAATCATAACCTGTTCTTAGGATTTTGCACATGGTTAAAAAATAAGGATTTTTCATAGAATCATAGAATGGTTTGGATTGGAAGGGACCTTATATACAATCTAGTTCCATCCCCCCTGCTGTGGGCAGGGCCACTGACCACTAATATCTATATGAAATCTTAATAAAACAACAGTTTGCATCAATAGACAGGCTTCCTAAAGAGGTAAGGATGGAGAGTTAATGGGGAAGAATCATGAAGGGGCAAAATAAAAAAATCTCATGGACAAAAAGTGACTAAAAAAGAAAGAGTAAGTCATTATTTTCCAGAAGGGAAAATTCAATTAATTTCAAATATAGACTTCAAATCTAAAGTTACAAAACACTTAGAAAACATAACCCTGAGAATTTTAAACTGAAACAAACTTAATAATCCAATACACTATTAGTCTATATAATTGTGACAGAATCAATGAGCACACTTGGCAGTTACACATTAATGGAAGCACCTGAATGACATTCACAAGAAATTGTTAGCTGAAAAGCATGTTTCCTGCTGGGTTAAAAGAGGTTTTTTTGTTCTGTTTGACTGCAATATTTAAAATCTGTAACTACTGAAACATAGCCACAGCCTGTTCAGAATTAGCAAAGATAAAGAATTATGGAAGGGAAGGAGGAAAAGCGAAAGAGTTATTCCCCTTTACCTTTCATGGGGAGGAGATAGGAAAAAGAAAGGAGAACAGCAAAAGGGAAAGAAGGAAAGGACTGACTTCTGAAGGCTTTATTCTTGAAGTAAGTGTTATCTTAGCAGAGTGTGAGGGATTTTCCAAGGAGGTATTTTTAGCAAACAGGAGACTGGTCTGTTAGCTGTTTGGAAAAGAAAACGTATGTGAGATATACTTGTGAAAAGATACATAGTGCATCCCTTTCTTTGGTGGTATCTTACACAAATGTGAACTGAAGTTTAAAAATCAATTATTTGCATCTTCCATATTGTCCAAGTTAATTATGTACAAAGTACACACAGGCACATAAAAAAGCTATTAAAAAAAAAACAAACCAAACAACTAAAACCAACAACAAAACAAAACCAAAACCAAACAAAAACAAAAAATCCAAACCAAACCAAAAAACCAAACAAAAACAAAAACAACAACTGGAGGGGTGGAGGAAGAAAGAAGAAAACCCAAGACTCATACCTACTTAAAACAGAGACCACAAAAGCCAAGGGGAAATACAACCTTCAAATGGCTATTTCCCCCTCCCTCACTCCCCGTTCATCTTCTGCTGTGCTGCAAAATTTTAATATCTCATCAAGTAGATAGCAGTCATAAACTACTGTCCCTTTTTATGTAGTTTCAGATGCAAGAAGAAGCACACCCTCTATAATGACCTAAACCTATCAAATGAAATAACACTTTGGGATGATGAACTCTAAATTATGAGTGATTATTTCTAAATTCATTACAACTTTGTTTGACATTTTTATTGTCTTATTAATTTCTTCCAGCCAAGCCACAGAAGTTATTACTCATGATATAAACAGTGCACCAATTAGGGAAAAGGATTTTCCAGGTTTGCAGTCTGTTTTGGCTTCTGAACTCGGATGACTGAGCCAGTTAAGGGCATGTCACTGAAACAAACATCAGCATCAAAAACATAAAAATAAAATAAAGTTTATCTTATGTTTTGCTCTCCAGGAACTTAATGCATTTCTCAGACATTAAACAATTAAAACGCACAACTAGCTTGACAAAGGTAATATTACCTTCATTTTACAGATGGAGGAAAAATATCAAGAACTGAATCATACCACAGATAGCCCTTTAATACATTAGCAACACATCAGTCTGTAGCCATAGCAAGGGTAGAGGTATCTGACAATGAACAGCAAAGAGATTTGGGGGGGTGGTATGAAATCTGTGTGCTGTGCAATTGTGTACAACTGTGTGAATATAAATAATAATTTGGGTGAGGAACTGAAGGGAAGAGAGCTGTCTCACCTTGACTGAGGGCACAGTCACAACAGCAGACTGATCTCCATGCCTCAGTGGAGTTCTGCTCAGCTCAGTAATGAAGGCAGAACACATCCGTCTTCATTTTCTGCAAGAGAAATCCTGCTCTTCTGCTCTGACATTTGGATCAAGTCCTAAGGTAGGCTTAAGTCTGAGCTTCACACTTTCCACTCATCTACACAGAGAAGAATGTATTGACTGGCGGGAAAAGGATGACAGGAGAGTGCAGGGCGGTGATAACATTTGTAGAATTGTACTTGAGTAAGGTCATGTACTTAGAGCCAGGCTTCCAGGCATCAGTCTGTTGGGATCTCCTACATGACTGACTGAGGTTTTTTTGAGGCTTTTTGGCCATCTAGCAGATAGGTATTGGCCATTCCCTGAGGCAGGACATTCATTGCTTTCTGCAAATCCTGTGTTTCTCTGATCTCTCCCTATGGTAAGGTTTGCAATTAAGAACCTACAATTTTCAAACTGAAGCCAAGAAAAATTCAAGAAAATTATGAATGCTGAAAAAGACAGGAGACCAGTTTTGCTGAGGAAGGCATTACTCTAAATAGAGTCACACTAACTAGTGAAGTCAGTCTAACACAAATGACCAGCATACATGTGCTACTTGGCAAATATTTTATTTTCATCTAGCATATTCAACAAAGAGCTGAGTTTTAAGTTGTGGAGAGGGTTTTGTTTGTTTGTTTGTTTTTTTGTTTGTTTGTTTGTTTTAAAGGAAAATGTTTTTCTGTGGACTAAGTAATGAACAAACACCCATAATATCATCAACTGCAGTATTTTAACAAATCTTTTGGTCTTTCATTGAGTCTGTGGCAGTACCAGCACTGAATAGTATAGCTTGTACTGGTTTATACAATAGCAGATTTCTGCTCAAGCCCCTCCATTTGCCTGGCTAACTGCCTTCAGGGTCTTTTCACAGGAGTACAGGATCATGCCCTTGTTACAAAGTACAGAAAAGGCAGCCTTTGCTACACCAGGCACACACATTCACTCACCCTCCCTCATAGGCACAGATGCTGCAAGACCAACTTATCTGAGTCACTGTTTGTGACTCTTCTCAGGCTTGGTTTTTTTTGTTCACATGAAAGTGTTTCTAACAATAGTTTTGCTTGGGCACTGTGCCTGGAAAGTTTGAGTCTCTGCCACACACTTACACATTTCATCTCACGTGCCAGCACAGATGAACTTCCTCAAACTACTCTTCAGTACCTGATTTCCAGCCCTGTATCACTCACTCAGAAACCCAACAGGGTGGCAGAAGAGGTGAGAGGCTGTGTGGCACAAAGGTAAAACTATGCCTGGAACTAAGGGATGCACAGCCCCGCACTCCTCAGCAGTATTCAGCACCACTACAGCAGGTAATGTCCAGCAAACTCACCTTCTGTCTTTTGACATGAGCTCACAGAGCTTAGGAGTAACAGCCAGGAGGCACAAAGTAATTGCACCTCCTCAGTCTGCAATTTCTGTAGGAAAATGCTTCTATGTGAAGTAATTCTCCTGATGATTAAGTTCACCTTATAAATTATCAGATCTCTTCTGTGAATCTTCAGCACACAATTTTATTGCTTCTTAATCTGCATATGGCCTGCTGTTACTAATATGCAGTCATGGATCAGCCCATGAAAGGTCAGTGCTCCACAACTCAGTGAAATGTTTCTTTAAAGAAATGTTAAAGATCTGACCTATGCCAGAGAAACTATAGATTTCAGCAATGAAACAACTTATTGTGTATGCTGCTGCTAATGATATTCATTTCAGTGAACATGAGCACCATAAGTCAGTCTCTTTCTTTCCTTTCCTAAGACCTCATCTCTTCATCAATGTAAATGTTTTGCATAACCATAGGACCAAGTTTAACATTAGGTGAGCACAAGAAAGATTCCATGAAATGGCCTATACTTGGCTTTGGAAAATGCCAGGAACTTGATACTCTTGAAAAACAGAATCAGAAATCTATTTAAGTGTCTCAGTATTGATTTAGAAAATAAATTTTTGGCAGTGATATTTGTATTAAACCACTACTCTCTATCATTGTTTTACCTCTTCATATTGTTTCCTGTCCATCCTTAAACAGCAACTTTTTGCATTCAGATTGCATCTTATTCTCTCTCTGGGCACCCTACTTAGGGTGGGAATTTGATGTTAATAATATTGCTTTACCAGTTTCCTTAATGAAATGCTGCTTTATTTAGTCCCTTCTCAGGATGAGATTAACTGTAATGAAGTAGTGACTGCAACTGAGCTCCAAGGGTCTTTGAGTCTTTCAGGGAGAAGAAGAAAGTCATTCATAAGGCTATAAATATCTAAACATCGAGTACCAGAAAATTATCAGAGTCTCTTAAATCTCTTTTCAGTTAATTAAGACAGACATTTCTTGATGTGCTACACCACTGCTAGATTAGTTGTTGCCTCCTTATTGCTAAGCAACTGTGGAAGGCTTTGCATGATCCTGCCACAAAAGTTGCAGCTGTACCTCTGTCTGACTAGCATCTGACTTCTGCTGTAGGAGTTGACTAGGAAAAGGGACTTGAAAGACCAGGAGCAGTAATATAGTACTCAGAGACCCTTAAGCCTGTCTTTCTAGTTAGGACAGTTTTTCAAGATTATTAGATACAAATATGTAGCAGCTTGATGATATTTTGCCTCTTGGCCCCAGCCATGACTTAGCTGCAGAGCTCCAAACATTTCCAAGTCCAATGCTGGCTAACCATTGTTAGTTGCTGAAATAATCTCAAGGTATTTTGTAATAACATCTTGAAAAATGAAACAGAACAAGCACTTCTCAAGCACTTTGTGGTAATGAATGTACCCCCAAATAGTTGTGGTCTTGTGCTCATAAAACATAGAAAATTAACGATATTTAAAGGTACTGACAAAACTAATGAGTTCTGGAAGTATACGGATCTAATCTACATGACTTGCAGAGCCATTTCACCACATCTTAGATAATTTACTCTCATAGTAATTGTAAAAATGAGTAAAAAACCAGTATTCATATTCCTGGTCTGACAACATTTTAAAAAAACTGATGGCAGAATCCTATTATAATATATTTTCTTAAGTCATTAGCAATTAACCAATAAAAACATAACAAACCTTTGAACAAGTAAGGATTGCCACAGTTTGGCACCAAGTTGGAACACTCTCAATTCACCCCCCTTCCCTTCCTCCCCTAGGGTAGGGAAAGAGGGAGAAAAATGAGAAGGAGAGGCTTTCTGGGTTGAAAAGTGAAACAGGTTGATTTTCATTATTAGTGATAAAGGAATATATATATATTTGTAAAGGGATGTGCAACACCCGATCCCCTCCCTCCTCCCCCATCGACTCTCACAGCAACTCTTCTCCCTGGTGACTCCAGCTGAAGGGGGGAGTGTCCGGGCGCACGGACGGGGCCTCGGGTGTCGGCTGGGAAGGAAAATGAGAAAAAAAGAGCCAAAGAGAGGGTGACAGAAGCGACAGTAAGCAGAAAAGGGAGTGGAAAAGGAGAATGAAAGGCTTGATTTCCGTGATGTCTTAACCTATACTGAAAGCCAAATAGAGAAAATATGATGAGAAGGGAATATTCTGATTTGCTGATCCTGCCTTCAGTTTCATCTGCTCCCCCATAGGGGGGGAGGCTGCAGACACTCAGAAGTGACCTTGGTTATTATCAGTCCACTGGTGCTGCTAAAAAGAAGTTCACTGAAAGAAAAAACAATCAGCGAAGAGCTTCACCCTGGCTCAAACCAAAACAAGGACTTAAAAGCCATTGTAGAAAATTCCTTTTTGACTTTTTCATGTACTTGCCAATTCACAGACTTAAATCTTGACAACTTTGCTGAGGTTTCATAAGGGCTTTTCTCAGACAAATATTGCAGCATGACAGAGTGAGTTTGGATATCAAGATTTGGTGCAATAATTGCTCATTTGCTACAAATTTTCCATCCACAAAAATGAATTAGCAGGTTTTCCGATTTTTCAGATTGAACAAAAATGCTTATGCTTTGTATCTGCATAGGGGTGCACATCTTAATACACCTAAACACATTGGACACACACAAATATGTGCATTCATCTGTCCATTAGTGCTTAAAAAAATCTGGCCCTTTAATGCAGCAAATTGGAACCAGACTGCTTCATGTTTAAAAGACTAGAAAGAGGATTTTCTTGGTTGTTGTTTGTCCTTCATTTCACAAGCACAATAAAATCTCTGCACTATTTTTAGTCTCCATATTCCAGATGCTTACTATTCTGTATCACATGAAACAGATATGTTCTCCCTGCAAGGGGAAATTCAGCTTGTGGTATGAGAAAATTTCTAAAGCACTATACATAGTTAATAAAATTTACAGAGCATTCAGCTTACTTTGGGAGATAAGTAATCCAAGGTAAAAAGCCATGGAAGAAGACAAGCATGTGACTGAGAATTCAAAATCTGGTATCTACTTAAAAGCCTAGACAAATACTTTCTAAATTGCATGAAACTGCCATTTATTTCATTAAATTAAACTTACTTCACCCAGACTTCGATGTCCAAGACTTGCACATAATAACTGCCTTCTGAATAAAAGGTAAATAAGCTGTTGTGTTTCCTTCCACCTGAGAAAGGGCATGCTTTCTGCAGCAAGGATTTAGCTCTAGTACTAGTGATTAGGCAGCACTATTACCCAAGCGGTCCATGGCTGACAACAGCATGTATCAGTGCAAAAGCAGCAGTAATAACCACATCATTTCATTGAGGAGGGAAGGCTGGTGTTGGCAGATAACTGACAGAAATTTTACTTTTCCCTTAAATGCTTTGAATGAAAACCTCAAAGAAAGATCAAGACTGCAAATAAGTTTTAGCACACTGTTACTAAAATAAAAATACAAAAAATTGTGTGTGCTCATGCAGTGCTGCTTGCAATGAGTGAGAAGAGATCCCACAGATCTGTTGTCTTCAAACTGTAGTGAGTGTAGCATCTAAGACCATATTCATAGGGTGAGTTGATGAAACTTTTATGTGTTTTCTTTTGTAGTCTCCATGGACTTAGGAATGATCACAGTTAATGAACAGTTTTCAAGTTGTTATACAACCTACACGTCATATCTTTGCTTTTGCCTAGCATCAGCATCTGGGGTAAGTTTTGTTTGGCCCTCTGCTTCACAGAGTGGGCATAGTTATGTCTTAGAGCAGTCCAACAATATCACAAAACATAGGTTCACTTCGGAAGTTATCCTATTGTGGCAATGACACACTCATTTAAAAAAGGAAAAAATTGTCACAAGCTCACTAAGAATTTTACATACACCTGGACTTATAGAATGGAAGGTAATTCCTTCTGCTGTCATGGCAAACAACAGAAATAAACAAAAAAAAGCCATGTTTATATCAGTATTATTGTGAAAAATGGGTCAAAACTAGACCTTTAATACAAATTATCCACATCTTTATCCTCAAAATGTTTTTGTCTTCTACTATTTCTTTTCTCATCCATAATTTCAGCAATTGAATTATTTCCTAGAATATTTTAGGTTATATTTGTTAAAGGAAGCAGAAAAAGAATAGGGGGCATGACACTGTGAAAGGGAGAAGAGAAAATATAAAATTTACTACATGTATTTTCCTAAACCATGTTTACTAACGCAGTATCTTACAAAGGGAAAATGTATAAAAACTGGGATTAGAGATACTCTATTAGCATTCTACAGAATAGCTAACTCTATGATTTTATACATTATTTGAAATCATATTTGGGTATCTTTTCTTAATATTTTTTCCTCTTTTCAAACTCATTCAACTTTACTTTGATTTCGTCTCCTTTTGTACATGCTCAGCCCTTCCTATTTCCGGCCATGTTTTAAAAAGGAAATATGGTAGCATTCATACATTCCCTGCCTGCTGTTGCCAGAAGGCAAATATTTGTTGTCCATGAGTAATGAAGTATATCTTTGAAAGAAAACATCAAAAAAATCCTTTATTGGGATGAGTTTAAAAACAGACTTAATGGCACTTTAATTCTTCTGCTACAATAGTTCAAGTCAAAAGAAGACTATATTAATTAAACTGAATAAATTCTTAGAATTTCTCAGCTGTGCGGTCCTGCAGGTAAACTAATTTCTTCCCTTTATCATACCTTTACCCAACACCCAGAAACAGTTTTCTTTATATATAAAAAAATAATTTGTGTGCATAATGTTAATAAAGAAATTTGTTTATAAATTCACAGTAATATTTTTTTTCTATAAGCAGGTTACTTGAATACCTTAAAATATTTGGTTTAGTTCTATATAGATATGATTATATTTACAATACAAACTGTGATTCCAATAAAAAAAAGAAGTAACATTATCTCTGGTTTGAAATACAAAACAGCTTAACTTTCAAATTTCACTTATCCACATATTTTTTATTATTTCTTGGAAGAAAAACAACAACAACAACAAAAAAGGAATGTGGACCAAGTGAGCCTAAGAATGGATTAAGAAGTAGTATTAGGGCCTTGTGTATCATAGGCAGAATACTTTGGAGTTTAAGTGTAAGACTTCCAAGAAAGGCTGTACAGGTTTCAGACTGTATTAGTCATGAGTGTGAACAGTGTTAAAATATCTGATAGCAGTCAGGAAGACATGACTCATTATCAATGCATTATATATGTAACATCTACCTTAACTTAGCCCATGTCAAAGACCTTGCAAGTCTTGCTCAGCTTTGTGCATCAGATGCCCAGCAATTCACAGATACAACTACATAGCAAAGGCAATTACACTTACAGGTCTGGGTCCATAAGCTATGTGTCACATTCATTAAAGCTGTCTCTTTTGAAATGTGCTAAGGTACCCAAGCTTAATTCAGGTAGTCAGCAAACAGCAGCATCTGCCAGCTAAGGAATATGTCACCGTCTGATACAGCCGCATCAACCATCCTCCTTCCAGATTTTATGTCAACTGAATACCTAGGTACCAAATGACTGAAAGAAAATAAGAAAAGCCTGGAAGATAAGAAGGGGCAAGTGGCAGTGTGCACATTCTGATCAACACAGGTTCTTCCTCACTGTTTTGTAACATTTCAAAAACATTGGATCATAAATGCTCCTCTGTGTGTATTATTCATTAGGTATCTAGTGGAAAATAAAAACATCTGCAGTGGGGAAATTATAATAATTTCCATCTTAACTGAGGCAAAAACCAGGTTATGATTGAAGAAACATCAAGTATGCCCTCAGAGCAGCCAAGATCACAATTACTGTGCTCTAGATTAAGAAAGGATGTAATGAACAATTGTTCGCTAAGCTGGAAAATAACCTAGTGATAAACACTGTTTTTAAAAAATACATTGCTGGGGTAAAAGCCATGGCTCTGAAAGCAACAGTTTTGCAAGAAAATAATGATAAAAAGTGTGTTAAACTGGAAATTACTAAAGCAAGTATGAATGTGTCCCACCCTCAGGATCAAAAGGATACAGATGCTTCTCTGTTATATATAGACCTTTTGCATTAAGGACCTTACATGTATAAAAGGTCGTCATGCAGGATTTGTTATCAAAGGCCCTTCTCTCAAAAAGGGGACCAGACTTTAACTCCTGCAGAAGCCCCTTATACCAAAGAGTGTTACAAATTACACTCTGTAGATCTGCATGGTCCTTGCAATCTGTTTTCTTACAAAGATCCTTTATGCTACCAAACACTTATTCAGAAGTCTTTTGTATAAAAGAGGCATGCATGACTCATTTAATTTATGCAGAAATATGCAAATGCATTTTCAGAGAGGTGAGTGTCAAAAATACAGGGCAAAAAGCAAGTAAGTTGCCACCTTTTGCAATTCCACATAATGCTGGGAGACCTCTCTCAGAAGTGTCACTTCCTGGAGCTCCATCGTAGTGTTAATAATGTGTGCAGTGTATTGCCTCCTCATTGCTCAGAAGCAGACACTGGATAGTCAGTGGGTGGTATGCTGTTCCCTGATTAATTTGAGCCCCTGTCTCCTCACAGGGAAGGAGCTGGCTCTCCCAGCATTTCTGAGGGGTTACCTTCTTTAGTCCATGACTACACACATGGTCAAGCCTAAAAGTGATAAGTGTGCCCGCAGAAATTAGGTCAGGGGTTTATCCAGCTAAATCTACCCACTCTTCCAAACACTTTGAAGCAAAACTATTGGGGGAAAAACCCTCTGCAACAACGTTAATAATGAGATCTTTTTTTTAATTACTTTTCCTTACCTTCTTGATCATGAAGATCACAGAAACTCATTAATTTTGCCTAAAGATAGCTGTACTTCCATTTCTAATTTAATATTGGTCTGGGATCAAGGTGATCTAAGCATAACACTGTGTGGCTAAGTAGGTAAATTGTTTTTAAAAACCTCTGAACCATTTCAACCCTTTATCTTTAGGCTTTATAAAGCTGTTAACATTACTAATGATGGCAATAAACATGACCATGAATGTTACTCATAAGCCCTTTTATTTCCCCCTTTTTTTTTTTTTTGTAGCTTTTTTCTTTTTATATATTGAATGCATAGGTGTGTTTATTTTAGGAGTACAGACTCAGAAATAAATTAATGTGGCTGCTTATAAAACATCATTTTTACTGATAAGACATTTTTCTGTTCTGATGGATTGAAGCTTAAACATATAAGTGCAATGTAAAAAGATGTAAATGCCTAAGCTGAGGTAAGGACCCAAACCAGAGCATACAATTTTCAAAGGATTTTGATAGTGGTTTATGTCACTGTTCTTTTAGTCCATGTTTTCCTGGACTGTATATGGCAAAAGAGAACTAGAGGTAGAAGGTTTATATTCTTAGAGAAAGATCTGAAGGTAAAAGTCCTTCTGCTGTTATAATCAGTCTGAGGGGATGATGATATTCCCAGAGCTCATCCCTGCTTACATTCTCTTTGCTCCCTTCTGTGTTCCTTGCAGAGAAGATGCCACACATATCTTTAATATAACTCCTGGTGTGCCAGTGAAACATCCTGTGGGTTAATTTCTCTAATCCTCTAAGCAGGAGGCTTAACAGCTGGAGCTCATCATGTCCTCCTTTTGTGCTGATTCAGTGGTCAGCAGAAAATATGATGATTCCCAGATGTTCACACTTGATAGACTAAAAAGGATTGAGAGGAACACAGGAGAAATCAGTGACAGGTGTTTTGTTGTTTTTTTCTCCTTACTGTCATAAGGTGCACAGAGGAGAGGGACGACATATTTTTAAAGGATATAAGTGTTTTGGAGGATTCCAAGTAGTTACAGAATCTTTGGTCTCTCCTATTAAGGTCCAGAGACAGGGAAATACAGCATTGCATAGATTTAATGCATATTTGACCATATTTTGTATGGGTTTATTACAGTATTTTTTATTTTGATTTGTTAATAAAATCCAAACCTCACTTTCAATAATACCAGCAATAAAGTGTTCTGGTTGTAGCAGACAATAAGCATATTCAGAATTTGAAAGATTATGTATTAACTGCTGTAGTCCTGATGATAGCCAAATGAATCAGAGGGCAGAGAAAATAAACAGATTGCCTAAATACAGAGGTGGTGGCATAATTGCTCCATTTTCAAATGGGTCACTAACTCTTGAAGCTGCGAATTAAAGAATGCAACACTTCTGTGGCTAAGAAGGCATGTTGGATACTTGTTGGTCTGTTCCCTGGATTTCTATGCTGTGTGCACAATTAATTCTTGGACAGAAAATTCAATGTTTTCCTCTCCAAAGAGTTACAGAAGTGTTTTTAGTACAACGAAGAACAGCTGAAGCAGGAGAGATGCCATGCTCCTAGTAGTGCCCTCCACTTAATTAGGTCTTTGGCATGGATATAGAGGACTCTGTTCTGAATCAGGCTGAAGTAAGGACACACATCTGAGCCATGCCTTCTCACTACAAGGAAATACGCTGTTTGGCAGCTTATCCCATCTTTTGAAAACAGCTATTTTATTTCATCTGTCTGTTGACTGGTTCGATAAAGATCCTTTGGTCAGATAGTGTGCTGGACTGTCATATTCTTAATAACTTGATGAGTCTCTTGCTTAGTAAGTGCCTAGGAGACCAGGGTCTAAAATCTCCCAAATAATCCTTTGTGTCAAAAATTATGGATCCTAGAGGAAGACCCTAACTCTTAGTTAGGCCCCAAAAACCTATTGGTTTGGTCATTCTTCATACAATGTCTGATCAGGCAGAGTGCAGGTAACAACTGTAGCTTCTCAGGTTAAGTATCAGACATGCACACTGCCAACTTGCTGATGAATAGCTTTTCAACATAGAATTGATGAATAACAGCACAACAGAGAATACCAAAGTCAACTTGTGATTTTAATATATACTAGAGAAAAAATGGAGTAATGAAAAGTCCTCAAATCATTATTAATATCCCATGCCCAAGACAAATAATTAATAATGCTTCAGGTTATCAACTGAAACTGAGTCAGGAGTATATCCTGGGTTTTTTCTGCATATACAGGAATGCCAGATCTGCAGTGCTCATCCTGTCATAGCCTCTGAACTACAAGGGCCTCACCTGCCTAGTGCACCTTCCTTTTGTCTCCCTACAAAGTAGTAGTCACATGAAGTTGTTGTTGTGGTAAGTCCTTCACAGCAGAGGATGGTGTCATGGTGTGGGTGGATGAGTCAAGCTCAGTGGGTGAGCAGAGGACTGCTAGTTCACACAAAGTAGGAAATCAGGAGAGTACACACTGCCTTAAACAGCATGGTGGCTAAGTTTCACAGCATTGTATTTTCTAACTTCCTCAATGCACTTAAAGCCTGTCTTTTCCACTGGTCTGAAGCATACTGTGTGGGCCTCCCTTTCTCTCTCTTTTCAGCTCCTTTTCTTGGAATTAAAAAAATTCCCATGCACAGACTGAGAAAATTGAGTGAGATGTGCAGCTTATCCCATGTTTGGGAGACTCCTGCAAGAGCTCTTTCTTTTTGTCGAAGCTAAAGCCTGGATATCTGGGATCCAATTGCTGCCAAACAACATACTGAACACACAGAACAAGTTCATTGTAAGTAGCTGTAACATTCTAATAGGTAAAATAGGAGGGACTCAGGAGATAGAATCCCTCTCACAGCAAGCACTGAACCTTGTCTTCCAGTAGATCATACAACAATAATCAACTTTGAGAGGAAAGGAAGCAGCTAGAAATAGACATACAATGCATATCAACTTCTGGCTAAGTAGCTGTGCTGTGTCGAGGGTTTTGGCATTCATGACAAGATGACATTCTTTGGTGACTATAATCTGTTAGGGAGGGATGGAATGCACCTGTCTAGAAGAGGCAAGGGAATCTTTCATAGCAGGCTGCCTAACTTGATGAGGCTGGCTTTAAACCAAAGGACTCAGGGGTTGGGGTCCAAAATGGCAATGCTCAAGCCATCTCATCCAACTGGAGAATAAGCCAGGCCAACCACAGCAGCAACAAATCTCCCTTAGCTGCCCCTCAAGATGAGAACCAGAAGAACAACCACCTCCAGAGTGTGTATGGCTATGGTGGATCCTCTTGCTGCCCTCCAGGGAAACCTGCATGCTCAATTATTTCTCTGAAATGCCTCAACACCAGCACATGCAGCATGGGGAAAAAACAGGAAGAACTAGAGATCCATGGTGGTCACAGGGCCATGATCTCATTGCAGTTACAGAGACATGGTGGGGTAGCTCAAGGAAAGCAAATGCCGTAATGGATGCTACATACTTCTTAGGAAAGACAGGCCAGCCAGGCAAGATGGTGGAGTTGCTCTTTATGTGAGAGAGCAACTGGAATGTATTGAGCTCTGCCTAGGGGTGGATGAAGAAAACGAGTCAAGAGCTTATGGGTAAGAATTAAGGGGCAGGCTAATATGGGTGACACTGTTGTGGGTGTTTATTACAGACCACCTGCTCAGGAGAGGAAAGACAGCTGAAAGTAGCCTCAAGACCTCAGGACCCGGTTCTCATGGGGGACTTCTGATAAGACCCTGATATTTGCTGGAAAGGCAACAAAGCTGGATATGCTCAGTGCAGGAGTTTCCTGCAGAGCACTGATGATAACTTTCTGATACAGGTGGTGGAGAAACCAGGAAGGAGAGATGTGCTGCTGGCTGACTTGAGACCTGCTGGTCAAATTAAAGGACAAGATGGACCTACACAAGTGGTGGAAGAGGGGACAGGTTTCCTGGGGAGAGTATAGGGACACTGCCCAGTTGTGCAAGGACAAGGTCAGGAAGGCAGAGGCGCAGCTAGAACTGAACTTGGCAAGGGATGTAAAGAATAACAAAAAGGGCTTCTATAGGTACATAAACCAGAAAAGGAAGGTTAAAGAAAGTGTACCCTCCCGATGAACATCAGTGGTAAATTGGTAACAACAAATGAGGAGAAAGCTGAGGTTCTCAAGGACTTTTCTGCCTCAGTCTTCACTGGCAACCCCTCTCCTTACAGCTCTCAAGCTGATGGCCCACAAGATGGAGACCAGAGATACAAAGTCCCCGCCACTGTAAGTGAGGACATGGTTCCAGACCACCTGAGGTACCTGAAGATATACAAGTCCATGGGACCTGATGAGATGCATCCCAGAGTGCTGAGGGAATTGGCGGATGTAGTTGCCAAGCCACTCTCCATGATATTAGAAAAGTCATGGCACTCAGGTGAAGTCCCCAGTGACTGGAAGAAAGGACATGTCACACCCATCTTTAAAAAGGGTAGAAAGGATGACCCTAGGAACTACTGACCTTTCAGCTTCACCTCTGTGCCTGGGAAGATCATGGAACAGATTCCCCTAGAAGACATGCTAAGACACATGGAGGACAGGAAGGTGATTCAGGACAGCCAGCATGGCTTTACCAGGGGCAAATCCTGCCTGACCAACCTAGTGGCTTTCTACAGTGGTGTAACTACATCTGTCGACAAGGGAAAAGTAGTGGATGTCATCTCTCTGGATTTCTGCAAGGCCTTTGACACGGTCCCTCACAGCATCCTTTTCTCTAAATTGGAGATACATGGGTTTGATGGGTGGACTGTTCAGTGGATTAAGAACTGGCTGGATGGTCGCATCCAGAGGGTGGTGGTCAATGGCTCAGTGTCCAGATGGAGAACAGTGACAAGTGGTGTCCCTCAGGGGTCCGTACTGGGACCTGTGTTGTTTAATATCTTCATCAATGACATTGACAGTGGCATTGAGAGCACCCTCAGCAAGTTTGCTGATGACACTAAGCTGGGTGGTGCAGTTGATATGCCAGAGAGATGAGATGCCATCCAGAGGGACCTGGACAAGCTGGAGAAGTGGGTCCAAGTGAACCTCATGAGGTTCAACAAGGCCAAGTGCAGGGTTCTGCACCTGGGCCGGGGCAACCAGAGACATGAATACAGGGTGGGGGAAGACATGCTAGAGAGCAGCCCTGTGGAAAAAGACCTGGGGATTCTAGTGGATCCAAAGCTGGACATGAGCCACCAATGTGCGACTGCAGCCCAGAGGGCCAACCGCATCCTGGGCTGTATCAAAAGAAGTGTGGCCAGCAGATCAAGAGAGGTGATTCTGCCCCTCTACTCTGCCCTGGTGAGACCTCACCTGGAATACAGTGTCCAGCTCTGGAGCCCCCAGCACAAGAAAGACGTGGACCTGCTGGAGCATGTCCAGAGGAGAGCCATGAAAATGATCCAAGGGCTGGAGCACCTCTCTTATGAAGAAACGTTGAGGGAGTTGGGGTTGTTCAGCCTGAAGAAGAGAAGGCTCTGGGGGGACCTCACAGCAGCCTTTCAGTACCCAAAGGGGGCCTACAGAAAATCTGGGGAGGGGCTTTTTACAAGAGCACATAGTGATAGGACAAGGGGTAATGGTTTGAAACAGAATCACAGAATCACAGAATTACCAAGGCTGGAAAAGACCTTTAAGATCATCAAGTCCAGCTTATGACCAACACCACCACACCGTCTAGACCATGGCACTAAGTGCCACATCCAGTCTTGCCTTGAACACATCCAGGGATGGTGCCTCCACCACTTCCCTGGGAAGTCCATTCCAATGTTTAATCACCCTCTCCCTGAGGAAGTACTTCCTAATATCCAACCTAAACCTCCCCTGGAGCAGCTTCAGGCAGTGCCCTCTTGTCCTGTCACTGGTTGCCTGGGAGAAGAGCCCAGCCCCCACCTGACTACAACCTCCCTTCAGGTAGTTGAAGAGAGTGATAAAGTCCCCCCTGAGTCTCCTCTTCTCCAGGCTAAACAACCCCAGCGCCCTCAACCTCTCCCTATAAGACTTTCCCTCTAGTCCTTTCACCAGCCTTGTTGCTCTCCTCTGGACCCGCTCCAGCACCTCAACGTCCTTCTTGAAGTGAGGGGCCCAGAACTGCACACAGTACTCAAGGTGAGGCCTCACCAGTGTTGTGAGGAGGAGAGGTTTAGGTTAGAGATCAGAAGGAAATTCTTTAGTGTGAGGGTAGTGAGATACTGGAACAGGTTGCCCAGAGAAGCTGTGGAGACTCCATCCCTGGGGGCGTTCAAGCCCAGGTTGGATGGGACTCTGAGCAACCTGGTCTACCGGGACGTGTCCCTGTTCATGCACGCGAGTTGGAACTCGATGATCTTTAAGGTCCCTTCCAACTCAAACCATTCTATGATTCTATTACCTTGTACTAACAAAGAAGGACTGGTTGGGGATGTGAAGGCTGGTAGCAGCTCTAGCTGCAGTGACCATGAGATGGTGGAGTTCAGGATCTGCATGGAAGAAGCAGGGCAGTAAGTAGGATTGCAATCCTGGTCTTCAGGAGAGCTATTTCTAGCCTCTTCAATGATCTGATTGGAGGAATCCCATGGATTAGGGCTCTAGAAGGCAGGGGGGGCCAAGAGATCTGGTTAATATTCAAGCACCACTTCCTCCAAGCTCAAGATTGGTGCATCCTGATGAGTAAGAAATCAAGCAAATGAGGCAGGAGACCTGCATGGAGTTCCATTCAGATGGAAGAATGAAGTTTACAGAATCTGGACCAAGGGACTGACCACTTGGGAGGAATATAGGAACATTGTCAGAGTATACAGGGATGAAACAAGGAAGGCTAAGGCACACTTGGAATTAAATCTGGCAAGGGATATAATGGATGTCAAGAAGAGCTTCTTCAAGTACATCAGTAGCAAAAGGAAGATGAGGGAAAATATTGGCCTGCTGCTGAATGAGGTGGGTGCCCTGGTGATGGAGGATACAGAGAAGGCAGAGTTACTGAATACCTTCTGTGCTTCAGTCTTTATCGCCAAGGCCAGCCCTCAGTAATCCCAGACCCTGGAGGCAAGAGAGAAGGTCCAGAGAAAGTAAGACTGTCCCTGAGTTGAGGATTGTGTAAGAGATCATTTAGGCAAAACAGACACCCACAAATTCATGGGCCCTGATGGAATGCATCCAAGAGTGCTGAGGGAGCTGTCAGATGTTACTGCTAAGCCACTTTCCATCATCTTTGAAAATTAATGGGCAACAGGAGAGGTGCCTGAGGACTGAAGAAAATCCTGAGGACTGGAGGGAAGCCAATGTCACTCCAGTCTTCAAAAAGGCCAGGAAGGAGGACCCAGGAAATTACAGGCCAGTTAGCCTCATCTCCATCTCTGGAAAGCTCATTCTAGATGTTGTGCCTAATCATATGGAGAAAAAGAAAGCTATCAGGACTAGTCAAGATGGATTCACCAAGGGAAGTCTTTATATCTGATAGCCTTCTACAATGGCATGGCTGGCTGGGTAGATGAGGGAAGAGCAGTGGATATTTTCTACCTTGACTTCAGCAAAGCTTTTGACACTGTATCCCATAACATCCTCATAGGTAAGCTTAGGAAGTGTGGGTTAGATGAGCAGACAGTGAGGTGGACTGAGAACTGTCTGAATGGCAGAGCTCAGAGCATTGTAATCAGTGATGCAGAGTATAGTTGGAGGCCTCTAGCCAGTGGTATCCCACAGGGGTAAATAATTGATCCAATCTTGTTCAACATATGTATCAATGACCAGAATAAAGGGACAGAGTGTATCCTCATTAAGTTTGCTGATCATGTGAAACTGGGAGAAGTGTCTGATACACCAGAAGGCCAAGAAGGCCCATGGCATCCTGAGGTGCATAAAGAGTGCGGCCAGTAGATTGAGGGAGGTTCTCCTCCCCCTCTATTCTGCTCTAGTGAGGCCACATTTAGAATACTGGCTCCAGTTCTGAGCTTCCCACTTCAAGAAAGACAAGGAACTACTGGAGAGAGTCCAGTGGAGGGCTACAGAGATGACTGGGGGACTGGAGCATATCTCTTATGAGGAAAGGCTGAGAGACCTGTGTCTGTTTAGCCTGGAGAAGACTGAAAGGGGATTTTAGCAAAGCTTATAATTATCTAAAGGGTGAATGTCAAGGGGACGGAACCAGAGAGTATTTGAAGGCTCTTTCTCTAGAGATATTCAAAACCTACCTGGACATGATCTTGTGAAATGTGTTCTAGTTCAAACTGCTTTAACTGGGGGGTCAGACCTCCAGAGGTCCCTTCCAAGCCACACCATTCTGTGATTCTGTGATTCTATGATAATTTTTGTCTGATTTCCAAGATAAGTAATGCATGTTAAAACTTAAATACACTGTATTTTCTTTAAGGTCAAGTAACTGCTCCAACTGCAAGACTTTTCTTTAGCAATAAGAGAGCTACATCTGGATGCCACTTCAAATGAAACAATCCAATTAACCAACCCAACATAAACTTGAACATCCTCCAATTACAGAAATAACTGTGACCAAAGACAACATGGGCAGGTTGTGCAACAGATAGTGACCTATCTAGCACATTAGAAATGACCTCTCAACCATTTCATCATGCAGCATGACCTAGCCCACTCTCAGGATCTGGCAGTAGAAGAATGGTACTTTTTTCCTTGCCATTCTGAAGCATCTGTGCTCTCCATATGTGGTTCAAATGACCTAGACTTTGCCCTTGAGCTCCAAGCATTTCCCATTTGATCTTCTGACTCTTTTTTTTTTTTTTCTTTTTTTTTTTTTTTTTTTAAATTTAACCAAGGCTTGACACACACTAATCCTTGCAACCATTCTGCCCATGTTTTCATTAAAATGTTTTCCTGAGAAATAGTCTTCATTTCCAACTAGGGCAATTTTCAAAGCTTGTATTTCGAATGTGTTTAATTTGGCTTCCAAATCATGCTTTTTCTATTTGTGTATGTGTTTCACTATCAGTAATGATAACTTTTAAACTGTGTATTTCTGCTCTTTATTTTGTTCTTTGAAGAGAATTACTTATGTAGCTATTATACATTGTTTGGCATTCATTCATCTGAACACTGCTATGCGGTGCATCTTTTTGTGCAGCTGTCACTGTGACACTACCTCTCTGAGCTGTCTCCAACAACTAGTTAGCATTACCTTTTCCTTTCAAGAGCTAAGTGGATATGCTGTATTTTACTCTGACAGCTGGGCCATTTTATTTGAGCCTTATTGGACTTGATAGTTACCTTTAGGGAATGTCTTTTTCAATTGTTTATTTCCAAAGGTTTCTGTCAGTTCAGACTGTGAAACACAAAGGAGAATGCTGAAATTGTTGGTACTGATGCATCCACATGGGATAACAAATGGTTGAGGCATCACTCTTCTTTAGACATTACAGGAGGTTATTGGTATGCTATTAGAGTTCCAAAAAGAAAAGAAGAAAGAAAAGCCATTTTCAGTTTATCTCCTGTCTTCAGACCTTTAAAACTATTTTACTTTATTAATAATTGTGTATGTGTGTGTGGTGCCATTCAGGTATTCAAGACTCTACAAGCACAGTGGAAGCAAAGATGCAGTTCTAAATGCAGTTTTGTCCCACTGATGGAAATGACACACAGCCCTATATAAGATACAATGCATAGGCAACAAACAGTTGTGGATGTGGCAATTACTAATCCATATGGGCAGAATATTTTACTACAGGAAGTTATCCAACAACAAGAACATCCAGTCTTATTTAGAATACTTTTAGCATTCATATATGAATTGAGGATTGATTAAAAAATACAAATAACTGGAGGCTAAGTCTGCTTCCAGTTACATAGATGTCAATCTACCTATATGTATTGATTTTGGTGGGTATGAGTGTATTGTATAAGAATTCTTAGTGTCTCCACCAAGTTAGGGACTGGAATGGTATTTTGTTCACAGAAGAATTCCTGTAAAACCTATTCAAGATAGGCAGCAATAAATGCAGCCCTAAAGGGAGGTGAGAGCCTGGCTTGAATTACTTCTGTTTCTGAAATCTATCAAGCAGAGAAAGCTCTTTTCAAATTAAATAGCTAAATAAATCAACTTCTCATATGTTTTTTTCCAAGGATTACTTACAAGTAATGCACATACCTCAGTCCAGATGAATAAGCAATTTATAGAATTAATATTTTGATTCTATTGCTTGACCATGTTCTTGCGTATGAAATGTCAAAACAGCAAAAAGTGTTTTGGCTTTTTTTCACCTTGACACCAAACAATGGTTTGATGTAATGTGTAAAAGACAAAGCTAAAAACAACTGTTAATTTTTATATTGTGTCCAGTTAAATATGAAACTTACTTGCTCTTCCAGCCATTTTACAGTATTTTGAGCACACGTAGAATTCTGTGCAATCTTTTTCTTCTAGTTTTAGAGTCCTCATTAATCTGAAGTTTGTTTCCTGTAGTTCCTGGAAAACCACGTGTCTACAACAATTCAACTGCATTGAAGGACAACCATTTATATATTCAAAGGAGTCATTATCTGAGAGTCAGATATGAAAATATTAATTGTACTTGGAATAGATTGATCATAAGAGATGTAGAACAACGCAGAATAATCCAGAAGAGCTTCATTTGCCACAACCACAGGCACCAGTACCTGATGAAGGCCACCCAGTTAGAGAGCAACTCTGCAGAAAACCATCTCTGAGTCCTTGTGGGCACCATATTGAGCACGGGGCAGCAATGTGCCCTTGACACAAAGAAGGCTAATAGTAACTTGGGCTGCATAAGACAAAGTCTGGCCAGCAGGCAAAAGGAGATGATCCTTGCTCTCTATCTGGCACTGATGAGGCCACACCTGGAGTACTGTGTCTTACTCTGGACTCTCCAGTACAAGAGTCATGGTCATCTTACAGAAAGTGAAGATCCATACAGATGATTTAGGGACTAGAACATCTCTAGTGTGAGGAAAGGCTGAAAGAGCTGGGAGTCACAATCCTGGAAAAGAGAAGGCTCAGGAGGATATTCTCAGTGTCTATAAGTACCTGAAGAGAGGGTGCAAAGAAGATGGAGCCAGACTCTTTTCAGTAGTGCACAGTGACAGGACCAAAGGCAATGGACACAAACTGAAACACAGGAGGTTCCCTCTGAACAGCAGGAAACACTTTTTCATTGTGAGGGTGATGAAGCATTGGCAGAGGCTTCCCAGAGAGGATATGGAATCTCCACCTTTAGAGATATTCAAAATCTGTCTGAACAAAGTCCTAGGCAACCTGGTCTAGGTGATCTGGTTTGAGCAGGAGAGGTGAACCAGATAACCTCAAGAGGTCCCTTCCAATGTCAATAATTCCATGATTCTGCAAATTCTCTGTTTCTGTGATTCTGTGATGTTGTTTCACCACCACTGTCCGTATCCTGAGCACACAGTGGCTTTATTTTCCATGACCAACACCACAGATGACCCCAAGTGCACTCACAGCTCATGACCCTGGAGCTCCATTAAGCTTAGACCTGAGCACCCCAACCTTGCCTCAGCTATGGTGTAGATAGTTTGTCTGCAATCTATTCTCCTCAACCGTCCCTCACCTCAAACTAAAGCCATCTCTCTGGCTCTCTTTTTGGCTCCGTTTCCTTTTGCTTTTCCCTGGGTGGATCCTGGACCTGTTTCATGCCTATTGCCTTGTCAAGAAGCCCATCACCCGACCCCACCACACTCAGCTCATCCTGCCCAAGACCCTGTGGGATTGCATTGCCCAGGGAAGATCCTGGCCAGCATGGTGTGTCCCTGATTCCTTGGTTGTTCCCACCTCAGGAAAAACCTGCTTCCACAGTGCCCTGATAATCAGCAGGAGAGGTAGTCTCATTGTGTCAGCTCTGAAAATTTTAAAAGGGGAAATAATATGCATTTCAACTTTTTACAGAATTCAGATTCAGTCCTAAAGGAATTAGCAACTTTTTATGAACCAAAACAAATATGTTAAACAATGAGGGCAATTGAAGTTCAAAATCCAAGTACTCAGGAATCTTTCTTTTCAACAGAATTTTTCCTTCTTTATGCTGTGCTTCCATAGTCATAGCAAAAGAAAACCTTCAAGTACTTTTAAAGACACAGGAGAGTCCCTCACATCTAGAATTAATTTATGTCTCAGCACTGATTTGTGAGCTACAAGAGAATGCTACAACAGGTGTCAATTTGCTCAAGCTGTTGCAATGACTAAGGTTTTTAGGTACATCTTGTAATGTAGGCAAAAGTTTCATGCTTGGAATTTGGTCTGAATTTTTGATTGCTGGGCTGCTGAAGTGTTTAATCATCCTTCCTTCCTTCCTTCCTTCCTTCCTTCCTTCCTTCCTTCCTTCCTTCCTTCCTTCCTTCCTTCCTTCCTTCCTTCCTTCCTTCCTTCCTTCCTTCCTTCCTTCCTGCCTTCCTGCCTTCCTGCCTTCCTGCCTTCCTGCCTTCCTGCCTTCCTTCCTGCCTGCCTTCCTGCCTGCCTTCCTGCCTGCCTTCCTGCCTGCCTTCCTGCCTGCCTGCTTTCCTTCCTTCCTGCCTTCTTGCTTGCCTGCCTGCCTGCCTGCCTGCCTACCTGCCTGCCTTCCTGCCTTCCTGCCTTCCTGCCTGCCTTCCTGCCTGCCTTCCTGCCTTCCTTCCTGCCTTCCTTCCTGCCTTCTTGCCTGCCTGCCTGCCTTCCTGCCTTCCTCCCTTCCTCCCTTCTTCCCTTCCTTCCTCCCTCACTTCCTTCCTCCCACCCTTCCTCCCTTTTTCCCTCCCTTCCTGCCCTTCCTCCCTTTTTCCTAGCTCCTCAAATAACTCTTTATACATACAGAAATGTAATGTCCTTCATATATTGTATTCTGAATAGCTTTAAAATCTATTAGAATAACCCAAAAAATAAGCAGTGGAAAACAAGGGAACATTTACAGTATGGTTCAGTCACATGTAACCCAGTACAATAACATTTAATAAAGTGGAGATTATGAAACAAAAGGGCAACACTGGGCAGTCAACAGATGGAGAGAGCAGCAGGAGCGGCAACATTAGCATTCTGCGAGTTAACTTGGCAACAGAAAGTTAATATCAGTAAGTCAATGTATCAACAGGCAACAAAAGGGCATTCAGCCTTTCAACAATACCTGACTGTACATTCTATTATTACAATTTACAACTTTCTTCTCCCCTTTCTTTTTTTGTTAGTAATTAGCATTTAAAAATTTTTCAAAATAATGATGTTTCTCTCAGGTTAGCAGCCTATGGCAAAATGTTTTGTGAACTTCCGCGAAGAACTTAGTCATACCTCCCAGTCATAATTCACAATGCATAAACCTTTCTTGTATATAAAACTCTGACAGCCAAGTCACTTGTGGAAGCACAGAGGGGCTGCCATTTTTTATGTGGCAGCTGTATAGCAATGTATCCCAGCCTAATAAGGCCCTACTTTTATGGAAAGTCCTGTTCCAATTCTGTTGTAAACAGCCTGATGTGCATATTTGAATATAATAGCCAGGTAACTGAGAAATTTGAAATGCAGCATTCTTAGTACTGGTGCAGGTGAAGAAAATAGCCATATGAACAAAAAATGCTCAAATGAAAATGATTGTTGGACACATTTCCACCTTCCTACCAACACAAACCACAATTGTATGTGAGTGCAGATGAAAACCTGACTGCAAATACATGAGCTAGGGAATACAACTTCCCTTTCTACTTTGTGTATAGCAGTGTGATTTGGAATGAGGGCCAATGGAATGAGCACTCCAATAAATCTGCAGCTACTAAGGAAGATCCAGTTATTTTTTTATTATACAGACTTCTGATGCCAAGTGTTTAAATCCCCTTCCAGAGAAAACTGGCATCAGGCCGAGGGGGAGGAGTGGAGCAAGACCAAAGTTAAGTACATCAGGGTCATTAAAAATCACACCTGGGGTCATGTAACTGTGGGCAAACCCAGAGGAAACTTTCTGAATTACCCAGCACTTACTGATATGTACAGATGATGTAACAGAAATGCTGGTGTTTTCTTTCAGCTTTTCAGCACTTCACTTTGTAGACTGAAAATATGACTTGTAATTCACATTTCATAGGCAGTTAGAATCACACTACACTGAATGCATTGACCTAGTGGTGGTAGCTGGGGAAGACACATAGATACGCACCCACATTCCAAAAATCAATAATTTTATAGTGAAACTGATAATGAAAACCAGGAAATAAAAATAAGTATTGTTTCCCTAGTATCTGAATTTTGCCACGTTAGTTAGCATCTATTTGAGGAGCAGTCATCTTATTTTTTTCCTGAAAGTGCAAAGATAAATTCTGCCTTCTAAGAGTACCCTACTTGCACCTTCTAGGGCCTATCAACAACCTCTTGTTTATCTTTCCATGTCTGACTCAGAAAAGAGGCAGGGTCAAAGAAAACATTATTTTCAGACTTTCTAAAACAATTAGGATTTTAAATTTAGGCTTTGTGAGTGCAATGTACTGATTTATTTCAGTACAGATAGAAAGTGCTGATAGAGATATTCTGTTTACATGAATACTTACATTATATACAAATGTATGCATATATACATATGGATCTATGTCTTCACATGGTTTATGCCATGTGATGAGGTATATATGTGTATATATACACATGCATGTGTGTGTGCATGTTACATAGTGTTTCTTATTAACTAGCACACTAAAATATTGTGATACGTTCTGAAAACACTTCCCAAGTTGTCATAGTGAACAGTGCCATAGTAAGGGAGAGGTGCATATGAAAGAAACATTATGTGTAACCCTCAGTCACTTATTTAAATGGAGGATAGGATGGTGCTAGCACAAAGAATTACAGCCATTGTATTGGTATTAGGAAAACTTGAGTGGCAATCTATGCCATGAAGGGTTAAGAAGAAGAATACTGATAGCAGGTAGCACATGTTTTCACGCCCCTCCAACATCCTTTATTCTTGAAGCTGATTTTTCAACCTATATGTTTAAAAATACCCTTCTCCTCCATTTCTGTTACAGCTAAATCAATGCACTGTTGTCTCATTACAAACTAGAGCAACATTTTAGGTTAGGCAGGCACTGACTGGATTAACATAAAAATAATGAAAAAAAAAATGTACAGTGTGACACATTTTCAGTACAATGACAATGAAACAGTCATGACAAACATTCTGTAAGTGAGGAAACATGGTAATTTAATCCTCTTCACAGCATATGGCATCTAAATATTATGTTAAATCTCAAAAACCAAAGATACTTGGGTATCTCCACTTGAGACACTTTTTTAACTAATTGTTAGCAAAGTCAGTTAACCAAAGCAGAATTAAGCTATCTTTCAGGAGAAAACATAAGGTTACTTTGGTCTCAAGTTTGTTTTTATGTGATACTGGGATTCACAGTGAAATGAATTATTTTTTTTATATAATTTTGCATCCAAGTGATGTAATATCAAACAATGTGCATGTGTTTGCTAGGGGGGTAAGTGTATCTTCATTTAGAGAAGATTGTTTCCATTCTTGAGACTCAAAGTAAGCATTTTCTACTGCTGAGTAAGTGTGACAGAATACTAATGACACTCAAAGTTAAGGAAAGTCAAGGTCTGGAGAACTTTAGCAAAGGATGCTATTTACAGCAGACATGAGGATTTCAGTATCTGTTACCAGCAAGATATCATGGAAGATTTTTCACGTAAAATAGACTCACATTACAACATGGCATCAGCTAGATGGGTTTCAAAATACAGCTCCTTTTCATCACCACTATCTATGCTCTTCTACTGTTCTTATCGTTATCTCACTTATGCACTAAGACTTAATCATACATCTTGGCTTACTTGTGACTCACCAGATTCCAGTTCTGCATAGCCCCAGCTGAGCAAAGGCTGTCATACAGTGTGAGGTTTTTTTTAAAATACATTCTTAAATTATTTTATTATTTTCAGGATTTATTAATAAATCTTCCAGCAGATAAATCAGAAAGTATTGGAG
The DNA here is from genome assembly GCA_020745705.1 of Hemiprocne comata. Lineage (NCBI taxonomy): Eukaryota > Metazoa > Chordata > Aves > Apodiformes > Apodidae > Hemiprocne > Hemiprocne comata. The sequence continues at coordinate 68,510,278 of CM036616.1, read as the reverse complement.
AGGAGATGGATGGTTGATTTGGAGGTTGAAAGACTTGCCATGAAGTTACATAATGCGTTTGTTTGCCAGCAAATCTGGCCATGAAAGATCCTTCCTTTTTCTTTTTTTTTCCCCACTGTGAATGAAAGTTTTTAGTCTATCATTAGACTATGATATTAACCAGAATAACAAAATTATCCTAGTTAACAATAACCCCACTTTTGGCAGGTACATCTGAACCAGTTTTTCTGCCAAATCTGATGTGTCAGATAACTACGCATATGAAAGAACAAACCAGACATACCCCTATGGGAGATTTTTCCATTTTGCTAGAAGCGATTAGGCATCCAGTTACCATTTAGCAATTCTGAAACCTGTTTGCCCATGACCCCTTTCTCCATTTATAAATTGGGAAATATGTCAATGCCATTTTCAACCCACATTTTTATCTTGTGTATTTGGAATTGCTTGCCACTGGAAATGGCAAGATGTGTTTTGATGTTTTTCCAAGATTCCTTAATTTTTTGTGTCTGTCTTCTGGATTGCAAGGACAAGATTATGCTGCAATCTGGTTGTGATAGTGGCAGTTTTGATATGATGACCATATTCTTTTGTATTCAGCTTTTACTATAAATGATTTTTCCACTTACTGTCTCTTTGAGGATTTTGTTTTGCTTTGTTTTGTTTGCCACATCATCCATTACATGCAGACACTGATGAGAAGAGAAAAGAAAAAGGAAAGAGTCTGGAAAATGAAAGTCTTTATAACTCCACGTGTTTTGTCAGTTGCTGCTTAGCTCTATTCTCTGCTGGTTTCTTTTTTCATTGGTCTGCAAGAATATGTAACTGAAAAATACACAAAACAAAAATGAATAACTACTCAGGAGAAGAAAGAATATGAAGTAAGTTTTATTTTATAAAAACTTTGGAGCTGGCAGCTTAAAACACCAGCTGCCAGTTTGTTTTATTACTATTTGGTTTAAATTTATATGTGGATGGGTGGGAAGAAAGGCAACTTACAATATTTGTTCCTGTTATGCTAATCATTTTTTAACCTTGAGCTTGGTCCAAACTCACTCACTAATGAAAAGAATCATTGTTCTCCACATCATGAGAAGGAGGAGGTTGCTCTGTATCTATTTCTATTCCCTCTCTGGTAGCTATAAAGTATTGCCTTCAGTGATGAGAAGGCTGGTTTCTTGCAGAAAGGTCTTTATTTCTGTTACTGCTTGTCCGTATCTTGTGATAAACTTAACAATGAAGTAGAGTATCCAGACTGCAACCTTTGCTCCTGAAGTACTGCCAAACACCAATATTTTTAAAATCATTCCTCTAGTCAGTTCCCCAGGCAACACCTTTTTTTTTGTAGGTGCTTCTGTTGTTTATTTTTGAGTATGTCTGATCCAGGAAAAAAGCAGTAGCATGGAAAACAAACCCATACTCTTCATTCAACAAGCACAAGTAGGAGTCTTCCTGTTTCCAGACTTCCTTTAAACTGATCTCCTGATCTCCAACTCCATTTTCTACCCTCAGACTATTAAACATTTGTCTTTTTTTTCCCTGAAATTCAGATAACATTGAATTCTGACTGACATGATTAATCTTTGCTCAGGCTGTCTGAAAATACTTTAATTCACTGTAAATCGATGTACTTTCTCCTTTAATTCCTCTACAACACATCACATATTTTGTCTCATGGTGAACTGGAAAATTCCTTAGTGAACTGCAGTCAGAGGATATTCAGTGTGCTTAATACTAAATGTGTTCAGCCATGCCTCTTTTATGGCTGCAGATGTTCTCCACAGGTTTTGAGCCAAGTCTTTTGACTTTTTTGGTTTTTTTATATGTGTTTGAACACTACATTCATGTGGTGACACCATAAAGCATTTGCCACTTACAAAAAAAAAAAAAAAGTGGCAAAGAATGAGAGTAGGTTGCTAGTAAATATCTGAACCTCCTGCCTAAATGTGCTTACAGTAACTGAATCCTTTTAATACAGTTGGTTATGAGAAAGTACCTCTGGAAATGCATGCAGGAAAAGGAAATACAGGAATAGAATGTATCTTCAGAGTGTTAAAAATAAATTATTTAGAAAAGGACTTTCCGTTTCCTTGCAGTGAAGGTACATAAACCAACTAAGAGTGGAGGTGGTAAATGCACACCTATGATTCTGCCTTGACAGTCTTTCTGGAAGATACATCTTTGGGAAAAATCTTGCTACAGGAGATCAGATGAGACTGTCATTGTGTCTTTTCTTCCTTTTACATTTCTGAGAAAATCTTTAAAAGCTAAAAAAGGCTCTGTGACCTTGAGTGAGAATAAAAGATTGGCTAACAGGCCCACACCAGACTAAACCCTTGTTCTGCTGGAGCAGGCTGAATGCCTCCACTGCACAGCCACACCAAAGAAAGGCTCGGAAATTACCTGCAGCTTTGAAGTTCTGAGAACACAACAAATTCGGCATTTTGTGCTGTGGCCCCAGCGGGTTTCAGCTATAAAATGTCATACAGAGTGCAGAGTTTGAAAACATGAAGATGTGAGTCTCTGAAAGGCTGACAGATCTATCAAAATAACGCATGGTACAAACTCAGATATATTATTTGGCATTTACCTAGATCATTTCAGGGTATGACATTAACATATGTGTCTATGTACAAATTTGAGACCCACCCACCGAAAACAGAAAGAAAAAGTAAAACTCTTTTTCTGATATCCCTATGAGTTCCAGATATTCTATAATTGAATTTTTAAAAGGCAAGAATTGCAAAGTAAAACCAGAGCTGTTCTGCTCAACTAGCTGTTTTTAATAATATAGCCTTATATCTTTTTTGCACACCTTTACAAGGTGGTGTATTATATTCTTCAGAAGCAGCTGGAAAACTAAGATTAAGCCTGAAACACTTCAAGATTAGCAAATGCTTACTGGAACTGGCAATTCTGCCTTTTAAGAACAGAACAGCCTAGTGGTCTTTTCCAATGTAAGGGAAATTGCTTCCAAACATATTGTATCCTGAATTTTTGTCTGCTTTTTGAAAACACACAGAATAAATTCAGCTCAGGGAATGATTCCTTGGGTTTGTGCCAAATTACCAGGTCATTTAAATCAATGTTGTATGATGTTGAACACTTAAAATTATTTTCGTTGGTTTTATAATTTCTTCAATCTGTTCTCTAACACTAACACAGTGGTGACCATTTACTTCAGAAAATCAACATATTTCCTTTATTTTCTTTTTGTGGAGAGAATGTTATCAAGCATCAATGTAGCTGCTGTGAGGTTTCAGAGAATGTTTCATTTACAATGCAAGCAGCTTGATCCTTTTTATTTTGAACACTGTATTTGTTCCTGTTAATTCTCTTCCTTTTCATTTTTCTCCTTTGAGTTCTGTTCCTACTGCTTTTAACTAGCTTTACAGACCTCTGAGGCCTGAGCATTTAGTAGTTGACATTTGGGAGCTGGTGAATGGCCCATTTTTCTGGCTGATGTACCTAATGCTTGTAGCATTATGAGCAATTATGATTGATCAGAATTAGCTAGTTTATGAGCCTCAGCAAATGTCAATCAAAATTGCTTTGGTCACTTTAATATCAGTTAAGACTGTAGATAGATAGATGGAAATAATTTTATAATCATTAACTTTGCATGGTAGACACAAGGGGAATAGCTTGAGGAGATAGCCTGAGAAGCTAAATGTGGAACTTTACTGCTTTTACTATGTTGTCTAATTGCCTAGCTGCATGCCATCTGTTTCTCTTCCTCCTTCCACGCAAAAGGGCATTACAGCAGAGCCAGGAGTAGAAAAGGGTAGAAATGGAATCCTATACATAGAGAAAATAGTAAGAAAAGCAATAGTAAATGCCCAAACAAAAATCTACTTTGGGTTGTAAAATAGCACAAGTAGAGATCTACTTCTCTCAGCTTCAAATCCTTTTTCTTCTGGGTAAAACACATGAGCAATATGGCAGTCCTAGGTTCGAACTCCAACAGCTGCAAGAAAGTTCTGGTACCACAAAGTCAATGGCAGATCTTCCATTGATTTCAAAAGAGTCAAGAGACTACTCTTGAGTTTATTCTTGTCTCCACTGAACAGTTCTCATAAGACCTTAAACTGACCATCCAAGTTCACTGAAACTGCTTACATCACATAAGAATTGCTTCTAAAGCTTTCTGACCCTGTTTATTGGCAGTTCTGCCTGGGAAGTTTTTGTCATTGTCTGAGGTCCTTCCATGGACAGTACAGTTTCCTTCCTGCAGAGTCTCTCATTCCCAGGCACTTTGGTTATGTCAGCTTCTCTCTTCTTCCTTATTGACTCCACTGCTGCTACCCTCCTTCCTACTCTTCCAGACACCAGGAAGAATTAGGAATCCTCATCTTACATGTTATTTTATAGTAAAGTCCTCAATCTTTGCGCTATTCCTGATCTGGATCTGTCGCTGCCCATGCTCCTGCAGCTCAGAGGTGTTGCAGGTTACTACTGTAATAACTTGTTGGTTTATTTTTACTGAACTATGTTTGCATTATGCTGATCTGCAGCTGTTTGAAAGCAGAAGCTTGCTGGGGACATGCAGATCTGCATACCAGCCATGAACGCAAGCCTCAGACAACAGCAGAGCAAGACAAGAGTTCTAGAAGTAAAAGCAAGAGGTGCTAAAGTAACCTGATTAGTTTTGGTGAGAAGTGGTTCTCACCTATTCATATATGTTGCCTACCATGCCAGGGCCCATGCTTTCCTCCACCATTTCACTGCCATGGGGATATTCTCCTATACAGATCATGTTGCCTTGATTTAACTGCACTTAAAATAAAAAGTGTCTTGGTTTGGGTCTAACCAACAACAAAGAACCAGCCAAGTGGCCACTTACTCACCCCCTCCACCCCAACCTCCCCACACACTGTGGGATGAAGAGGACAAAAGCCAACTAGAAACTTATGTGTCGAGACAAGGGCAAGGAGGGTTCTCTCACCAATTATGGTCATGGGCAAATCAGAATCAACTTGTAGAAACCTAATGATCTAATTTGTCACTAATCAGATGCAAACATGACACAGACAAAACAAAGAACGGTTCTTCCCAGTGGCACAGGGGGACAGGGATTGTGGTTTATAGTCTCTTCACAGTCTGTTGTTCTCTGCCACTCCTTCCTCCTTATAGAGAAGAATTCCTCACTTTCTCCTGTTTGCCCACAAACCTCTCCAACATGAGTCCTTCCCATGAGGTACAGTCCATCAGGAGCAAACTGCTCCAGCGTGGGCTTCCCACAGAGTCACAGGCTACTTCAGTAACAGTTACCTCCCCTGGCACGAGATCCCCCATGGCTGCAGATCCAAGTCCACAGGCTGCAGGCCAACATTTGCCCCACCATGTGCCTTCAGAGGATGCTCCACCATATTCTTCCATGAGTTGCAGGGGGACCGCCTGCCACATCACCACAGGCTGCAGGGGAGCTTCTGCTTCACACCTCCTCCCCCTTCTTCCTCACCAACCTCTGGATCTCCACTCTAGAACCCCTTTCACCTCTGGTCTCCAGCTTGGCTCTTCTCCTGTGCTCTCAGGTTTCCCCTTCTTTCATATGTTAATCACAGAGGTGCATCTATTGTCTGTTTAATGGCGCACCAGAGATTTGGAGCTGAGGGAGGTTTTCAGCTTCTTATAGGAGCCACCCCTAGAGCCCCTTCCCCACTGCCAAACCTAGGCCACAACCTAAACCAGCACAAGACATTGAAAAAACTGTCTTGGTCTGTGAAGGCATGGTGAATAATTTTCCTCCATGTTCTTTACTGGGTTGGATGTTGACCTATAGATTTCATGGGGGTTAGACTATTGAGCCATCTTGAGAGCCCCAAGGGGATATTGTGAGCTTGGCTGAAGGATGTTAGTTAAGAGATCCACTTAATCTGAATGCTTTCCTCATTTCTAGTAAGAATCTGAGAGGAAAACTTCTTCATTCCTCCCAGGTCAGCAGTAAGGATTGCTATACACTTATCCCAAGCACATTTGGAACTATAGACCCAAACTAATTTTTGTAATTCCAAGTTTTTCCCATAAAGTATAAACTAAGGTGATTTTTACTCAAACTGGGAATGTCTCCATTCTTGCTTAGCTGAGTTAAGTATTTAAAACAACTTCAACAATCAGAAAATAAAAGCAGTCAAAAGTGAATTCTGAGCAAGAAATTACTTTTGTTGAGTAATGTTATGCCTGCAACACACATATATTTCAACTTGTTAAAAACAGACAGTATAAAATTGAGGTCAAATCATAGATTTCTAAATACATTAACAAATATTCCACACATTCTGCAACTGAAAACATACCTTACTGGTACCCATTTTTAATTGGCAACTTAGGTCCTGGCACAATAAGATTTTAAAAAATAAATTCACCAGGTTTCGAGGGACTTTTTGACACGTCATGACAATATCCTCCTCCTCGGTCATCTTCTTCCCTTTCTTCCCCACTTGTAAACTGATTGTGAATTTTGATGCAATAGTTATTGTCACTGACTTTGCTAGCAGGTTAATTACAGATCTCATTATGCAAATACAAGGGTACTCTTTAGAAGAAATGAGATTTTTGTTAGCTGTTGAGGAAAAAAGATACTTGAAATACTTAAAACTAAGTTATAGTTTGTTTCTTCCATAGATATGGAGGCATGCATCCACACACATATATATCAACACACATCCATAAATATGTGTACATATGTATGTATTCTCCTTAGTATTTCTCTTTAAGCACAATATAAACTGCCTGTACTGAACACGTAGCAGCAAAATTTCCGTAACTGGGAGGATATATTTTTACGAGCAGTATGTGTAATTCACTTAATGGCCAAATAGAAGTGCCACATGTCTTACATTCAAACAAGTGGAGATTCACATTATTTCAGTGAAGCTCCACTTCAAAATAAACTTCCTAACCTATTTATTTTCTCCTCATGTTGCCTAATTTCCCATGGGTCAGTTAGTTCCTTTCATTTCCCCAGAGACCCCAAGAGCTCTCCCTATGCCACTACCATGTTTGGAAAGCTGGCAGGGAGTTATAACATCTTTGCACATTCACAAAAGACTCAGGGTTTCCATGCCCCGCATGCCAGTGAGATCATCTGCTCAGTTTTACCACCGTGTTTTTCCTCTGCTTCAGACTACATAATATTTTTTTATTGTTTCTGATGTATGCAGGCATTTCTCAGATTGGTGTGTCCAACTGTTTATTTTAATTATTTTTCTTTATGCCTTTGGTGTGTTCTTTACAATTGTCAGTGACTCTAAACATACATACCCATCTTTTTTGACAATATTAATTCAGGTAACTTCTCAAAAGTGCTAGAGGGCAGAAGAAACAGTTACTATTTTTAAGGAAATTAAAAAAGCTTTTTTTTAGAGGAGTAGCTAAAATAAACCCTAGAGATGTTCTGAGAAATTTGGTAGTGGTTTGTCTGTTACTACTGTTATGTTGCATTAAGAAAGGTGTAGACTTTCTTCATGGCAATATGACAACGTGAGCTTGACATTATGTCTAAGTTGAAAGTTCGATGGATGGGATGTTCAGGAAAATCTGTATCTCTACCGTGTATCTGATTCAAAGGAACTTGGACAAGCTGGACAAATATGCAGACAGGAAAAAATATGGTGAGAAAAGAGAAATAAAACACATGTATCATGTTTAGGGTTCATATGTTTGACAAGCTGTCTTAAAGGACATGCTGTTTTTTTAGTATTCAGGTCTAAAGGTTTTTGGATTAGCTGAGAAATCCATTTTCTTTTCCTTCTTTACACCACTTTAAATATGAACTACTAAAGCAATTCAGGCAAAACTCCAAACTGAACAAGTGCAAGTAGAAAAAATAACAAAAAAAAATATACCTTAAGAGTGGTTATGTTACACCTCTCAACCTTCAGGACATGAGTGTATGCATGTACATGGCCACTGTAGAGAGGATTCAGAAGAGTAAGGACAGGATCAAGAACCATCATCTTGATAGTAACACTGGAAGTACCTCACACTACTTTAAGGAGATATGTTTCTAGCTGAATTTTCCAGGTTTTCTAGATGATATTCTGTCTAGCATAGTAATTCTTAGGCAGAAACATGCAGTTCAGTCAGACTCACAAATCTTCACTGAAGGTTTGGCTGTAAAACCAGCTTTAATGAAGTTTCAAATGCTGCCATTATCTTATTGACCTAAAATACAGCACATAACCCCTTGGATTTTTGAGACAAATTTTAATTTATTTTATTGTTGACCCTGACTTTTAACAAATCTGTATATATGCTCATTTTTAATTTCTGCTAGAGCAATTGCTGTATTTTGTGTAGGCTCATGGTATCTTTAAGGCTTATAAATGCACAGATTCATTAATATCTGGTCCATTGTATGAAAAAAAAATTAAAAAAAAAATAAATAGTGCTTCCTCCTGCACTAGTTGCATTCATTGGGAATTAAGATTTCAAACTCATTGTTATCTGCCCTTAAAAAGCCTATCTTGATTTTTTTAGTTAAGAAGGGCGGGATCTGGTTCCTCAAATAGTCTTAGTTAGCCTGCTCGTTTAAATTGATAACAGTAACTAAATCAGGTAAGGGCAGATTTCTATATTCCTGGGCCAAATCCTGATTTTACTTTATTTATTTCTGTTCAGGTGAAACCCTGTGGGAATAAATGGGAATTTAGCTAGGCAATAATTAGGCTAGGTGGAGCAGGTGACTGAAACAACATGTTTCAAAAATTTAGGGGTTTTGGTTGGTTGGTTTTTTGCATTTGTAGAAGAAAAATATATCAACACACTGTTTTCCTCCCCATAGTGCTTGGTTTTTGCTGTACTGTTATGAAGGTCAATGTCACACAAACACCTCTTGCCCTTTCAGTGACACAATAGCTATTTGTCACGATAGAAACAAGCACTACCTCTTTCAAGTGCTCATTTCTTCTCATTTAGAAACATGTGGGGGAATACCACAGCAGACTATGTGTCTTCTCTTCCTCCTCTTCATGCCAAGTTTGCTTTCAAGTACCATGCATTATTCCTCAGAAAAATTAGAGTACATTTAAAATGGTTCCATTAATGTCAGAATTAATTACTAGGCAAAGCTCAGATTGCCACCATTGGATGCCTGTGCTCAAAATCGTGAAAAAATGTGATGATGCCATTACACTTCCTCATTCCATTTTCCTTTCCTCTCATCAACTTTTCTTTTCTTTTTTTTTTTTTTTGTCATTTCACTTTGTTAGGATTTCTTACTTGAATTCTGACTGACTTCTCACCTTGCAGGTGGTAAGGGGGGCCACTTCAGGAGCTCATTAATGGGAAACTACTGTCACTGGGAGTTTGTGGCCAATCTCCTGATGTCTTCCCTGCATGCTGAAGGTAATGAGAATTGAGGGGCCGTGTACCACTCAGATCTCCTTGTTTATCACCAGTGAGCATTTGCAAAGGAAGCTGGAAACCATACTGCATGGGTTTGGCAGGGGAAGTAGCATTTTATATTTTTTCCTTTGGCTTTCTCTGAACACTGCTTTAAGAATATACACAAGAACTTGTGATATACTAAGGATATACAAGGGAGTATGCTTTGCCTGCACCTCCAGCTAAAGAAAGATAGTGCAGTATCAGCCTTGCATCCTCCCTTAGGCTGGACTGAGGCTTTCTTGATGGAGCCACATGTTCATTGATGTTAATGGCATTACCTAAATGAGGATTAAATTTCTCCTTTTTTCATCTCTCACACCTGTGGAAGACCAGACAGTTCAGTGCTTGTTACTGAGAGCTTCTTTTCTGGGAAATGACCAAGATACAGAGTAAAAAGAAACCTAAAACTGATATTCAGGGGTTTTTTTAGGCTTCTTTTCCACAGGTTTCTTTACCTTCAATTTCAATTTAGATGCTAATCTCATTTTTGCTTTTTGGGGAAGTGCGAATTGAAATCTGTGTGATTTGAAGCATAACATAAGGTTGCACTTATATTAAACTCTTATTATAGAGTGGATCATATCAACATAAGCAGCAGCTATCAGAGTCTTAGAAAAGTGCTGCAGGAACATTTCACATGATACTTTAAAGAGAGAGTCTAGATGGAGGAAGAGCCAGGTTTCTTTCACTTGAGCTCCACTAAGCTGCCACTGCAAAACAGAAAAAGAAAAAGGGAGGAAAAAAGAGTAAAAGCAAAACAAAGAAACCAAAATTAATGGAGTAATGAGTTACTGCTCTAAAATGGAAGATAAAAGATAGGATAAGATAGGGTAAAGTCTTGCTTTTTAGGTAGATCAAAGCAAATCCCAGTTAATTCCCAGTGTTTTCTGCAAGTTCTTTTCGATTCGCATTAGTCTAAGTGACAGATGGAATCAGTCAGGCTTTACATTAGTCGCACTGAGAGCAGAATTTGTCTTGGTATCACTGCAAGAAGATGGGCTGTCTTTCAGTGCAAAGAATCCTCCCATTAATATTGTGGGTTTTTTTCTGTTTGTTTTTCTCTAGCTCTTCTCAAACTAGTTTTAAATTTCATTTATTCACACTCTTTCCTATTCTCCCCCAATTTATGTAAAAGAGATTCTGAAACATGCTTCATTACCAGTTTCCACTCCTACATTTTAGATTTATTTTTGCAATCCTCCTACATTTGCAGTAAGCCTTCTCAACACTGATCCCACTACACTTATATCTGCTGCCTCCTGTCCCTTAGGCACTCGTGCTGTCTTACCAAACCTTGTTTGTTCTTTTACTTGAACAAATATGCTGTCCCACCACAACCAGCTGGAGTGCACAGTTCTTCCCTTCTATTGCTTTTACTGATTCTTAATGCAGCTGAAATAGCAGTTTTCTCAATAACTTTTTCAATAGTCTTTCTATCATAAGGAAACCTGTGCCCTTTCCAAGAGGATCTCAAACTCACTACATTGCTTTTTTGGTCACATTTTCACCAAGATGTCACATTGCCAAGTGAAATACTATTGTCTGTCAGATAGCTTTCCCTATCCAGCAGCATGTCACAACACAAATGAAAAAGTTTTCTTAAACTTTGCTCTTCATATCTTCCTATTAACACTCTCTTACCTAAGCTACACAACAGTTCAGTCTTATGGCAAGCATCACTAACAGATTGCCAAAGAAAACTTAACATTATTTGTGAAGGGATTTACATGTAGCATGTGCAAACCCTTTTGAGCAGAGTAGAAGAAGAGAGCTGCTGAATTCAAGGAAAGCACCCTGGCCTGGACACATCAGGGTCTGCTCTGATCTATGTAGAAGCTTAGCACATGGCCAAGCATTACAAACTCTTGTATTCCTGAAGAATGACTGTTATTTCTAGCTGGAAAGCATGGATTTGTAGTTACACAGTTGAACAGGGATTCAAAAGCAGGTTGTTCTTCACAGGTACTCCACTGGTTCCTTATTGCACAAGAAATGAAACACTTTTCTTTTCTCTGCTTCAGTTTATTTGCCTGTAAAAAGGGCACTTGAGTATTTCCATGGTTAGTCTTCCATATTTACGGCATGAATGGCTTGTGTAGAGAAACTGCAGTAAGATTTAAGCAGGCACATAGGGGAAAAGTCTAGTGTTCATCTTGAGAAAAATATTTTCTTACAGAGAGTGTATGTTTTATTTAAGGCATAAATACACACCATTTCAGTAACTATTCTGTCATTTCAGCCTATATCCAGAACAATCACAAAAACCAATAGAAAAGGAGTTGTCATAGTCTGCTTTGGTCTTCACTTTAACTGATCATAAAATGTATTTGCACCTTGTAAACCACTTTACCTTTCCATCTGCACATGGCTATTTGTCCCTAAAAAAGCTATTACACCTTGTACAGTACTTGTATTTTTGAAAAAAAACCCACAACACAACAGCATTGAAAGGAAAATACAGAAACATTTGGTCTGGTAAGGCAGGGGGAAATTACTAACTCTTATTTCTGATAAGTCCTGCTCCCATTGTATTTGTAAAAGCAAAGTTATGATATACAGCAAAGTAAAGATATAATGGCATCATGTGTCAGCATTAGGGTGCAACAAGAAGAATGCAGATGCGATGGCACATGATTCAGAAAGTGTTAGCAGGCAGGATTTGTGCCCTGGATCCATGAAATATTTGAACACTGCCTGTAACTTTTCTGATGGCTCATGCTTGTACACTTCTACTGCTATTTGTAAACCAGAATGCACTGCAAAGGGTTCTTCAGCAATGGCAAGAACCTGCCCAAAGCACCAAATGCAGACCCGAAGTGATGCAGAATGAATATAGGAACATACAGTGGGTTTAGCACATTGTTATGCAGTCCAGTTAAAGTGAGATTCAGAGAGAAGCTCCTGATTCTCCAGGTTTCACCATTGAGGTAACTGAGGATATGTAATTGGGATTTCTTCTTCCTCATTCACTCTGAGATGCATCTCCACAGCATGGTGTGCTGGCACTGTGTTACGGTGCATTGCAAACTGACAAGGTAACTGTAATGTGTGCCCAGTTGAGACTCAGAAATATCTTAGTCCAATTAAATGAATTCACACCAGTCATTTGCATGACCCTTTTACTAGACATACAGACATAAACTATACCACATAGCTTGGAAGTCTTTTGAATGAGTAATGACTGGGTGATACACTTTTTTTCTCAGTAAAGTTTGTGCTTTTTTTGCAAATACTTGGTAAACTATTTTTCCAGTGTGGTTTTGTTTTGTTTGTTTGTGCTCAGATTTGGCTAAGAAAAATGGTGTTACACTCTTCCCATAGTGGTTTTGTCCTGACTGACTCCAAGGAGCACTGGAACAATAATAAGGCCATTCATGTGAATTTTAAAACAAAGTTCCATCTGAAACAGGTAACCTACTTCAAAAATCTGTCTAATCAAACTCAACAAACTCGAGCCTCCATCAACATGAGTAAGAATGATTGCATAACTCCTATAGAAGTCAAGACATGCACATTTTAATCCAAGGAAAATCTTGCTGCATTTAACTACATTTTAAGAAGACATTCATGTAATTGTTGCTAAATGCTATGGAGCTGTAGGAAGCTCTGTCCCTGGTATTTGCCTCAGCCTGTGTCCTGGTTTGAGCCAGGATGAAGCAAATTTTCTTTTTACTTTTTTTTTTTTTTTCCTTCAGTGAGCTCTCTTTAAACTAGTAGCAAGTTTTCTAGCTAGGGGACCCATAACGCTGGAAAGTTAATAGTTCCAGCCAAGAGATCAAGGATGCTTTGCTCTGCTTATTGAATCTGCCGCTTTGATTACTAAAGGAGCAGAAGAGTCATATCTGCAACCCTGCAGCAGGAGAAGCAGACTAGATAGACAGAAAAGTTGGCCAGAGAGTATTCCACACCATATATAATTCAGGGATTATGGAAGGCAAGCCCTTTCCTTCCCACTTCTTCTTCTCTTCTCTTCTGTTCATGGCTGTCATCCAGGGAGGACTCTGTCTGTCCATCACCATTGATCCCCAGGCTCCTGCATCCCTGACCCCATCACTCTCCCCTCAGCTCCTGTCTGCTCTGCCGCTCTCTCCGGCAGCGCTCCGGGACATTTCAGGACTGCTCACAGCTCAGGAGATGCTGGGGGAGATGCTGGGGGTGGGGGGAGTCAATACCTTCCTGCACATACTTGTATATAATTGTACATATTTCTTTTATGATTAGTATTTAATTAAAGCTGTCTAGTTTAGTTTTCAATCCAGAAAGTCTCTCTCTTATTTTTCTCTCTCCTTCCTGGGTGGAAGGGTGAGGGGATCAAGAATGCTATTGTTGCTGGTTTAACTGCTGATTCTGAGCCAAACTGTGACAATAATTTATTGGCGCCCAAACGTGATGCTATATCTTAAGCCCAGGATATAAATTCTGACTAATTGGTGAATGTTTAGAATTCCATCTCTGATAGGAGGAATCTCTCAGATAGCTATGGGCAACTTCTGCTGAATATGCTGACAGGTTGAAAACTGAACAGACACTTTCTGCAATGTTTTTGCTCGACCTTTTTCCCAAGATGCAATCGTACATGTGGTGTGCAGCAGGGATCACACTACTCTGTGTAGCTGCTCTGCTACTGTTTTATGGTTTGTCAACAGGACTATAGCCATAATCAACCATGTAATTAGCTGTCTAGTGATTATAGGGATTTTGATACTGATCTGTATGGTGGCACTGTATGTGTTCAGTACAAATCCTCATGTGAACAGAAAGATCTATGTTGCTAACCGCAGTGCCAGGTTCGGTTTTACCTCTCCATTTTCTCTCAAGCTGGATCTCCCAGCTCTTGATCTAAACAGCATTGTTTCAGTAGGGATGCTTCTGATGAATGTTCATAATGTCTTGTTGATGCGTAGAGCACGATGTTGCTCCGCTCACTGCCACTCCCCCATAGGCAAGGCTGCCACCACCACTGCTACTGCTGAAAAGACCAAGGCCACTTCCACTCGATTCAACTAAGTAAAGGTTAATCTTGTGATCAAGGGTAAAGACATTTTTCATATTGGAATAAAAAAGGCATTTATTTTTTTCTTGTGTTTAGTAGTGCTGATACAGATGAAACGATCAAAGCAAATTTTAGAGAAAGAGAGTGTGGCAGAGCATATGTGCCCCCCACCCCCTGCCACCAGTGCTGAGGGTTGTTATATTACCTTTTAAGCTCTCTGGAGCTGGCAAAAAAAACCCTGATGGGCCCACCTTGGTTAGGTCAGACTGGGTGGCACTGAAACCGAATTCTGGTCTTACACCCTGCTGCATTGTGGAACTGCCAACAGATAGGGTGGCACCTGGTTTTCACAGGAAATTTGAGGATTGTCAGGGTCCCCAGCCAATGTTGTGTCTCAACTCAGGTAGAATAGCAAATGAGTGACCACAGGTCAGATCTGACCTAGTGTATAAAAACAGAGTTCCTGCTGGCAAGCTGGTTAGGTTTTCCCTTGGAGTAGCAGGTCTGCCAGGAAGTCTATGCCCTTAGGTCAGGATGCCACCTAAGGAGACTTCTCAAGATTGGGTGACCTCATTTTTGGTCAGTGATATGTTTCTTCTAGGTATATCCTTGAGTGAGTCTTGTCCTTTGTTGGACAAGTGATTCCAGGTACCTGAGGGGGAGGCTTTTCCTTTTGTTTGAGTGAGTGTGCACATGTGGGATTATTACCCTCCATGTTATCTATGTTAAGACTAGTCAAAAAAAGCTTAGGAATTCTTAAGTAGTTGTGGTGTAGTACATTAATATTCATGACCAAGATCTGAAGCTGTGGCATTGTTTTTTATTTATCGGAAGGCTAAAAAGTGTTATTTGGAATAAATATTCATTCCTAGTAACACCTGTGTGGTTTTGGGTGCTTCCATCACAGACAGATCTTTCTAATCCTTTTAAATAAGAGTAAAGGCACAAGTTACTATTTTCTATATGATGTTAGTGGTGTATACTAATTACCTCCTTCCTGCTTGAGTCAAAAACCTTGTTTATTGTAGAAGAATAATCGTAGAATTCAATACAAGTATCAATAACAACTTTTGCTGCACAGCTTTTAGCAGCAAGCAAATAGCAAGATAAACTCTGTTCAGTATGACCACACCAACATTTGCTGCCTGTGTTCAGCAGCAAGCAGAGCAATAGACTTACGGCTCGGTTCTAGGCCTAGTTTTGATCTTGATCACTTTAAGTTGTGCTTTCCGTTGTTATTCAGGATGGTACCCACACTTAATTAACCGTCTGCTTTAACCATAAGATGGAAGTCGCAGGACTGTCTGATTACTTTAATGACAGTCATGTTTGATGACCTTCACTTTTATGAAATTGAACCTCATTAAATCAAAGGTCCTTTTCTGTGTTACATTATTACATATCCACTCCCTTCCCTGCAGGCACTTTCATTTCATGTTGCTTTTATTCCATTTTAATGTACTGTGAATTTCAGAGTAGTCCTGCCACCTGACTCTTGTTTTGACAATGTTTCATTTTATCATTTACAAATCCTGGTGTTAAAAACTCCAGTTGATTGAATATCCCAAAGGGAAGGAGACAGGTAAAAGTGAAGAGACGGAGGAGATGAGGTATGGAAATCCTGACACTCGTGTTTATTTCACAGATTAATTATTGGAGGTAGTTTGATTTCCAAGGCTTTATGAGGTCAGCTGTATTTGCTGCAATTTATTTAGAACATAACTGCAGGATTTCAAGCAGGCACCAGCCCTGCCTAACAGGTTACTTCCAGCCTGATATTTTTCTCTTACACATGATAAGTATTTTGATGCAAAGTCCTGTACTTTATTTAAAATTATTATTCTACAGAGGCTATTCTTTCTTGTTTTATCAGACACTATTGCTCAAATATATCTTAAGTGGCTGTCCATATAATTAGGCTGAAAAGAATTATAGCTAAGTTTTATATAGCACACAGTAGTAATATTGTTGAGGGAGGGAGATACCTCAACAGACTACTTAGTCCAGTCTTCCTGCTCAGTCAGGGCCAGCTGAAGAGGGTTGCAGAGTTTTGAGTATCTCCAAGGATGGAGAGTCCACATCCTCTGGGCCAGAAAGGGACACTTCTATGCTGCCAACTCTCTGCTGCAACTAAGTCTCTGCCATCAACACTCCCCACTGCCAGCTCACCAGCAGATGCTTCTACACAGCCAGCTCTCTTCTGGGAAAATTCTATGGGGGAAATCATGTTTGACTAATCTGACAGCCTTCTATAATACTATGACTGAAAAGGTAGATGCAGGGAGAGCAGCGGATGTGGTCTACCTTGACCTTAGCAAGGCTTTTGACACTGTATCCCATAACATCCTCATGAGCAAGTTCAGGGAGTGTCGAGTAGAAGAGTGGACAGTGAAATGGATTGAGAACTGGCTGAACAATAGAGCCCAGAGGGGAGTGATCAATGGTGCAGAGTCCAGCTGGAGACCTGTAACTAGTGGAGTTCTCCAGGGGTCAGTGCTTGATCCGGTCCTGTTCAATATCCTCATCAATGACCTGGAGAAGGGGACAGAGTGTATCCTCAAAAAGTTTGCTGATGATGGGAAACTGGGAGGATTGGCTGATTTACCGGAAGGCTTGCGACCATTCAGCAAGGTTTGGACAGATTGGAGAGCTGGGCAAAGATGAACCTAATGAGGCTCAATAAGAGTAAGTGTAGAATCCTGCACCTGGGGAGGAATAACAACATGCACTAGTACAGATAAGGAGCTGACCTGCTAGAAAGCAGCTCCATGGACAGGGACCTGGGCGTCCTGGTGGACAAGTTATCCATGGGGCAGCAATCTGCCCTTGTGGCCAAGAAGGCCAATGGTATCCTGGGGTGCATTAAGAAGAGTGTGTCCAGCAGGTCGAGGGAGGTTCTCCTCTGCCTCTGCTCTGCCCTAGTGAGACCACACCTGGAGTATTGTGTCCAGTTCTGGGATCCCCAGTTCAAGAGAGACAGGGATTTACTTGAGAGAGAATCCAACAAGGATGATTACAGAACTGGAACATCTGTTTTATGAGGAAAGGCTGAGAGACCTTGGGGTGTTTAGTCTAGAGAAGAGAAGACTAAAAGGGGATCTTTTTAATGTAAATAAATACCTGAAGGGTGGGTGCCAAGAAAGAGGAGCCAGTCTCAATCGTGCCCTGTAACAGGACAAGGGGCAATGGATTCAAACTGGAACACAGGAAGTTCCATATCAGGATGAGGAGAAACCTCTTTACTGTGAGGGTTATGGAGCACTGGAACAAGCTGCCCAGAGGGGTTGTGGCATCTCTGTCTCTGGACATTTTCAAGACTCATCTGGGTGCGTTTCTGTGTGACCTGCCCTAGATTCTGTGGCAGTCCTGCTCTGGCAGGGGGATTGAACTCGATGATCTCCAGAGTTCCCTTCCAAGCCCTAACATTCTATGATTCTATGATTCTGTGTGGACTGGCATATGGCTGCACAGTGCTGCACAGCTCCTGCACCGCTCTTCCTTGGCATTGTGCTGCTGCTCCTCCCTGCAGCGGAGCAGCCACCTGCTCCCCCGCTTCTCAAGCAAAACCTTCCCGTATTTGTCCACACCCATCATCTGTCCCACCGGCACTTTAGCTGACCACATTTATGCTGGCCAAAATCTCATTTTTTGTATTTCATTCTTTCTTTCCTTAATAGCCTTTATCCATTCATCACAGCACTCCAGTCAAGTGAGCTATCTCACCATGTCTGCATGTTTCTAGTGAGATCATAACTCTCTAACTGCACACAGACCTCTAATTCCTCCTGTTTTTTTTTAATTCAGGGAGGCAGCAAGTCATGTTGGTTGCCAAGAAAGGTCATGGATGCTTTCCCCAGAGCTATGTCTGGTAGGTACTGTCTTATTTATGTGGATATGTTTGGATGGGGTTCCCTTCTGCACTGCTTTGTTGATTACAACATCCCTTCTGTTTATATCAACTGAAAGATCCTTGTCCTTGTCCAACCTTGTCCACCACTTCCTCATGTTACTGCTGGTCACCCTGCCATGTCATTCTTAATTCAAAGGTTTCCTCACCAAGTTGCCCACTCAGCTGGCAAGGCTGACTTTTCTTCTGCTTGATGAGATGGATCCCATATCTTAGAAGCAATTCTCAATCCTCAGAAAGGGTCCAGGTTTTAAAAAACAAAACCTTGTAGTGAACAAGTTTTGACAGCTGCACAACCAATTTTTGACCCATTAATATATTTGCACTGAAAATGTGTGACAAATACTAAAGACTAAAGCTCTTTGTTCTGTATAAATGCAGGTCACTGATGACAGCAAGGCATTTGTTAGTAAAAGTTATTTTCCCTGAGGTTTTGAGTCACGGGAAGACTGCTCCTGCTCCTAAGTTCCCTGCCTGTTGCACTATCTCATAGAATCATAGAATCTTAGGGGTTGGAAGGGACCTCGAAAGATCATCTAGTCCAACCCCCCTTGCCAGAGCAGGGTCACCTAGAGTACATCACATCTCACGTTTCGTATTGTTTGCTTTTAGTTTCTAATCTGTGCATTGTGAAAAAAAGTGTCTCTCCTGACATGGAAATCAACCTAGCAAAACTACTGATACTATCTCTTTACAATGTAATCATAACTGAGAGAATAGTTTAATTTAAATACAATTTACAGAACACAAGGAATTCTCCAGGTTTAAGTAGCTGTATTTTTGAGAAGGGACACATATTCACACAGAATATACTGCACTGAGTATAGCTATCGTACCAGAAAGAAATACAGAGTTGAAATGGCTGTGGCAAAGCTATGAATTCTAAATGCTTACTATCACGTCTAACCCCCTTCCCAAATATGTGTAGTCAGAAGACAAAATTGTATTATGCCTTTGAAGTACTATTCTAACCACATCATTCAGACTAAATTATCACAGAATCACAGAACCGTCAGAGTTGGAAGGGACCTCTACAGATCATCTAGTCCAATCCCCCCGCTAACGCAGGATCACCTAGAGCACATTACTCAGGACTGCATCCAGGCTGGTCTTGATTATCTCCAGAGAAGGGGACTTCAAAACCTCCCTGGGAAGCCTGTTCCAATGCTCTGACATCCTCACCATAAAGAAGTTTTTCCTCATATTCAAATGGAACTTCCTATGTTCCAGATTGTGACCATTGTCTCTCGTCCTGGGACTGGGAACTACTGAAAAGAGCTTGACTCCATCCTCCATGCACCCACCCTTTAGATACTTATAGGCATTAATAGGCCTCTCCTCGGCCTTCTCTTCTCCAGGCTAAAGAGTCCCAGGTCTCTCAGCCTTTCCTCATAAGGAAGATGCTCCAGTCGCCCAATCATCTTTGTTGCCCTCCGCTGGATTGTCACCAGTAGTTCCCTGTCTCTCTTGAACTGGGGAGCCCAGAACTGGATGCAGTATTCCAGATGTGGCCTCACGAGGGCAGAGTAGAGGGGGAGAATGACCTCTCTTAACCACTGGCCACACTCTTCCTTATGCACCCCAGGATTCCACTGGCCTTCTTGGCAGCGAGGGCACATTGCTGGCTCATGAATAATTTACTATCTACCAGGACTCCCAGATCCTTCTCCTCAGAACTGCTTTCCATCAAGTCCACCCCTAACCTATGTTGGTGCATGAGATTCTTCCTCCTCAGGTGCAGGACCCTACACTTGCCCTTTTTGAACCTTATTAGGTTCCTCTCTGCCCAGCTCTTCAGCCTGTCCAGGTCACCCTGGATGGCAGAAGCCTCTGGAGACTCAGCTACCCCTCCCAGTTTTGTATCATCAGTGAACTTTCTGAGGATACACTGTGTCCCCTCATCCAGGTCGTTGACGAAGATGTTGCACCTGACCTGATTGAGTACTGACCCCTGGAGGACAACACTGGTTACAGGCCTCGAACTCAGCTCTGCTCCATTAATCACAGCCTTCTGTCACACAGCCAGCTCTCAGTCCACCATACTGTCCGTTTAGCCCATACTTCCTGAGTTTCCTAATGAGGATGATATGGAAGACAGTGTCAAAAGCTTTGCTGAAGTCAAGGTAGATAACATTCACACAATTGATTTTACTCTATCTAGTCCTATGTATACTTGATATAATATTTAATAATTTAGTTGGTGGCCTGACATTTGTAAAAGAATGAGAGAAACTGAGAAATGAAAACATGTAAGAACAAGAAAGTCAGGTCTGCAAAGAAAATTGTGATTCCATTTAAAATGAATATTTTGAAAACTTCAGAAAAATACATCTTTTGCCTGTCATGGTCTAGAATAACTAACTACCTGTGGACATTCTGCACAGCAGTGGGACCCCATAAGTAAAAAATACCTGTTCTGCACCAGAAATCACACTGATACCTAAACAAAGACACTCCTTTTCCTTTTCTCCCAATTTCAGCAAGCACTTTAAAAGCACAGAGTCCTTTTTAAAGAGGATTTGTAAGAGACCTTACAAAAGCAGATGTAGAAGAGTGGAGAACGTCCGCTGTCTCTCAGAAAAGATTCTCAGGGTGGTGCAAGGTTTTATCTAAGGGAATGCAAGGAGGGTTAAGTGTAGCACATTCCTCAAAGGGCTGTGTCCCTCATATGGCAGCTCTGGCTCCAGAGACAGCCAGACTGTTCAGTACATGCAGAAGAAAGACAGATGAGCTGCAAAATAACTGGCACATGTCTACTGCTTCCTGTGCCCATACAAGTCCTGCTGTCTCTCAGATATGGAAAGTAATTGATAATGCCTAAACCCAATGTTGTCTTTGGCCTTGAATCCACACACAGAAAAAAGTGGCTAAGGTCAGATGGGGTTGTTTTCTGAAGCTCTGGGGATCTGCCCATGTTCATAATTTCTAAGGAAGGATGGGTGCAGCAGACTAAGCACATTGCCCCTGTGGCACTCCATCACAGAACAGGGAGGCTTTTCAGCCCTTAGCAGAAAAGCAGAGAGAAGGAAATAAAAAACTTGGTCTTGAATGAGAAGATGAGGGCAATGAAAGCAGCTGCCAGACTTGAGCCCAAAGGCAGAAGGTCTGCTAATGACAGACGGTAGTGACCAAAACACTGCTGGAAGGAGAGAGCATATGCAATATTTATTTATTTATTTGAGGCTTAAGAGTTCCTATGTATGCTGCTAACAAACAGCTTCTAACCAAGGTTCCCTTGGCTATGGTTTTAATGATATTTGCTCCATCTGCACAGTTTCAGTAGTACATGAAGGGCCTGGTAAATGGAAATTCTCCTTAGTTAAAGCCCTCAAACTGCATCTTATGTCTAGTTAGGCTTGAAGACTAGAAAGAATGGAGACAAAATCATTGGTTTCATGATCATCTTTAGCAGTAAAATTGAAAAGTCCTAAGCTCCGATGCTCTGGCAAGTTGATTACTAGATGACGCAATGTGAATATTGCTTTTTTACCCTGGCCTGTGTAAATCACATCTCCACCATGGCATAAAATTATGTTTTCCTTTGTCAATTTATAATATATTAAATTTCATTTGTGGTTTAACTCCACACGGAATTTTCTCATTCCACAGGTCTCTGATGAGGTTGGACATACCACACTTAGTGGGCTTGGGCTGCTGGAATGGAGCATTACAGATTCTTTTGAAGTCTTCCTTCCAATTTGGATCATGCAGTGGTACAGCTGTCACATAAAGACCTGTTATAATTGATAGGTAAGGTGATTTCAGTTTAGTTGCATATATCTGTTTCATTATTTTAACTCACTATAAAAGAACCAAATAATTAAAAAAAAAATCATGCTTTTTAAGTGCAAGCATGCCATATCCAGAGCTCATGTCCTTTTCTGTTTTAGTTTTATTCCAACTACTGGTTTTCTGATCTAGCTTTCAATTATCTCCTTTCCTGTGAAAAAGCTCAAACTAACATTACTAGTAATAATAATAAAAAGTAATTGGTGGCTTGATAGAGTTTGGGAAAATCACAGTGCTACTACAGGAAGTAATGCTGGTATTTTGTCTTCAATTTATTTCTTTTCTTCCAATGGGCTTTGGAGATAGTCTTACTAACAGGTTCCACTCCAGAAATGCTGTCTCTAAGTGGTGGACATGGCAACCATTTAAAGCATGCAAAACTCAACAGGAGTTCACAGTGGGAATTCAGAATAGCTTTTAAATTCAAATGACAGGTACATTTCACATTAGCAGAATGCAATTTCACTGTCTGGAATTTGGCCAAGATATCAGGGTCATGCTCTTACTCTCACAAAAAGGGTCTTGGGATTTTTAATCATCTCAAGCAGTTGGGAGCTTGGTTTTATTCCTGAATTAAATTTAAACACTTCCCTCAGGACCCTGGGACAATGCTGAAGCACCTGCTCAGTAACAGTTCAGGGGAACAAACATGTAATCTGACTCTAACACTGCCTTCACTTGCTGAATTTTCATGCATGATGCCACTTCCTATCCAAGTTATTAGCAGGTGTGACCATGGGCTGTAGATGAGATCTGATGACAGCAGTCCACCACATATGCAAGCAGAGGAAGCACATGCTGCTGACAATTTCTCTGTCTTCCACACCTAACTAAACCTTTCTTTCAAAATGAAAAAATGTTATTAGCAGAAGTCTCAAAAAAGCTCTAGATTCCACTTTGAATAATCAGTACTAGCACAAACAAAGTAGTAGTGCAGTCAGGCACAGCAGAACCAAGAAAGTACACATAGTTTAATGCTGACAAATAACACAGCAACAGCAAAGAATAAAAAGAGGAAATATTTGTCAATTGGAGAGGATCTTCAGCATACTGAACAAGAGGCTTTTTTGCAATAATACAAGGAAAGGCCCTCAAGCCATCAGCTCAATATGCAGCTGTATGATGAAGGAAAACAGAAGGGTGGGTTGTACTGCTGGAGGAATACATTATCAATCAAAGCAAGGGCAAATCCAGGACACCTTCTGGGGAAAGGTAAGTACAGAGAAAACTCTCCTCCCTCAAGTTTCCCACCTCCTTCACTCACGAAATCCTTTACTAAAACCTTTTCTGGCCGATCCATTCTTTCTGGCAATAGAAAGCATTTTTTTTCTAGCCCAAAACTAATACCCAGCTTCATCTCTTCTGCTAGCCACAGAGAAAAATCTGAATGTTGGGATGTCCATTGCTCAGCCTGCATCGTACTAGAAGAGGGATGGAGAAAATTTTAATCCATTTTAAAAATGCATTAAACTAAGCCAGTTTCAAAATCAGACTAGTTCCATGCCCTGCAGAAAAGCTTTGAGGAAGAGGATTAGGAAGATGGAAAGAAAAGCAACGGCTGCTACTCTTTAAAGCAGATATATAGCTACACCAGTGACTGAAGAGGCAGTCTGCATTCATCTGCAGTGTGGGGCAGGAAACTCTTTCTTTGATCATAACTTGAAGGAAACAAGCATGCACAGTATGTGAGAATGTTAGAACAGATTTTTCTCAGGAGTCAGGAGGTAGAGATGGGCTGGAGGGAATGAATCAGGCTAGCTTAGTAAGACTGTTTCGCTTGATCTATCAAAAGGGACACATCCTTGCTAGTGTATCTTAGATTTGTTAATATGGGCACTTACACTCAGCTCTCTGGCATCTTCTTAGCCTCCCGAAAGCAAGAACTGCAAGGAGATACATTAGTGAAGTTTGCCTGTAAAGAGCAGCAGGGAGTAAATATATGTATGCAGATAAGTAGAGTCCAGTAAGAAAGTCCCAAAAGGGAAGGAAAGGGGTTGAACTGATAAAAGGGAAGAGGAACAATGAGGAAAATTATACATCATACAACAAATTTAGATCCATGATCTAAGTCTTGGGTGCCTAATACACTGCAGCCACTCAACATGCAATATGCTTCAGGCTCGGAGACTACTGTGCAAAACATAGAGTTAACAGGAGCCTAACAGATGGCAAAAAAAACACAGAATCAGAGAATCACAGAATCACAGAATCACAGAATGGTAGGGATTGGAAGGGACCTCTGGAGATCATCAAGTCCAACCCCTCTGCCAGAGTAGGACCACCACAGATTCTAGGGCAGGTCACACAGAAATGCATCCAGATGGGTCTTGAAAGTCTCCAGATAAGAAGACACCACAGCCTCTCTGGGCAGCTTGTTCCAGTGCTCTGTAAACCTTACAGTAAAGAAGTTCTTCCTCATGTTGAAGTGGAACTTCCTGTGTTCCGGACATGCTACACCTTCAGTACAAGCTGGAGTCGAAAGCAGCCAGGCGGTATGTCACTATTGACATTGCTCATGCCTTTTTCTGTATACCTCTTGCACCAGAGTGCAGGCCACAGTTTGCTTTCACCTGGAGGGGAGTTCACTACACCTGGAATCGACTGCCCCAGGATGGAAACACAGCTCAACAATTTGCTGTGGACTGATCCACGCTGCACTGGAGAAGCTCCAGAACACCTTCAGTACATTGACAACATCATAATGTGGGGTGACACACCAGAAGAAGTCTTCAAGAAAGGTAAAAAGATCATCCAAATTCTTCTGGATGCTGGTTTTGCTGTAAAAAGAAGCAAGGTCAAGAGACCTACACAAGACATACAGTTCCTGGGAATCAGATGGCAAGATGGACATCACCAGATCCCAATGGATGTGATTAACAAAATAACAGCCATTGCCCCACCAACAAACAAAAGGATGCTCAAACCTTTTTAGGGACTGTTAGTTTCTGGAGAATGCATATTCCTGATTACAGTCAAATTGTGAAACCTATCTATCAGGTGACCCGAAAGAGAGTGACTTTAAATGCGGTCCTGACAAACAGAAAGCTTTTGAGCAGATTAAAAAGGAGACTGTGCAGTTTCCTGGACCAGTTCAAGCAGGGCCAGACATGAAAAATCTGCTCTACACCGCAGCTGGGTACAATGGTCCTACATGGAGCCTCTGGCAGAAGGCACCAGGGGAGACTCGAGGTCGACCCTTGGGATTCTGGAGCCAGAGCTACAGAGGTTCCAAGGCCAACTACACATCAACTGAAGAGGAGATACTTGCAGCATATGAAGGAGTTAAAGGTGCTTCAGAAGTGATTGGCACTGAAGTGCAGCTTCTCCTGTTGCTCCGATTACCAGTACTGAGCTTCATGTTCCAGAGTAACATTTATTCTATCCATTATGCCACCGATGTGACTTGGAGTAAATGGACTGCTTTAATTACCCAGTGAGCTTGAATAGAAAGGCCTAATCATCCAGGTATCGTAGAAGCAATTACAAACTGGCCAGAAGGCACACACTTTGGAATGCCACCAAAAGAAGTGGTGAGACAGGCTCAAGAAGCTCCACCATATGATCATCTACCAGAGACTGAGAAACAATTTGCTCTTTTCACTGATGGCTCCTGTTGTCTTGTAGGGAACCGCCAGAAGTGGAAAGCTGCCATGTGGAGTCCTACAAGACTAGTGGCACAAGCAGCTGAAGGAGAGGGTGAATCAAGTCAGTTTGCAGAGGCAAAAGCCATCCAGCTGGCTTTGGACATTGCCGAGCGAGAGGGGTGGCCGAGACTTTATCTCTACACTGACTCATGGATGGCAGCAAATGCCTTGTGGGGTTGGCTAAAGCAGTGGCAGCAGAACAACTGGCAGTGAAAAGGTAAACCTGTTTGGGTTGCCAAGCTGTGGGAAGACATTGCAGCTCCGATAGAGAAACTGGTTGTAAAAGTGCATCATGTAGATGCACACATACCTCTGAGGCGAGCCACTGAGGAACATCGACACAACAAATGAGTAGATGAGGCTGTTCAAGTCATCTGCACTTGTCCTAATGGGGGATTTCAATTTGCCAGATATTAAATGGGAGCACCACACAGCTGGTACAAACAGGCCCAGAAGATTCCTAAACTATCTAGATGATAACGTTATGGTACAGGTGTTAAAAGAACCAACCAGGAAAGGTGCCTTCCTCAATTTGTTATTTGTAAACAGAGAAGGTTTTGTGGATGAAGTGATGATTGGAGGCTGCCTCGGCCACAGTGACCATGAAGCAGTCAAGTTTAACATCTGTGGTATATGGTACTAGGAGGAAAACTAACAGTAAGACTTAAACTCTGGACCTGAGGAAAGCAAACTTCAGGTTGCTTGGGGAACTGCTTGGTAAAGTCTCCTGGGAAAAAGCGCTTCAGGGTGCTGGGGTCCATCAGAGTGCTGGGGTCCAACAGCGCTGGTCACTCTTTAAACACCACCTCCTAAGAGCATAAGACCAGGTGATTCCAAAATGCTGGGAGTCAAGCAGGCAAGGTAGAAGGCCACCCTGGCTGACCAGGGATCTCCTACAAGAACTAAGGCACAAAAGGAAGGTGTATGGCCAGGGGAAGGAAGGACAGACAACATGTGAGGACTATAGAGATGCTGTTTGCCACCGTAGGGCAGAAATCTGTGTTGCTAAAACTCAACTAGAGTTGAAGCTGGCCTGCAGTGTGAAGGATAATAAAAAGGGCTTTTTAAAATACATTAATAGCAAAAAGCAGGACAGAAATAACATTGACCCATTACTTGATAATCATGGACACCTCATAAACAGGGATATAGACAAGGCAGAGACATTTAATGCTTTCTTCACCTCTGTCTTCAACACTGATGATGGGCGTGAGCACTCCCAGAAGCCTGGGCTAGAGAACCATGACTGGGCAAATGACATCTCCCAATCGGCCCTGAATTTGTGTGGGATTTGCTGCTCCAACTGGATCCTTATAAGTCAATAGGACCTGATGAGATTAATCCAAGGATACTTAAAGAGCTAGAGGAGGTCGTAACGAGACCTCTCTCAATGATTTTTCAATGCTCTTGGGAATCTGGAGAGGTACCAGTTGACTGGAAGCTGGCAAGTGTTGTCCCAATCTTCAAGAAGGGCAGCAGGGATAACCCCAGTAATTACAGGCCTGTCAGTGGCCTGTAATGATTATGGAGAAGATTATCCTGGGAGCTATTGAAAAACACCTAAAAGACAACAGTCATTGGTCCCAGCCAACATGGTTTCGTTAGAGGAAGGTCCTGCTTGACCAACTTGATTTCCTTCTATGACAAGGTTACCCACCTAGTTGACCAAGGGAAATAAGTTGATGTAATCTTTCTGGGTTTCAGAAAAGCCTTTGATACTGTCTCTCACAGTATCCTTCTAAACAAAATGTCCAGCATCCAGCTGGACAAGCACATAATACATTGGGTGACAAATTGGCTGATGGGTCGAGCTCAAAGAGTCATAGTAAATGCGGCCACATCAGGCTGGTGACCAGTCACTGGCAGGGTTCAACAGGGATCCATCTTAGGGCCAGTACTCTTTAATATATTCATAAATGACTCAGATGCAGGACTTGAATGCCTACATATTAAGTTTGCTGACAACACTAAACTGGGAGGAGAGGTTGAGACTCTCGAGGGCAGAGAGGCCCTGCAGAGGGATCTGGACAAATTAGAGAGCTGGGAAATCGCCAGTCACATGAAGTTTAACAAGGAGAGGGACCTGGGGGTTCTGGTTGAGGACAAGTTGAACATGAGCTAGCAGTGTGCCCTGGCAGCCAGGAGGGCCAACCGAGTCCTGGGGTGCATCAAGCAGAGCACAGCCAGCCAGTTGAGGGAGGTGATTGTCCCACTTTACTCTGCACTGGTGCAGCCCCATCTTGAGCACTGTGTGCAGTTCTGAGTGCCACAGTACAAAAAGGATATAAAGCTACTGGAGAGCATCCAGAGGAGGGCCACAGGGTTAGTGAAGGGTTTGGAGGGGATGCCACATGAGGAGCAGCTGAAGGCACTTGGTCTGTTCAGCCTGGAGAAGAGGAGACTGAGGGGAGAACTCACTGCAGCTTGCTGCTTCCTCATTAGGGAAGGAGGAGGAGTAGGCACTGACCTCTCTGGTGACCAACGATAGGACCCAAGGGAATGGTAGGAAGATGTGTATGGGGGAGGTTTAGGTTGGACATTAGGAAGGGATTCTTCACCCAGAGGGTCGTGGAGCACTGGAATTGGCTTCCCAGGGAAGCAGTAATGGCACCGAGCCTGACGATATTCAAGAAACATTTGGACAATGCCCTCAGGGACATGGTGTGAATTTTGGGGCTGTCCTGTTCTGGGGTGGGGGTTGGACTTCGTGATCCAGGCTGTCCGAGGAGGTGGTTGAGCCACCATCCCTGAAGACATCTGAAAAGACAAATGTGATGCCAGAGGACAGGGTTTAGTGGTAGACACGGCAGATCTAGGGTAGTGATTGGAATTGATGATCTTGAAGGTCTTTTCCAACCAGAATTATGATACTATGATACTAAGTGTTCCAAATAGACTTAAACTGGGAACATAAGGGTGAACTCTTTTTAGCTCGATGAGCCCATGGCATTTCAGGTCATCAAGGCAGAGATGCAACATACAGATGGACTCGTGATGGAGGGGTGGACTTAACCATGGGTTCTATTGCACAGGTTATCCACGACTGTGAAATGTGCGCCACAATTAAGCGGATGAAACAGTTGAAACCTTTGTGGTATGCGGGGAGGTGGTCAAAGTACAAGTATGGAGAGGCTTGGCAAATTGACTATATCACACTGCCTCAGACCTGCCAGGGTAAGCGCTATGTGCTTACAAGTTGGAAACGACTAGAGAATGGTTGGAAACATATCCTGTGCCTCATGCCACAGCCTGGAATACCATTCTGGGCCTTGAGAAGCAGGTCTTGTGGAGACATGGTACTCCAGAAAGAATTGAATCAGACAATGAGACTGATTTCAAGAACAATCTTGTGACTGACTGGACCAAAGAACATGGTATTGAGTGGATCTACCATATCCCGGATCATGCTCCAGCCTCAGGGAAGATTGAAAGGTACAATGGTCTGTTGAAAGCTACCCTGAACGCAATGGGTGGTGGAAGTTTCAAAAATTGGGACAAATATTTGGCAAAGGCCAACTGGTTAGCTAACACCAGGGGATCCTTCAGTTGGGCTGGTCCTGCTCAGTTTACCTTTAACATACAGTAGATGGGGATAAAGTCCCTGTGGTGTGTGAAAGGAATCTGTTGGGTAAAACTGTTTGGGTTTTTCTTGCTTTGGGTAAAGGTAAACCTGTCTAGAGTGTTGCTTTTGTTCAGGGACCTGGACATACTTGGTGTGTGATGATGGAGGATGGCAAAGTACAATAGGTACCTCAAGGTAATCTGAGCCTGGGGGACAATCCTTAATTTGACAGTTGGTAAAATACAGAGCCTACATGTAATATGGTATGGAGTAATGGGTGGAATATCCTGGTTTGAGCCAGGATGAGGCCAATTTTCCCTTTACTGATATTTTTTTCCTTCAGTGAGCTCTCTTTTAACTAGCAGCAAGTGTTCCAGCTAGTGGACTGATAACACTGGAATGTTTATGTTATTACTGGGATGCCAAGGTCAGTTTCTTCTACCCAGTAAATCTGCAGCATAGATGCTACTGAGAGCAGAAGAGCCATACCTGCAAGCCCTCCCAAACGGAGGAACGGACTACACGGACAGCAAAATTGACTGAAGTATTCCATACATATATCTACGTAAGCTCAGTGTAAAGTCAGAGATCACAGAAGACAACTTCCTTCCTGCTTCTTCTTCCCTTCTCTTCCATCTATGGCCAGCATCCGGGGAGGACTCCATCTATCCATCACCATTGATTCCTAAGTTCCCATGTTCCTGACCCTCATAACTCTCCCCTCAGCTTCTGTCTGCTCTGCTGCTCTCTCTGGCAGCGCTCCGGGACATTTTGGGACTGCTCACAGCTCAGGAGATGCCCTGGGAGTTGCTGGGGGTGGGGGGAGGCAATAGGAGTTTTGCACATTCCTGAACATACTTGTATATAATAGTACACATTTTCTTTTGTCATTAGCATTTAATTAAAGCTGTCTAGTTTAGTTTTCAATCCAGAAAATCTCTCTCCTTAATTCTCCCCTTCCCTAGCTGGGTGGGAGGAGGAGGGGATTAAGAGTATTATTGTCACTGGTTTAATTGCCAATCCTGAGTCAAACCATGACACTGTCTCTAATCACCCTGTCTCCCTACCATCATCTTACCAGAAACTGAGATGAGGCTTACTGGCCAGTAACTCCCAAGCCCCTCCTTTTTACTTTTCTTTTTAACGGGTATGAAATTCCTTTTTTTTCCTAGTCTCTGAGGACGTCATCTGACTGCCATAACTTTTCAAATATGATGGAGAGTTACTTAGCAACTTTGTTTCAAGCCAACAAAATAAACCATTCTAACTACTTACAAGAAGCCTAGAAGAATTATCTAGCCCTAGAATTAACTTAGGACAAGCAACTGATGAGCGCCAAATACTGGTACTGACAATTTTTGTATTTTCTATTGCTACCAACATCTTCTTGGAAGTCACATCAATCAGCAAAAATGGAAAGATTAAAATTTCTGGCTTCCTTAAATTGCTATTGGTGAATAACCACTATTCCAAACCACTATTTTGGCCTGCTTTTAGAAAACATAGGAAGATGGATGAAGGGTTATAGTCCTACTCTGGGCCATAAAATTCTTGCAGAGGGGGTTGTGCTCATGTTCAGGCAGGCCTCATGGGCCTGCAGTGGACTGAGGATTTTTTTCTGCCTTCCATGCTACAGCAGACAGAGGCACTATAGTGTCTTCCTTGGAGTGTATATGGTTCTTTAGCAGAACTTTCTCTAATGGCCAAAGAGCAGATGTGATGCCAGCTGGTAAAAGTCTATCCCTACGGAGAATTTGGGAGCCCTTATTTAGGAGAGTATCCTCTACCTAGTTCCTTAACAATGTTTTAGGCAGGTAGGTCAACTGGTATGACCTTGTACAACATCTGGAACTGCAGCACAATTGGCAATGTGCACAGCTATTTGCTGAGCTGCCTTGATGTTGTGAACAGTTCCAGCAGTTCTTCACTACATTGCTCCCTGGAATATAAGGAGTACCACTCATTTCCTAATTTTGACCTTCTTTTTAAAAAGCTCTCTAAATAATTGCATGCCAGGCCTTAATACTGATTAGCACTTCAGTACAAGTGATCAGCCACTGTAGTAATGTTTGAACATGAGAATTCATGCAGTATTAGTAAATATAGCATTTTGTACAATTCCACAGTAGTTCCTGATTTTTCTTCCTGATGGACACCCTTGAAATTGTCTGTACCATGCATTTTCCATGTATCCTGACAGTTCTTGATATAAATAGAAACTTCTCTGTTAAAAA
The DNA here is from genome assembly GCA_020745705.1 of Hemiprocne comata. NCBI lineage: Eukaryota > Metazoa > Chordata > Aves > Apodiformes > Apodidae > Hemiprocne > Hemiprocne comata. The sequence goes on along the minus strand of CM036616.1, from coordinate 68,478,759 downwards.
AAACCAAACATGCCCCCCACCCCTCCCCCTCCACCACCAAACACAAAAAGACATGGACATGTGTATGCACACACACAAACAGAAGAATGAAAAAAAAAAAAAAAAAAAAAAAAAAAAAAGGTTGCTTTGCTTATTTTTCATTCATATAAATGATTCTCTTGTTCTGTCAGATCAAATAATGGACTCCAAGCTGCTGCCCGCTTCTCCATGATCCCCTCATGAATCAAAGGAAGGAAGTAGACAAGTAGAAAAACACCACAGTCCCTTGGCAGCTTTTATTCAGAGAGAAAAATTTTAACCAGGAATGTACTGATGTTTCCCCTCTCTTTGGACATCTTCACAGGCTCTCTTCTGTCTATGGTATCAAGGATGAGCGGTCTCTCTTCACTCTCAGTGCTTTTCACAGTCTGATACTATGTTACTGATATGAGATATGTACATAGGTAATTCTCATGACATCCAGGCTGGTGGCTGGTCCATGGCATATGTTTACTTCACAGTTGCTAGATTTTTGATTAAACATTCCATGCTGCTCATCACATCAGGCCAAAGCTTTCCCATAAGCATCCATAATGCTGCTTCCATCTCTTATTTCAACTATGCTCAGCAACGTGCACTTGATATTTCCTTGTATTTTCCCACCCACCAGAAAATAAACACAAAACACTTCGTGATGCAGATGTGCTGCAATCATTGCCACTGATTTTATTTATTTCATTGCTTCCTTGTATTCTCTCATCTGCCTATATCCATTCAGAGTACCTTAAGTCTTTCGAGGAAAGAAACAGTGTTTCTCTTTTTGGTTGTAAATTGTCTCAAACAATGAGGCTCTGAGGAACAGGGATCTACTTGAGAGAGTCCAACAGAGGGCTACAAGGATGATTAAGGGACTGAAACACCTGCCTTATGAGGAAAGGCTAAGAGACCTGGGGCTTTTCAGTCTAGAGAGGAGAAGACTGAGGGGGGATCTAATTAATGTCTATAAATACATGAGGGCTGGGGGTCAAGAAGGCAGGGACAACCTCTTTTCATTTGTGCCCTGTGATGGGACAAGGGGCAATGGATTCAAACCTGAGCCCAGGAAGTTCCACCTCAACATAAGGAACACCTTCTTTACTGTGAGGGTTACAGAGCACTGGAACAGCCTGCCCAGAGAGGTTGTGGAGTCTCCTTCTCTGGAGGCTTTCAAGACCTGTCCCTGTCTGGATGCCTTTCTGAGTCATCTGCCCTAGTTTCGGTCCTGCTCTGGCATACAAAGGAAACACAAGGAAGCACACAAATAATGACAATTTGAAAGATGTGATAATTCCTTTCTCAAGTTGGCATACCTTTGTTATGGATAAGATATAAGTAATGAATGTCAAAATGAGAAAAATATCAGCAAAGTAATATTTCTTTTCCATTACACTAGAGGTATTAATTTCTCTTTTCTTTTGCCTTTTTTTTTATGCTGAATACTGTATGTTTGGCTATTTTTTCTTTCTGAGGTCTTCCTTGCAGCCCCAAGAGGGTGAAAATGCTGTGGAAAGAGGACATGTAATACTTAGAGGGAACTGATCTTTTGCATAGTGTTCTGGTTTAAATATTAAAGGTGAACCCCAAAAAAACAGAGGACAGAATTGCTCTCTATTACCTCCCCCCTACCCTCACAAAGGAAGATAGAAAGGGGAATAAGAAAGATAGACTTAAACTTTGGAAATTGAAACTATAAACAAATTTACTATAACACAAGGAAAAAGGGTAAAACGTGGGGGGGAAGAACAGGTAAGTATTTATATACACATATACAAAACCGATTTCAATGATTGCAGGGATATGGGGAACACAGGGCTGCTCCAAGAGAGGTCTCCGGCTCCTCACAGCACCCGATGGAGTTGGAGTCTGGAGCGAGCACGTGGGAAGCCGAAGGAAACCAGCAGCACACCCGGCAGGGGGAAAGAAGTAGGAGGCAGGCCGGCTCTCCTGGCTTTTATAGATTGTGACAGGAAGTGGACAGGAATACTGACCCCTTCTGGTCTGTCAGGGTGCTAAGGACCCTCTCTCTCCAATAGGTGTCTAACACTGTGCTGGAGTCTCCCGAACTATAGCACATAGGAAAGTGCTGTGTAAAAACACTTTTAAGAATAAAACTGAACTCTACTGAAAAGACTATTTTAATATTTTATTCTAAACATTTCATTCAGCACATCAGAGATGTACAAATAATCACTGAAGCTGGAAGTAGAAAAGAGCTATTTCCTCTATTTGGGATTATAGAGTACTTTAAGAATTCATTTCCTTTCACAAATTTCAAGCCAGCAATTAATGAGCTATACATAGTAATTTCACTTTCTTAACCATTGTCAATATTTGGAAACATCATTTATGGATTTGTGATTAACTTCTAATTATAAACTAAATACTCTGTTAATAGTAATAGAGGATCTTGTAGGTCGACAGAGAATCTATAAATGATGCCCAGGAGACAGCAGCAGATTTAATACATTTCAGTCTTGTCATCTCCTTTTACTAACCAAGAAAGTCTGAAGACACCCAGTGCTCCATCTTGGGAGCTATTCTTGCCTTGGTTAGGAAACTGAGAAAGAACTTCAGCTGCCAGCAAACAACCTAGGCAAACTTTCTGCTTCCTTCAAGTTAAAGCAAGGTGAAAAGAAAGTAAAAAATGGAACACAGTGACAGGCAGCAGTAGACAAATGAATTGCTGCTTTTTGTGGTAGGGAATAGATTCAGTGTGTCTGCCAGAAAAAAGTAATCATTTCCCCTGTTTATTTCTTAAGAAAATACAGCTCAAGATTCAGAAGAACTAAGAATGACGTCACTAGCAAAGGTGGGATTCAGTAATATGTTGTGTACTATTTTCTACTTTCTTCCTTGTCACATCACTTATTTTATCAATTGCTATGTTCCCTCTAATTTTTTTAATATTTCCGTCTAGTGCTGACCACTCTCCATTTCCCTAGCAAGTTTTGGTATCTCTAAAACTTATATTTTTCTTCATGTTTTAATTAAAAATACTGTGGTATTTTGCTGCTCTTATTGCATCAGAATACAAAACCATCAACCTCTAGCAGTGTACAGTTTGCAATTTTAGGCTGAGCAACTGATTCTGTTCAGCCCCTGAGTCTGCAAAATGCTGGTGTGATTACAGCTCCCCTCAGGCTGTAACTAAACAGTGGATGGTGAAAGGGAAGAATCAGCAAGGACAGTGAGAAAAATAAACTTTGGAAGGGAAAGACCCAAAAGATATACAGAATGTTCCTAAAAAGTTCAGAGGAAGCCTGTAGTGACTAGGTGTTCAAGGCAAGATCTGTAGCTTGGCTCAAGTGCGTATATGCCAATGCCCGCAGCATGGGCAATAAACATGAGGAGTTAGAAGCTATTGTGCAGCAGGGAAACCATGATATAATTGCCATCATGGAAACATGGTGCAGTGATTTGCATGGTTGGACTGCTGCAATGGATGGCTGCAGGCTCTTTAGAAGGGTTAGGCAAGGAAGGAGAGGTGATGAGGTAGCATTATAGGTTAGGGAGTGCTTTCACTGCCTAGAACTCAATGTTAGACACAACAAATTGCAATATTTATGGGTAAGGATAAAGGGATAGGCCAATGAGGCTGGTATCTTGGTCAGAGTCTGCTACATACCACCCAACCAGGATTAAGACACTGACAAAGCATTCTTTCAACAACTAGGAGATGTTTCAGGTTCACTAGTCATTGTTCTTGTTCTCCTGGGGGACTTCAACTTACTGATGTCGGCTGGAATTACAACACAGCAGAGAGGGGGCAGTCCAGGAAGTTTCTGGAGTGTGTGGATGACAACTTCCTGTTGCAGCTGTTAAGCGAACCTACCAGGGGTGATGCCCTGCTAGACCTGCTGTTTACGAACAGGGAAGAGCTGGTGGAAGATGCAGTGGTTGGAGGCCATCTTGGACACAGCGACCATGATATGATCGAATTTTCAATATGCGGTGAAGTTAGGAGGGTCGTCAGCAAAACCTCTACCTTGGACTTCCAGAGGGCTGACTTTGGCTTATTCAGGATACTGGTTGAGACAGTCACTTGGGAAGCAGCCCTCAAAAACAAAGAAGCCCAGGAAGGCAGGGCATACTTTAAGAATGAAATTATGAAGGCACAGGAGCAGCCTGTCCCTATGTGCTGAAAAAGGAGCCGTTGGGGAAGAATACCAGCCTGGTTGAGCAGCGAGCTTTCACAAGAACTCATGAAACAAAAAGAAGAGTGTATCAGCTTTGGAAAAAGGAGCAGGTTAATCAGGAAGAATTTAAGGATATTGTAAGGTCATACTGAAGGAGAATTAGAGATGCAAAACTCAGAACTTGATATAATCATTTCTGTTAAGGATAATAAAAAGTGCTTTTATACATACATTAATAACAAAAGGAGGTCCAGCAAAAATCTCCATTCCTTATTGGATGAGGGGAAGAACATAATCACAAAAAACAAAGAAAAGGTTGAGTTACTTAACACCTTCTTTGCCTCAGTCTTTAACAAAAAGACTTGTTATCCTCAGGGCAACTGAGCTCCTGAGCTGGTAGACATGGATGGAGAGCATAATCCCTCTCTTGTAATCCGGGAGAAAGTAGTTAGTGGCCTGCTGTGCCACTTATATCCTAACAAGTCTATGGGACTGGATGGGATTCATCCTAGGGTGCTGAGGGAGTGGGCAGAAGAACTGGCTAAGCCTCTCTCCATCATTTATCATTTATCACCAGTATTGGCTAACCTGGGAAGTCCCAGATGACTGGAGGTTGGTCAGTGTGACACCCATCTACAAGAAGGGCCAGAAGGAGGATCTGGAGAACTATAGGCCTGTCAGCCTGACCTCGGTGCCTGGCAAGGTTATGGAACAGATCATCCTGAGTGCCGTCAAGCAACATGTACAAGACAACCAGGGGATCAAGTCCAGCCATTATGTTTAGGAAAGAAAGGTCCTGCCTGGTCAATCTGATCTCCTTTTATGACTGGGTGACCCACCTAGTGGAGGAGGAGAAGCCTGTGGATGTGGTCTACCTAGACTTCAGCAAAGCCTTTGACACAGTCTCTCACAGCATCCTCCCAGAAAAGCTGGCAGCCCATGGCTTGGACAGGTGCACCCTTCGCTGTGTTAAAAACTGGTTGGATGACCAGGCCCAGAGAGTGATGGTGAATGGAGCTGCATCCAGCTGGCGTCCGGTGACCAGCGGTGTCCCCCAGGGATCAGTACTGGGCCCAGTCCTATTCAATATCTTTATTGACAACCTGGATACGGGGATCAAGTCTACCCTTAGTAAATTCACACAAGACACCAAGTTGGGGTGGAGAGTTGATCTGCTGGAGGGTGGGAAGATGCTGCTGGGGGACCTGGACAGTCTGAATCACTGGGCCAAGGCCAACGGTATGAGGTTAAACAAGACCAAATGCCAGGTCCTACACTTGGCCACAATAACCCCAGGCAGTGCCACAGGCTGGGTGAAGAGTGGCTCGAGAGCGGCCCAGCTGAGAGTGACCTGGGAGTACTGGTTGACAACTGGTTGAACATGAGCCAGAAGTGTGCCCAGGTGGCCCAGAAGGCCAATGGCATCCTGGCTTGTATCAGGAATAGTGTGGCCAGCAGAACTAGGGTTGTGATTCTCCCCTGTACTTGGCACCAATGAGGCTTCACATCAAGTGTGCAGTTCTGGGGCCCTCACTTCAAGAAGGATATTGAGGTGCTGGAGTGGATCCAGAGGAGAGCAATGAGGATGGTGAAGGGATAAGAGGGAAAATCTTACGAGGAGAGACTGGGGCAGCTGGGGTTGTTTGGCCTGGAGAAGAGGATACCCAGGGGGGACCTTATCACGTTCTACAACTACCTGAAGGGAAGTTGTAGTCCAGTGGGGGTCAGGCTCTTCTCCCAGACAACCAGTGACAGGACCTGAGGGCAGGGCCTAAAGTTGCACCAGGGGAGGTTTAATTTGGATATTATGAAGTCTGTCCTCATGGAAAGAGTGATCAAAAATTGGAATGGACTGCCAGGGAAGTAGTGGAGTAACCATCCCTGGAGGTATTTAATGAAAAACTGTGGCCCTGGATGTGGCACTTAGTGCCGTAGTCTAGCCAATGTGGTGGTGTTAGGTCAAAGGTAGACTTGATGATCTCAGAGGTCTTTTCCAGCCTCAATAATTCTGTGATTTTGTAATAGGAATGGACCAGGTGTAGTAACAGCTTTCATGGACTAGTATGCACACGCACTAGGACACAGATAAGGAATAAAAGGAAATTAAAGAACTAGAATTTATGTCTAGAGTTCTGGGAAAAAAAGGACAGTCAGACAGAAAAAAAAACAACAATCAAAACAGACACATGCAGAGTTCTGCTCTCCCTAGCCTGCTCTACAAATCCCATGCTTCCCACAAGATAAACTCCATCAATGTGCAGTGACAAAATTAGAATCAATATGTTCTAAAGGGAAGTTAAAAGTAAAACTGGGAAGTTAAGATACTTAAAATGTTACTGAGGCAGTTGTTCATCTTTGTCTGGAGATGTAACAAGGCTCCACCTTTATGCATCTACTTTTCCCCAATTTAGATGGGGACTGTGTCTTGGATACAACTTCAAACAAAAGAGTAGACATATTGTGGGGTTATATTTTCAGTCTAGCACTTAATCTGTGAGATTTGGAAAAATCCCACATACCTAATTGGCTAATCACATGGAGACTTTTACACCTGGTCCGTTGCTATGGCATATAGAACTTCCTCTTACTTGACAGAGAAAAATGTGGTATGACTTTTAATTGAGATTACTTTCTTTTTTTCTTTTCTCCAGATGTCCAGATAAAGAGCTAAATGTCTTTTAGGGAAAATACTAAAAGTTTTAGTGCCAGAACGCTAATTCAAGCATAAGAGAAAGTTCTTGCATGTGACTAGGAGAAAGAGCAGACTAAGCACTTTCAGCTCAAATGCTTCAATTCTTTAAGTGTATCTAATAGTCACATTTGCTAAGCTTCTGGGATTGCATCGTTCCAGAGGATTCTTGGACATCCCAGCCCAATGGCTGTACTCCCCTCAACCCACTTTGATATTTTATTTGGTGAGATCATGAGGAGGCGGACACCAAGGTGTGGGCTCTGTGAGCTTTTCACCCACTTAGGACCAAGGTCAAACTGAAATGGGAAGCTCATCCTGTACAGTCTGCCTGGCAGATATCTCTGCTATCAGTGTATGTCCTAACAGGAGGTCTTGGGATTTCCTAGCCCCCGGTAAGTTGGCTATTATCACTGTCACATCTGTCTGAAAGAGCAGTCACTGAGAGCAGGTGTCCTGGAGATGGCAAGACCAGGTGGACAGGGCCGATCAGAGCTTCCCTTTGGCAGGGGAAGCCCAGGTAAGAGGAGGACACCACCAGGACGTGGCAACCTGGCAGCTGCCTGTGCCCTTGCCCACATGCATAAGAAACCCCAGGGACAGCAGCAACTAATCGCTGGCCATATAGTACAAGGTGAGCGAACAGCACCTGCACCTCAGTGGGGTGTGGCGCAGTAGTTCATGCAGACAGGGAGCATTAGGAGGGCACAGAATCTCTGATGGCAGCTACTTTGGCCATTCTAAAATGGTGTGTACTCGCCTCTGGACTATAACCACTACTTCTTCAGAGAAAAGGCCCGGTGGTGACTGATGTATCCATCCAGGCAGAACTGGTAACAGTGGAAACTTCAGTACAGACAGAAGGCTACAGTGACTGCCCAAAATGCTCTCTTGGGGAAAAGCTAAGTCCCTGTACAATGTGTGCGCAGGTGGACAAGCTGTTACGTCAGGTGGCTGAGTTACATGAAAAAGTAACTAGGCTGCACAGTGTTAGAGGAGCAGAGGTAGAGATTGATAAGTGGCTTCAGAAACAAGTTCCAGCAGCAGACACCACTGAGGATGAAGCACCTTGGACCCTGATGTTCCACAAATGCAGATCTCCACCACAGTCTCCACCATCCAGCATCACAACTAAAAACAGATTTGAAGCTTTAACAACAGTAGACAATTAGAATGAAGGAGCTGGGGGGAGGGATCCAAAATGACAATGCTCACACCACCATCACCATTACAACCGATTGGGGAGTAAACCAGGTCAACCAGAGAAGTGTAAAATGTGCCTTAGCTGTCTCCCTAAATAAGAATTGAAAGATCGAACCATGTGAAGCGCACGCAGTCTCAGAAATTAACAGGAGGAACTGAAACTCCATGCCCAGTCAGATAATTATGATATCATAGGAATAACATTGTGGGATGATTCACAAAACTGGAGCATCATGATATATAGCTATAGGCTGTTTCATAAAGACAGGGAGAAGAGGTGGAGGAGTTGTGCTCTAAATTAAGGGAAAACCTTGAATGTATAGAATTCAGCTATGGCAACTGTGATAACCCTATTGAATGCCTCTAGGTCAAAACCAGAGGGGTTGTCTCCAAGGGAAACCTTACATAGGCATCTATTACCAACTCCCAAACCAAGATGACGTGATCAATGAGGTGATACTTGGGTCTCTCAGGCAATCTTTGTGTCAACACAACCTGGTTCTTATGGGAGACTTTAATTACCCAGACATTTGCTGGAAGAACAACACAGCAGTTTGCCTGTCATCCTTTCATGAAATGTATAGAGAACTGCTTCCTCAAACAAATGTTGGATGTGCCAACCAAGAATGGGGCACAGCTGGACTTACTGCTCACTAAACAAGAAAATCTGCTCTGTAATATCTTGGTTAGTGACAAACTTGCATGCAGTGATCACAGTAATATGGACTTTGGGATACTGCTGAGCATGATGAAGGTTAATTCCAAGATGAAGGTTTGAGATTTTAGAAGAATAAACTACAGCTTGATCAGGGCTCAGTTGGAAGGGATTCTGTGAGAAGTTTCCGTGGAGGGTAAAGGAGTTAGTGAGTGCTGGGAGTTTTTCAAGAACACTCTCCTTGATAGAAAAAAACAGTTCATCCCCTCTAAAGGCAAAGGAAGTAGGCAGGGCAAGAGACCCCCTTGCCTTAACTGCGAGCTTCTGTGCCTGTTCAGAACGAAAAACAAAGCATACTAGAGATGGAAAAGTGGAACATTACCTGTTGAAAATTACAAGGGCATTGCCAGGGTATGCAGAGATGCAGTCAGGAAAGAAAAAGCTCAGCGTAAGCTGAAATTATCTAGAGATGTCAAAACCTTCAAGAAAGGGTTCTTCAGATACATTAACCACAAACAGAAACAGAGGGACAATATTGGCCCATTATTAAACAGGAGAGGTGAACTAAGGTGAACTAGTCATCAACAATGCTGAAAAGGCAGAGGCCCTCAACATGTTATTCACCTCTGTCTTTAGTAGTGCTATTGGATCCCAGGCCAAAGGAGCAAAAGTCCAGGTTGATGCAGACACTGACCTGCTGTCAGTGAAGGAAGAGTTGGTGTGTCCACTATAACAGGAGCTTGACCCATACAAATCTATGGGCCCCGATGCCATCCACCCTAGGGTGCTGAGAGACCTGGCTGACATTGTAGCAAAGCCACTCTGTAATCTTTGACAAGTCGTGGAGATCGGGAGATGTCCCTGAGGACTGGAGGAAGGCTAATGTCACCCCCATCTATAAGAAGGGTTCCAAGGAGGACCCAAGTAATTACAGACCCATTAACCTCACTTCAGTCCCTGGAAAGGTCATGGAGCAAATCCTCCTGGGGATTGTCACAAGTCAATTGAAGCACGTGACTGGGAAAAAACAACATGGATTTAGCAGGGGCAAATCGTGCTTGACAAATCTTATGGCCTTCTAAGACAAAGTAACCCGCTCGGTTGATGCAGGGCAAGTGGTGGACATCATCTACCTGGAGCTTTTCAAGGCTTCTGACACAGTCCCCCGCAGCCTCCTCCTGGAGAAACTGACTCGTTATGGCCTTGACAAGTTGTTTGTACAGTGGGTGGGGAACTGGCTGACAGACCATACACAGAAGGTGGTAGTAAATCGTTCCTTCTCAGACTGGCAACCGGTCACAAGTGGGGTCCCCCAGGGATCGATATTGGGCCCAATGCTGTTAAACAGCTTTGTAAGTGACCTGGATGTTGGGATCAAGAGCACCCTGATGAAGATTGCAGACAACACCAAGATGAGTGGAGAGGCTGACACTCCAGAAGGGAGAGCCACCCTCCAGGAGGATGACATGAGCAGGCTGGAGAAGTGGGCTAGGAGGAACCTTAAGTAGTTCAATGGGGAGAAGGGTAAGGTCTTGCACTTAGAAACACAAAATCCAGGAGTGCAGTTCAGACTGGGATCCACCCAGCTGCAGAGCAGCCCTGTGGAAAGGGCCCTGGGGGTCTTGGTGGATAACAGGCTCAACGTGAGTGGACAATGTGCTGCAGGGGCAAGGAAATGCAACAGGATGCTGGACTGCAACAAGGGCATAACCAACAGAGATAAAGAGGTCATCATTCTGCTCTACTCAGCACTTGTCAGACCACACCTGGAATATGGCATCCAGTTTTGGTCCCTGCTACACAAGACGGATGTAGACAGGCTGGATGATCAGAGAACTGGAGGACCTGCCATATGAGGAGAGGCTGCAAAAACTGGGTTTGTTCAGCCTTGAGAAAAGAAGGTTTTGGGGAGACCTTATTACCATGTTCCAGTACTTAAAGGGTGGATACCAAGAAGATGGTGACTCCCTATTTACAAGGAGTCACATGGAAAAACAAGGGGTAATGGGCACAAGTTGGAGATTCTGATTGGACACAAGAGGCGAGGACGGTCAAACATTGGAATAGTCTCCCAAGGGAAGTGCTAGATTCCCCCACATTGGACAGTTTTAAGTCTCAGCTTGACAGGGTGCTGAGCCATCTCCTACAATCTATCGTAGTACCTAGAAAGGTTGGATCAGATGGTCCTTGAGGTCCCTTCCAACCTGGCATTCCATGATTCTGTGATCCTATGACTATTGACTACTCAGGAAAAAAATTAAATGTAAGCAGTGGGGTAGAAAGAAATGGATGAAGGGAAGAAGAAAAAAAGATGGGCTTTTTTTCTGGTGGGGAAAAGAATGGTACGGATATTTACTTTGGTAGAAGGGGGTAATACAACTAGTTAGGCAGAAGGAATGGAGGCATTATAAAAATAGCAGAATTAAAAAGTAAATCTGAAGAGGACAGTCCTTGATTTTTCATCTGTCTTCTTAATGGTCTTCTGCTATCTAAAATGGAGCAATATTAGAAAGCACTTATAGACACAAACATCACAGGTATTGTCACAGAGAAATTGAGGCTGGAGAATCTGCAAGAAGAGATCTCAGTTGCATAAAATCTGAAATTTATTCTCTAATAAATAGAGAACTGGAATAGCAAGCCAGTTGTGATTTCTACCCTCCCTCTCAAAGACACACAAACATGCATGCTCTGTACAAAGCACATTCAAACTATCAGTGTCCTAAGTTCAGCCACAACCGCACCAGGGACTTAGGGAAATTAGACCCTGACCCCAGTCATCTGATACTCTCAAGCTCAGGCTAGCAGACCATCTTCCTCATGCATTGATTCAGCCTTGTGGTTAGCCTTCAACACAGTGCAGGACATCCATGGATTTGTTACCCTGAAATGCTATTGTGTTCCTAATTATTTCCTTTCAAATGTAGATGGTTTGCAGGAGGCACAAAAGTCCTCATTGGTCACATAATCCTGGGCCACTCTCTTTGACTTTCTGCATTACTAAAGTGAATTAATAGATGTTACCTTCATCATTAGACATTCCAAGGATGTAACTTCTTGCAAGACTGTAACGCTATTAATAGTCAACTGTACTTCTTTGCTTCCCTCCATGTAATACTTAACAATTACAACAGGGCAAGTGTAGTCCAGAGATTTTAGGTGACCCTTTCCCATCACAGTTGTCTGTACTTTCCCTTGTTTTCCCTTTGCGTACCAAAATTTTTTTATATTAAAGCCGGGCAGATGTCATCAAAGTATCACTTACCTGAGCAGGACTTTTGGGTAGGCTCCTCCTCAGAACATATATATATACAGCTTGTTAAAACCTGTCATCACACCCATCTATAAATACCTCATATTGCTGGCTCCTCATCCTCTGAGATTATTTCACCATCCCAGCAGTCATGCAAATTACTCAGTATTTAGAGGGGTGATGAACTGGCAGTTGGCACTTGCCCATAGAGCATTGGCTCAGGTTCAGTTTGCCATTGCTGAGAGGGACAAGATGGGATCTCATTCGAACTACAGACACTCAGTCAAGATTGAGTGCTGCACCTGTGACACAACATAATGTGTGAGGGTAAACCTGGAGAGTAATTAAAACATAAATCCATCTAAAAACTGTCTCTAGAGCTAGACAGACTGCCATTCTGAACTAACAAAGTATTGGAGAATGCAAGCACCAGTGGGCATAGTGCATGTATGCAAAATAAACACCATTTCAACACTGAATTCTTATTCTTCCAAAGTTTAAAAATTATTTATGCTTCTTCTGACAAAATGTTTGCTATACCCTCATTGATCATCCAAAGTAACAGAGCTTCAGCTTTCAGTCTTCACCAGCATTAAATCTGAAACATTGCTGTATGTGTCCTTAAAGACCAACTCTCTAGGTCCTAAGAAATCTGTCATAAGGAATTGTCCATCATTCACGTAATGCGTTCTTTCTTTCTGGATTGAGAAACTAAACCTTCAGAAACACTGCAGATATAGCTGCTTCCTGTGACCATGGAAGATACTGAAAATTTGTGCTTACCTTATACCTTTCCTTCTTTGACAGTTCACTCTTGAAATCTGATCTGCTTACAAAGTTTCATTGCAATGTTTCAACATAGATCCTACTGACAAAACCTGAAGAACCTTTACCCAAATGAATAATAATGTCCTTGTCAACACACAACCACTAGGAAATAAGTGAAAATTAAGTTTTCGACTATTTCGTTCTGCTCTTACCAAAGTATATGTCTAAGCTCAGACACACAGGATACTTACGTTTTCTAAAAATATTGCGTAGGGGAACAGACAGCCACAAGTGGCTAACATAGAAAATAACCAAACCAAACCAAACGAAAGCCCAATCAACCAAACAAAAAAAAAAAAAAACACCAAAAAAACAAAAACCAAAAAACTCAAAACAAAATAAACAAACAAACAAACCAAAAAACACCCACACACACAAAAAACCCAAACAAAAAAACCCCCAAACTACAAAAAAAACCAAACAACACTCACAAGCCAGCAGACAGAGACATGTTTTTCATCTCTCATCACAAACGTTTTCAAATTTGTTTTTCCTGTGAATATCCCCCTAAACTGAAAGAAGACTGAAGAGAGTTGCAGTGTCTGTTCAACAACGGTCCACTTGCTTATTATAATGGCATATTACATATGTTGACATTAGAACCAGCAGTAATATATAAGCTGCAAATCAGTGGGACAAGAATTCCTACATTAATGAAATGTACACGGCAGAGACACCTCACAATAGACCTCAGGCTGCTGAAGACCTCATCCAGCCTGGCCTTGAACACCTCCAGGGAGAGGACATTCACAACATCTCTGGGCTCTGGGCAACCTGTTGCAGTGTCTCACCACCCTCATAGTGAAGAATTTCCTCCTAATGTCTAACCTTAATCTCCCCTCTTCCAGTTTTGGTCCATTACCCCTTGTCGTCTCACTGCAAGCCCTTGTCAAAAGTCCCTCCACAGCTTTCCTGTAGGCCCCCTTCTGGTACTTGAAGGCCACTATAAATAATGTCTCCCCAAAGCCTTCTCTTCTCCAGGCTGAACAGCTCCAACTGTCTCACCTGTCTTTATAGCAGAGGTACTCCAGCACTTTGATCCTCTTTGTGGCCCTCCTTTGGATCCTTTCCAACAGGTCCATGTCTTCCCTGTGCTGAGTGCTCCAGAACTGTGCACAGTGTTCCAGGTGTGGTGTCACAAGAGCAGAGTAGATGGGCAGAATCACCTCTCTCGACCTGCTGGCCACATTACTTTTGGATGCAGCACAGGATATGGTTGGCCCTCTGGGCTGTGAGCACACACTGACAGCTCATGTCGAGCTTCTCATCTACTACCAACCCCAGGTCCTTCTCTCAGGGCTGCGCTCTATCCATTCTCCCCCTAGCCTGTATTTGTGCTTGGGATTGTGCCAACCCGGGTGCAGGACCTTCCACTTGGCCTTGTTTAACTTCATGAAGTTGGCTTTTGCACACCTCACCAGCCTGTCAAGGTCCCTCTGGATGTGTCCCTTCCCTGTAGTGTGTCAACTACTCCACACACCTTGGTATTGTCAGGAAACTTGCTGAGGATACACTCAATTCCTCTGTCAATGTCACCAATAAAGATGTTGAACAACACTGGTCCCAGTACTGACTCCTGAGGAACACCAGGTATTGAGGTGGGAAAATCTGAATATACTAAAAAAGTCCATGAGAACTACATTTTTAAGGTTTTACAGCCAAAGATCATATCTCAGACAAGAGATGTGACCCTAACAAAGTATTCTCTTTCTGTCACTGGGCGATATCTGATGCTTAAATCCAAAGGCAAGAGCAAAGGCAACATATACTGACAGTGTCTCAATGTCCTGAGGAGTGAAACTGAGATTTCACATGGGAGAGACAATGAGAAGGAAGTTTCAGAAACAATTGCTGGCTGAATTATAACTATCTAGTATACCTATCTGCTTAAAACATTCCTCTGATCAAATTCCTATTGGCAGAGGATGGCTGGCTGAGAGGCAGGCTGTTCTGAACTGACTAAGCAACAATGGCAAACTAAACTGCCAAGTGTGATTAACCCTGAATTTCTTTATATAATAACACAGAGAAATGTCAGATGCAACGGATTTATTGCAATGGAATTACAAGTATAAGTTGCATAAAACCGTGGAAAACTCCTATATTGTGATAATCATCATATCCCAAGGAAAACCTGGAATTCCTAGCTTTTGTTATATTCCAGTGTCTATGGGAACATAATTTGAAATTATTCTGTAGAAATTGGTGATATTGTGACAAATGAGGAAACTTAGTACTTCAAAGTTTTCCATGATGGTGTGAGACCTATGTATCCTGTTTGGCTGTAAACAATGGAGACACAGTGCTCAAATGTATAAATATATTGGGTGAGCATGTCAGAACACTGTGTTAAATAAAGTGATCTATTTTAGTGAACCCTAAAACTGAGAGAATACAACAGCAATTTTGGCTTCTGAGAAAATCTGAAGGAAATCATAGTGTGAAAATAGATGCTCAGGAGATGCGGAGTCAAGAGTTACCAATTTATGAATCACACACTTGCACAGGTTAATGAGAGTTCCTGAGACACACTTAGCTAAGATAGTAACATGTAAGTGTGGCTTGATTAATTTTCTGACATATTCTGAAACAAAAGGAAGACTTCAACTAGTGTGAATCCATTTTTCAATTATCTGGAGTATTTGCCCATGTAAATAGTGCTAATCATAGAATCATAGAATCATAGAATCCTAGGGGTTGGAAGGGACCTCGAAAGAAATGAACTTTGTTAAACAGTCTCAATATTGAGCTTGCCTGTTCATCAGGGACACATATTTTATTAAAGGAAAGTAAAATGTAGTTAATGTCTGTATTCCCATTATTAGCAGAGCAGTATGGGGTATATATTTTGAACCTGAGTTAATTATTTATGTTATGGATTGCATTAATTGTTTAGAAATTGTCAAATTCAGTGAAAATATAGAAGGGCAGAACCGTATAATTTTTTTTTTAAAAAAACCTTGAGGGTCATCAAGTCCCACCATTAAATCATGTCCCTAAGAACCACATCTATATCTGCTAAGCATCAGTGACCCTTATTTACAATCTTATATTTTATCTCCAAAATCAATGGGACTTGTATATCTTTCAACATAATATTGTGTTTTTCTTGCTGTTTGAGTCAGATATTTCCTAAGAGAAGCAGCAGCTATTAATACAGCATATTTCCTAATTTATGTGCTCTAGCTGGCTAATGTTTTTCCTCTCCTTTTACTGTACACACACCTAACAAAAGTTGTGCTACCTTTCAGCTATAACAGGGGCCTGCAATAGCTCTGCCATAGTGACTTGTGATAGGTATTTTTTCTGTTGTTGCCATTCTTGGATCCTGCTCTGAAAAACTATGACTTTTTTTTTGTTTCTTTCTTTCTATTTGGACACTGAACACACTGAATGGACAAACTGAAACACACACAACTGTCATTTTATTAGCTTAAAACTCAGAGCTAATATGAGTTTTCATATTCTTCTTATACAGTGAAGAAAGAGCACTGTTACACCACATACTGATCTATATAGAGATTGAAAGAAAATTCTACCATACCTGCTTGCCTTAGATGTAACTAGTTTGGCAGAAGGCTTTTCCAACAAATCCAAACAGAGCATGTTTTCTCAAATTTATTCCAGACTTTGGTCTTCCAAACATAGGAAAGATCTTATCTGACAAAAATGTACATGTAGTTCAAGCACTTAAAATATATTAATAAAAGTAAATTAATCTGTTTTTTTTAACTGCTGACAATAAAAAAGAATCTGGCTCTGAAAAATCTGCCTTCATTTCTACCTATGACAGCTATACATTTAAAATCATTTTTTGTGTAATTTTTCCAAATCGGGTACATATTTTGTTACCTATGAAAAGACAAAGAGAAGATTGTATTTGAAAACATAATGTAGTAATTTAGGAGTTTATTCACAGAACTGACATTATTTGAAGAGCTGTCACACTTAGCTTTCCAATTACAAAAATCTCCTGCTCTTGCCATGAGAAATCACTGCTGTTGGAAACCAAATCTGTTTCTGGTCCAGGACTAAGTTTTGTCTAACCTGGGTAAGTTTCAGTACCATTTTCATGCAGGAAGGAAAACATCATTCTAGGAAATTTATTTAAGGTGTGAGGCTGTTTGAGGATATTTAAGGGCATTGAATGTCAAATGAATCTTAGGAGAGATGGAATAGTGAGCATAGAACAGGTTAGCAAGTCCAAGGTATATGATAAATACATTATTTCATGTGGTTCTGAAATTTCTTACATGTATTTTATAATAGAACATGTGCTGTCTACTTGCACATGTGCAGAATATATTTTTAGGCAATGAATGTTTGCTTTATCTTTTATCTTTCACGCGTTTTTCATATCCAAGTTATCTTACTCTCCTCCAGCTGTGAATATATCTTATGCTACATTTTTGTACCCCAGTCACCTTGACAAGCATCTGTGATATTCCTGCAAAATGAATGTTGTAATGACTCAAAGAATAGGAAATCACTGCACAGACGAAGGTATCATTGAATTAACCCCTTAATGTATGCCTTTCAAAGTTTTATGTAGTTTTTATACATACATCAGTACTTTGCACAATGAAGAACGCAGAAAACAGCCCAATGCTATTGTCAGTCAATATTCCATTAAAAAGAATCTGTACTGAAGCTTTTCTATACTGCAGAATCACTGTATTATTTTGTATGGCACAATTTTCATGAGGTAGCTCTGTGAAACTGAAATTCAAGATAAGCATATGCATATATATACACTACTTCTGTGATACATGAACTAGAGCTGGTAGAATTCATTGAGTAAAAAACAGATACTTAGGAAACAGTAATCAATTTTATTTTGCAATATTTAGTGAACTGGGTGATGGTCACTGAAGCCATTAAATATTATGTTAGAAACTGTAAGACTGAAAGGATTGAAGTCTGAAGAAAAATAAATGTGGTTCCTTTCTTTCAAAAGGGAAAGTGAAGTAAAGGGAAGTGAAAAAATTACAGATTCATCATTCCAACTTCAGAACCCAAAGTAGGAAATGGGAGGAAATTGAAAAAAAAACCTTGTAGAAAAAGCTTCAAAGATAGCAACGGATGAATAGGGACACATAGAGATTGATCAAAAAAAGGGATTCAAAACCACTCAAGTTTCTCAAAGTGTAGCAGGCCTTTTTCACAAACAAATAGAAGAAATAGTTGATAACAAATGTCTTGACTTTAGTAAGAATTTTTAACCCTGTCTTCCTTGATGTTTTCTCATACAGACTGGGAGTGCTTGGTCTCTTTATATAAATTATTGTGTGTTTGACAACATGTCTGGAAAATTACAACAATGTTAAAATTTAAACATACATTGCATAGGCTACATGTCCTGGATCTGGACCTATTCAGTGTTTTATGAATGCATGTGTGGTGTAATGGTAAAAATATGCTTATTTAATTCTGTGGTGGGTTGACCTTGTTTGAATGTCAGATGCCCACCAAACTGTTCTATCACCCCCCACCTCAATAGGATGGAGGAAGAAAAATACAATGAAAGGCTGGTGGGTTGAAAAAAGGAGGGGAGATCACTGAGCTAGTACTGTCATGGTCAAAACAGACTTGGCTTGGCCAAATTAGTTTAATTTATTGCCAATGAAATCAGAGTACAGCAATAAGAAATACAACTAAATCTTAAAACATCTTCCCCTACCCTTCCCTTCTTCATAGGCTCAACTTCACTCACCATTTCTCTACCCTCTCCCCCAGAGCTGCACAGGGGGACAGGGAATGGAGGTTGCAGTCAGTCCATAACATGTTGTCTCTGCTGCTCCTTCCCCCCTCACAGTCTTCTCCTGCTCTAATGTGGGGTCCCACAAACTTCTCCAATGTAGTCCTTCCCATGGACTGCAGTCCTTCACAAACCACTCCAGTGCAGGTGCCTTCCACATGGTGCAGTCCTTCAGAACAGACTGCTCCAGTGTGGGTCCCTCACAGGGTCACAGTTCATGCCAACAAACCTGGTCCAGCGTGGGGTCCTCTCTCCATGGGGTCACAGGTCTTGTCAGGATCCTGCTCCATCATTGATTTCCCATAGGGTCACAGCCTCCTTTGAACAACCACCTGCTTCTGTGTGGGTTCCTCCACAGAGTGCAGTTGGGTATCTGTTCCACCGTGGAGTTCCATGGGCTGTGGGGGAACAGCCTGGTCACCATTGTTTTCACCGCTGTCTAAAGGAGAATCTCTGCTCTGGTACCTGGACCACCTCCTCTCCTTCCTTTTTCACTAACCTTGGTGTCTATAGAGTTGTTTCTCTCACATACTCTCTCGTCTCTGTGTCTGCAGGTTGTTGTGAAGGTTTTTTCCCCATTCTTAGATATGTTATCCCAGAGATGCTACCACCATCACGACTTTGCTCGGCCTTGGCCAAAAATATTTCTGTCTTGGAGCTGGCTGGCCTTGGCTCTATCAGACATAGGGAAAGCTTCTAGCAGCTTTTCACAGAAGTCACCCCTGTAGCCCCCTACTACCAAAGCCTTGCTGCAGAAGTCCAATAAAATTCAAAGGTAACAATACAGATATGCCAAAGAATGGAATAGCAGTGTAAGGTAATCCTGAAAAATATGAGAACTGGTCTGAAAAAGTAGAATCCAATTCATGAAGCCATCCATAATTAAGTTATTGAGAGTAACTTCATGAATTGTACAGTCTTAATGAATCAAAAAAGTTAACTCCCTAACACAGACTCAGGCAGGATCTGCAATCACTGATTAAATAGCATGGAGAAATATATTTAAGAACAACAATGGATCAGAAGTTGTGTAAGAGTAAGCCATGTGAAATTGCTTCAGCAAAAGCAAATATTACCCTGGGATGCTTTGAAAAGAACATAGGTTGGATTGTTAAGAAATACCTCCAGTGTATTCAGCAAAGCTTCTGCTGGCACTTTGCTACTCTGTGCTTGAAAGGTGTTGAGAACTACATGACACCACTGCAGAATAAAACAGGTAGACATGGAAGGATTTTAGAAAGCATGCAAGAAGATAATTAATTAAGTAGGTTGTTACAGCTCCAAGTAAAGCAAGGAAAGATCCTATGTCTGCAAGAACTTGAATCATTAAGATAAGTTGTTCTGGGAGGTTGTGAAGGGTCTGGCACTAGGAATCAAATAAAAAACAGGCTGGACAAATGCCCAGTAGGAATGCCATGGATCTAGATTCATTCAGTAGGTTGAGCAGATGTAAGACATTATATTCCCAAGAGGACTCCCATGCTTGATTATTTGATATAACACAGTCTTCTGCATATATTCTAAAAGCATGAGAGAAGCTTTGGTGTTATGACTAGGTGATGGCAGAAGCTGAAAAGTCATGCAGCCAGAGTTAAATGCTAATAATCCAGTTCCTCTCTCACCATCTGTGCTGATTTACAGAAGCATCTACTCAAAATATTTTATAATGCTTGAAGAAAAAAAAATCCACTTTTAAAATATTATACAGTTCCAGAATAACAAAAAAAAAAACACATATAATCAGTGCTAATTACATATTCTTAATATGTGTGTGTAGATGTTTCATGTTTCTCGTAAAGGTTTGTTTCTCAGATCAGCTGCAGGTAACTTGGGTAATTTCATTGTGAATAAGTAACATTCACATGAGTAATACATAACCAAAATTAAATGCTCAAGTGTAATTTAAAAGGAACATCTTAAATTTTGACAAATCACAATGTATTCAAAGGCAGCTTGTAAACAGAATTTTTAAAAGACTGGGAATTCTTGAGACAGGATTATGTTGACAAATGAGAAGTCCTTTTTTCCAAAACTTGATACATTTTTGATTACAATAATGATAAATAAATGTGAGACAGATCTTGAAATCTCTTCTGCAGTCAATACAGCCTCTGATTCAGTATAATTGGTAAAGGATTGCAGATAACTGCAAGTTATCAAGGAGAAACAGAATCAGCTGCCACACGTACATTGTCAGAAAGAAGAGAATATAAATCTGCATATCACAGAATTCCAAAGAGGGTTTAAAATTATACTTCTGTTAGAATGCTCACTGGATAGTTTGTTAATGTAAGACAAGCACCAATCAGGAATTCATTCCAACCAGCACCTTGTTCAGATTATCAGATCAAACTGAAGCTATATTGAAATTCAATGTGGTTAACAGTTGCATTAACACAATTATAAGAAGGGGTTATTTTAAAATGTCTGCTTGATTTTAAGGTGTTATAAAATCATTGTCAGCACTTCCCAGAGTTGTTAAGTTCATGACTGTGATCAACCATTTCAAAGTAGATCAAAGATTAATATCAAAACTCATCAGAAGTCTGGATTCAGCCATGAAAATTGTAGTTACATAATGGTAATGATTAGCAATGACATAGGGTTTAAGGTCCCTAAGCTGTGATGAGGCAACACTTATTATGAACACAGTCACTACAGAGATATTTTGCTTTGGAAACTGGAGAAATCACTGGAAATGCTCAAAGCCTTGTAAAGATAACCTCACTGCACCAAAATCAGATAATCTAATCTACAGTTTCATTTCCATTCTGGAACTTACATGTTCCCACAAAATGTGCAAAAGAAATACAGGTGAAATGTATATGCTCATAGTTCAGTATACACTGTCCTATAAATGTACCTTTCTGTTTAACTTAAGCAGCTCAATGGTTTGGAAAGCATTTCAGTAGGCTTAGTGTTGTACATTAGCCAGTAAGGTTTCACACCTAACAAGGAAAGACATGCTCTTTTTTTTCAAGGATGGTATTATAACCACTTTTGTTAACACAGAAAAAAACCCCAACAAAACAAACAAAAACCAAAACAAACAACAAACCTATTTCCTTTTGGGAATTCTATAAAGGAGCAAATAAACAGAAGTTGTCCCCCTGACTGGAATGAGAATAGCCTTTGCCATCATTTACAGTAGATGAGTACATTGCAATGAATTATGATGAACTGCTTAAGTGTTGTCTTCTAGTTTCTTTCTGATGGACAAACTAATAGCCAAGGAACAGAAACAACTAACCAACCTTTTTCTCCTCTTCTCAATGAAACCCTGAGGGTTTTACCTCCGTAATATCTACACATACACACAGGCATGCTTGCACACCCACTCCCAAGCAGGCATTAGTGACATGCCTGAATTCTGTTTCCTGAGATAAGTACTCATAGATCAGAGTTAAACCCACCTGTTTAAGGACATTTTGGCTCACAAGGTTGAAAACAATGAAGTGCAGTTTACACTGAATGGATTTGGTTTAAATTTTCAGGGTTGCCTACAGGTATTTTGTGTAATTCCAGGAAACTACTCTAATTAATGCTGAAAAAACCTGCGTTTCAAATCCTCCTTTTCACCTCTTTATTACTTTGGAAAATAAGAAAGAAAATGCACCTCTTTCCTATATCTGAAAAATGTTTTTTTTGAATCAGAGTTTCTCAGTTTTGGTGCAGATGAAAGACAATGTTGGATCTAGTAGCTAAAAAATCATGAAGTACGTTTTTTTTTGTCCCAGTACATGCTACATAGTTCCTAACTGCTTCTCTGGAAGGGATGATGTCTTCTGTATGCCATGTAATAGATCTGCTCATGCAGACATCTGCCCAGTCTGCTTTTAAAAGTTTAAAACTAAGTTTAAAGTTTTAAAGTTTTAAAAGTTTAAAACTATTCTGGTGTTATTTCCCACAGGGGACTAGAACAGCTAACATGCTGCAAAGACTGTCTTTACAGTTACAGTTTCTGTTCACCAGCCCATCCAAAAGTGGTCATCTGTTCACTAGCCCATCCCTAGAAATTCTGGAAAGAATAAGAATTGGAGGAGCTCATCATTTTTTTAATAGCCTATTTGGAACTCTCCAACTTCCCAGTGAGAGCTGAAGCACCATCTTTCTACAAGACAGAGTACAAAACCATAAAAATTACTGTCATATCAACTCTACCCTTCTAAAAATCTGATTTTTTGCGAGTTTGTTGTTCCTGAACATGAACACAGATACTTACAGGGGTTTGATTCATTGAGAAAAGGCTATATGAACATTTGATTTTATATTTTAATCAAGATACCTGTTTATTTTTCTGAAAACTGGCTCAATAGCCTGAACTGTCATTCATCTCAGCATAATGAGAATACAGTATGTTATTTTCACATGTCGATGTGAAATATCAAAACATTCTTAAACACAAAAAAGAGCTATATGCCTTAAAGCACAGTATAGTAGCTAAAAGTGTTATACATACTTTATTCACAAAAATATACAAAACTGCAATTCCACCACAGTATGTAATTAAATTAACTTCTGAGGAGGAACTATTTGGGTACACAGTCAGCCAGTTCCCCACCCACTGTACAAACAACTTGTCAAGGCCATAACAAGTCAGTTTCTCCAGGAGGAGGCTGTGGGGACTGTGTCAGAAGCCTTGAAAAGCTCCAGGTAGATGATGTCCACCACTTGCCCTGCATCAACCGAGCGGGTTACTTTGTCTTAGAAGGCCATAAGATTTGTCAAGCACGATTTGCCCCTGCTAAATCCATGTTGTTTTTTCCCAATCACGTGCCAACTGCCAGTTCATCACCCCTCTAAATACTGAGTAATTCGCATGACTGCTGGGATGGTGAAATAATCTCAGAGGATGAGGAGCCAGCAATATGAGGTATTTATAGATGGGTGTGATGACAGGTTTTAACAAGCTGTATATATATATGTTCTGAGGAGGAGCCTACCCAAAAGTCCTGCTCAGGTAAGTGATACTTTGATGACATCTGCCCGGCTTTAATATAAAAAAATTTTGGTACGCAAAGGGAAAACAAGGGAAAGTACAGACAACTGTGATGGGAAAGGGTCACCTAAAATCTCTGGACTACACTTGCCCTGTTGTAATTGTTAAGTATTACATGGAGGGAAGCAAAGAAGTACAGTTGACTATTAATAGCGTTACAGTCTTGCAAGAAGTTACATCCTTGGAATGTCTAATGATGAAGGTAACATCTATTAATTCACTTTAGTAATGCAGAAAGTCAAAGAGAGTGGCCCAGGATTATGTGACCAATGAGGACTTTTGTGCCTCCTGCAAACCATCTACATTTGAAAGGAAATAATTAGGAACACAATAGCATTTCAGGGTAACAAATCCATGGATGTCCTGCACTGTGTTGAAGGCTAACCACAAGGCTGAATCAATGCATGAGGAAGATGGTCTGCTAGCCTGAGCTTGAGAGTATCAGATGACTGGGGTCAGGGTCTAATTTCCCTAAGTCCCTGGTGCGGTTGTGGCTGAACTTAGGACACTGATAGTTTGAATGTGCTTTGTACAGAGCATGCATGTTTGTGTGTCTTTGAGAGGGAGGGTAGAAATCACAACTGGCTTGCTATTCCAGTTCTCTATTTATTAGAGAATAAATTTCAGATTTTATGCAACTGAGATCTCTTCTTGCAGATTCTCCAGCCTCAATTTCTCTGTGACAATACCTGTGATGTTTGTGTCTATAAGTGCTTTCTAATATTGCTCCATTTTAGATAGCAGAAGACCATTAAGAAGACAGATGAAAAATCAAGGACTGTCCTCTTCAGATTTACTTTTTAATTCTGCTATTTTTATAATGCCTCCATTCCTTCTGCCTAACTAGTTGTATTACCCCCTTCTACCAAAGTAAATATCCGTACCATTCTTTTCCCCACCAGAAAAAAAGCCCATCTTTTTTTCTTCTTCCCTTCATCCATTTCTTTCTACCCCACTGCTTACATTTAATTTTTTTCCTGAGTAGTCAATAGTCATAGGATCACAGAATCATGGAATGCCAGGTTGGAAGGGACCTCAAGGACCATCTGATCCAACCTTTCTAGGTACTACGATAGATTGTAGGAGATGGCTCAGCACCCTGTCAAGCTGAGACTTAAAACTGTCCAATGTGGGGGAATCTAGCACTTCCCTTGGGAGACTATTCCAATGTTTGACCGTCCTCGCCTCTTGTGTCCAATCAGAATCTCCAACTTGTGCCCATTACCCCTTGTTTTTCCATGTGACTCCTTGTAAATAGGGAGTCACCATCTTCTTGGTATCCACCCTTTAAGTACTGGAACATGGTAATAAGGTCTCCCCAAAACCTTCTTTTCTCAAGGCTGAACAAACCCAGTTTTTGCAGCCTCTCCTCATATGGCAGGTCCTCCAGTTCTCTGATCATCCAGCCTGTCTACATCCGTCTTGTGTAGCAGGGACCAAAACTGGATGCCATATTCCAGGTGTGGTCTGACAAGTGCTGAGTAGAGCAGAATGATGACCTCTTTATCTCTGTTGGTTATGCCCTTGTTGCAGTCCAGCATCCTGTTGCATTTCCTTGCCCCTGCAGCACATTGTCCACTCACGTTGAGCCTGTTATCCACCAAGACCCCCAGGGCCCTTTCCACAGGGC
The DNA here is from genome assembly GCA_020745705.1 of Hemiprocne comata. Classification (NCBI taxonomy): domain Eukaryota; kingdom Metazoa; phylum Chordata; class Aves; order Apodiformes; family Apodidae; genus Hemiprocne; species Hemiprocne comata. The sequence goes on along the minus strand of CM036616.1, from coordinate 68,453,590 downwards.
TGCTCTGCAGCTGGGTGGATCCCAGTCTGAACTGCACTCCTGGATTTTGTGTTTCTAAGTGCAAGACCTTACCCTTCTCCCCATTGAACTACTTAAGGTTCCTCCTAGCCCACTTCTCCAGCCTGCTCATGTCATCCTCCTGGAGGGTGGCTCTCCCTTCTGGAGTGTCAGCCTCTCCACTCATCTTGGTGTTGTCTGCAATCTTCATCAGGGTGCTCTTGATCCCAACATCCAGGTCACTTACAAAGCTGTTTAACAGCATTGGGCCCAATATCGATCCCTGGGGGACCCCACTTGTGACCGGTTGCCAGTCTGAGAAGGAACGATTTACTACCACCTTCTGTGTATGGTCTGTCAGCCAGTTCCCCACCCACTGTACAAACAACTTGTCAAGGCCATAACGAGTCAGTTTCTCCAGGAGGAGGCTGCGGGGGACTGTGTCAGAAGCCTTGAAAAGCTCCAGGTAGATGATGTCCACCACTTGCCCTGCATCAACCGAGCGGGTTACTTTGTCTTAGAAGGCCATAAGATTTGTCAAGCACGATTTGCCCCTGCTAAATCCATGTTGTTTTTTCCCAGTCACGTGCTTCAATTGACTTGTGACAATCCCCAGGAGGATTTGCTCCATGACCTTTCCAGGGACTGAAGTGAGGTTAATGGGTCTGTAATTACTTGGGTCCTCCTTGGAACCCTTCTTATAGATGGGGGTGACATTAGCCTTCCTCCAGTCCTCAGGGACATCTCCCGATCTCCACGACTTGTCAAAGATTACAGAGTGGCTTTGCTACAACGTCAGCCAGGTCTCTCAGCACCCTAGGGTGGATGGCATCGGGGCCCATAGATTTGTATGGGTCAAGCTCTGTTAATAGTTGATGTGTTTGCTGAATTGCTCAAAAGGAATAAAGTGTTAAAAAACATTCCTTCTGAGTGCCATTATCTGGCTTTCTATTCTAATTTTTGTCCTCAGTGCTTTCTTCCCTTGCTTCCCAGTCCTCCCACCTTCCGCCTTCCTCCAAATTGAGGTACCAAGATGAGTTTCCATAATTAGCCAGATAGCCTCCTTCCTGCCAAGACAGTGATAAAAAAAAGATAAATGTCTACACTTAATGCATGCTTGTTTTTCTGGGAACACAAGGTTTGCCAAAATTCAGGAATGACTGGAAGGACTGCGGGGAAAATAATATTATGGGAAATATTAGTCTTTTTACTTTGTATACATTTAAAAACAGATGACTTTCCCATTATTTCATAGCTGTAACTGAACTTCTCTGGGTTACCTCATACCTTTAATGTTTGTCCAGAATTTTTTCTATTTTCCTCACAAAACAGAGAAGCAGAAGCCCCATGTTTATGGCTGGCAAGCACTTTTGTCACTTTCAGCTTAAGCATAAGGACCAGCCAGGCCAGATCCAACAGTTTTTAAAGGTGTTCATCTTGGAAGTAATTTCCATTGGCTTCAAAGGGAACTCCAAATATTTAGTGTACTTCACACATTTAGGTCAAAGGCTACACGAATAGTTTGTATAGGGAGATTTGCATGTTCACAGTATAGTCAAAGAGACTGTGTAGCAATTATGCAAGTCCCTCTCCTCTGGTCAACTAAAAATTATTGTAAGACAATCAGAATACCTGGATTTTCACATTGTAAGACAGTAAACGGTGTTTATATAATAACAGAGTGCAGGAAAATACATAACAGGAAAAAAATATGCAGTTATATATCATTATACTAACTGTACAGCAATCTGGAGTTTATAACTCCATTTCAGTATAACATCCAATGAGCACTTAGTTTCATCATAGCCTATAAAGTATGCATTTTCCACCCCAAATTATAGGAATTTTGGCAGAAAAAGAGGCATTAGCTTCCACCTCAAGCTGTCAGAGTTTGTTTTTTAAAAAATCAAATAATTCCCTTCTATGATAAGTCACAAGAGACAAATCTGGAAACATACAAGGCCAAGTCTGATTTAACTTACACCCTTTTCAACCCCATTAACTTCAGTGGTATTGGCCAGAGTTGTGAGTTAACTTGGAATTTAGCCCATGGAAATAACTCTGTTTCCAACATGTTTTTCTGTTTTATTTTTACTATGTATGCTACAGCATTTTAAGACAATAATTGTTTATCTGATAAATATTTGAATTACACAATTTAAGAATCTAAACAGAAATTACCCAGTTAATTTCATTTAGATTCTGGGATTCAAACATGAGGCCACACTCCTTTTCAAAAGTGGCTTCATTGAATAACTCTTAATTAAATAACTCTTGATGAAATAACAGTAACAGGAGGCTGTCAAAAGCAGGAATGTTCTCAGACTCACAGAATAACAGGATCACAAAATCACCAAGGCTGGAAAAGAACTTTAAGATCATCAAGTTCAGCCTATGATCTAACACCACCACATGAGTTAGACCATGGCACTAAGTACCACATCCAGTCTTTCCTTGAACCCACACAGGGACGGTGCCTCCACCACTTCTCTGGGAAGTCCATTCCAATGTCTAATCACCCTCTCTGTGAGGAAGTGCTTCCTAATATCCAACCTAAACTTCCCCTGGTGCAGCTTGAGGCTGTGCCCTCTTGTCCTGTCACTGGTTGCCTGGGAGAAGAGTCCAGCCCCCACCTGACTACAACCTCCCTTCAGGTACTTGAAGACAGTGATAAGACCCCCCCTGAGTCTCCTCTTCTCCAGGCTAAACAAAACCAGCTCCCTCAGCCTAACCCTATAAGACTTTCCCTCTGGTCCATGCTGGTCATATTTGCTGTTTCCATAGGATTCCCCAGGAACCACACAGGCCAATTGAACACCACAACTTTTGTCTTGTCCTTCAGTTTATTTGCTGCACCCCAGTGCTGAATGAGCAACTGCAACAGCCTAAGACAGAAAGTGTTGTTCCCAGTGTAATGAGATATTTGATAAACAATATTCTGAAGTGGTTTGGGCCACTATTTATAATATTATTATATAGTACATAAAAAAATATTTTGGCAGATATCTCTCAGATATTAGGAGTGTGAAAGAACCTCTTTTTGTTTTCACTGATGTATGAATTTGTCTACAAAACAACACTATATTATGGGATGATTGGTGAAAGTGTGTCCTGGTCTGAGCCAGGATAGAACCAATTTTCTTTCTAGTAATTTAACTCTCATTTAAGTTTCCTCTAAGTAGCTGCAGTTGCTGAAATTAACAGCATATATGCTGTCAGTGTCTGCTTCTAGGACTGGTAACGCTCAATGTTTTAGTTATGGCTAGAGAATGGTACGCAGAACCAAGGCTGCTGCTTGAATCTGAGAAAACATCTTATGCTATTAATTTCATTGCCAACCCAGCATTAACCCATGATGAGGTGATTTACAAATTCACCCTTTGAGGGAAGATACAAGATTAACAGAACCTTTAATGTGGAATGCCGCTATCATGCCGAGTCTGTACCACGGTAATTCCCCAGGCAACCCTAGTTGTTATCAACATCAGAGGAGCTTGATGTGCTGACTCTAAGGACACCAGCAAGGAGGGTAGAGTGGAGACACCATGGCCAAGCTTTGTGGTAAACATGGGGGCCTGAATGTACTACGGAAATGATAGGATGCACATTTGGAGACTTCATGGCTGGACTTTCTAATAGCATGGGGATCTGAAGGTCCCCTAGAACTGACAAGTTGCATATTGGATATCCTTGACCAAAAAGCTGTCATTTTTTTGACAAACAACTGTCCTTTAGTGAACTTTGCTTATTATAATATCATTTTAATACTAAAACACACCTCTATCCCAAAAGCTACCTTCCTCCTGGAGGGAGACCACTGCTCAGTGAGCATGTGCTCTGAATTTTCTGTAGTCGATACCTTTAAAAGCAAAGTGAGAAAATTTTACACCAACCATGACAAAGGTATGTACGACTAGAGTCCCTCAAGCTCCACCTGTGAGATAACAACCCTATAAAAATGGCCTAAGAGAAGGATGCTAGGGAAGATACCGTCGATGTCAGGGAACATACCATTACTAGGCCTTTGCCAGGGTTACTCTTGACTTCTGGGATCTTGACTGATCCCTCCCTGCTGGGGATGCTTTTGGGTAAGATTCGAACACTCAGTTATGCTGAGTGTACCGTGGGAAACTTGGAAACCTCCCTAGAACTCCCTTTTCCCTTTACTTTTTCCTTTTATTTTTTTCTTTTCTCTTTTTTCTTATCAATTTACGTGTTAGTAGCCAGGCTGTGTTACTCACATTCTTGGTATTTGCACCTGCTTTGTAGACAGCTAATTTATCACCAGCAATGCAATGAACTTGTGCATCGGTTGCTTCAATTAATTGCATTATTGTTTGACTTAACAAGGAATGTTGTCCCTGAATGCAGACCAGACCTTTGAGTGTGGCCATGCTAGTTCAGGTGATGTGTGGCTAGGCAGGTGGAATAATGTTAGTAACACATCTGGACCTGTGATAATCCACCATAGGTGTTGTGTGCAACCGGACTACTAATGCTGATTTGGGCATCACTCAGAAACTAAGCCAAGCTGCCCCAATTCCCTCTGATATCTGAGGATTGGCTGAAATGTGAGGGGGTTTAGTTTCTGCCAAATTGTTTTAGCCCTTTTTGTAACATGACACATATTGACCTGAGCTGAAATTCCAGAACTCACCTGGTCTTTCAATTCTTCCTCTCCAGAAGTTAACTGAGCTACAGACATAAATTAATAAAATAATCCTTTGCAAATTGCAGAGAACCAAGTCCAATAGGACAGGCCCAGCCAGCATGGGTTCATGAATTGGTCACCCATGACAATGTGGCCCACTTAGTGGATGAGGAAAAGTCTGTGGATGCTGTCTACTTAGACTTCCGTAAAACCTCTGACGTTGCTGTTTCCCACAGCATTCTCCTGGAGAAACTGGCTGCTCATGGCTTGGACAGGTGTACACTTAGCTGGGTAAAAAAACTGGCTGAAAGGCAGAGCCTGGTGAATGGAGGTAAATCCACCTGGTGGCCGGTGACAAGTGGTGTTCCCCAAGGCTCAGTGTTGGGGCCAGTTCTCTTTAATACCTTTAGCAAAGATCTGGATGAGGGGATCCAGGGCACCCTCAGTAAGTTTGTAGATGACCCTAAGTCAGGCCGGAGTGCTGATCTGCTAGAGGGTAGGAAGGCTCTGCACAGGGACCTGGACAGGCTGGATTGATGGGCCAAGGCCAAATTACATGAGGTTCAACAAGGCCAAGGGCCGGGTCCTGCACTTGGGTTACAACAACCCCAGCAACACTACAGGCTTGGGGAAAAGTGGCCAGAAAACTGGCCAGCAAATAAAGACTCGAAGGCGCTGGTCAACAGCTGACTGAATATGAGCCAGCAATGTGCCCAGGTGGCCAAGAAGGCCAACAGCATCCTGGTTTGTATCAGAAATATTGTGGCCTGCAGTAGTAGGGAAGTGACCCTGTACTTGGCACTGGTGAAGCTGCTCCTCAAGTGATGAGTTCAGTTTTCGGGTCCTCACTACATGAAGGACATTGAGTTGCTAGAGTGAGTCCAGAGAAGGGCAAGAAAGTTGGTGTAGGGTCTGGAGAAAAAGTTCTATGAAGGAACTGGGTTTGTTTAGTCCAGAGAAAAGGAGGCTGAGGGGAGACCTTATTGCTCCCTGCAACTACCTGAAACAAGGTTGTAGCAAGGCAGATGTTGGTCTCTTCTCCCAAGTAACAAGTGATAGGTAGAGAGAAAGTGACCTGAAGTTGCACCAGGGGAGGTTTAAATTGGATAATAGGATCTTCTTCATTGAAAGAGTCAGCAAGCACTTGAACAAGCTGACAAGGGAGGTGGCCGAATCACCATCCCTGTAGGTGTTTTAAAGCCTTGTAGGTTTGGTGCTTAGAGAAATGGTTTAGCACTGGACTTGGTAGAGTTAAGCTAATGGTTGGACTTCATGAGCTTAAAGGTCTTTTCCAACCAAAGCTATTCTATGATTTTAAGATTCTAAGATTTGTGCAGCCATTTGCTTTTTATTTATCAACAACCTAAAAGACCTCTAAGCCTATTACTGCCTCTTTTCAACATTTGCAAAAAGCGACCTTTTTAATCCACTGTGGAAGTCACAGCCTACAAATTCTTCACCTGTTCCTTGGAGTTGGGCACACTGTAACTATAATAAACTGAGTCCCTTTACCTCAGGGTTTCCTCGAAGTTTATAATCCTATTATGTTCTTTACTCAGCAAATTTATTTGGTTTGAATAATCTTTTTGCTGCCTCCAGTGTTTTGAAGGTAGTGGGAGAACTTTGTTAATCATATATCCTCAAACAGATACCTACCCAAATTACTTTATAACATCACTGAAATTAGATGACAACTAGCAGCATAAATAGACTGAATGTTGGATTAACTGAAAATAGATTTGAGACCTAGATTTTAGTACAGTTTAAGTTATCTTAGTTTCTCAGGACAGAGGTTCTTAAACATTGATTTATTCTATGTCATGTAAGTAATCAAGCACATCTAGTATATCCTATGGAAGTTTTTCACAGATCGTAGATTTTTGTTCATAATTGCATATACCTCAGCAGGTATGTGAAGAAAGACATCACACTTTGTACATTGTAGATTTCAAATTATTTGGAGAAAACTGTTGTTTCAAACTTCTAATTTGCGACTACTTCCTGCAAAATTATTTCATATCATCCAGATTATTTGATTTTCAGGAAGAGATAATCAGTTCTGCTTCTGGAAATTACCAATGTATGAAAAAAATTTCAATACCAAAAATATCTGTCAATGCTTGAAAACATGACAAAAAACTTGAGAAGCTCATTTTTTTTTTTAGTTTAAGAGTTACAGGGTTTATAGATGCACACAATAAAGAACTCTTCCTAAGTATTGTCTTCTTTTCACTTCATAGAAATGTCTGAATATTTTTCAGAGAATGTAGAAATTAAGAAAAAGTCTAAACTGTCTTGTACTGTGCTAGGTTTAAACAGTCTAAAAAATATCTTGTTCTAATGTTAGAAAGTCTTAAGGTGTTCTGTCTTCTGTTTCAGATGTCTTACATGAACAAAGGAAAAAACAATGATAGGTGGATGTTGGGCTGAGTGACAGAATTTTACCTGAGAAACATAATATGTTAAACCATCAAAAATTTTCTAAAAACTTTTTGCATATATTTTTACTTTTAACAGTGGATTAGTAACAAATCTTGCTGCAAAAAGCGATCATTGATGTTACTGCCTTTAGGCTTATATAGGAGACTAAGGGAAAACTTGCCTACAGAGATGTTTGGGCAAGAGGCCCACTAGTGCATTTTCTTCATATAGATACATAATAAAAAGTATAGATATATATGTATAGTATATATGTATATAGATACATACATTAAAAGTAATCAAAATACTAGTGCCATGCCAATGAGACTTACTGTTAATTTTGCTGCTGCTCAATACTCTGGAAAGGCAATGCATTACATCTCAGATTAGACAGCTTGGGTGCAGCAATATGGGATTTCCCAGTGGTCTTCAATTTCTAGTCCATCAGGAATTGTCAGCAAGTCCTTTATGGCAATGAATCAGAGCAACACCCTTATGCCAACAAAATGCTTACTGAGTTGGAGATGCAAAGACTTGTCTAGGGTGAAAAAAGCAATTCAGATAAATCCATTTATAGGGGAAAACTTGTTCTGGTGTAACAAACCCACACAAGGTCCCACAGTGCAGTTAAATCTCACTTGAATGAAATTTTAGCATGCATTCCCTGTGCAGCTAGGGTAGGAATGCATCTGTTATGGTCAAAAGAAAAATGCAGAAAAGTGAAAGGTCCACAGAAAACAAATGAAAATTAATTAAAAGAAAACCAGGCTCTGTGAGTCCTTCTTCGTCTGTCCAGATTTTCTCCCTAGATACTTCTGTACAGCCATGAGAGTCCAGGGAAACTGGCTCAAGAGGACAATGCTTTAAGCCCAGTAAAAAATTATAAGACAGTTTTATGTACCTACCTAATTATGCAGTAAATGAGCTACAGAATAAAACAATACAGATAGAACATCAAGTATTTGTGTACTACTGTAGTATAAAATTTATGTAAGAGATTATTATGTGAACAAAGAAAGAAAATTAAAAAATAAAAATGAACAATTTTTTCAAAAATCAAAGTATGGATTATTCTAAAGAAACACTAACAAACAAATTACATATTGGGACAAAATTTTACAAAATAAATCTAAATACAAGTAAGTTTCAAGAAGATTTTGAGTATCTGCAAGTGAGAAACTCTATAAATATAAAATAAAGGGCAAGAAACACAATCAGGATGCCATACCCCTCTTTTATTACCTTAATTAATAACATAAATATCTCAAGTTACATTAGGTAACTACATATGACCTGCAAAAGATATCCAAAGAGACTGTGGAATCTCCTCAGAGACATTTGACAGTACAAGGACCTGAGCAACCTGACTGTGCCTTCAGTTAAATTTGATTTGTGCACAGACAAGGCTAGATGAACTTCCAGGACCCCTTCCAACCCTAAGTATTCTATAAGCTGAAGGGACAGGTTCAAAATGTGTTAGGAAATGGGATAACATCTTGCTGGCTACTATGCACTCGTGTGCTCCCCAGGGCTCATTTTTAGGGTCAGTTCTCTTCAATGTTTTCATTAGCCACCTGGACACAGGTGTTGAGTGCACAATAATTAAGTTTGCAGATAATATTAAATTACAAGGATCCATTGATTACCTTGAGGTCTTACAGAAAGATCTCAAAGATCACCAATTGCATGAAATTTAACAAGAACAAATGCTGGATTCCGCACATGGAACAGTGCAGTTCTGGATGCCACATAGATTGAGCAATGAGAGGCTGGAGCGCAGCCCTGCAGAAAGGGATCTGGGGGTTTTGGTTGATGGTAAGCTCAATATGAGGCAACAGTATGTCCTGGAAGCCGGAAGGGCCAACTGTATCCTGGTGTGCACTAAGTACATTAATCAACCAGTCAAAAGGAGTGATTGTCCCATTACACTTAGTACAGATGAAGCCTCACATCAAGTACTGTGCACAGTTCTGGGCTCCACAATACAAGGATGTTATACAATGTGTCCAAAGGAGGGCAACAAAGATGGTGAAAGGACCAGAGGGCATGACTTAGGAGGAGCAGCTGAGAATACTATGTTTGTTCAGCTTAGAGAAAAGGAACCCGAGGGGTGACTTCATTTCCAACCACAACTTCCTCATGAGGGGAAACAGAGTGAGAGGTGCTGATCTCTTCTCTCTGGTGTCTCATAATAGGATGCAAGGGAATAACTTAAAGCTGTGTCAAGGAAAGTTCGGATGAGACACAAGGAAAAATTTTGTCACTGAGAGAGTGGTCTGAGAGCACTGGAACTAGCTCCCTAGAGACGTGTTCATGGCCCCAAGCCTGTCAGTATTCAAGAAGTGTCTGGACAATGCTTTTCGAAATAAGATATATCTTTTAGGTTGACCTGTGTGGAGTCAGGAGTTCGACTCACTGACCCTCATGGGACGCTTCCAGCTCAGGATATTCTGTGATTCCACAGTTCTATGATTCTGTTCTGTTTTCAAGCTGCTATTCACACTGCCTGTGTAATATTTTGATTCATCTCAGCCTCACCTTCAGTGTTTTCTGGTATGATAAATCCTATTTACTCTCACCAAAGCTAAATTACCTTAAGCAACAGTAGGGCTCAGATTCTTATCTTATTCTGTCTTCAGTGGTTATCAAATAATATTCCCTCTGTTGTGTAACACTAAATACAAAACTGAGACCTGTCTGAAAAGCTATGGTATTAAATAATAGCCCTACATTTTGAGTGATGGTCCCTGATAAAGTATTTCACCCAGCCACTGTTTAATGCAAATGGAAAATTGCTACATTTCCATCTCTTTACTTGGTTGCAGGGAGCAGGTTTATCATGAAGTCCAGGTGCAAAACTGGGCTCCCATGGACGCTGCTGATGCATGCCTTCAGGCAAACATGATATCTAAACTTTGGCAGTGCTGTGCCACCAAATCTGAAGCTGGACCCCACCATTTCCAACCTTCCTTGCTGCACAGCAGTTTCTTGAAAGCAAAGCAGAACTTCTCCTGCATGCTGATTTTGAGTAGAAGTTGAGAACGGGCCCTTGGAGTCAACTAAGGAAATGCAGAGCTTCGCCTTGGACAGCTCAGCCTCTCCTCTTTCCTAAGGCTTCCTCAGTGATGCACATACTTCAGGGGAGTTTAGCTCACTTTGAGTCTCTGGTTTCCAGGAAGAGATTGGATGTCTGTTAAACAGAAAATATAAAAATAATCTGTTGTTCACTATTCAGTGTTGGACTGCACAACTGTTCTCACTGACAGATATGTAAAACAAGCATTTCAGGGCGCGGGCCAGGAGGTACTCTGTAACCCTGCCGTTGCAGTTTACCCAGGGATGTAAAAGTCAAACCAGGGTCCATGACTTAGGTTGTATCACAGGTTTAACATTCCATGAATCCTGCTCTCCCTTCCCCATCTCTACGATGTCACAACTGTAACAGCAGGAATAGCAGTGTCACTTGCTTAGCATAGTCCATAATTTTTATGAGGAAAGTGAGTTTTGTACGGTTTTCTCAAATTGAGGTTCATGCAGAATCCAGATATCTCATTTCCTGTGCATCCTATTAAAGATGTTAAAAACATCTGAAAAGCTTCAGTGTGCTCCTGCAGAGGTGATACTGGTCACATTCCTGTGACTGTGTATACTTACATATATGTAAATGCTTAATTAATAATTAAGGTAGCAATATATGGGGCTCAAACTGTGTTCCTACCTTTTATGGGATACGCATATTATGGTTTCCATTACAAACAGCTCCTTGGCAAAATACTTTTCAATAAATACTGCACCATGAAGCAGCTGCTGTATTTCATAGAACACTAAAGATATCATCACGTCGTACTATGCATAACACATACGCTAAAGTCCTTTATTGCTGTAACAGCCTCTGGGATTTTAGGAAAGAAAGGAACTACAAAAATAGAACTCAGCACTTAGAGTGTTGTATGATCACTTCAGAAAAAGTTGTAATGATTTAAATTTTATTTTATCCTTTAGCTGTATCTTACCTCCCTTCATATGGATCACTGTAACATATATTTTGAATGCTCATAGTCTGCAAAACAACCTAGGTTAATCTGAACCAGGCCATCACAGACAAGAATCTCCATTTGTTTAAGCTGGAGGTTCAGAAAATGAAAACTGCATTTTCCAGTAATTGTACAAAAATATATAATTACTGAGGAAAACTATTTTTCATCCTTGAGGGTAAATTTGTGCCACCTTAAATATACACTAGGACCACATCAGCTAAAAGAAATAGGTTTAAAAAATGGAGAATTTAAGGAGGGTTTGAAATTTATTTCAGTAAAGCCTGCTGAAGAGCCACCAGCAGCTAATGCATTATAATAATATGTTACTATATTCTTAAGACAGCAGTACTTAGAGAACTTTGATTGTTTATATAATTTAATTAGATTTTAAATCATTCTACATCACTTCTTCAGCCAAATTCTATGTCAGCATCCACATTGATATATATTCAATATGCACCTTATATTTTTATAATTACTAACAGAATTCAGCTACATTATCAGCTCCATAATAAAACACTCAGAGAGATAGTTCACATTCTTTCATTACACTAAATGAGCTAACTAGAGGAGTGTAAAACCAGTTAAAATATAGCTGAGTATACACAATTTGAATGCTTTTAATTACAGTGGGAATTAAAAGAAGATTCTCAGTAGAGGTAAGTCTTAACAGTCTCAGAGAAATTATATCTCAAACTTTATGAAACATAATACTTTATGAATTGCTATAATCAGAGACTTAAAGAACACACTAGGTAAGAATAATGTAAACATTTCATACATGAAGACTATGATCACCTTGTGTCTTGCATCAGTTAGGTACTTCATAGTTTGAATATAAATACTAGCATCTTACTTTTTTATTTAAGCCTTCTGTGAATGGTTAGATAACTAAAACCACTTAAAATTACCTCTAAAGTGTTTTCATCTAGAATATTACTTCAAAGTTCAACATGAATCAGGCAGTGTTAAAATGCAGTGGATATCAATCCAACACAAAAGATCAGGAAACCCGAAAACATTATTTAGGTTGAAAAAATGTTCAGATTTCTTAATTTTATGCCCCTAAACTAATCAGACTGTTCCCCTTACCCAAGACTGTTGTGCACATGTTTCTCAGAACACGTGATCAAAAAAATAGTATACAATTATCATAGAATAATAGAATGGCTAGGGTTGCAAGGCACCCCAGAGATCATTTAAATCCAACCCCCCTCTTGGAGCAGGACACCCTCCACTTGATCAGGTTGCTCAGAGCACCATCTAACCTGGCCTTGAACACCACCAGGGATGGGGCTTTCACCACTTCTCTGGGCAACCTGTTCTAGTGTCTCACCAACCTGACACTAAAGAATTTCTTCCTAATGTCTAACCTAAATCTCCCCTCTTCCAGTTTAAGCCCGTTACTCCTTGTCCTGTCACTACATGCCCTTGTAAAAAGTCCTTCCCCAGCTTTCTTGTAGGCCCCATTCAGATACTGGAAGGCTGCTATTAGGTCTCCTCAAAGCCTTCTCTTCTCTAGACTGAGCAATCCCAGCTTAGCTAGATGCTCTTCATAGGAGAGGTGCTCCAGCCCTTTGATCATTTTTGTGGCCCTTCTATGGACTCACTCCAGGAGCTCTATGTCCTTCTTATGATGGGGGCTCCAAAACTGGACACAGTACTCCAGATGAGGTCTCACAAGAGCAGAGCAGAGGGGGAGTACCACTTCTTTTGACCAGCTGGCCACACTTCTGATGCAGCCCAGGACATGGTTGGCTGTCTGGGCTGCAAATGCACATTGCTGGCTCATGCTGAGTTTCTTGTCCACCATCACACCCAAGTCCTTCTCCTCAAGGCTGTTCTCAATCCATACTTCTCCCAGTCTGTATTTGTGCATGGGATTGTGCTGACCCTGGTGGAGGACCTTGCACTTGGCCTCATTGAACTTAATGCAGTTTGCACAAGACCACTTCTCAAGCCTCAAGGTCCCTCTGGATGGGATCCCTTCCCTTCAGTGTGTTGACTTCAACACATAGGTTGGCGTCATCAGCAAACTTGCTGAGGGTGCACTCAATTCCACTGCCCATGTCACTGACAAAGATGTTAAACAGCACCGGTCTGAGTAGTGATCCTTGAGGAACTGGTCTCCACTTGGACACTGAGCCATTGATCACAACTCTTTCAGTGAGACCATTCAGACAGTTCCTATCAACAAAGGGGAAAAGGAATCTTGGTGAGGAGCTAGTGGGGCTCATTGAGAGGGCTTTAAACTAGGCTTGAAGGGGGTAGGGGATAAAACCAGGCCCACTAGGAATGACTCTGGGGGCAACAAGATGACAAAAGTTACCAAGGCTTTAAATCACATTGGAAGGGGGATAGGGATACAACTGGACTTGCTAGAGAGCTGCCTGGGTGTTGTGGTTCAGCAGTCATGGGGCAGCATGCTAGTATTTTTCCCTCTCTGAAATGCTTATACACTAATGCACGCACCATGGGGAATAAACAGGAATAACTGGAGGTTTGTGTCTGGCTGCACAGCGCTGATCTCATTGCAATCCCTGAGACATGGTGGGATAGCTCACATGACTGGAACATTGTCATGGCTGAGTACGTCCTTTTTAGGAAAGATAGGCCAGCAAGGTGAGGTGGTGGAATTGCTCTTTTTGTGAGAGAGCAACTGGAATGTATTGAGCTGTCCATGGAGGCAGATGAAGAGCAGGTTGAGAGCCTATGGGTAAAGATTAAGGGGCAAGATAATTTGAGGGACACTGTTGTGGGTGTTTATTTACAGGCCACCAGATCAGGATGAGGATGTCGATGAGGCCTTCTACAAACAGATGAGAGTTGCCTCACAATCACAGGCCTTGGTCCTCATGGAGGACTTCAATCACCGTGACATCTGCTGGAAATACCATGCAGCCAGGCAGGTACAGTCTAGGAGGTTCCTCCAGTGCACTGATGATAACTTTTTGACTCAGATGGTGGAGGAACCAACAAGGAGAGGTGTACTACTAGACTTAGTATCGACCAAAAAAAAGGAACTGGTAGAAGACATTAAGGTTGGGGGCAGCCTTGGTTGTAGTGACCTTGAGATTGTAGAGTTCAGAATCATGTACAGCAGTAACTGAGCATCTAGCAAGGTCAAACCCCTGGAATTCAGAATGGCTAATTTTGGCCTTTTCAAGGAAATGCTTGGAGAAATCTCATGAGATAGGGTTCTGGAACGAAAGGGGGCCCAAGAGAGTTAGGTCATATTCAAGTACCACCACATCCAAGCTCAAGATCTAAGTGTCTGGAAGAGTAAGAAATCAAGTAAGAGAGCCAGAAGACCTACATGGTTGAGCAGGGAACTACTAAAAAAACTTAAGTGGAAGAAAGAAGTTTACAGATCATGGAAGAAGGGGTTGACCATTTGTGATGAATACAAGAATGTGGTCAGAGGGTGAAGGGATGAAACAAGGAAAGCTAAGGCCTCCTTAGAATTAAAACTGGCAAGGGAATTCAAGGACAACAAGAAAGGTTTCTTCAAGTATATTGGAGGTAAAAAGAAGACCAGAGGAAATGTGGGCCCACTGCTGAATGAAGTGGGTGCCATGGTGACAGAGGGTATGGAAAAGGCGGAGTTATTAATGCTTTCTTTGCCTCAGTCTTTACTGCTAAGGCTGACCCTCAGGATTTCCAAACCTTCCAGACCACAGAAGAAGTCAGGAGTGAGGAAGACTTCACCTTGATTGAAGAAGATTGGGCTAGAGATCAGTAAAGGAAACTGGACATCTACAAATCCATGGGTCCCAATGGTATGCATCCACGTGTGCCGAGGGAGCCAGCAGAAGTAATTGTTAAACCATTCTTTATAATCTTTTAGAATCCTGGAAAATGGGAGAGGTGCCTGAGGACTGGAGCAAAGCTAATGTCACTCCAGTCTTCAAGAAGGGCAAGAAACAGGACCTGGGTAACTACAGACCATTTAGCCTCAACTCCATCCCTGGAAAAATGGTGGAGCAGCTTATTCTGGTCATCATTTCTAAGCACATGGAAGAAAAGAAGGTTATCAGGAGTAGCCAGTATGGATTCACTAAGGCGAAATTATGTCTGACTAATCTGATAGCCTTCTATGGTGATATGACAGAATGGATAGATACAGGGGGAGCAGTGGATGATGTCTTCCTTGACTTTAGCAAGGCTTTTGACACTGTCTCCTGTAACATCTTTGTGGATAAGCTCAGGAAGTGTGACTTAGAAGAGTAGACAGTGAGATGGATTGAGAACTGACTAAACCACAGAGCCCAGAGGGTTGAGATCAATGGTGCAGAGTCCAGCTGGAGACCTATGACTACTGGTGTTCCCCAGGGGTCAGTACTGGATTCAGTCTTATTCAACATCTTCATCAATGACCTGGATGAGGGGATGGAGTGTATACTCAGCAAGTTTGCTGATGATATGAAGCTGGGAGGATTGGCTGACATACATGAAGGCTGTGCAGCCATTCAGTGAGATCTAGACAGACTGGAGAGCTGGGCAAAGCTGAACAAAATGAGGTTCAACAAGAAAAAGTGTAGAGTCCTGCACCTGGAGAGAAAAAACAGCATGCACCAGTAGAGAATAGGGGTTGACCTGCTAGGAAGCAGCCCCATAGAGAAGGACCTTGGAGTACTAGTGGACAACAAGTTATCCATGGGACAGCAATGTGCCCTTGTGGCCAAGAAGGCCAATAGTATATTGGGATGTATTAAGAAGAGTGTGTTCAACAGGTCGAGGGAGGTTCTCCTCCTCCTCTACTCTGCCCTCATGTGACCACATCTGGAGTATTGTGTCAAGTTCTGAGCTCCCAACTTCAAGAGGGATAGGGATATACTGGAAAGAGTCCAATGGGGAGCTACAGGGGACTGGAACATCTGTCATATGAGGAAAAGCTGAGAGACCTGTGACTGTTTACTCTTGAGAAGAGAAGACTAAGAGGGGGCCTTATTAATGTCTATAATAAACGTCTAAATCCACCCTAAAGGGTGGATGTCAAGGATGGGCCAGTCTCTTTTCAGTGGTGCCCTGTGAAAGGATGAGGGGAAACAGCCCCAAGTTGCAACATAAGTTGCATGTCAACATGAGGAAAAACTTCTTTATTGTGAGGGTGACAGAGCACTGGAACAGGCTGCCCAGAGAGGTTGTGGAGTCTCCTTCTCTGGAGACTTTCAAGACCCATCTGGACATGTTCCTGTGTGATTTGCCCTAGGTGTTCCTGCTGCAGCAGGGGTGATGGACCAAATGATCTTCACAGGTCCTTTCCAACCGTTATGATTCTATGATTCTATGATTTCTCAGCTGCCCTAACCCCCTTAGCAATTAACTCTGTATTTCATAAGTGTGCTGGAACACCTTTTGAGGAGGTTTTTTTCCCTCTGTTTCTCATAGATGAGCCTGTTCTGCAAAGGTGTCTGAAATTTCTACTGAGAAAATCCCAGATGAAAACAAGACTTAAAGTGCTGTGCAAAGCACATCCAGTGAATGTGATCAGCCATATAAATATGCAGTGCATGGACGCATGTAACCTTCGCAGTAACACAAGTCTGATGCATCCTGAATGCACTGGTCTTGCTGAGACCATGCAGAGGAAGTCTGTCCCTCCCATGTCACCTATCCAGCATGCCGTGAAGACAACACAATTAACATGCAACCTATAGTGAAGTGGATGACACTGACCTTTTAAGTTACAGGAAAAGCAGTTACACAGGCCATCTTTCTATGTCTAGTGGACATTTGCCCAGGCTTCCTGAAGTCACAGTAGCCAGTGTGAGCTATTGCTTTCACTGAGCTGAAATCCAAAAATTCTGGAAAAATCCCTGCTATTTTTATGAGAAACAATTTCCATTGCCTCTTAAAAAAAAAAAAAAAAAAAGGTTGCTTACTACATACTTCATGCATGTAGGGCATTTTTACTGTTAGAATAATGTCTCATCAATCTCTGCAGCAGCTTTTCATTAATTTCTGTTTTCCCTGATCTTGATCTAATGAAAACAAGTAGTGTATAACATATGCCTTTTCTTTTTCTCACTTTGCATCTTCCCCAAAGCGAAACCGGTGCTCTTAAAATTTTCCAACTCAAAATGAACTTCCACTCCTGAAACATTTGAATGTTCTTAAACTGAGCACATGTACTGTCTTACATGCAATGCACACACATACACACAGAGCTTTTGTGCTGAGGTAGAGGCTGCTTAGTGAAATGAATTACGAATCACAACTCTCTTTTAGTGCACACAGGTCATAAAACATTTAGCACTGATGCCTTAATAATGTTGGTTTTTTCAAATAATAATGTGTGCAATCCTGCCCATGATAAGTTCCTTCTATCCCTATGATACAATTCTGTTTCTCAAGACTGCAAGTCTGAACTTTTTCATTAGCTGAATTTTCTTTCTTTAAGTGATTCTTTCTTAAACCACAATGTTATTTCAGATGCCACTGTTGCCAAAATAGTTGTGGTCACTATAATGCAATAGAACATCAAGTATTTTTCCAACTGGAAGAGATTTTGTGCTAACATTACATATAGCACTGAAATCTTACTTAGGAGGTCCCTTTCCTCCCTGTCAATATCCTAGGGTGCTTAGCCCATGCACGATAAACTCACAACAGATGTTAAATAAACTTAAGCAGTTGCAGGACCTCAGTTAGATTTCTGTGACCAGTTCTGGGTCTACTGCATTAAAAAAAAAAAAAAAAAAAAGAACTATCTATGGATAGATACATACATAAATGCATATCTATATACTTACACATAAACACATACATGCAAATATACATATTAACCCATAATGAAAGTTTGAAAAACAAGGTAAAGAAGTAAAAGGGCTACTCATCCAAGGAGTGAAAATCAATTTTAAGTCTAGGAAGATAGAGAAAGTTTCTTACCGTAAAAATAATGCCGCAGTGGAAGACACTACAAGTGACAGTTATAAAATCTCCATCATTATATTAGATTCACTGGATTAAGATCTCCAAGGAATTACAAACATCTCACTGACATCGCTTGAGCTGTGGAATGAACTAGAACCTTATCTCTAAAATTATTTAATGACAAAACTTATAAAGACAACTGTTATAGCAAGAAGATGGAAGGCCCTGAAGTTATTTTTAATTATTTGATATATTCTAGTATCAATCTTAAGAAATTATGTATTTTGCTTACCCATTCACTTAGCCAAAGAAAGTGTGGTCTCATCCTTTGCAGTCCTTCAAATATGCGAGAGCAAATTGCATTAATATACTAGCTGCTATTATTTTCCTTTAAGGCATATCTCTGCAATATAAAAAGTGCCATAACTCCAAGCTTATGTAGAATGCTTTTGCTTTGCCACTAGTACAATCACACAAAGTATGTTACTCTTAGCACAACCTAATTTTTGCTGTATCAGTGAAATCAGAAAGTCTTTACTTAAACTATAAAAGAAAAAAAAGAGTAGCTGTAAGATGTGGTGAATTTATCATTTCCAAGAAAGTCTGACTTCTTGCCAATGTGCTATACTACCAAAGATTCAAGCAATGTCCTGGAGCCTGAAGGGGGTTGCTTTGTTTTCATTTTGTGATCGAAATGTTTCTACTGAGAATTACTGATTTTGTGTTCACTGAGATGTTCCAGAACTTCTCTGCTTATCTTCTTCTCTTAAGTAATCTTAAAAATTGTATGCATACTTTATCATATGACACCACTAATCATAAGCAGGCCAGTTTTTTGTCTTTTTGTTTGCCTTCTGAGCATTGGAAATCTGTAACTACAGAGTTTAATTCTCTGCAGTGGTAGGAGAAAGACATCTGGCTAGGTTTCTATGAAGTAGAATGTATGTATTTACCAGGTTTCTAGCTTGGGGACCATGCTGAGTACAAGGAAGACAACAAACTACTGGAGACAAACACGTATTCCACCTACAAGATGTTCATAGTACTCTTTTCTGGTTGTATTGTTATTCAGCTGATTTGTTTTCCTGCATCCCTTTCTGATTTAAAGACAGCAGTTTTGACTTACTTTTGAAAAATAGTCAGATTTGTTGCAGCAATAGTATCTTACATCTGGTTTCTCTTCCAATTACATTTAATAAGTCTGAAGGTATACCTCCTCAAAGCACTGAAATATTTTTATAGCCATTTTGCTTGCAAAACAGATGATCTTAACTATATCTATATCTTATGAAACAGGTCATAAGGGAGCCAACTCGAAAGAACACCCTCCTTGATCTGCTGCTTGTCAACAGAGAGGATCTCATGAGTGAAGGGGAGATTGGAGGTCATCTCAGCCACAGTGACCACAAGGTGAATGAACTCAAAATCTCTGTTGACAAGAGGAAAACCGCCAGCAAAACTTCAACACTGGACACAAGCAGAGCAGACTTCAGACTGCTCAGGGAGCTTCTGCATCAAGTACCCTGGGAAAATATTTTTGCCGGCGTTGGGGTTCATGAGTGCTGGTCACTCTTTAAACTTCACCTCCTAAGGGCACAGGATCAGGCAACCCCAAAATGTTCGACATGAAGTAGATGAGGTAAAAGTCTGGCTTGGCTGAACAGGGATCTGCTTTTGCAGATTAGGCAAAAAAAGGAAGGTGTATGCCCAGTGGAATCTTGGTCAGGTGATGTGGGAAGAACACAGAGATGCTGACAGCCACCGTAGGGAGAAAATTCAAGTGGCAAAAACTCAACTGGAGCTGAAACTGGCCAGAACTGTCGGGGACAATAAAAAGAGTTTTTTCAAATACATTAACGGCAAAAGGCAGTGTAGAAACAACAGGGGTCCTTCACAGGATAAGGATGGTCACCTCATCAACAGGGATATAGGCAAAGCAGAGGTATTTAATGAATTCTTTCCCTCTGTCTTCAACACTGATGATGGACCAAGGAGGCCTCAATGGCCAGAACTGGAGGACCATGACTGCAACAAGGATCAGCTCTTAGCTGACCCTGAACTTGTGTGGGATCTGCTGCTACAGTTAGATCCCTACAAGTCCATGGGACTGGATGGGATCCATCCAAGAACTCTCAAAGAGCTGGATTATGTCATTGCTGGGCCTCTCTCTATGATTTTTGGGAGGTCCTGGGAATCTGGAGAGATCCCAGTTGACCGGAAGCTGGCTAATGTCCCAGTATTCAAGAAGGGCAAGAAGGAGGACCCTGTAAACTACAGGCCAGTCAGTCTAACTTCAGTGCCTAGTAAAATTATGGAAAAGATTATTCTGGGAGGTATTGAAAAATACCTGGAGGACAACGCAGTCATCAGTCACAGCCAGCATGGCTTCACGAGGGCAAAGTCCTGTTCATCAAACAATTTCCTTTTATGACAAGGTAACCCACCTAGTTGATCAAGGGAAGCCAGTGGATGTAATATTTCTGGACTTCAGCAAGGCTTTTGACACTGTCTGTGACAGTATCCTCCTGGACAAAATGTTCAGCATACAGCTGGAAAACCGTACTATACAATAGGTGAGCAACTGGCTCACAGGTGAAGCACAAAGATTAACAGCGAATAGGGTAACATCAAGCTGGCAACTGGTCGCTAGTGAGGTCCTGCAGGGCTCCCTCCTATGCCCAGTTCTCTTCAACATCTTCATCAATGACTTGGACCCAGGACTCGAAGAAATTCTAAGCAAGTTTGCTAATGATGCAATGATTTTACCCCAGCTGCAGGAGGCATTACATCTGCAGGAACTCACCCTGATGGGGGACTTCAGCCACCCTGACATCTGCTAGAAAAGAAGCACAGTGTGCTGTAGGTAATCCTGGAGACTCCTGGAGTGCCTTGAGTATAGCCTCTTAAGCCAGGCAATAGACAATTCTTCCAGATGGGATGCAATACTGGACCTCATGGCCACCAACTGTCACAATCCTATATTTGGATACATGGCAATTTTGTATGATCTCGCCAGGACAAAGCAAAGGTTATACAATACCGGGTGCCCAAAGAGGCACTGGGGCTGGTGTGTGGTCTTATGAGAGAACAGGCAGAACCCCCTTGCTTTCTAACACTCCTCACCCAAGTGGGAGGCTGATGAGACTGTATTCTGCCTTCCCTCTCCTGGTATAAGCCGCACAGCAGCTGCACCCGTTTGTCCAGCAGGACCTGTGAAAAGGTTTAAAGGTGATTCCAAATGGAGAATTAAGATGCAAACGAGGTCAGATGTCACGTGCACACTGAACTTTATTGGAGTATCACAGCAAAGTCCCTAGAGTGGATAGGACAGGGAGCAAAACAGAAACAGAAAAGAAAGGAGAAAGCAGATATATGGAGATTAGCAAGATAATAGAATAGTTACCATCATGGTCCAGCAACGCTGTTTGTGGGGAAGTGCTTCTCTGCACCCATAGTGTCCCAGATTTTTATACAGTTCTTGCCCACTCCCCACCTTTCTCCCTGTCCTCTGTCTTCTTGTGCTCACAAATCTTTCCTTGGACGTAGGAGGGGGGGTATGATGCCAGGACTAGGTCCTGCAGGTAGCCTTTGTTTGCCTAATTAATAGGATAAGCCATTGCAAAACAGGAGGTTGAGACAACTCGGCACCACAGGATTAGTTTATTGCAGTGGAGGTTCCGTCCTAGGAGGCAACTTGAGACTGGCACTCTATCTTTTCATGCTAAGTTGATGGTTTTCATGAAATCAAGGCCTGGTTAACGCTGAATATTCTGCACCCAGCACCAGCTGTAGAGCTCCTTTGTCTCCAATCTCAGCATGTCTGACACCAAACTCCCCAGTTATCAGGTGTCTGCAGCATTTGTACACATTGCGAAGGAGTAAAATGGTGGGTTGCCGAGACGTCTCTTTAGTCCAGCAACAAAACCTGTTAAACTCTTAGATATCTCAAGACAAACAACAGATATCTTGAGTGCCTAAGTACACCACTTACCTCTTGGATTGTTTGAGACAAACACTATATATCCTGAATATCGCACCAACGCAAGTGAGCGAATCAGTGACATCAAGATTGGAGGCAGCCTGGGCTGCAGTGATCATGCACTGGTGGAGTTCACAGTCCTAAGTGATACAGGCTAGGCAAAGAGTAAATACAGCACTCTGAATTTTAGGAAAGCAAGCTTCCAGGTGTTCAAGGAATTAGTATGACCCCCTGGGAAACTGCCCTCAGGGAGAAGGGAACAGAACAGAGCTGGCAGATCTTTAAGGATGTTTTCTATAAAGTGCAAGAGCTCTCAATCCCCAGGTGTAAGAAATCAGGAAAGGAAGGAAAGAGACCAGCATAGCTGAAGTGAGACCTACTGGTCAAACTAAAGGGCAAGAAGAAAATGCACAGGCAGTGAAAGCAGGGACAGGTATCCTGGGAAGAGCATAGGAACTGCTAGGTTATGTAGGGATTGGGTCAGGAAGGCCAAGGTGCAGCTGGAGCTGAAATTGGCAGGGAACACAAAAAAAAGTGATAAAGACTTCTATTGGTGTGTCAACCAGAAAACGAAGATCAAAGGAAGTGTGCTCCCTGTGATGAGCAAGACAGGCAAACTGGTAATAATAGAAAAGGAGAATGCCAAGATACTCAACAATAGTTTTGCCTCAATGTTCCTTCGCAATCTCTCTTCCCACAACTCTCAAGACCAAAAGATGGGGACTGGTGAGCAAAGTCCCTCCCACTGTAAGGGAAGATCAGCATCCAAACCACCTGAGGAACCTGAGGCTGTGGGACCTGAGGAGATGCATCCCAGAATCCTGAGAGAATTGGCTAATGTAGTTTCCAAGCCCCTCCCCATGATGCTTGAAAAGTCATGTTAAGTCCCTGGTGACTGGAAAAATTGAAACTTTGCACCTATTTTAAAAAAGGGTAGAAAGGAGGACCCTGGGAACTACCAACCTGTCAGCCTCACCTCTGTGCCTGGGAAAATCTTGGAACAGATCCTCCTACAAGGTATGGTAAGGTACACAAAGGACAGGGAAGTGATTTGAAGTCAGCCAGCATGGCTTCACAAAGTGCAAGTCTTGCCTAACAAACCCTGTGGCCTTCTATGATAGAATGACTCCACCAGTGGACGGGGAAAGAGCTACAGATGTCATTTATCTGGTCTTCTGCAAGGCCTTTGACATGGTCCCTCACAACATGAGTCTCTAAGTTGGAGAGAGATGAATCTGATGGGTGAACTGTTGGATAGATGAGGAATTGGTTGCATATTTGCATCCACAGGGTAGTGGTCAATGGCTCAATGACTAAATGGAGATCAGTGACAACTGGTGTCCTTCAGGAGTCCATATTTGGACAAGTACTATCTAAAATCTTCATCAATAACATGGACAGTGAGATTAAACACACCCTCAGCATGTACCTTAAAATGGGAGTTTTGTCATTTCATACCTGCATTCATGTATCATCAACATTAAAAAAAATTTCTAAACCTCCCCTGGCACAACTCTAGGCCATTTCCTCTAGTCCTATTGTTGCCCACTTGGGAAAAGAGGCCAACACTCACCTCAATACAACCTCCTTCCATGTAGCTGTAAAGAGCAATAAGGTCTCCCCTCAGCCTCCTTTTCTGCAAACTAAACAATCCCAATTCCGTTAGCTTCTCCTCACAGGACTTGTTCTCCAGACTGTGCATCAACTTGCTTGCCCTTCTCTGCATTTGCTTCACCACCTCAATGTCCTTCACATAGTGAGGAGCCCAAAACTCAAAACAGCACTTGAGACGGCAGGAAGCTGAATGAGGGGAGGTTTAGTTTAGATACCAGGAAAAGGTTTTTCACCCAGAGGGTGGTTGAGCACGGGAACAAACTCCCCAGGGAAGTGGTCACAGCACCAAGCGTGCCTGAGTTCAAGAAGCATTTGGATGATGCTCTCAGGCACATGGTGTGATTCTTGGGGTGCCCTACACAGGGACAGGACTCGATGATCCTGATGGGTCCCTTCCAACTCAGCATATTTTATGATTCTATGATTCTATGTGTGAGAAGCTAACTTTGTGGCATCAAGATGTTTCAACATTCTTGGAAGGCAAGCTTGTGGCATTAGAAATGGAAATGAACCTTGGTACCAAACAACGGTTTATATCGTAGACATGGAAATTAGCCAGAAGGTGCTGAAATCACAAAGGAAGGACACAACTTCTAAACTGATTTTCTCCAGCCCAAGGTTTGAGGAAGAATTGTGGGGAGGAAGTCACCGTGTGAGACCTACCTCTGAAGACCACCTTGGAGTCACATTGCATATGTACACGAAGAGGGGGCTGAGGTCAAGAACTGTAACTACAAAAAGCTGTGACTACCAATACAGCGAAGCACTTCCCCACTGGATGACATCACTGGACTGTGGTGGTAACTATCCTATCACTTGCTGTTCTCCATATTTCTTCTTTCTCCTCACTTTCCTGTCTTTCTTTCTGTCTTACCCACTCTAGGGGTTTTGAACTTTTGTTGTGCAACTCCAATAAAGTTTGGTGCATACATGACATCTGACCTCGTCTGCATCTTAATTCACCATTTGAGATCACCTTTAGACCTTCATGATGGGGTCCCTCAGGACAAAGGGTTGTACTTGCTGTATGACTTGTACTAGGGGAGGGAAGGCAGAACCCAGCTGCACCTTGCACCTAGGCTCCACATGAGAGTGAGGGAGCTTAGAAAGCAAGGAGGTTCTGCCTGATGTTCCATAAGTCATGCACCAGAACTGGTTATTGTTTATCTTTTAGCACCCTATATTATACTTTGTCTCTGCAAGATAGTGATGCTATGGTTCTACGATTCTATGATTCTATGCTAAAAAGAACAAGTTCCAGGATAGACACCTGAAGTGCTCTGCTTTTAACCAGCCTCCATGTAGATTATGACTCTTTAACCACTGTAGTTCAATCCTGAGAATTCAGAGTTTTTTACCTAACTGGTAGGTCATACCACCTTCATTCCAAGGATTCTCTAGGAGACTGGGTCAAAACAATTGCTTAAGTCATGGTAGCCATTCCACAAGGTAGACAACTGCTTCCCTCTCATCCACTCGCACAACTTATTCTTGGTAAATTCATGCTGGTTATTCCAGTCACCTACTTTTGTTTTATGCGGCCAGAAATATTTCCAAGGGGACTTGTTCTATAATTTTCCTGGGCATAAAAGTGAGATTGTCCAGCCTGTAGTTCCATGGATTGTTCCTCTGGCAAATCTTGAAGATGGTTGCTACATTTCCCTTTCTCCCACAATAATAGATTTTGTCAGCTTTTCAAAGATAGTCAAGAGCAGCCTCAAACTTACATCAGCCAGTTATTTCTTTTAGCATCCTCAGATGCATCCCACTGCATCTAGACTTGTAGGGGCAAGGTTTATCAAGATATCCTTGAGGTGATTCTCTTCTACTCCGGGCAGCTCCTTGATTCTTCTTCCTTGTTTCTAGGTGCAAGACCTTTCCAAATCTTGTTGATGAAGTATAAGACAAAGAAAGCATTATATACCTCTCTTGTCAGCAAATCATCTGGTCCAGCAGCAAGAACACATTTTTCCTTGCTTGTTCTTTTACTGTTAGTTCACCGGTAGAAGCTCCTTATGCCGCGTTTCATGTCCTTTTACAGTTTCAGCTGTAGCTGAGGTTTTGCTCTCCTAAGAATATCTCTGTGTGGCCAGGAAATGTTTCTATAAACTTTAGTCTGCCCTCACTTCTACTTTCTGCATGCACCTTTTTACACTGCAGCTCAGTTGTAAGTTCCCTGTTTTGCCACACCAGTCTCCTGGCATGTCCAGGTATTACCTTGAATGTTGAGATAGGCCTCTCTTGGACTTGGAAGATGTTATCCTAAAGAACTGATCTCCTTTGTCTTTCAGAGTTGCACTTCAGTTTCCTGAAGGGTTAAATTTGTTCTCCTGGAGTTCAAAAATCTCTACTCTTCTACTTGCCTTCCTCACTCTTATGAGGATCTTGAAATTCATTGTTTCACATTCACTACAGACAAAGCTGCCACTGACCATAATTTCCAGTACAAGTTCCCTCATTCATGAGTCAGATATCCAGGACAGCAACACCCGAAACTGTCCCGTCTAGAATCTGAGTTAAGAAGTACACACCATAAATAATTGCTTCCTCTGAAAATGTTTTGGGCACTGTCCATTATGGAGTCCATCTCTCACACCATGGGTCTGGATGGGATTCATCCTAGGGTGCTGAGGGAGCTGGCAGAAGAACTGGCTAAGCTGCTCTCCATCATTTATCACCAGTCCTGGCTCACTGGGGAGGTACCAGATGACTGGAGGTTGGCCAATGTGATGCCCATCCACAAGAAGAGCTGGAAGGAGGATCCAGGGAACTATAGGCCTGTCAGCCTGACCTCGGTGCCTGGCAAGGTTATGGAACAGATCATCCTGAGTGCCATCAAGAGGCATGTGGAAGACAACCAGGGGATCAGGTCCAGCCAACATGGGTTTAGGAAAGGGAGGTCCTGCCTGACTAATCTCATCTCCTTCTATGACTGAGTGACCCGCCTAGTGGATGAGGGGAAGGCTGTGGATGTGGTCTACCTTGACTTCAGCAAGGCCTTTGACACAGTCTCCCACAACATCCTCCTGGAGAAGCTAGCAATCCATGGCTTCGACAGGTGCACCCTTCGCTGGGTCAAAAACCGGTTGGATGACCGGGCCCAGAGAGTGATGGTGAATGGAGCTGCATCCAGCTGGTGTCCGGTGACCAGCGGTGTCCCCCAGGGATCAGTACCGGGCCCAGTCCTATTCAATGTCTTTATTTATGACCTGGATGTGGGGATTGAGTCCACCCTCAGTAAATTCGCAGATGACACCAAGCTAGGGTGGAGTGTTGATCTGCCAGAGGGTAGGAAGAAGCTGCAGGAGGACCTGGACAGGCTGGATCGATGGGTTGAGGCCAATGGCATGAAATTCAACAAGACCAAGTGCAGGGTCCTGCACTTTGGCCACAATAACCCCATGCAGCTGGGGGAAGAGTGGCTGGAGAGCAGCCTGGCAGAGAGGGACCTGGGAGTGCTGGTGGACAGCCGGTTGAACATGAGCCAACAGTGTGCCCAGGTGGCCCGGAAGGCCAATGGCATCCTGGCTTGTATCAGGAAGTGTGGCCAGCAGGAGTAGGGATGTAATTCTCCCCCTGTACTCAGCACTGGTGAGGCCTCACCTTGAGTACTGTGTCCAGTTCTGGGCCCCTCACTTCAAGAAGGACATTGAGGTGCTGGAGCGGGCCCAGAGGAGAGCAACAAGGCTGGTGAAAGGACTAGAGGGAAAGTCTTATAGGGAGAGGTTGAGGATGTTGGGGTTGTTTAGCCTGGAGAAGAGGAGACTCAGGGGGCACCTCATCACTCTCTTCAACTACCTGAAGGGAGGTTGTAGTCAGGTGGGGGCTGGGCTCTTCTCCCAGGCAACTAGTGGCAAGACAAGAGGGCACAGCCTGAAGTTGCTCCAAGGGACGTTTAGGTTGGATATTAGGAAGCACTTCCTCACTGAGAGTTTGATTATACTTTGGAATAGACTTCCCAGGGAAGTGCTGGAGACACCGTCCCTGGATGTGTTCAAGGCAAGGCTGGATGTGGCACTTAGTGCCATAGTCTAGATGGTGTGGTGGTGTTGGTCATAAGCTGGACTTGATGATCTTAAATGTCTTGGTGATTCTGTGTGATTCTGTGATTCTGTCTTAAGAATACTTCACTGTCTGCTTAAGTGTTGATCTACTTTGGAACTTGCATAAGTTTCTCAATGAAAAACCAAATGGTTTGTTCTGATGATTTTCTTCAGCATATTCACAAGTGTTCCAGACTTCTTATTCACATCACATGATGTTTAACTGCAAGCTCTCCCTTACCTCAATGATTTTGTGTGCAATAATCCACATCTTTGCCTACCCTTTATTTTTCATTCCTACATTACCCTTGGTTCAGCACAAGGTGTTCCTTGGATTGTCATTTCTCATTTTATTCCTGAGAAACTTCAAGACAACTTTCCACACTTCTTCTGGGATACACTTACAATGTCATACCTAAACTTGTCCTAATTTTTTTCTAGGGTCAGCCTTCTGTTGGCTTTTTTTTTTTGGCTGCAGGAATTCCACTTCTTCTTAAGGCATTGATAGTCTAAACTGTCCTCCTAGTTGCAGACTTGCAGTTTTTCGCTAAATTTGGGCTTCCCTCTGGCTCAGAAATACCATGTACCATTTTCTTTTTTTTTTTTTTTTTTTGTCACTGAGAATTCTAACGACTAAAATCCTGTTTTCTCTAGGGTAATCTTTTCAAAGACCTTCTTACTCTTATGCTTTAATTTTCTAATCTAATCAACTCAAACCCAAACAGAACCTTAGCTCTGAATTTCCACCAGACTCTAGATGCATTGAAATACTTTCTTCATTTCAGTGAGAAATCTAAAATCTTTTTACCACACTTTCTTCCAGTTTTGCTTCACTACTGAGCACTCAGTGTCAGTCCAAGGAATTTTATCACTTCATTACCAAGACACCCAGTGCCAAATGTCTCAATATTTGCTATTACCTTCTTACTGCACAGCCACAGCTTCTAGCTTACTCAACCTTAGAATTAATTTAGTGGCACTGCTAAAATTTAACTGAAATACTATATCCCCACTATTCTGAACTAATTTCTGGACTTGTCTGAAATTCATTGTTGTTGTCTTTTTATAGGCTCTAGTTCACAAAGTCCTAATCTTAATTGTTGGCTTAGGGGGAACTCAGTAACATCCTATAGAATTCTGTTCCTCTTTTTTTCTTTGAAAATCACAATAATCATGGTCCTTGGCATTGCCTACCTGTATGATCTCACTGCATTTCTATAAATTCAGTTTATCAAAGTCATAATCCTTGCCATATTCTTGGACAAAATGGCAATCAAAATGCATTCCTAATGTAGACAGGGGAGAACCGAACCACCAGTGTTCTAAATTTTGGGGTCCACTTCTTAAATGTTTATTTTTAGTGTAAAAAAATTCTAATCACTAATGCTAAATCATAACCCTTGGCTTCACTGAGTCTCAGTAACACCATCTGGGATGTTATTAATAGGTTTTCTGATGAAGAATTTCCTTCTGTAATCTGTTTTCCCATGGCACTCTTGCTGTCAGTTAGCAGCTTCTACTTCATTAAACCCTAATTCCAACCTTAAGATTCCACTAACTTCAGTCATGGTCTCCAAAGGTCACTACCAAGTTTCACTACTGAGAAAGCAAACAGCTAGTATTCTGTTTCCTTGACATCTGTTTTGATTACTTTGGGATCAGCTTTCAAACAAATACTAATATTATCATTATTATTATTATGTAGTTTACAAAGCTCTAGCCTTGTGATACCTGATGGAAAGATGCTTCTGGATCTGCCACTAGGCAAGTTAAGTTTGCTGTCTTAAAATAACTTCATGTCTCACTTCAAAGGGCACTTTTACAGGCTAATAGGTAGGGTGGTTACTTAGTCCTAACATGTATCCTAGACCCTTGAATTAATGAAACCTAATGACATTCCAAATTGTCTCACTGAGAAACATGATTGCCTTAAAGTGAAATTACTATTGCATTTATATTTATTTATTTACTTGCTTATTTACTTTTAGTCTACTCCTAGGTACTTAATCAAAGCTAGGAGATGGCACACACACATACACACACACAAAACTACCTGATTAGTACTTTAGTCCTAAAACTCTCATGCTTTCTACTTCATTGACTCCCACATCTGCAAGATCCAAATTCTCTTAAACTATCCACAGTCCCAAGACAACAGCCAATACTGGATACATAAAAGACTTGAACAATTATTTGATTGAACTCTGTTGCCTTGAATCTCAGCACTGAATGTGGTACAGAAACAAGCTCTAAAATAACATAGGTGGCCTATTAAAATAGCAGAATAGTAGATTAGTCTCTTACTAGAAATTTTATGTATTGTATTAATCTTCCAGCAAAAAGTCCACAGTTTTGTAGATCAATTTGGGATTGTCTAGGTATAACAGGTTGATCAGGTATGGGTTTGGTGATCAGGTAGTGAGGTGGATCAGGAACTGGTTGATGGGAAGGAGTCAGAGAGTTGTAGTCAATGGGGCAGAATCTGGTTGGAAGTGTGTGACTAGTGGAGTCCCTCAGGGGTCAGTACGGGGACCGATGTTGTTCAACATCTTCATCAACGACCTGGATGAGGGTATAGAATGTACCCTCAGCAAGTTTGCTGATGACACTAAGCTGGGAGGAGTGGCTGACACACCAGAAGGCTGTGCTGCCATTCAGAGAGACTTAGACAGGCTGGAGAGTTGGGCAGGGAGAAACATGATGAAATTCAACAAGGGGAAGTGTAGAGTTTTGCATTTGGGGAAGAACAACACAATGTCCCAGTATAGGTTGGGGGCTGACCTGCTGGAGAGTAGTGTAGGTGAAAGAGACCTGGGGGTCCTGGTAGACAGGAGGATGACCATGAGCCAGCAATGTGCCCTTGTGGCCAAGAAGGCCAATGGCATCCTGGGGTGCATTAGAAAGGGTGTGGTTAGTAGGTCAAGAGAGGTTCTCCTCCCCCTCTATTCTGCATTGGTGAGGCCGCATCTGGAGTATTGTGTCCAGTTCTGGGCCCCTCAGTTCAAGAAGGACAGGGAACTGCTTGAAAGAGTCCAGCGCAGAGCCACAAAGATGATTAAGGGAGTGGAACATCTCCCTTATGAGGAAAGGCTGAGGGAGCTGGGTCTCTTTAGCTTGGAAAAAAGGAGGCTGAGGGGTGACCTCATCAATGTTTACAAATATGTAAGGGGTGAGTGTCAGGGAGATGGAGTTAGGCTCTTCTCAGTGATGACCAGTGATAGGACAAGGGGTAATGGGTGCAAATTGGAGCATAGGAGGTTCAAGGTGAATATCTGAAAAAAATTTTTTACTGTGAGAGTGACAGAGCACTGGAACAGGCTGCCCAGGGAGGTTGTGGAGTCTCCTTCACTGGAGACATTCAAAACCCGCCTGGATGCGTTCCTGTGTGATGTGCTCTAGGTGACCCTGCTCTGGCAGGAGGGGTTGGACTAGATGATCTTTCAAGGTCCCTTCCAACCCCTAGGATTCTATCATTCTATGATTCTATGATAACAGAAGTAAAAACCTGAGACAGACACATAGGTTTCAAAAATAGAAATAATAGGTTTCTGACAATAAGATTAATACTTTAGTATTCTGTACCTCCTTCTAGCTTATTCTTTGCTCAGATGAGCTGTGACACTGCTAAACTAAACCTTCACTAACACAGAGATCACTATATCTGACTTCGATGCCCTTGAAGGCAAGTTAGAAGTACATGATAAACCATTTCAGCATTAGAAATATAGTTTGCCCTTACATTTTATTTCTTCTTGAGCCTTCAATACAAAGGTGATAAACCATTTCCTAGGAGATTTGGGTTTATGATCCTATATCTTTATCCTAAGCTATCCTATCTTACTCTCACCAGTGCCTCATTCTGTGGATTAAAACCATTCTGATAAATAACTGATAAAGGTTATCTAATAGTCAGAATTAAGACTCTAAAGAAAATATGAAGCATACTTCATCAATGAATTCTACAATTTAGGAATACAAAACAATGACAAGTAGCTATGCAAAACTGTTTTCAGACTACTTTGTACAATTTAGTATATGTAAGCATTCCTATAACAAAGACTGATTTAAAACATTCATCTTGTTTTCAAATAATTTTTTTATTACAATCTGTTCTTTCTTCAACTATTTGACCTTCACTTTCTGTGCATCAGTACTCCTGTGCCACTGTGGTGTCACTGTGAGATTGCTTCAATTACCTGTATGCATGTAAAAGGTATGTCAACTGCCACTTCATTACATGTCTGCAAAGAGTCTGAAGTCTTCACTTGAGGGACCAGCCCTCAGGACCTGTACTTGGTGGAACTGGAGTAACTCCTTGGACAAAGTCTTGTTTGCATCCCAAAAGGCCTTCGTGAGAGGATGGAGACAATGATGATGGCCTGCGGCCTACATGTAAAACAACTGAGATGACAACAAGGATCAGGGGCAGAGGGGGCAGAGGTCCACTCCACCTGCTCAGTCTTATGACTCAATCACGCTCATCATTGCAAAACAAGGAAAGTAAGCATATAAAACAGGGGGCTGCAATGGTGGTCTTTGGGAATCTCACTGACACCAACCCTTCCCCGTTGGCTGGCCCAACGCTGGATTTGGGACTGGTAATTTTCTACTATCTATCTCTCTAAACTTCTCTTCTCCTCCTCTCTCTCTCTCTTTCTAAAATCATTAAGTAACACAAGCCCTAAACACAATTTTTTTCTCAGGTTGTGCAGCTTAAACATATACGTATTGTACTCCTGTGATCTAAATGTCAGCCTATATGATAATGCAGCCTAAGATCCGTATTCTTTCTATACTTTTAATTAAACCTAATTGTAATACAGACCTTAAGTGTCA
This sequence comes from Hemiprocne comata, assembly GCA_020745705.1. Lineage (NCBI taxonomy): Eukaryota > Metazoa > Chordata > Aves > Apodiformes > Apodidae > Hemiprocne > Hemiprocne comata. The sequence continues at coordinate 68,421,136 of CM036616.1, read as the reverse complement.
TTTCACCTTAACCTGATCAAGGGATATCGGAGGGTCGAGCATTTTCTTGGACTGTGACATTTTCATCATGCTCTGTGGAAGGGTCCGGTCTGAATCAAAGGTTGGATCCACCTGCACCTGGGCTTCTCTCTGAGAAGGAGTTTAGAAAGCAAAGGAGTCCATTCTGGATCTCCCTTGGTTGACCTACCTGACTAGTGACACCTCAGATGCCAGACTGCATTCAATTGACCCATACTGGTTAATCATACCCTGAAAGAAGAAAACTTGTACATTTCAAGACTTACAGTTATCACACAGCACATAATTTATGGACAAGCTCTAAGGTACCAATGAGAAAAACATACTTAATATTTAAGAAAGTGCAATATAGTACATAGATGATATTTGAGGTGGGATAAGTGTCCCATAAAACATTAAAAATTACATCCAAAAAACAGGAAAATTTCACTTTTGTCAAAATGTGTTGCACCAAACAAAGCAACATTAAAAAAAAAAAAAAAAAAAGGTAAAATAAATACTGTATGAAATTAGAGGAAAGTAAATACAACATGAAAAATTTCACTGTGTGGATTGCCAAATTTTCTATTCCTATATGATCTATTGTGGCATAGGCGCTGTCGTCCTTTTGCTTATAGTTATCTATCTACCTTATTACAATGTTTTTGAATGAACAAGTCCTCAAATAATGTAGTTTGTCCTTTGAGGCAACAGAGAAGAGAAGGAGTAAACTGAACTCTATGGCTGGTGCAATAAGGAAAGGCAGATGGGGATTAGGAGGTTTCCAGATGACAAAAAAGAGGTTGCTTTGGGAACTGAGGGCAGCCAAAAGTCTCATAATGCTGCATTCTAAATAGAATATGGATCTAAATGCATGGCAACCCTGCATTCCTTCTCTTCAGTAGGAGAATGTAAAAGTATGGAGATCATCTGCTGGCTGTTAGTCATATTGCTCATTGCATTCCTAAGAGAAGCACCATGATGAGTCATCTGAGAAGTAACACTCAACAAATCCAAATTATTCTATTTTATGAAGAAAGGGCTGGTTTGTATTCTTAAGTTGAATAAAGCGAGGTGTTCCCTTATTTTTTTTTTTTTCCTGCCTCTGCAGGATGGAAAGGACTTGTATCTTCATCAGGCACAAAATGTGGAAAAGTCCCTAGAAGACTGATATTACAAACCTGGAACAAGTCCAAATGCTGTTATTGTTTGTACTACACTTTAGAGCAATCCAATTCAGAAATAAAGTTGTGGTTTCTCAAGCCCTTTTTACCTGCCTGTGCTACGATAACCTAGTTGGCTTTTTTTGCACATAGACCCTTTGTCACACAAATATTCAGTTGATAAGAAACAAAAGAGAAGTAATCTCTGAAAGTTATTAGCTGCTTTGGTATTCTGTATTTGCACTTCTACCAAATTATTAAGAATAAACCTTTAGTGTTATTTTCTGTGCTGCTGGAAAAAAGTCCTGTGATGATATACAAAATCCCTCCTTTATGCTTCTGCCATTCGGCAATGCCCCTCTTGTCTCTACATTTGTGATCTACTGCTATGAACAAGACAGGCAGTTTCCAGTCTCTGTGAATTCTTCTTTTGGAGAGATACTTGGAGTCTTCTCCTAGCAAGCAACTCCTCTCAGAGAACTTGAAATTGATTTATCATCTATTTGGGCTCTTATGTGTTTTGCACTTTTCTGGTTTGCAAAGTTTTTTACTCCTTCCCATTGGTTTTTCAGGTCCCTTTAAAATTTATTACAGAAAAGAACAAAAAAAAACCCCAAAAAACCGAAACTAAGCATTACTATGTTAATTAACCCCACCAGCAAAGAATTCAGAGATTAATTGGTCTCAATTAGCACCTTGCACAATTTTGTACTGCCCAAGTGCTATTGCCCTTTATTTTATTTCTAAGAAGTTTTTTTAAAATTCAGACAGTACAGAGTACTATCGCTAGTAGTAATTATTACTATTAATGCTTGCCATTTGCATTAAGTATTCAGCTTTAGCAGAACATGGCTCTACTAGCTTCATGTTCCAAAATAATAGAACACAAAAATTAATTAAAAATGCATCTGTATTGTTATTGCCATTGCTCCCATTGATCCCTGTAGATGAAGCCAAAAAGAGAAGAACTCAACCAGTAGGAGAAAAGGGCCAGATAAGAGAATCCAAATACTTTGAAGTAACTTCAAGAAGATCAACCTTAGAAGACTAAAAATGGTCTATTAAACTGATAGAATCACCAGAGAGTCACTCTGAGATGTCTGAGAGGATGGAGAAGACTAGGAAAAGGCAAATAAGCTGTCTTTCTTTAAAAGGAAACAGAACGTAGATAATTAACTTAATTGGAATACCTGGAAACATTTAAGAGTAAATAACCTATTAGTAGGCAAATGAAATAAGCAACACTGAGATGAATTACAGCAAAAGTAGATTTAATTAAAAAAAAAAAGCCAAATGAAGGTAATTTTCTTACACACATTTTGAGAGAGCTGGGGGTGTTTAGCCCGGAGAAGGGAAGACGCAGAAGGATCTTATTAATGTATATAAAAACCTGATGAGAGCAGAGCCAGACTCTTCTCTTTGGTGCCCAATGGCAAGACAAGATGCAAAGAGCAGAAGCTGAAACTCATGAAATTCTGCTTAAGTAAGAGAAGAAACTTCTTTTACTGTGCAGTGTTCAAACACTGGCTCAGATTACGCAGTGAAGTTGTGGAATCTGTGTCTCTGAACATGTTCAAACTCACCTGGACATGCCCCTGCACAACCTACTGTGGCTGACCCTGCTCTGAGCAAGGGTGGGACTGGACAATCTCCACAGGCACTGACCAGCCTCTGTGGTCCAGTGACCTGATAGGATAACAGCTTTTACAAATTTTAGTGACGTTTCTAAGTTATTTCCTTTGACATTCTCATAAACAAATTAAAGCAACAGAAAAATACTGAAAATCTTTTTACACAAGCACAGATTCAGTACTTCCACATTCAGTGAAAAGTCATTAATATTTCACTGAAACAATGGATAGACTTATTTAATGGGATTCTGTGGAGGCTTGGTTTGGGTCTGCATCTACTGGAAGGAATTCTAAGCAAGTTTGCTGATGATGCAAAACTGGGAGAAGCTGTTGACTCCCTCGAGGGCAGGCAGGCCCTGCAGAGAGACCTTGACAAGTCAGAGAGATGGGCAGTCACCAACCACATGAAGTTTAACAAGGACACGTGATGTATTCTGCACCTGGGACAGGGGAACCCTGGTGTTAAGTACAGGTTAGGGAAAGAGTGGCTGGAGAGCAGCGTGGCAGAGAGAGACCTGTGGGTCCTGGTTGATGGCAAACTGAACAGGAGCCAGCAGTATGCCGTGGCAGCAGGAGGGCCAGCCGTGTCCTGGTGTGAATCAAGCACAGCACTGCCAGCCAGTCAAGGGAGGTGATTGTCCTGCTCTACTCTGCATTGATGCGGCCTCACCTTGAGTACTGTGTGCAGTTTTGGGCACCTCGGTTCAAAAAGGACATCAAGCTATTGGAGAGTGTCCAAAGGACAGCCACGAGGATGGTGAAAGGTCTGGAAGGGATGACTTATGAGGAGTGGCTAAGGTCACTTGGATTATTCATCTTGGAGGAGGTTGAGGGGTGACCTCATTGCAGTCTATTGCTCCCTCACGAGGGGAAGAGATGGGGCAGGTACTGATCTCTTCACTCCTGTGACCAATGACAGGACTCAGGGAAATGGCAGGAAGCTGAATCAGGGGAAGTTTAGGTTAGATATCAGGAAAAGGTTTTTAACCCAGAGGGTGGCTGAGCACTGGAACAAGCTCCCCAGGGAAGCGGTCACAGCACCAAACCTGCCTGAGTTCAAGAAGCATTTGGATGATGCTCTCAGGCACATGGTGTGATTCTTGGGGTACCCTACACAGGGACAGGACTCGATGATCCTGGTGGGTCCCTTCCAGCTCAGCATATTCTATGATCCTATAATTCTACTTCCTATGTGACAGATGACTCGAATATAAGACAAGAGGGTGTTCTTACTACACTTGAAAACATACTGACACAGAATTTATATATATTTACATGTAAAATATTCTATGTAAATGTATATTCTATATTTGAAATGAAAATAAGCAAGAAAGATGAGAATTGCAATTCCAAAATATGTTGACAATGTAGAGAAACAACACAAAACTGAGTTTCAATTCATTAGGAGCTTGTGGTAGTCTCTTAGAGAGGCACAAACTGGCTGGGAAGAAAATCTTTGGAAAATAAATGGATAGGTTATATATTGCTGTAAGATAAACTTCAGTTAGATGCTCTCAGGTAATGTAAACATTAAGTAGGAATGTAAAAATAGGAGTACAGAATGCAAGATAATTGAATTGACTCTTCCACTCCACTCCAAATTGTTAGCATTTAATGTAAAGCTTTCCAGCCACTGATTTTGAAGGCAAAAAACCAAATACCTTTCCCCTTTAATTTCCATGACACCTTGATTAAGAGAGTCACCATGATTATTCTGTTTCTTTTGCACTGCAAATATGGGAAGTATGAACTCACCAGTATGGATTTAGTATTTAAGCAATTCCTTCTTAAAATCTACAGTGAATAAATGTAAGTGTTTTATTTTTGGCTCTAATGTCCATGTTCTGAGCCTCCATACAAATAATGAGTTCTCTAATATAAGAGGTATGTCTTTCCCTTAGTATGATGCTATATGGATGGGACTTAAAATACTTTGTGTTGGATAATCATTTATTATTAATCAGTTTTACATGCAATCATGGTAAATTTTGTGGAAAGAAAATGAAAAAAATGTGTATTCTAGAAAGTAATACTCCCCCCCCTCACCTTCTAATTTAAAAGAGTAAATCTATTTTTAAGGGAATATTTATAGTCCACATAAAGGTCTTTTAGACTAATTTTTTACTGCACAGAAAGCATTGTTAAGCTGCTAATAACAGTGAAAATATGAGGAAAAATCAAATCAATTGTATCTTTTTGCATATTTTGGCTCAGTTGTCCCATTCTAAGCTAAAAAATACACAACTTCTGACCACGCATTGATGCATACACTCCAGAAGGGTTTGTTAAGACAAGAAGAGAGTAGAAATAAAGTTTGACAAATAGATAGTTTGTTGCTTATGGTAGCAGAAGAGTGGCTTCAGTGTTCTAAAAATTCTTTTTCTTTTTAACTCTTGTGTAAGTGAAGTAAATCTGCCATTTTTCCATTCTTAAATTTTATGCTTTAATAGTGATTCAAAAGTTTTAAAGTTTTAATTCTATATTAAAGAAAAAAAAAAAAAAAAAAGAGAGAGAGATTGAGAAACCAATAATCTACCCCAAAATGAAAAAATTCTTCCATGAAATTTTTCTAAAATGTCAACATTCACTACTGAAGTATTTCACTTTTCTGTTATCCTGCTCCTTATTTACTTTAGCATCCATCACTAAATAATTCTGAAACTGGTACAGATTACTCTGAGAAAGAACAAGTAAATCATTGCTGGATATAAAAGGACAGCACTAAACTAAACAATAGAGTCATTAGAGCCTTTGTATACAAACACACCTTCCATCCTCATACACTCTACATAGTGCTGCCTACTGATGGGCAAAATACAATTCTGAGGAGACAGTTTTATGCTGATAAAGCCAAATCGGTCCATGAAGTCATGGGTTTCACACACAAATACTCAGCTGCAATAATTCTTTCCAGAGTAAGAGGTTTCCCAGATGTGGAACAATTACTTTAGTAAGACCTCAAGCAAGGACATGTTCAAGGCATTTGAAAATTTCTGATGATTTTGAAGATCACTACTCCTCTTTTCCAAGGACAGTTACTGAGGTTAGTAAGCCAGAAATCTCTAACCAGAATCAAGTCATTGACATGGGTATTTCCAATGAACATATTTATCTAGACTACTTTAAGAAAACCCTTTCCAAGAACAAGCTGTAATTGCTGGTCTTTATGGTACACCCTGAATTCCAAACGTCAAAGGGCTCAAAGTGGTTTTGGCACTTAAAAAAATAATAAAGTTTTTCTACATTTTTATCTATTCTCACTTATTAAACTATTGACATATATATATTGAATTGTGAGGATGTAGAATTCTTGTAAAGAGTAATGTAAATATAAAAAATTGTGTTATGTTTTAGTCTCACAGATAAGTAAAGAAAGGATTGCATTAATCTCTTTTTCTTCTCTGAATACTTACTTGTGGGAATTCAAAATCCACTGATGCACTGTCAATAGAAATTAGAAATATCTAATAAAATGGTCTTTGTGAGCACAGACCAGCTGCGGGAGCTCTGTAATATAGTCAGAATCAGCAAGGATGTGGAACAAAGCAGCTGTGCCTTTCAGTTGTTTTACTCAGCTATCGCTGTTAACATCTATAACAGAGGAAACAAGCACAGGCACCATCTGAGTTTCTACAAAACAAATGTTTGCTTGATTCTCTCTTCCCTCTCTCTGAAACTGGTCCTTGTTTCTCATGGAAAGACGGGGGTAGGACATGTTCCGTTTTGTTGTTTCTGCTCTACCTTTACCTTCCTTTCTCTTTTGTTCCACAAAAATGGAGAAAATATAAATCTTTTTTTCTCCTGATAACAAGAGAAAGTGGACTGTTTTGCATTATTCAGTCAGTTCATGTGTATTTCTAAGTTGCACAGGGAGCTGTTTTGGTTCCCAGAGGCAGAGTTCCATCTCAAAGTTAAAATGAGATACCAAAAAAAGAAAGAATAATTGTGATTTTTCTTTTTTTTTTTTTTATCTAAAACTCCTATCTACAGCTGAACAAACTAGAAACAAATGTTCCATAAACAATAACAGGGAATTTCTACTTGAGAAAAAATTCTGAAGAGCCTCTTTGTCAGGACTTTCTTAATGATAAAACGAGCCATCTGAGATAAAGCACCGGAAAGGCTGTTAATGCAATGATCCTGAATGCTAATGAGCATTGCTTTATGTAGAGACAGTGTTGAACTTCAGAAATGAAGCAAATGATTCCTCTCCATTGCTGCTGACAAATATTTTAGCCATAAGACCTTATTAAGTACTAATTGCAGCCTGGCAGCGAATGCTTTCTGTGGCATCTTGAAATTAAAATGAGGATGGGTAACCAACCAAGAAATTCACTGGCTTGGCAATGACCTGTTCAGAGAATCTGATAGACATTTCATCATATTTTTAACAGTTTTCATGCTGCAGTATTTTTTAAATTATCATAATCTGAATTAAAATCTTGTGTAGGATAAAAAACATTTTCTAACTGGATTGTTCGAAATTTTCATAGAGTAAATGTCATTCCAATTTAGATTATTGTTTTGAAGAATATAAAGATATACTTAGCATATCAATCAATACAGCTTGAAGAAAAAACATTAATAAACCACATTTTGCATATGAATTTATTAAATGTTCCATTACACAAGCTAATGCAAATAACATTTAAAATAAAAATGTGAGACCTTTAACTAGTAGGTCAAATTACCTACTGTAGACAATTCATCAGAGAAGTGTGGTTTCCTTCTTTGGTCATAAATCCTTTATTAGTCCACTCCAATTATATATACATAAGTTGGGAAAGATTCATGAGTGATTATAAATAGATATTAACCATCCATGGGCATATCCCGAACAGACTATGCAAACAAATTTTGGCTGCTGAGTTGTTCACATAATGGTGCCTCCATCTGTTCCAGGCATTTCATCTGGTTACATGGAACATGGGCCTATTGTTTCTGCTTTCCCATAAGAGGACAGGAAAGTGATGCCAGACAGTAAAAGAACAGAGAGAATAGCAAATCTTTTTGTCCATTGCAAAATAATCTGCTTCCACTAACTTTAATGTAAGAAACTGTAGTACTCTGAGCACTTTTATGTGCATTTCTTAAATTAGCAGGGGAAAAACGCCTGTATTTAAACATTATGGAAGCACGAGAATGCTTACATAGAGACTTTAAAAAATCTGAATCCATTCTACAACGAAAATAAGTACATAATCTGTCCAAAACAACAAATTATAATGCAGTTCATTTTCATTACATTCTTTTCATCCTTGATAACAGCTCCAAATTTCCCTGCTTGTTCATTCCTTTTCTTATTGTTCTGAAGAGCAGTATTTCATGATACTCTGCTATGTGCCCTTTTGTTTATAATCCTGCCTTTCAGATTTGGAAAAAATTGTACATGACTAAATGTACATGACTAAAGTAGATACATATTTCTGTCTTTAGTTTCTCAGAAAAGTGTGTAGAATAGTGGATTTCTTACTTCTCTAAAGCTGATTCTTCCCTGGATTCTAATGTTTTAACGTTAATCAGTTTCAATTTGTAATTCCTATATTAAGTGCTTCTGAAGTTAAAAGGTCTTCCCAGAAAGCCTTGTGTATGTCGAACTGGTGAGACAACATTTTTCTCCAACCTTGACCTTAGCTCCCTACCTCAAATTTGGACTTCTGTGGAGAAAGAAATGAGTTATATTTCCTGGAAAGCTAATAGAAAAAACCTCCTCTTACTCTGTCAAAATCACTCTGAAAAGGAGATGAAGATTAGGAAAAATTCCATGCTGAAAAGTGTGACAATTAGTTGCCTATCAAATGTTGACATTTCAGGTGATCACTGTTATCTAACAAAAACTAGAGAGACTATACAGAGAGATTATTTTGGTTTTAAAGCATGTAAGCAGCTACATAAGACTGGGTCATAAATACTTGCCAAGAATTACCACTGTCATTATATATAACTGAGAGCCACATACTGGTGGAAAATCTTCTTTGAATGTTTTCCAACCCTGGCAAGGTGCAGTCTTGATTGACTTGATCTTGGGCTGGCCACCATCCCACCTGCTGAGGAAGACCGGAGGAGGTGGCTTGCAAAAGTTGCTCCAGTTCCATGATATTGACCTCTAGGTGTTATTACTCCTCTTCAGCAATTTGTTACCATTGCTTCAGCTGAGAGACAATAATTCATTGTGGAACTGCATTTCAGTACAAAATAAAACAGACCCATGTAAAATGCTGCTAAGGTTAGTTTAAGCAAACCTGTTCCACTTTGCTCTGAAATGGACTAGAAATGCTCATATCATCACTTATCAGTTCCCATAACTGAGGCTCCAACAATTTCAAACAACTGAAGGGTATTCATGAATAGCCATAGGGTAATGACATCTTAAATTGCTACATCTATTTCAAAAATGGATGTATGACTGTGCCCTGAGGTTCTCAGTTTAAAAAGGATAGATTATGAGAAATTAAGAGCACTAGTTGGTAAAGACAGCTGCACTGACAAAAGTACAAAAACAATCTAAAATTTATACTCCAGCCAAAGGGAAAAAATTCTGTGGATGGTTTGCAGACCTAATTAGCTAAAAAATAATTTCAAAAAGTATATTAAATGCAAGCAGAATTGCTATAAAGATTGACATAAAGGATTGTTCGACAAAGAAACACTACATTATAGTCATCAGAAAGCACAGAGAATAGCTGAAAATCATGTTGCCACAGTGTAAGGAGGAGATTAAAACAGAAAAGGAGAGCTTATAGAGAAAGCATAGAACTTTCAGGTAAGAAGAAGTTAAAATTAAGGCTAATTTAGACAAGCTTCAAAAGCTAAACCAAAAGTCTGCCACAGTTTCAGCTAAGTGCCTGAGTGTGGTATAAAAGACAGAACTACAAAAGAGGAAGATGAGAAATTGGTGAATTATAGAATGGAAAATTATTTAAGGAAAAATACAATGCTACCAGAAGACATGAACGTCAACAAGGCATTTAAGAATCAGTTTTTTACTAGGGATAGAGGTAACTACTAAAATACCCTTACTTGTAGGGATTGAATAGTCAATTTAAAAATGCTCCAACTCCCTCAAATGTATATTTTTTAGAAAACTAGGAGTTTAGGGTGTTCTCACAGTCTCTTGAGTTTCAATATTTGTGTAGGTAAAACTGTAGCTTTTTGTTTTCAGGTACTTTTTTCTTTGTAGAGGGGAGGGGAGGGGAGGGAAAAAGGGGAGGGAAAAAGGGGAGGGAAAAAGGGGAGGGAAGGGAAGGGAAGGGAAGGGAAGGGAAGGGAAGGGAAGGGAAGGGAAGGGAAGGGAAGGGAAGGGAAGGGAAGGGAAGGGAAGGGAAGGGAAGGGAAGGGAAGGGAAGGGAAGGGAAGGGAAGGGAAGGGAAGGGAAGGGAAGGGAAGGGAAGGGAAGGGAAGGGAAGGGAAGGGAAGGGAAGGGAAGGGAAGGGAAGGGAAGGGAAGGGAAGGGAAGGACTTGGCACTGCTGACTGATTCTGGAAGATTACTTCTTTTGTTTTATTAGTATCACTTTGCAAGGGTACTAAGGAAATGGAAATAAAAACAGACTGTTATGTCTAAAATAAATCAAAACACTAATGCATACCTGTAACTTTAATATCAGCAAGATAAAGCTGATGGAAACAGGTAGCTGAAAGGGCTGGAAATGAGTTCATATCCCTTATTGTGAGTATTGGCACTTCAAATGCAACACTGAAGATCAAAATATATTACCATCTGAATATTATTCAGTAGACTGTATGAAATGAGCCAGTAGATCTCAGTCTGGTTTTTAACGGACCACTGCAAAAATTTGCAGAGGCTTCAGGGATAAACAGCCCTGAAAATCACAGTATTTTATGTGCATAAGAGGCCACTTTTTCACCATGTCATTGATTGAGACGTGTCTGAATTGTGCACACTTGAGGTCCGGCTGTCCAATCAGTAATTTTTCCTATGAGTAAATTTATTTTCATGCAAATAGTTCCTGTACCTTCTTCTCAAAAAGAGGATGTTTGCACTCTTGGAGAGGATATGCGGGTTTTACATAGTAGAAGTTGTATGATAGGTCTTTCAAATGGAGGCAGTACAGTTCTTGTTTCAGAAGTTGTGCTAATATTGATAATAAAGCACTAATCATTATCACAGGGCTCTGTTGCACTTTTAGCACCTTTAATGAGGTGTTACACCCGAAACCTCGTGCTCAAGCAAATGAGCCCCACATGATCACAAAGCACACTAGAGGTCTTCTATGGCAACACACAGAGGAAGAACTCCACAGAAACTACACAGGACAAAAGGGGGATTAGCAACTCCAAAAGTTCTTCCAAGCACAAAAAAAAAACCCACAAAAAGCAAACAAAAACAACAAAAAAGAACGAACACCAAAACAAAACAAACAAAAAAAACCCAGATGAGTCAAAGCCAGGGAGACATAAAATGTCTCTTTCTATCCTTTATATTATTTTGTGATAACTGCATAATAATTGTCATGTGGGAGCATGTTTGTAATCCTAATGTTTTGTCAGACTGCAGGATGAGCTGGGGCACAAGGTTGTGATTTCTAGAGACATTGTTAAATGTCTGACTCAGGTCCTGTAAAGGGAGATAAGTTGTTGACCTCCATGCTAATGGCTATTTGTGCACATCAGAAAATACATCTAGCTGACACAAATGACAGTCAGTGGTCAAGAGAAAATTAGCAGCTATATACACCAAATCTGAATGACACAGAGAAGAAGAGATGAAAGCTTGCACATTATTCACTCACATTATAGCAAAATCTCACCAATATCCCTTTCTGTGATGTTTAAATTAATCCAGAGTTATATATAAGGAAATTGCATAAACATATAAAGCTATGGATGAATCCTTAGTGTTTCAGAATAAAGTTATATAAAACTGGATTTTTATGAAGGCATACTCAATATTTTAATGACCAAACACACATATGAGAAGCCCCACAAGAATTATGTTCTAACTTTTTAAAGTGGGTTTAAATATAACCACATCTATGTGTACACAAATTGTAAAAGTACGATCATTCAAGACTTAGAAGGCCTACAGGAATGATAGACCACTATATATGCATAGCTATACAAAGATAGCAGGAACATATGCTTAGCAAAATCTATGTCCTCTAGGGTGTCTGGGACATTCACATTGATCTGCAAGATATGGCTTGCCATCTATGGCATATCCAGATCACTCTCAAGAGCCAGCTGTAACCAGTGACACACCCTATTACATCTGAAATGTTTACAGACACCTACATTTATGCAACCGAATCACATTCATTGAGGCAGTAACAGTTGATATGGGTATTATAAACTAAAGTTTTGCTAACAGCCTTTCAGCATGGTGTTGGAAAATTCATGGAATCACGGAATTGTCAGAGTTGGAAGGGGCCTCTACAGATCATCTAGTCCAACTCCCCTGATAAAGCAGGATTAACTAAAGCAAATTCCTCAGGACTGCATCCAGGCGGGTCTTGAATATCTCCAGAGAAGTGGACTCCACAACCTCCCTGGGGAGCCTGTTCCAGTGCTCTGTCACCCTCACTGTAAAAAAGTTTTTTCCTCAAATTTAAATGAAACTTCCCATGTTCCAGCTTGTGCCTGTTGCCCTTCGTCCTGTCACTGGGAACTACCTAAAGGAGTGTGGCTCCATCCTCCATGCACCACCCACCCTTTAGATACTTACAGGCATTAATAAGGTCTCCCTTCAGTCTTCTCTTTTCCAGGGTAAAGAGTCCCAGGTCTCTCAGCCTTTCCTCATAAAGAAGATGCTCCAAACCCCCAATCATCTTTGTTGTCCTCTGCTGGACTCTCTCCAGTAGTTCCCTGTCTCTCTTGAACTGGGGAGCCCAGAACTGGATGCAGTATTCCAGATGTGGCCTCACGAGGGCAGAGTAGAGGGGGAGAACGACATCTTTGGACCTACTGGCCATACTCTTCCTTACACACCCCACGATTCCATTGATCTTCTCAGTGGCAAGGGCACATTGCTGGCTTATGGATAATTTACTATCTACCAGGACTCCCAGATCTTTCTCCTCAGAACTGCTTTCCATCAGGTCCACCCCTAACCTATATTGGTGCCTGACATTCTTCCTCCTCGGGTGCAGGACCCTACACTTGCCCTGTTTGAACCTCATTAGGTTCCTTTCTGCCCAGTTCTCCATCTTGTCCAGGTCAGGCTGGATAACAGCACAGCCCTCTGGAGTGTCAGCCACACCTCCCAATTTTGTATCATCATGAAGATGTTGAACAAGACCTGAGTACTGACCCCTGGGGGACACCACTGGTTACAGGCCTCGAATTCAACCCTGCTCCATTTATCACAGCCCTCTGAGTTCTGTCTCACAGCCAGCTCCCAATCCACCTCACTGTCCACTCACCTAGCCCACACTTCCTGAGTTCCCTGATGACGATGGTATGGGAGACAGTGTCAAAAGCCCTGCTGAAGTCAAGGTAGATGACATCTGCTGCTTTTCCGTCAGCCAGCCGACCAGTTACATCATCATAGAAGGTTATCACCACCTATTTAAAAAGTTAGTAAAATACTGTCACATGATATTTATTAACAGCAGACCCTTTCATTTGCATGAAGTTTTTCAGTCATTTTAATTAAGAACAATTTTAAAAGTCTATGAGTAAGTCTATCTGTTTGCAACACTGGAGCCTAGAACATGAATAAATGTTTAAACACAGCAAAGTACTTCTTAATAATGGTTTCAAACTGGGTTAATACTATTCTAACCATTAGAATAACTAGCTGTCTTATTCAGCCTATTTATAGTGGAGACATTCCCATGGGAATGAAGATTTGAATGGCCTGCAAAATAATTATTAACATTTTTGTGACTAATGGACTAAATTAATTTTGTGATCCTTTTTATTTTATAAGTATTTTGATAAATCTGTGATATTCACAAAGATATTAATGAATCCAGCATAAATCCTTTCTAGAATTATAGCTTCATTACCACCACTGTTAGAGTATCTTTCTGAAGAGTGAAAATTCATGTTAGAATATGTTAGAGCAATAGGCAAGTGAATAACCCTTTGACTGGAACCTGGCATGAGGTTGCACTAACTGTACACAACACCAAAAATTACAGAATGTGACATAAAACAATGCTGAGCATAACACGTAGCAGTGCAAAAAGCTAGCAAACATTAAGGCAGCAAGATATCACAGGTGGTTAACCAGAAGTTAACTTGTCAAAGTCCAGAGGTATCTGGAGGGGAGCATGGGAGACTTTCTGGTGGATACCATCTTGAAAGACCAGCTGCACCAGTGTAACTATATTAATAATAACACATAAAACTTGGATTGTTTGGATAATGGTATCAGCAATACCAAATTTGGGTAAAGACATATCTGAACTGTGACCAATTGAGAAGAGTAATTAGGAATTGTTTATTTGGAAGGAGACTGATGTGGGAAAGAAAGGTACAAGGGAGGTCAAAGGAAAAGGGAGAATAAGATATGCAAATCATAAGAGTGTTGGTGGCTGGGTTTACCAATCAGGAAACCTTTAGCTTGATCACTGCAGCTGGATGAAGACAATAAACCAAACCCACTTCTTCGACTATACACTGAGAATCAATCTATTTCCATTTTGAGGAGGACCACAGTACTGGTGATCAGGGGGATTTTCCTGGCCAGCAAGGGGGCGTCCAGAATGACAGATCAAACATCCTGGTATCACCATGTTGTTGCTCATTTCAGCTCTTGTGGCATCCGTTCTCTACCACCCATAACAGAATAACTAATGGCTAGTCACTATTTAAAAGACTTCAGTTCTCTAATAGGAAAGCCCAAGCAAATTATGCAAGGTAAGCTATATAGGCATAAGTCATGTAGAGGAAGCAGCAAGAAGCCAAAGCCAAACATTCACAAAATTGATCTAAAAAGTTATTACTCATTCAATGACTTGCTAAAACAAAACAGGTTGCCTTCTGTAAACTGTGTTATTCTACATGTGACTAATTTTAGTGTCATTATTATTATTTGTTATGAATATTCAACTACAGTTGATTAGCATCTAAACATTAGAGTAGGATTCAGGATATTCAGGATAACATTCTATTCAGTTGCCTGAAGACTAAAACCAGGACCTACTGGAGCAGAGCTTTACTGACATTCTTACACAAATACAGCAGCTTTACTCCAGACCAATATGTCTATACAATGAAGAATATCTGAAACACAGTAATCTTTTGCTTTTCTACTTCAGCATTAAGAAAGTAAAAACAACTCTGAGGAATGGTAAACTTTGTATACTGTTAACAGAAGTGTGTCCAAACTGGAAAAGGATAAACCTAGTGTTCCTCCCCACAAAAAGGCAACTCTGTTCTTTCAAACTATCAGCATGCATGGAAGGCTGACATCCACCCTAGTTACAAGAAGCTCTGCTGAGACTGTGTTACATACTGATTTTAATGTAATTGCCTCTGGACAAGAAATGCAATATGTAACTCCAGTGATAATACCAGGGTAGAGCATCATGAAAGGGTAAAGAGTGATAAATAACTTGGACTGGCACTGAAAATTCAATGTTGTTTAGGGGCAAGAAAACTCAATGACCTCTTGGGAAAATAAAATATTTAGTATTTCAGGTCATGTGAAGGAGGGTCTCATTTTCTGTCACTCCACCTCTCTCTTTTCAACTCAAAGACCAAGCTAATGTTTCTTGAGACAGCTGATTTTTTTTTTATTATTTTTTATTTTTTTCCCAAACACCACCCTTCAGCTTGGAAAGCTGCAGGCAGAAGTGTTGGAAAACATGGGCCCTATCTAACCTTAAGGTATCCCTGTGGAAATATCAAGGGATGGGCTGTAACAATAGTAACAACAACAAATACCTATATTTATGGTTTCCAAAGAGAGAAGCAGTGTCAGACTAGATAGAAGAAAGATTGCTATGGCTGGGGCTCTCTGTGCCTGGTAGAATGCATAAAAATTGCACAAGGGGGATGTAACAAAGCCCTATCAGCTGTCCAGAAAGATGATAGTATAATATTGTGACAAAAGCAGTGGGAAAGTATAGAGAACTGTTTGACTCCACACCTATATTAATGGTATTAGCATTTATATAGTACATCTCAGCTGCACAACTAAAGCTCTTTACAAAAGATAGGGATCATTATCCTAATTGTGCATTTGGGAAATGAATATGTAGAGAGTTTAAGCCAAAATTTTAAGAGTTGGCTCATTTAGGGGTTCCGAAAAAAAGACAAGGAATCTGACTTTACAGAGGCTCCAAGCATCTGCAACTTCAATTAGAATGGCTGGTAGCTGCAGGTGTTCATGAACAAAAAAATCATGTTGCAAATGCATGAGGTTCAAGGCTTCAGTACCCTGTATCCCAAATTAGTGGATGCTCTTGTGAAAGGTAAACTGGCTGATGTGGTAAAGGCCACTTATAAAGCTGAATAACAGGAACAGAATCCAGAATTCCAAACTCCCATCTTACATAGTACTATAGATTGAACTTCAATGTCTTAACTAAAATAAGCTCACTAACATTATAGATAGATAGATAGATAGATAGATAGATAGATAGATAGATAGATAGATAGACAGACAGACAGACAGACAGACAGACAGACAGATAGATAGATAGATAGATAGATAGATAGATAGATAGATAGATAGATAGATAGATAGATAGATAGATAAATGAAACTTACAAGGCCTCACTACAGTAGTAGATGCAATTGAAACTTGGGAAAACATAGTTTGGGGAGGTTTTTGCTCACCTAATAGTATCAAGAGAAAGTTATAAATTTTGAAGCAATAAGCAGACAGAGAATTTAGCTGAGGATTGAGGATCTACTCTATGATTTGTCACAGGAAAGATGTTAAATTGTCAGAAGATATCAATAGCATGGTTGGAATATCTGAATTACTTGGTATAGCTTCCAAGGGCACAACAGCTGCACCAGCTAGGGACTAGCAAGATCTGAAACACAGCCTAGCTCAGGTAAAGAACCAAATAATGTGATAATTTTGGCTCTAATGCTCAAGCCAGTTTGATAGGCTTTGGATGGGAGTTGGATGAACAACACACATTGTGACATAGAGGTATTGCTTAATGTTTATAACAATTGCATCACTATCACCAAACAAAGAGAGAATGAAAAAGTGGCATTTGCTGAAAATTAATGAAGTTGAGTTCTCTAATCCCCTCTTAGATGAAAGACTTCCAAGTACCTAAGGGCTCTGGAAAAAAGGATGCAATTATTACATAGAAGGCTGGGACCCAAGAAAATTTCCAACCCTTTCCCTATAATAATAACTGCTAATGCTCTTGCTGCAATTTGCATCTGTTCCAGCATGCAGCTCACTACAGACAAAGCTTCCTCTTGAGAACAATCTCATAAGGCAGAAGCAGCTGCTCTTGTTCCTCCTCTCTCCCTCTTCAATTCTTTGGAGTCATGTCACTACATTTCAAATGATAAGTTTGCTTTATTACTTTAGCTTTCAGTGGAGTTTAGGGACAAGTTGGTAGCAAGACTAAGACTTCATACTGTAATGCATGAGAGGATAGCCCTGAAGCCAAGGCCCAGCCCTGCTTTCTTTCACCCTTAGAGTTGTTTAACTAATAAAATTAATTTACCTCTTTAAAAATTAAAATAAAAACAAGATGTTTTGATTTTTTCAGTAATCTACATTGGCAAAAATGAAGGGATGTTATTTGTATGCTGATTTGTCTGGTGAAAAGCCGGACTGTAGATAGTTTGGCCTGGTGCCAGTCTGAGCTGCTTCATTTCTTCTTTTCCCTGAGCTTGATATAGGCAAGATAGCTATTTTGCATCAGTGGTTGGTCTAGAAATGTAAAGAACTGTAAGTATAAGAGAGAAAGTCAAGAAGCCCTAGAGGGGAGAGGAGACCAGGAAATCTGGCCAATATTCAAGGGTCACCTCCTCAAATCCCAGGCACAATGAGTCCCAACAAAGAGGAAGGCAGACAAGAGTGCCAAGAGACCTGCATGGATGAACAAGGAGCTTCTGACACACTAACATATAAATAAAAATTCTACAGAGGGTGGAAGCAAGGACAGGCAGTCTGGCAGAAGTACAAAGTTGTCCAGGCAGCCACAGGTCAGGTTAGGAAAGCTACAGCGCAAATAGAATTAAAGCTGGCCAGGGACATCAAGGGTAACACTAAAAGCTTCTACAGGTATGCCAGTGATAAAATGAAGACTAGGGAAAATGTGGGCTCTCTCCAGAAGGAATAGAAAACCTGGTCATGTGGGACAGGGAGAAGGCTGAAGTACTCAATGACTTTTTTGCCTCAGTCTTCACTGGCAAGGCTCTGCCCACACCATCCAAGTTGCAAAAGGCACAGGCAGAGACTGGAAGAAGAAAGATCCATCCACTATATGAGAAGAGAAGGTCTGAGACCATTTAAAGAACCTGAAAATGCACAAGTACATGGGACCTGATGAGATCAACATTGATCTGCATGAAATACTGGTCTCTAAATTGGAAAGATATGGAAATGATTGACGGACTACTCGATGGATAAGGAATTGGCTGAATGTTTGCACTCAAAGAGTGCAAAGAGGTCAATACCTCAATGCCCAAATGGAGATCAGTGATGAAAGGCATTCATCAAGGGTTGGTACTGGGACCAGTGTTGTTTAAAATCTTTGTTGGCAACATGGACCATGGCATTGAGTGCACCCTCAGCAAGTTTGCTGATGACACTAAAGCATGTGGTGTGGTTGACAGGTTGGAGGGAGGGGAGGTCATCGAGAGGGACCTGGACAGGCTTGAGTGGTGGGCCCATGCCAAACTTGTGAAGTTCAATATGGCCAAGTGCTAGATCTTGCACCTGGGTTGGGGCAATCCCAAGCACAAAGACAGGCTGGGCAGAGGATGGATTGATAACAGGCCTGAGGGGAAGGACTTGGAATTTTTGTTGGATAAGAAGTTCAACATGAGCCAGCCATTTGCACTTGAAGCCCAGAAAGCCAACCATGTCCTGGGCTGCATCAAAAGAAGCATGGCCAGCAGGTCAAGGTTGCTGATTCTGCCCCTCTAATCTGCTCTCATGAGACCCCACCTGGAGTACAGTGCACAGTTCTGGAGCCCCTGTCTCACAGCCCTCAAGATAAGAAAGAGATGGACCTGTTAGAGCAAGTCCAGAGGGGGAGCCATAAAGATGACCAGAGTGCTAGAGCACCTCTCTGTGAAGACAGGCTGAGAGAGTTGGTGTTGTTCTGCCTGGAAAAGAGAAAGCTCTGGGGAGATATTATAGCAGCCTTCCAGTACCTGAAGGGGGATGGGAGGGACTTTTTACACAGGCATGTAATTTTAGGACAAGTGGTAGTGGCTTTAAACTGGAAGAGGGCAGATTTAAGTAAGATTTTAGGAAGAAATTCTTTCCTGCAGGGGTGCTGAGAGTCTGGACCAGGTTGCTCAGTGAAGTTGTGGATGCCCCATTCCTGGAGGTGTTCAAGACCAGGTTGGATGGGGCTTGGAGCAACCTCGTCTAGTGGGAGGTGTCCTTACCTATGGCATGGGTGTTGGAACTAGATGATCTTTACAGTCCCTTGCAACCCAAACCATTCTATGATCCTATGATTCTTCTGCAGCAATGAACACAATCTGATAGGAAGTCCACAAAAACAATATGTACTTCACAAATCTAAAGATGGATAATAGGCTTATTCTTTCTGTGATGGTCCAACAGAATAAGGCCCATACCACATGTGTCTAAAATTGAAACCCCACAATCAGAAATGAATTTATCAAAACACTGTGGTGACTCACTCAAGTATCTGGGTAAATGCTACACATGCTTTTCCCTTGAAAGAGAAAGATCTAAGACACACAAAATATTCACATGAGCACTTATGATAGGTATTTTCAGTAGAATTTCATCCAGCAAGACACTTTTATCAATCTGCTTTGTTCTAGCAAATGTCAGAAAAAATTTTGAAGAAGAGATGGTTCAACACCCTGTGGAGAGCAACAGCAGCTCGATGGTGCAGCCTCACAAAGGAGAAAGGAGATTCCAGCCAGCCATGGATGGAAGTTCAAGGTGGGGAATATGAGATACCTAAAACAATAGTTAAGGTGCTTATCCCTTAAGCAGAATTAACATCTTTAATGACTACAAGTTGCTAAGATACTAGGTCTGGACATAAATTATCATGAAAAAAAACATTTGCAAAAACAGATGCCTCACAAAGACCTGCTGCATTGGGTGCAGTGTTACAAAGACAGAAATGGCTCAGTTAAATGCAGAGATCAGCCTTTGGAAGCCTTAATACCCAAGCAGCCATTCATTGTGACCTGGTGTACTATATACGTGTGCTGAAGTGTTTGTTACTATGTAATATAAATAACTTATTTTTTCTTAGGCTTCCTAGGAAATAATTATAATTTACCAAGTAATTGCCACAATATTTATGAATTTAAATTAAAGAACCAATGTATTTCCAGGGAAATATTTCATCCATAAATATAATACTAAATATATTGCTAAGTAGAGAAAATCAAGTAGTATTTAATTACCAGCAATTGCTGTATGTAATTGTCAAGTATAAACCGCTACTACTAAAAATATCAAGTAAAATAGAAAAATTCATCTATTGCTGTTAAATTCTAAAATTACACTTTTACACTCCACTTAGAAGAGAGGATCAAATAAATATAATAATTCCTTTACATAATGGAAGCAGGGTGAGTACAACACCTCCAGGATACAAAGCCAGAATGAGTAACATTGCAGCTGAGAATGATATAAAGATTGAAAATATGCAGTTGAAATCAATATAGATCTTCTATAATTTTCACTGATCATTTGAACAGTGAAACTCATCCTGCAGAAAGCATCATATGTTACTACTTAGGAAAACAGTAGTAACTGTTACTAGTTCAACACCAAAAATAGTAACAGCAAAATAACAAAAACAGCAACTTTTGGTTGTTTTTTGTTTGTTTGTTTACGTCTTTTCAGCTGGGACACCAAAAGTCTATGAGTTCATTCCGATGACCTTCATCCTGATGTTTCTGCTGGAGTTTGAAAGTGTATCCCTTAAGCTCTGTGAGTGACATTTCCATCTACTATGTAACAAGAGTCGTAGGATCACAGAATCACAGAATCACAGAATCACAGAATAGTTTGGGTTAGAAGGCACCTTAAAGATCATCTTGTTCCAACCCCTCTGTCATGGGCAGAGTCACCTCCCACTAAACCAGATTGCTCAAAGCCCTATCCATCCTGGGTTTAAACACTTGCAGGGATAGGGCATGCCCAACTTCTCTGAGCAACCTGTTCCACTGTCTCTTATTTACACGATCTCAGGAAGGTCTACGAAATTATCTCACATTCTGGATGTCACGATTGGGTTTCTCTTGGGAATTTTAAACCTCCAAGAGTTGTAGGAACCATAGGGAAGGGATTACTTTTCTTACACACCATCACTGCAGACTGTATGGTCACATTCTGTGATATACATGCACAGACATTATAGTATGCAGTCTTTCATACAAATTCTCTCTCACTGTCCTTATTTACATGATATTTTAAAGATATTCACAAAAGCATTTATTGTGTTATGCTACCATAGGGTTTTACGCATCAACAGACACACAACATGTGTCTAGATGTTAATGCGAATTCTTTTTTCATGGAATCAAAGAGGTTCACAGAACAGAGTCTGAACTTTGAACTTCACTGGCCCAGCAGTCTTACTGCACACTTTTTGAGCTTGGTGACAGAATAAACTATGCACATCCAATGTCCAATATCCAATTCCCCAAAATACCCAAACAGGTCAAAGCAAATGCAGTTCTCTCATATGTAAGTGCAGGAATATGAACCTGTTTGGGGCAATTTCCAAACCAAATTATTGTTTACCAGAATAAACAGCACAGGGGTTCTTTTTTTTTCTAAGGAAAAAAATCTTCCATAAACATACATTGAAAATGTTTTTCTAGACTTCCCTTGATTGAAATGGAGTATATATTTTTCATCATCAAACAAAATTAATCACCAAGGAGAAGTTAAATAATTGGAAAAAAATCCTTACAGGTACAACACTTAGGAAAGAGCACAAAAATGAAAGGCTAAAATCGAAACAGCACATGACTTTGCATTTTGTGCAAAGAAGGAAATTCAGTTTATGAATTAAGCTCAGTGCCTACTGTGCCTCTCAAAGAGTAACATGTAAATATTAAACATACGTTTATTTCGTTTTTAAGCAAAAGTCAGGATACTGTGTGAAACAATATGTAAATACTAACAGCATTTGATGTGGTGGTATGAAATATCCAAGAAACTTATGCTAACTATTTAAGCCTGAACATGAGGTCACCTTGCAATCATTGTATATTTGAGTTAAATTTTCCCTTCAGCTAGGAGAGAAATCCATAAGAAACTTTTACCAATTATGGTTTCTTTCTTAGGGAAGAAGATATTTTCAGGGAGTTGAGCATCAAAAATACTCAAAACATTATGTATTAAATAATTTATAACATCCTAAATTTTCTAATGATTACAGTAAGAAATCAGAAAGACCAGTGTACAAAATTCCAGTAATTTCTAGGCAGATATGCACACAACACATACCCCTATGGGGCCTGTGAAGCTATGAATGGCATCAAGTTCAACCTGGTTTCCTCACAGCTGTCAGGTAAGGTGCTAAAGAGCTCTTTTGACATGATGTAGCAAGACTTTTGTTAACGGATTTTTTCAAAATATTTTAGACAGGGTTACCAATTTTGCTTATTTTGAATCTTGTTAGCAATATAGTGATTGGCAGAATGAATCCATATTTTTCTGTCACAGTCCTCTGCATGAGGGCTGCACAGGAAATATTTTTTCTTGTCAGAAAAACGTAGTCCCTATATTAAATGAAGACCCAAAATTTCTAATGAACTGCACTTTTCATCCTAAAATGATAGCCTACAAAAGAATCCACCCAACTTACAGGATGTTGTCTATTAAATCTGTTAATCTGTTTGTAAACTTTATGTCTTAGGCCTGAATTTGTGGCCTGAATTTCTTCTCACCTCTGCACTTTTTTTTTATCAGCATAACACCACAGATAACAATGAAATCACCTAGTTCAACTGAGGGGAGAATCAGGTCCTATATTGTGTACCTATACTGGTTTGATATAACACATTATTCACCCAGTAATAATCTTAGTAACAGCTTAAGAATCATAGGAGCTTTACAATTAATTCAGGTATATTAACTAGAGTCATGTTGCTTAGGAAATGTAGCCTTCTTTTTTCAGTTATGTACTATGAAATGAATACACTTTCTATCTAGGTATGATGAACACTTTTTCTCTTGCCAACTAATTCTAACTTGTGATAGATGTGACAGTTCAAGCAAAACATTGTGAAACTCTGCCAAAAGCCTGAATTGCAGAGAATGCAACATTATGCTTAGAATAATTCCATTATTTTTTGTCTTGCTTGCTTTTCTTCCCATTTGTTCTCAACAGCCACTAATAGAAAAAATTAGAAAACCTAACAGGAAATACTGTCCTCTGAGTATGTTTGACCTGATTTAGAGCTGGAAAGTTCTTAAAGCCTTCCAAAAATCCTGAAGTTTCCCCTGAATTCTATGATTTTACACAGAAAATCTACATATAGATAATTCTAAATCAGATTTCTGTTTAATTTCAACTGCCATTGGAAAAACACATAACCCTGCAAAACAATTAAAAGCAAAAGAGAGATTTCAACAGTTAGGTTAAGTGCTTTACACATCCTAAAGGGATCTGGACACTTATTTATTACAAGTCACATCTCTCCATCATAAGTGGGAAATACTTGCCTAATATGACTTACGTTGCCAGTTTTCCAACACACACTGTTGGTAAGTGGCCTGTCCTTAGCTTAATTTTCCATTTATTTCTGGAAGACATAAATCAAGAGAATAGTGAAGATTCACTAGGTGAAGTTAGTGGCTGTGGAACAAGTAGTTTGGGATGGGGACATTAAAAATAATAATTGTTTTCTTAGGTAGCATACTTCACAAGAGCATTGTTGTGATGCTCCATCACAATACTATGTAGTAACTTGTAGAGATTCTTCTTCCTCCAAGCAAAGGACTCAATATTTTAGCATAAGCCACAGAATTTCACAGCTTAAGCCAAGCCAGTCACAGGCTCAGTCTCTAAAAGAAAATTTAGCAGTTCTTCCATTTTTATATGTCACTAGTATGCATTGATTATTAAATCCTTGCACAAATCCTGATTAGTAAATGCTTGTACAAATCCTGGCCATATAATAGAGCAGAGGTTTCACAGTGCATATCTCCTACGTTAGTGTAAAAATCAAATTAATTTTAAACCAAAAATGTTAGTGTTCAATCTTGAGTTGGTAATCCACTACAGAAAGTAAATCCTAGCACTCTTGTTACTTTGCTGTGGAAATGTTTGAGATAGACACACAGACAGATAGTTTTTCTCTCATGCAAGAAATTCAATGGATATATCTTCATCAAAGTATGTTGATTTAAGCTGCAGCACTGGACAGTTAACTCCTGTACTGGGCATGACAGTGCCGAAGGCAGGGAGAAATACCAATAAATTCCTGCAGTGCATTTAATCACATGGTATCATATAAGCCCATTTTTCCTACCAACTAATGGCAGTTATCTCACATAAAAAAGTGTCCAAGGAGATTCTTTCAGTCTCCTCAGTCTGAGGAAGTCTCAGCTGTGAGCTGTGAACAACCCAGAACCGAGAAAATTTTCAGAGGAAGTCAGAACACACCTACGTAGCTTAGTGAACCAAGGTGAACTCCTTGTCTGACCCATGCCTTGATCCACTTATGCCTTACTGGACTTCAGTGGTATTAGACTGAGGTGGCTTAGACTACTCTGGACTGCAAAAAAACCCCTCTGCATGGTGGCTCCTGATATACACTCACCCATGAGACCACTGGGGCCAGGCCAGACAAAAGAAGTACAAGGACACCAGCACAAACCTGGTTATATTTTGGCCTGACCACCTGGCATGGCCATAGAGCAGTCATACTGCCACATTATGACAAGGATTTATCTGAGTCAAACAGCTGTCTATATGGTAATAACAATCCTGAATGTAAGATACATATCGTCCTGTTCTGAACTAGGCTCTTCAGGAATCTCTCTCTCCCCATGCACAAAACCAAAGGAAACCAGCCTTCAGACTTCGGAGCCTTATGCTAAAGAAAAATCAACATGTCTTATTTAGCCAACTCATATTTGTAGATTACATCCTCTTCAATCCTTCCTAAAAGAGACCTCCTACCCTGTTACTCACAATTCATACTCAGCAGTACTTAAGCACTCCAATTTCTGGAGATCCTCAGTATTTTTCCACAGTTTCCTCCTGTTTGCACATGTATGCTATGCTGACGCTGTGTCTGAAGTTTACACAGATGGATATATACAACAACTATATGTATACAAAAGGCCAAGATTAGAAAGGACCCATTTAGCAGTGTTTGCATGTGAACCATCCAAAATGCTGTCTACAAAATGAGAATATGTATATTCTGATTGGTGTAAGCTTGACAGATTTCCACCATTACATCTTATATACCAAAAATTACCAAGCTTTCAGCTATTCAAAGCATTCAGATTGAAACATGCTAAGATCTCCTGATCTATGCATAACAGAGTCCATCTGCCTGATAATCTAACTGTACAAATGTCACTCAGTGAAAGTTTTATTTCCATTGATGAAAGAAATGAGCCCCATAGGCAGACCTGAACCATGCAGAACGTTCTGGGAAATATGTGACTTAATTATTATATGCTGTGATTTTGAAATCAATAAGTAAATAAAGAATTATTAATCATGCCAGGAAATCACTAGTTTACAGTTAATTTCAGGCAGACTTGCAATGTCAGAAAAAAACTAAGGACATGTGAAACCCATGTATCAGAACTACATATGCATTACATTTGCAGGAGCAAGTCTCTTTCTATAGCATTTGACTGTGGATTATAATAAAGAAATAACACAAAAGTCATTAATAAATCTCTTCAGCTGTTTCTACATGGCTAAAGACTCTTTCCAGTATCAAGAACAGATTCAAGTCTATTCTGCAAAGGTGAAAAACTGAAAATAATGTGCAAAATATTTTTTAATAATTAAAATTCAACAATTTTCCTACAATTTAAAAAAGCAGCTTGACATACAACATATGGATTTTCTCCACTTTTGTTTGACATATAATTAAAATAGTCATGTTTTCTAGTGGAATAGCAATATAAGTTTATTATTTGACCAGTCTAATATACTTGACACTACATTGGAATCTTAACTGGAAAAAATAATAATTTCCACATTTTGCTAAGGTGATATTTACTGAGCTCATTTACACTGAAAACATTTTATATGATTAAAAGTAATTTCATCTTGCAACATACTTTCTGATGGAAACCGTCAAGTTTTGGTTTCTGCTGATAAAACCCAGCACATTTTCTTTTGATTTCCCAGCTTTCCTTTATTCCCCAAGTCCTCTGATCTTTGGAATACATTTTCCAGCAAACAGTCTATATAGACAGAAATTAAACCAAGTTTTCAAATCCTATGTGGCTTCAGAACTCTCTATGGATTTTTGTCATACCAAACGATAAAAAGGGATTAATTCTTTTCAGAAATAAAAAGGTTTCGGAGAGATTTTGAAATGAACAACTGCAACAACTGATGTAAAAGTTTTACTCAGTCTTAAAGAACTGAGTATCAGCTATGGCTCTTGTATTTTACAGTCTCCAGACAGCTTGTATGTGTTATTGTTAAATTACCTTGTACCTTGTGGTGATTGTAGCAGTGCTGTAATTTACTCTTCTGCCATACTTAACATTTTACAGAACTGCAAGCAGTCATTACACCCAGCTGTTTTAGAATAGTCTCCAAGGTGTCCTGTATTAGCCTGGGCAGTAGCAAGCCCCTGAGCAAGATCAGGAATGAATTTAACATCTACTTTTATCTACCTTTATTCCCCATACATGCTCTGGGTTTGAAGGTGGAGAAATAGCGTACTGGAAACTCACTTCTGAGGGGCTTTAGCACTTCCCTACATCTCCTAGCTTATGACAATACCACTCTAAGTAACTGCCTATAAAAAAGATGGTATGATTCACATTTTACAGTAACTGATAAAGACAAGACTCGTGTATTTTGCAAAAGCTTCTCATTTTTAATGAGCTATTCACTTTCTGTACTCATTTTATTTAATAGCTTAGCCTTCTAACACTCTCTTCTCTCTGGTAGTGAATTACTTTCCAGAAATAATAGAGAATTTTAAGTATCATCATGTTGCTGGTATTGTCACTTGAAAATGTGGGTCGCCATCACCTCATCACCCTATCCTGGTTTGCTCATTAGTGGCACTCTGTATGGAAAACCTCTGAAGATCATTACCACTGTAGTCTAAAGCCAATGTGCCAGCATAATCAAAAATAATTCAGCAGTTCCCTATGCTCTGTTAGTTGTGTTTGTCATAAATGAGTTGTGGAGATTTGGAGTGAATGATCCATATCATATTGAACCGTCCTTTTTATCGCTGACAATTGAAGGTGACTGAAAAGCTGGGTCAGTGTCAGACTGTATCTAATTGGAAACCTTTCCTCATTAATGGTCGATGTTGACTTGTATTAGTTGATGAAATTAGGACCACAGTGGAATGGATTTTATTACACAGAATGAGCTGGTTGAGCTATCTTCCATTTCAATGTTTTTTTAACCCCACCCCTGGTTGCTGAGAAAGGAATCCAGAAGCAAGGGAGCTGTGAGTGATGCAGGATTAAGAGGAAATTGAGTAAAAATGTCAGTGCTGCTCAGGAAATTGAAACTGTGTGCATATTTATGCCACATTTACTTCAGCAAATCTTTTGTGAAAATACTTTCTTACAGATCATCTGGGGTTATTTTGTGGGTTTGAATCAGCAGTAAGAGAGAAATGTTTCCCAGGTAAAAGGGAAATGGCAAATTTCAGGGGGGAGGGAGGCAGGAAGCTTTTTTTTTCTCTGAAAAGCAGAAATAAGGATTTTTTTTTTTTAATGGTTTATATAATCAGTTTCACAATATGACAGAGGTAGCACTCTCTAGAAAGGAGTCCTGATTCTGAATAAGCAATTTTGTATTTATTATCTCCTGCAAAAAGGTGTTAATTGAAAGAAATTTAGACAAATCCATAACACTAAAAATGTTAAATGCAACTGCATAAACCTATACAGAACATGCAGGTGTTATGCTTTAAAAATAGGTAACACACAACATACTAGATCTTTCATACACATGTGCTGATATTAAATAAGCAGTAATATCTACAAATTCATTTTAGGAGCAAATGATTGAAGCTAAATTGATCATATGCCACTGTGATATTGGATCATGATGCCTATAGACTGTCAGATTGAGGTACATTCTGTCATTACAGAAGAACAACACGGCAAAGGATGCTTAGCACACAGTGACTTGCTATCACAAAAACTGTTAAATGGTCTTGTCCTCACACTTACAACTCCTCTTAAAGATTATTATTTTTTTCTTCATTTCAGCAGCAATCCATTAAAATTGAATATAAGAGGGTATCCAGCTCTCACTTCGTTATAACTTATCCTTAAAACCCGTAAGTCACTGCTAATTATAAACAGAACCTCAGAACATACTGGAAACTAGGTTTTTAAGATCGGGTCTAAAAAGAGCAAGGGCTTTCTTTCAATGCCATTTGTATCAATCCCTCTGAGACTCATGATTCATGATTTTTTGCCTCAGAAATCTTTCCAAAACTCAAAAACATGTAAGTGGGCCCAAAATATCATTTACTTACATAGTTCAAAGGCATGCCAAAACTGCCATGCAAATAGCTGCAAATCTGTGATCTCAGAAGTCCTTCTGAACAAACAGTTCCACAAACTGCTTTCAGCTCTCAAAAATTGCTGTGTGATTCAGACAGAACACTGAGCTGCTTTGTCTGTCTCCTCTTTTTGCATTTAGTCAGAGATAGACCCATCCTCAATAGATCTTGTAGGTATGCTAATCTGTAATCATACACACCATATTGTAGTCATAAATGACATGTTAGAAGAAGATAGAGAAAACTGGCAATGTAAATTTAGAAAGAAACAAATGAGTTGGTAGTAGAGAAATATCAAATGTTCTGTAAATATCTCAGTAACAGATTATCTTGGTATGTTGCTCCAAAAGTTTATGTTGGTCATATTTTGATTACATTTATTTTTTTTATTGCACTAATTGTTTCTGATGCATCTTTTAATACAGTTGTATGCTTAAAATTTATAAATGTGTAGTTTTAAATTTTAGAATGAAACAAAATCTGTATTGGTGTTACTGAAGAAAAAGTAATATGAATTTTTCACATGTCTCAGCTAAGAAGAAAACCCAGAAACTTGCCCAGTATTATGATAAACCCACGTTATAAACCAAAGAAATGATCTCATATTTTGGAATGGCAGCTCATAGGTTATGCCTAGCTACCAGTGGACAGAGTCATTTCCACTTGCCTTCAATCATATATATTGTGATTTACATAATATAATCATTCTCAACTATTTTTTCCTACTCACACATCGTGAGACTAGACTTGATACTGGTTGATACTTCACTTCCAATTCTGGTGCTCCTAGGCTTAAATGACTTGTTAGATTCATATTCTGAGGCCCTAGAATTTTCCTCTGATGTTATAAGAAAGCTCTGCCCCAGCTTATAAATCACTTCTTGGCTCAACATAAAAAACCAGATAAACTCATGCAACTTTAATCTATCCCCCAACAGTCAATACATGGAGTGTGATGAGTATCTTGCAACATCAAGATAGTGCTTGGAAATAAACCTTGTTACAAAGAATTTTTTTAATACCACAAGGTATTTAAAACAACAATGGTGGCATTTAAATACTGATAGGAACAGGATAAAATGAAGAAAGAGAAATTTTATTTAAAATCATTTCTTTGCAAAACACAGGTACAGACAAATCTGGTTTTATTCTTTTTGTCTTTCAAATAATTCCAGCCTTCATTTGGATATGACTCTATCTAACATTCACACACACAGTGTCAATGAGCTTGGCTTGCTCATATCCATGAATAATCTCTCCCAGTTTTACCTGCACTGTATTTATGAATCCTAATTACTAAGTAAAAATCATATAGAAACCAAATAACAACCAAATATGGGCAGTTACTAGTTAAACTCACATGGCTTCCTTCCCAAACTATTTGTCAATGACCTTCCTTCTAAGGTTTCAAGTGCTGTTTAAGAAGAGCTGCAGATATTTTTTGGCACCAGACTTGAAAATCATAATGGGCACATTACTTGGCCACATTATAAAATAGCACCATCCATCTAACAAATGAAAAAAATTTAATGGGTGAACTCTTAATTATAATAATTTGGAAGAAAAATACCTCAGCTGAAACTGAAGTGAGAAGGTCATCCAATGAGATCTGTGACTTCGGAGTCCCATTTCAAGTTAGTGTATATAATTGGACTTGATGGTCTTAAAGCTCTTTTCCAGCCTAAATCATAGAAGCACAGAATGATTTTGTTTGGAAAAGACCCTTAAGATGATCAAGGACAACCATTAACCCAGCACTGCCAAGTCCACCAGAAACCCATGTCCCTAATTGCCCCATCTGTATGTATTTTAAATACCTCCAAGGATGGCAACCTGGGCACCTTTTTGGTGCTTGAATGTTTCTTTATATCCAATGTAACCTTTCCCTGGCAGAAATCCAGGTTGATTCCTCTTGTCCTATCCCTTGCAACTTGGGAGAAGAGACAAACACCCACCTCACTACAACCTGCTTTCAGGTAGTTATAGACAGCAATAAGGTCTCCCCTCAGCCTCCTTTTCTCTGTACTAAACAACTCCAGTTCCCTTGGCTGCTCCCTATAAGTCTTGTGCTCCAGACCTTTCACCAGCTTCATTGCCCTTCTATGGACTCACTCCAGCAACTCAATATCCTTCTTGTACTGAGGGGCCCAGAATTGGACACAGTACTTCAGGTGTGGCCTCACCAG
Source organism: Hemiprocne comata (assembly GCA_020745705.1). Lineage (NCBI taxonomy): Eukaryota > Metazoa > Chordata > Aves > Apodiformes > Apodidae > Hemiprocne > Hemiprocne comata. The sequence goes on along the minus strand of CM036616.1, from coordinate 68,390,336 downwards.
TGACAAGTACAGGGGGACAATCACTTCCCTAGTCCTGCTGGCCACACTATTACTGAAACAAGCCAAGATGCCCTTGGCCTTCGTCGCCACCTGGGCACACTGCTGGCTCATATTCAGCTGGCTGTTGTTCAACACCCCCAAGTCCTTTTCTGCTGGGAAGCTTTCCAGCCACTCTTCCCCAAGCCTGTAGTGTTGCATGAGGTTGTTGTGACCCAAGTGCAGGACACAGGGCTCGGCCTTGTTGAACCTCATACAATTGGCCTCAGTTCATTGATATGTACTGTCCAGATCCCTCTGCAGAGCCTTTCTACCACTGATCAGATCAACGCTCCTGCCCAACTTGGTGTCATCTGCAAACTTACTGACGGTGCACTCAATCGCCTCATCCACGTAATTGATAAAGATATTAAAGAGAACTGACACCAACACTGAACCTTGGAGAACACCATATATGACCAACCCTCAGCTGGATTTATCTCCATTCCTCACAACTCTTTGGGCCCAGCTATCCAGCCAGTTTTTTACCCAGCAAAGCATGCATCCATTGAAGCCATAAGCAGCCAGTTTCTCCAGGAGAAACAGTACCAAAGCCTTTACTAAAGCCTTTGATTCTATTATTCTATTTGCTATCTACAGTTCTGGTTTTGCTGGGAGTTTATGACAGATTTTCTTCTTTTTGGTATGTAGGCAGAAGGAAGAACATGAATACTTGATGCTTTAGTTATGATCAGATATTTTTTTTATTGGCATGATATTTTCTAATATTTTACACTTACAAGTAAAGCCTCTCTCAGTTACTAAACGGTCAGGTGAAAGGAGACATACGTATCAAAGTACTACCAATGGATATTTACACTTGTACAAAATGGAAGACAGAAAGGACATGGAGAAAGCACAGAAACTGAAATAACTCTTTCCAATCTCAAAATACATTTGAGTCAGAAAAATACACTTCACATGCAGCTCTACCAAGCTGTTACAGTCATAACTCTATTGCACAGATTCCAGTAATGTTCACAATAAAATGTGTATTGAACCAACACATTGCTGTTTTCAGTACAGGGTACAGAATTCATGAGCTTTTTTTCATTTGTCCCTGGAGGTACATTTTTCTTCTTTTTCTCAGAAAGAAGTTTAGTGTCTTTTATCTGAGAACCAGTTCTTCGCTGGGGACCACTAACACCCAAGCTGCTGTTCTCTCCCTCCCCTCTGCAAGAGCACAAAAATGGCAGTGCAGAAAACAGCACAAGTACATACAATAGATACAACACATCTGTACCACACATGTAGATAAAAGACATGACTGCCAGCGTGGTAGGACACTAACCGCCTTCTTGATTCATTCAGTTTCTTGCACCTCAGGTGTGTTCAATAGGGCAGACTTTAAGAAAATGGAAGTAAATGCATCAATTAACAGGAACTTCTTTATATTAAACTATTGTCACTCTCTTTTAATACATAACTTCTATTAAATTCTAAGCATAAATCCCATTTTAGCCAGGGAGTCTGACCAGATGTTTGCTGTGTGAGAAACAAGATAAATTAATATCCTGTCTCAGCAAGGACAACCTTGTAAGAAAATAGTCCATTATTATGAGCACGTACATGTGACCCTAACATTAAGTTGTCTGTAGGAAAAGCAGCCCTTTGACACCTAGGAACACCAAAGAACAAGCTGCCCAAAGGTGAATGGCAGACAATGGCTGCAAGATCAAAATATGACAGCATGATTGTGACTGGGAAAATATTTGCTCAATGCAATTAAGTCACCATTTAAACACTAGAGAAAGCACTCTGAATTTCAACTTCAAAGGTAACTTCGTTAACAATATTGGTGGCATGCTAACAATAACTTACCTTTTCACTTAGATCTTTATGCAACCCAGTTACCTGGAGCATCTAACTGACAAGTCTGATCGGGTCTGATGTGCTTACAATATCTGATGGTTAACTTCAGAAAAATATTACAAACTAATATTCTTGTGTTGGAAATTAATAAAAGAAATGTTGCCATTTTGTCTGTTTATTTATTTATTTAAACGAAAATATTATTGGACAAACATATGCTGCTGCAGTGATGTTGCAACAGCATTGCAATGGAGTGTGACTTTCTGGCATTTTACTCAGATATACATATTATACCCTTATCTGTTTTAATTTTGCAGGAAACAGGATTCTATGTGTATGTCTCTTCTGTGGCACATAAAGAGGCAGCTGCTATAAATCAAAGAAAGGGTGACATTACTGATGGGAGAGAGAGCCACATGTAGCATTTTACCTGACCTCTTTGCAAAAGAGTCAACTCTAGAGTTTAATGAAACGAAATCTCTTTTGAGGGAATCCGAATGAGGCTGCCTCTGGAGCACTGTTCTGGGGAAATTATTTCAGCTGGCCTCTGGGAAGATTTACACCTAGGTCTCCAGTGTCAGAAGCTAAGGCAGGCTGCATTCACTACCTGGCAACCTTCTTATCACTTCTTATCGTAAAGGCAAGAGCTGCCTCTGAAATTGCTTGAAGAAAAAAAATGTTTTAGAGACAGAAAATTATATAAACAAATTGAATTAAAGTCCAAGATCACTATGACTTTCCTATCAATAAAAATGTTAGCGTATCTAGGAATTTCCTGACCATACCTAGGAACGAGATTAAAGTTGTTAGTCACACACACACTCATACACATAGAAAGACCAAAGGATTCACTAACTTATTTTCTTCTTGTTAATACTAATGGTTACTCTTTATATTATAACAGTTCTTATACTAGACCCAACCTTCAGTCAGAAAACTGTCTTCCCTCTAGTAAACTGGGATAGCAATTGAAATTTATTTTTCAGATGTATTTTTCCTTATGAATTTGGGCATTTTTTTTCAAGCAAATAATACCAATGATAAAAGAACAAATTTCAGTAAATAATTTGGTTATTGCTTAACACCATTCAGAACAAAAAATTATACTCCAGTAATTTTATTAATTATTCAACCAAATGAACTATTGAAAGTGGGGTTTCAAAGAATGTTGTATAAATACACTACTACTCTTTCATCAAGATAAGACACATATATCCCAATCCCTTAATATTAAAGAACTGCAACATCACACAGCTGTGTAAACTTTTGTTTGGTTAGTGGAACTTTAAAATAGCAAATTTTAACAGTTTAATTAAAAAATAATATTTAGAGTATTCAAACTTATGAATACAGTGATTTAAAAGGAAACTACCAAACCTCCTGATCTCTATTAGAGCAAATCACCTGTTCTGCAGTACTATGAAAGGTCTGGATCCCTCACCAGAGAATTCAGGGAGAAAGGTCAACATTTATGCAAATAAATAATAGGTTTAGAACAGTCACCATACCCAGCTGCTGCAAAGTAAGCATACTCTTTAAGTCTGCCTGCCAGGTGCAGACCTCTTTTCCCTGTGGGGATGACCAAGACCTTTCAGAAAACAATGAAGTAAACAATATTGCTAGGTATTCAGGGAAAATACCTACCAATATGTTTGAAAGCCTGAGGCCCCTAGATGCAGATAATTGAAAAGGCAGCTATTTATTTTGGCAGACTGAATTTATAAACAAATAATTTATTTTTATAAAATACATTTGTATTATTACTACAAAAATTATAAACTAAAAATAATTACAAAAAATTGTCCAGGTTTTGTTTTTGTTGGATGAACCACTCACATTCTGTTCTCATTTACCTCCATTGTTTCAATGCTCAACTTTCTTATCACTGTTTGAAAGAAGTTAGTTGTATAGTTATAAGTAAACATATTGAGAGAATTAAATTCAAACTACCATCACATTAGAAATCATATTATCCCCTCTGAAGGGAGACAAAATCAGTATTTTGTGACTTATGTGTTCAATTTCTTTGTATTTTGAATGATCACTTTCACAGAGAGCACTTCATACTGCATCTGCTGCTTTTAAAATTTGCCAGGAAGCTTCATCTAATACTTTTGAACAACAATATATCCAAAGGAAGAGTGGTTCAATTAGGAATTCATGTAAGCAGGAGGTTTTACTATGGTTACTGGTTAAATCCTGTCTCTTACACTCTCCATGCAGCAACAGAGTGAACCCTAGTATCTGGACCTACGCTTGCTCCTCACAAACAACTCTGAATAATCCTTCCCTCACTTACTGGATTTTGTTACCTTTCTGGACTCAGCAAAATGAGGAACCATGGCCAGAGCCTAACATATGGTACATGGAGCTCGGCCAGTTCTTCTCTATTCTAATTTGAAATATCCTTCCTGCTGTCTAAATCTTTGGTCAGCCTGAACAGTTCTCAGCAATCCTCAAGAATCAGCTGCAGCGCATTAGGAAATGAGTAATTAAGTACAGTTAAAAGCATTGTAGAAACTCACCAACTACATTATTTTTTGTATTTACTTAGTGATATCAAGAACGTAAAGGCAGGAATAAAATATTCCAAGGCCCCTCTTGAACCCCTGCAACTGCTGAGCATTACTGGAAATGGGAGGTGAAGCTAGAGCAGAGTGGGAGATTATTAAAAACAATTTTCCTGGTGTTTCATGGCCTCTACTCTCACTGGCTGCAGGGGGAACAGTGAATGGAAGACCTGTAGAAAGATCAGTGTACCCAGTGTGCCTGAAAACTCAGCTTTCTTTGGAATTATGAGACAGAGCTCTCACAGGGCAAAAGGAGGAAACCTTATCAAAGATGAAATACTGGAGAATCTGGGAACAGAAAAGCCCTAGAGAATCATTCTATTATCGTCCTAAAAATTACATCTAAAAAACCCAAAATATCAAAGAAGCAGCACAGGCTTTGCCATAGATGCATAATCTGTGCTGGATCACTACCTAGATTCAAAGATAAGTAAAAACTACCTCTAAATAGAAAGTTACTTAAAATTATGATTATGACATTTAATCACTGAGAAGTCAATGCTCTTGTTTGGTTTGGTTGCAAGCAAAAGCAAATTTCTGGTATTGTGTGAGCCTGCAGTGAAAGCACTACCAATGCACCAGCATGATAATATACCATCAGTCAATCTGTCCTAGCAGTCTAGGATAGTGAGACCCACTATGGTTGGGAATCACTGGGGTGGATTTAGAGGTGTTGAAAGAGTGTAATAGGACCTCACATGGTTTCTTTGGTTGTTAAATATTTCTGTATTAACTTATATCAGTTGTTGGTAGACCAAAATCCAAAATAATTGTCACAGTCACTAAAAGTAGCTGTCTGTAGGAATTCCATGCACTAGGAGGAACAGGCGCAATATTTTCCTGAGATGAAAAACTAATCAAAGTTAACTCTGGCTTCTCCCCTTTTAGAGTCAAAGAACAAGAAAATAAAGCCTGGAAATATAATGGGGGAGGGGGGTGGAGCGGGAAAGGGTTCTTTGATGATATTTTGGCTTTGTGACTTTCCCCTGGCTTCAGGATTATGAGAACAAGCTTAAATGCAGCCAGGTCTATTTTTTCCCCTAGTCAGAAAATAAAGGTCTCAGTAAAATGTCACAATGCTTCTTATTTTCAATTTTCATGTTGTAGTCAAAAGCTGAGGCTGACATTTCATCTCGAACTCTTGTAGTTGCCAGAAGACAAAGGAAAAGCACAAAGGTATGAGAAATTAAGGGCAAAGTATCCCTCAGACTTGCCTCCACAGTTCCTGGATTTTAGTTGCTCAGGACTGTTACTGGGCTTTTTGCCACTCAAGCCTTTGGAGTATGCGTGGTCTGTACTGGCTGCAGCCTTCCTCTTTCTCTGTGCCTTCCAAGCAAGGAGCACTGTGGGTTACTGGCCTTTGCCATATGCACAGATGTTTCTAGCTGCTGTGTCAGCTTCTTCTACCATCAAAGTTAAATTTTCTTCCAACATTAGAAAGCACTAATATTCCTCGCTAAATGTCCCCAGGTAATATACTGTGTGTTCCATTAAATTCAATAAAATGCACCTTCAGCACTGGGATTATAATTATTTTCCCCATCAGTTTTAGAGTATTGCATACAGTGAAGATCCTGATTAGACACTTCTTTGTCTTTCTTACTACATGTTAGAACTTCATGAAGGTCTGACACTCTCATATAGAAAATGGGAGCCATACGGTGTTCATTTTTTTCACAAACAATTACAGCTTTGATCAGTGTGGTATTACTTGCCTTTTTCATCCTTACTAGGTTGAATCTCACTCCAGTCTTTTACAGTTCTGTTGTTTTCTGATAGTGGGAATTAAGCAGTTAACTCGTGAATTCAAGTCTCCAGAGCAAGCATACTGGTAAGTGCCATACTCACGCTGATAATCCAGGAAGTAAGCACAAACAATTTAGAAAGGGTCAAAGGCATTATTCCTTAATGTTAAATATCTTAATTCTGAGACTGAGACAAGATACTGTGACAACTGTTCCTATTGCTGACTTATACATTTCTGGGATAAGGATTTTAAACAAACCGAGAGATTGCAGTAGTAGAGATTTATTATTACTTTTACATTTATGTAAATTTTTTGCACTTAATGTCTCATTTGCTATTTATGCCTCTGTAACTGACACCAAAAAAATTTGGATGCTTGTAGCTAGTTAAGCTCTTTATGTAGCAGCTGTGACTCCCTGTTCTTTTGTACAAGATATCCTTCTGTCCATTAGACACTATTTAGACCCAGTTGCTGCTACAGGTTGAATAGAAAATCAGGCCCTGATGTTAACAGTTTTCTGTAAAATAGTTTCCGGCACCACTTTTCATTTTTTCAAATGTTTCTCACTTAAACTACAAAGATTTTAGCTTAGATAGCATGAGAAAGAGGAAAGGAAAAGAAGAGATAAGCTATTAAAGTTCTGATAAATCAAGATATAAGTTGGCACAAGAGGATAGACAGTGTGCCAGGATATTTACCCATTAGAAAGCATAGGCTCTTCACAAGGACAATTAACTAGCTGTTACCCATACTGAGTGTTCTCATTTATTTCCCCACATTTCCTTGCTGCCTCAATGGAACATCCACCACATACAATTTTTTTTCATTACTCTTCCTCTTTAGTTTCTTTGTTTTTTCTTTTTCCCAGGTTTTGCACATCACGATAGCATGTAAATCTGACTGTATAACCTTAAAGTAACAATCAGCACAGAAATGAATGTAGTAGAAGTAATGCATACCACAAGGCAGTCTTCTATAATTTCTTTGTTATTGTTGGCTTTTTATAGAAAAAAGAAGGATAAAAAAAGAAATGGAAAGGTGTTGTCAAGGTCACCAACATTTCTTTGGTGGAGAATTTCCCCAGGTGAAATTTTAATTTAAAAATTTGCAGAGATAAATAAGGGCCTGCTGTGAAAACCACAATATTCACTGTAGCATGTGGTGCTGATGAGCTCCAACAGATGATAAAGCAAATTGAAATCTCACGTTTCTAAGACCTTTCATTAGTGGGGGGAGTAAATCATGTGAAGAGTTATAATGTAGTTAATAGTATTGCAGATCTTTCTAATTTTACAATTCCGTAACGTGCATAGGTTATCATAGTAATTAGCTTCATCTGGAATATTAGTAATCTTAATAGAGGGCTTTCATGTTTCCTTTTACTTCAGTTCTAAAGCTTGCACTTTGATGGTTTCAGACTGAAATAAAACTCAAATCTCACAAAACAGATCAAAAATGGATAATTGGATTTTAAGCAAATCACTCTGCTTTAGGCATGCCACCAAAGGAAACACAGCACAAGAGAAATATCCACTAGTTCTCAAATCCAAGTAAAGGGGAGGTACATCACAACAGTCAGAAGAAAATCTAACATGTGCCAGATATTCCTTTCAATTTGGCGTGTTGTTTGGTTTTTTTTCCTCAGATTCATCCTGCAGGGATCTCTAAATACATAATCAGAGTTAAACTACAGAGTTAAGTTTTAACAAGTGATGTCACCACCAGAGAGTGGCTATGACAGGAGAAGGCAAGAACTGTATTTATTTCTTCTCCTTGTATTAAGGCATGCATGTAACAACTACTCAGCAATGAAAACATGTAGCACCTGCACATGTCAAAAACAGATTCCTGACAAAAAAATCAACTACCAACCAAAAAATGACCCCTTCAATATTCTTAATTACTTTGCTTCTTTGCAGTATTGTTCTCAAGAACACTGCATCTGCTAAGATATACCTAGCAGCAAGCAGCTCACCACTTTAAGAAAATACTGCAAAGACAATTCTAAAATTCAGAGAGTTTTTATTATTTAAACTCAAATCAAACATTATAAAACACAATCTCATTATATGCTTGAGTTCAGTTAGAAGAAACCTGTCTTGAATATTTACATTGACCCATTTGTGGATAATCTGGCTCCAAATTATCTGTGAAAGAAAGAAATGACAGTTTCAGAGAGAAGGAGTTCTTCTTTTCTGAACACCCTGTCACCACCAGGGAACTCTCTCTTTCTTAAGCTTTTCATTTGCTCTCAGCCCAAGGCTTAAAAACTCAAAAACATAAAGACAACATTAAATGACAAACATATCACAAATGATGTTTTTACAATTATACATACTTTACTAAGTACTATGGAAGAATAGTTTTAAATATATATTCATGGCACAGGTAGACAAGTTATGTGGTAGCTTTTGATAAAGCCTTTTATTTGACAAAGGATCTTTTGTTTTGATGACTCCATGTTTCATGGGCTCCAAAGAGTTTAGATATGCTTCAGTTTCAAGGCAACTTGCTGAGCTACATTCTTTATTGAAAAAAAATTATGAAAATAATTGTGGTTTATTGAGCAATCAAAAATATAACAGAAGAATTGTTCAGAGCAAATAGTTTGAAGTCCAGCAGCAGTTTGGACGGAATCTGGAAAATTGTCTTTTATTTCTATTATTTTACTAAGGCAAACATGAGATATGTTTGAGGGTAAAGTATCCCCAAGGTGCTGTAAACCTGAATTATTTCTGTTAAGGTAGATACTTTCTCCTAATTATTTTTCCAGGACATGAAACAGTGTTGTGTTGGGTTTTTTTTAATCTGTTTTTATTGTATTTTCTTCAGAAAAGGTTTTGACTTTAGGATCAATTTGACTCATCCAAAAGTGGAGTAATTTATACGGGCAAATAGGTGGTACCTTTATGAAAAATATACACTTACTGCTCAGTAACTTTCTGCAGGTTCATGGCAGGTTTTGTAGTCAGTGACCGCTTTTTTTACAACTATACCAATAGGAAGATAAATATTTTCTCAGCTAGAGAAAACACTGAAAGAAACAAAACCTCTCTGGTTAATCCTAGTGCTCACTCTTTCAGAACTGAAAGGGCCAAAACCATATAAGGGCTGAGAAATACTGTCACCTATATCACTGTAAAATAAAGGATGACGCAAGGGAAAAATCATAAACATTTGTTTTGGTCTTGATGGCATTAACATACCTGTAAAGGACATAAAACATGTAGTTTGAAAACAAAATCTTCCATGGGATCTATGGTATTCTTTATTTGAGTAGTTTTATACACAGGGGAAAAAAAAAAATTAAAAATAGTGTTTAGTTTTATTTGTCAATGCAGGCTCATAACTGAGCACGCTCATGCTGCTTCAGAGCTCTGAAGCAGTCAGTAAGACTCACTATTTCAGTTCACTCATAGGAACCATTACATTAAAGTAAAGGCCTGTTGTGTTTGGTATGAAATGGATATATCTTTTCTTCTCATCATCACTGGAATGTCTCCATAAAAAAGATGTCTGAAGGACATAATGATATTTAGCTTCTTTTCTAGAAGAAGCTATTCTTAGAAGCTGTTAAAGTTTTTTCAGACTTGGAAGACCATAAACTTAGTATTCTCTTCAAAGAGAGGTATTTGTTCATGTTTATGTCACAGGATGAGATATTATCCCTAAAAACAATGACCCAAAAAGGTGATTGTCATAAGTTGATGGTTTTATGCTAGACATACTGTACATCACATAAAGGACATAGAACTGTGGGCTCAGTTCTCTAGAAATGGTGTGGAAGCAAGTCAACAAAAAAAGGAACAAGAAAGTTAGATGCAAGAACCAGTCAGTGGCAGTTCTATGCTTAAATAACTTCTGGGTTTTCAGCTATCAGTCCCTACTCCAGAAGGTTTTGCACAGTTTCCTGTGAATAAAGCAGAGTGAAGAAAAATGTATAGCCCTGATTTTTAGAAGTTCCAGATATTTCTCTGATGCCTTTAGAACTGAGAATGCAAATTCAGCCCTAAAAAGCAAGAGCTTTGGTAAGTTAATAAATCTGTCCTTGTTAAGCCTTGTGAAAGTGGGAAGATGGGAGGCTGAAGATCTAATTATTTTTATACAGAGGGGCAAAATAGAAAATATCTATAAAAGCTGGACATTTAGCCTTCTTTCTCAACACTATGGAAGAAGATCTTGTTTGGATGACAGGTAAGGTAAATTCTGTATAGTCATACCAGTTAAATGTGATCAAGCATAATAAGATGTCTGCCTTTGCCACTGAAGAGAAGGGAACTGAGAAGTTAGTTTGCTTTTTTGTTCACAAGACCTTACCTCAAAGGTACTCAATGTCCTTCACCCTCAAGGGACTGGCTAAACACACTGCTGAAACAGCCTCTAATTGCTTTGTTAGATTATTTAATTAACCCTGAACAAACTCTCATAGGGGATGCAGCAAGGGACATTTAACCAAACTCCTCCATGTGAAAACTTTGACTAGTGAAAACTGAGAAGGCAGAAAAAAAAGCCACACATTAAATTACACTGACATTTTGCAGAGTAAGACATAATAAAAAAGTATTTAATTAGCAAAAATGTCATTTCACCCACCTATTTTCAGATTAATTTTAAAAACTTGGGATTAAAGCCTGTTTTCCTTGGGATCAACTTTGGAAAGTGACATTGATTTCCTGCCTCTTATTACCCCATGTATTTATTTAATGAATTGGTGCCAGCAAGAGGGATAGCAGCTGAAAGAGATATGATGCTACACTTGTTAGCAGGATATGAGTCTGTTTGTTTGAAGTGACTTTTCAGAACAGCAATATCTGGCATTGTCACTGGCAGAAATCCACTCAACAACCTCTGAAAATGTGATGCAGAATGAGGCTGTATGACAATTAAAGGGATTCCAGTTCTGATCCCCAGAAAAGGAAAATAAACCCCAATAGAAGTCTATCATGCATAAGGTGGTTTTAGGCTTTGCTAAAAAGCTAATTTAACTGCAAATATCATCAAATACAGCATATACTTATGCACCTTTCAGTACTGAGTCTTCACAGAAACTCCTCCCAAAAAGCCAGGAGGAATACAGTTTTCTTTTTACTGATATTTTTCCTTCAGTGAACTCTCTTTTAAGCAGCACACTTAACTGAAACTAACAGCAAGTTTTCCAGCTAGTGGACTGATAAGGCCTGAATGTTTATACTTACTGTTGAGAGACCATGGTCACTTTGCTCTGCCTCTTGAATCTTCTGCTTTGGACACTAAAGGAGAGAGGAGTTGTGCCTACAACTCTCCTGTAGGGAGGAGCAGCCTAGACAGGTGGCAAAATTGGCCAAACAGATTATTCCATCCCATATATATGTCACAACAAGAATAAATTCAGGGATCATGGAAGTCAAGTCCCTTTCCTTTTTCTTTGGTCCATGGCAGGTGTCCAAAGAAGACTTCATCTATCCATCTCCTTTGATCCATAGGCCCATGCACACCTGACCTTCATATCTCTACTGTCAGCCCCTGTCTGCTCTGCTACTATATCCAGGAGTGGTCCAGGACTTTTTCAGGACTGCCCTGCAGATCAGGGGAGTACACTGGGAGTTGCTGGAGGGAGGACACAATAGGGGTTTTTCACATCCCTGCATGTATTTTTATATATTTGTACATATTTTCTTTTATCACTAGTTTTTAATTAAAGCTGTCTCATTTAGTTTTCAATCTGGAAGCCTCTCTCCTTATTCTCTCTCTCCTTTCCCTAGCTGGGTGGAAGGAGGAGGGGATAGAGAGCATTATTGTTGCTGGTTTAATTGCCAATCCTGAGTTAAAGTGTGACAAGCTGGTTTAGATTCAAGACTTGGAGAAAAGAAAAAAAATCAATGCTAGGAAATGTGGTAGTACCTCACCTGAACAGCCTCACATTTTGTTGAGGAAAAAGAAAGTTTTCTAGGACTTTCACATGTTGGTGGTCTTGGCTAGGATTTTTGGAAACTGTTTCTTAATTTAAGAATTAATAAAACAAATATGATATCATAAAACCCGTGAAAGCTCCTGTAGGATATTTCACTGGACATGGTTGGTCCAGCTGGGGTGAACAGTTACCAAACACTGACATCAGTGTAGGACCGAAGCCCTGTGTAATATAAAAGTTTGCTCATTATATATCTTGAAAATTGTAATATCCAGCATATGAGTCTTATTTGAACATTTTGATTAAGATACTAAGTATGCCCACGAATGTCCAAGGCAACCATGCAGTGGGCACTTTGAAATCTGAAGTCCAACACACTGCTTCCTTCTTGGGATTCTCTTTTCCTTCATATTTTACCACAGAAGCCAGCAATGACAGTCATATGATTTTAATAACTGTATTTCTAAAGACTTTTACAGAACGGTGAATAACATCCTCAGTGTCTCTTAACTTGAAAACACCAGGACATTCAGGGATAAAGAATCCTAGAATCATAGAATCGTAGAATGGTAGGGATTGGAAGGGACCTCTGAAGATCATTGAGTCTTACTTTAATTGATTGCAGAGCTATGAAAAAGCTCTCAAGAAGTAGTATTTCCACAGGTGAGTCAATCCAACTAATGACATAGCAAGAAAGAATGTATTTTGGGCAATACTGAAATATCAGGTCACAAGTCCTGTCTTTTTCTGTTTATATGGAAAGGATGACAGCCCAAGTACCTCCATTAACCTCAGTTCAGCAGGTTCAGGGTTTCAGTGGTCAAAATCACTATCTTAATTGTCTTCCAAAAATCTGTTTGAAACCAATTTTGATAACTAGATGGACTCCAACAGAGTGTTCATACTATCCATTGTGGAATACGTTTATTCTTGCATGAAAATCCTCTGACTCAGATATTGCTGCTGCCAACAAGCGTGGAAGCAGTTGAATTGTGTCTATGCCAATCAGTAGATGGCCAGGCATTGTAATGAACACCATTCCCTTGTGCATGACAAAAAAGCAGAAAAAAACCAAGCATGCTATTGGTTTTTTCTGATGTCCAGCCATATCTACACGCTCAAGTATGCACAATGAGAAGTGTTTGTGAGGAAATCAGATATGCCAATACAGCAACAAACCTTGTCCGTATTTTGCCAAGGAGTGCAAATTAAAACAACCTAAAGGTTGCCTTGAATTCTGCTGGCAGACAAGCTATTGACACGAAGGCCTTTAGGGCCTTTTTATGCTCTCTTTCCCAGCATACATTTGTGCTTTCCAGCCAAACCCTAGTATCCAGCTTATTAAATGTGGAAATGGTGGTGGGCAATGGAAATATTTTTTTGTCATTTGGAATGAGATTTGACAACCTATTCCCTCACTGGAAGATTTTTGGCACACTGCAGTATACAATAAAAGATTTTATTATAAAGTAAAATGCTGCTGTGTTATTTGACTATAGTGTAAATATAATTTCTTAATGTATTCCATGTTTCTGTCAACCTTATTTTTCTAGCTGGACTGATACTTTATTGGCCAACAGAATAGAATGCGGACAGTGTCCTTTATTACTTCATGCAGAAAGATATTTCAAATTTTGCAGTATAAATCCTATGCTATCCAAGTGCTTCTTCTCTGCTGCAGCTCAGTCATCTGAATAAGAAATAAGCTTATGGCAGTGTTAGGGTTCAACTAGCAGTGAATTTCACTTTATTGCGATACTTATGAAAGCTTTTAAGAATGTGGTTAAGCAGAAACCTTCCATGTGTCTTCAGTCTATATTTCTTGAGGAGAGCTTTAAAAAGCTGTGGAGTTGTATCTTCTTTCCTGATAACTCACTTTCCTCTGCCTTTTGTCTCTTCAGCTGTTTTACAAAATCCTACCTTAGTGTCACATTGGACATGGAAAGTTGTTTTTGTTCCTTCAGTTGCTTTTTAGCAAAGATATCTTCATGTTGCCTGTAAGACAAGCAAGAAGCTTGGAAATGAGGACCAAGAAACCCCATGCACAATTTCCAAGCCATTACAAGTATAACAATTATTACCAGTAGTAAAATAGCTGTGAGTTGTTATTTGATTTTATTTAGTTGCAGCAAGAGCTCTTAAGAACCAATTTGTATAAAGTTCCTTTGCTGAGGAATGTTTCTTGGGATTGACAGGAAACTATGGATCTTGAGCTGTTTTCCAAAACAACCCGTCTCCTTTCCACAGGGGGAAACTGATTGTGAGAAGAGGATAGAAAACATTATCATGGTGGGCAAATAAGCTGCGGTTAATTAAAGACCTATAAATGCAGTAGAGGCTACTGGTTTGGGGCATCTTCTGAGGTGTATTGCACTGACTGAGAACTCCTAAGTAGCCAGTAAGACTGACTCAAAGGTGTCTTTCAGGGCAAGATATTCCAGGGTTTAAATTATTTTTTGGAGAAGAAATATTCTGACAATCTGAGGAAAAATGAAATTTTAGGCACAGTCTGGATTAAGTAATAGTTTTCTTTTCCCTCAATAGGTCTCTTCATTGTAGACTGCTTAGACAGCTCTGAAAAACAAGGTATGTTTTCCTGATCTCCATCTTCCAAGGGATAAATCCCTTCATCATTGGATTTCCCATCCTACTTATTTTTATCTGCTCTCTCTGTGCCCCATGCATACTGAAGAGAGATAGAAAGCACCAGCCTAGTCTTCCCAGGAGCTGCATGATCAGGAGACTCTCCAGTAAACTGTGAACTGTGAATGAGAACCCCTTTCTTCTGAGGAGTATATACAGGATCTCAGTGTCTAGCTTGTAGAGGGAATAGTTTAGCCATCTGGTTTGTATGCAGGTACAAAATCCTTTCCTAATTTTTTATTAAAATACACTGGCTGTTCTGTTTTTGTGCTTAACTCTGCAACAGCTGCTTTATGAAAGGTGCAGCCCATAGACGCCTTATGACAGCAGGACTCTCGGAGAAGTTCAGCCTAGAGACTCCTCACACATCAAGTGCCATGCAGTCTTTTTTGGTGACAAGTTAATCTAATCTCTGAGCTTCAGTTGTAAGAAAAATGCAGGTGCCACGTTGTTCCTAAAAGCTACCAAGATTGCAATACACACCACAGGGCAAAGCAGTCAAATCAGCAGGACAGTGTGCACCACTAAATGCACTAATGCAATCCTTCTTTCAAGGGCTGAGATCTCTTAATTGAATTGCACTATTCCTTGTAGACAAAACATGTCAGGTTGATCAGCTTCAGTTGAGCTGTGTGTACACCATGTTTCACAGTGTAAGATGTATCACAACTATACAGACAGATGGTATGGTTTTGGATCTAACCTCCCCTAAATACAAGTTCAACAAATTTGATTTTCCTCTTGCTTTTTTATCACTAAAATGCAACTAAAAACCTAGAAAACATTTTTTTTCAGGTAACATGTACTTTCATCATATAAAGAATAAATCACAGAATAATTTAGATTGGAAGGGACGTCCAGAGGTCATCTAGACTAACCTCCTGCTCAAAGTAAGTCCAGTGAGATCAAGTTGCTCAGGGGCTTGATCAGGCCAGACTGTTGACCTTCACTAGAGACAGGCTGTGTGTGACTGTAGCAGTTAAATGTGTCAGTCTGCATGATGGGCAAAAAAGCCACAGACTTGAGATTACACTTAATTTCAGAAGTAACTTTGTTATATTTGCAATGTTAATAAAGGTTGAAAGCATGTAGTGGAAAGTCATACATAGGTGTAGATATTATAGATATACACATACCCAAAGCCTTAGGAGTGCTTTAGAGAATCTAATACATTTCCAAGAGGAAACATATAAAGTGATATAACCACAAACTGGTAACTGCAGAATACAAGACAGGAAAGAAAAGAAGAAGAAAAACGATGAAAACAAACAAACAAAAAACAGAAACAGCAAGCGTAACAACTAAAGATTTCAGTCATTTTAGAAAGGTGGGACATCAGGGCTAACCATCTTGGAGGAGCAACTTGCCTTCTGAGCCATCTCTTCTAAGCTCCGTCTTCTTCATAAGCATAGTACTGAGACAACTAATACCTCCACATTAAAGGGTATCACTACAGGGAGTCAGTAATGTCACAGAAATCTTCTGCACTCTTATGTAAAAGATACCTGAGCATGTAAAGTAAGTAATTTTCTGGACTATAAAACAATACAAAACAAATAATAAGAGAGCAACTACCATCAGATTATTACCAGGAACAGGCACTGAAAAGCATACATGCTTTTTTCTCTGAATCCTCTGCGGTGCCTTGCAGAAAGATGGAAAAAAAACACCTATTGCAATATGTTCCCAAAAGAGCAATGATCCTATGTATTTTAAAAGCTGTTTTATTCCAAAACTCAAGAACACATTCCAGTTTTTTCCTTCTTTGAGAACACAAATAAAGTATCAGTGACACTTAAAAATAAAGGCATCCAAGTATTCAGCTTGTTTCCAAGCAACGTTTTTTTTTTTCAGTTCTTGTCAATGGATTTTTGGATTGAGCTCTTTCTCATTCTAAATGCTCCTATATGGGAGAAAGATGTTAACTGCAAACAAATGTGAGGATACCACTCGTAGCATGTATTTAGTTTAGGACTCTACACTTGCCCTTGTTGAACTTCATGAGGTTCCCTTCCAGTGTGTCAGGGTCCTGCTGAATGGCAGCACAGCCTTCTGATGTCTGAAAATTTTAATTAATTACACAATTAGTTCATTTCAAAAAAGGCAAGAGGTAGGACAGGCAGCTAGAATCAAGTTGTTTGTTATTTAAACACTGTTTTCCAATAACCTGTGCTTACAGGTGTTTGCTCTAACATTACGGAACACCAGAACCTAGCAGATGAACACCTTTTGAAGCTATGTACCTCTTAAAAAAATTATTTATGTTTTCATACCCAAAATGTAGTCATAAAGACAAGGTTCTGCCTCTCTTTTAATTAGCCTATAAAGACGTGTGTGTTCTGGAAGACAAAAACATCAATGGATCTTAAGCAGTAACAGGATAAAAGCTTCTGATAGAATACATGTTTGTGCTCAAACCAGAACTGTTGCTATATATATGTAACTGATATAGCCAGAAGAAAAGAGATCTGAAAGAATAAAATAATTGTTGAAATATGATTTTATAAATGGTATTTCAAAAAATACCCATTTTATGGGCAAGAAAGTAAAGTGCTCCACAGATCTGCATTGGAAAATTAATAAAGAAGTAAAGCAGTGTATTACAGAAGTACGTTCTACAATACAATAGGCTAAAAAAGGCCTGCAAAAATAATTGAGAAGGTTACAGTGGCTTCATGTCTGTTGAAACTGAGAATATAATATTTAAATGTTGAAAAGACAAAGATGACCTCTTATAGAATGGTGGTATAGCATGGTGGAGGGAGTCAAGCAATTATGAAAAGCATTGGAGGCTACATTCAAAACAGCTCTCAAAGCTTCATCTTGTCCCTAAGTTTATGTGCTTGCAACAAACAGAAAAAAGTAGAGTGAAGATACTGAAAAGCATGTATAACAGGACTAGAATGTGAGAAGGGAACACAGTTCCTGTTTGGTGGGCACAGAGTTTATGAATTTTTGAAGTGTCTTGTGTCTATGTTCTGTTGCAGTTGAGAGGTCCTTATGCTTATCCATAGGTTTTTCTTCATAGTATTGTTTGTTTGCAAAATGCTTTTATCAAGTAAATTCAGTAAAGAAACAAGGGTAAAATTTTCTGCTTTAGGACTGGTTTAGCTCTTCCTACAACTCAAGGATTGCCTTTTATATTTTTATTTTGTTCATTTGGGGCCTGGATGAAGAGTGTCAATGGTAAGAATTTCACTGAGATAAATACTTATTAAGTGAAAAAGGTTTCAACAAAACAGCACAAGATAGAAGTCTAATTTTTTTTCTGTTTTTGTTCATTGTTTTTTTTCCCCTATGAGTCAAGGAGGATCAAAATCCTCCTTTCTGCTGGCTACATCCCTGATTTTTCACTAAGCAAAGTATGCTTGGTCTCTAATGAAGAAGAGACACTGCCAGAAAAAATCTGTGGATTCCCGAATCAGACATACACTGTGAAATGTAAGTTAGGAAGGAACAACTTTACTTGAGAGCCGCAGATCAGGTCTCCAGAGCTTTGCTAAACTCCTCTTTCT
Source organism: Hemiprocne comata (assembly GCA_020745705.1). Classification (NCBI taxonomy): domain Eukaryota; kingdom Metazoa; phylum Chordata; class Aves; order Apodiformes; family Apodidae; genus Hemiprocne; species Hemiprocne comata. The sequence goes on along the minus strand of CM036616.1, from coordinate 68,372,123 downwards.
GACTCGCTCACCTACATACCCCACACATGTCTTCTCTTGACATTTGGGAATGTTGAAAAGGCACAGTTACCTTCCACAGATGTACATCCTCAGAGCGTAACCACAGACAAGAGTATTCTATGGTGCCTAATTAAAGCATGAGTTGTCCCTTAAATAAGCTAGAACAGCAGTCTTAAGCAATCCAAATAACTTCTTTAGGCACTTGTAGTAGAACACCTCTTTTTTTTTTTTTTTTTTTATTCAGAAAATTCCTGCATTTCCTGTAATTTTTCATACATGCATGAATTATGTTTGTCCCCAATCACAAAATATTTCTAAACAGAATTTCTAAATTGCAAAATTTAACAGCACACTCTAAGACCTCCTTCAGTAGCCCTTTCAGCTGTCACTTCTAAATATTTTTTCAGAAAGAGGATCTGATGAGATCCTGGTTCTATGTTTGCCCCCATGTTATTGCCCTTTCCAGCTCATACATTTTAATAGAAAGTTGGAGATGGTTCTCAATAGTCATCTTCAGTCCTGTTCTGGGTTTACCAGGAGAGATTTGCTACACAGATATACAAGATGACCACATGAGCACAAGCAGAGAAAAAATGAATATATTAAGAGCCCTAATGCAGAAAGGGAAGGGTTCACTTCTGTACATTTCCACCTCAAAATCTAGTAGTTGATACCATGTTTTAGGACACTCAAAATATCTATCAGGGCCTAAAAGCTTGCCAGGGATGCAGAAACAGGTATTTTCAACAGCAGTATCAATTCTTGCTTGGGCAGTGTTTCTTATGTTGTGTAATCCAGTTATTTTCATGTTGTTTTAATAATTAGGGTTGGCAAACAAATGATCTTGTTAATTATTAGACAATTATTTAATTTTCTGTTAACTCCTAGTTCCATTTTTCTGCTAAAATGGAAAAAAAAGAAAAAAAAACACAACAAAATTTTATCCAGTTCTTTAGTCTGCACAATAAAGAATGCCTGAAAAACTGAACAATCTAATTGGCTAGACTCTAAAACAACAGAATTCAACACTCAGAGCTTATTAGTCTGTTCATTTAATTAAGATTACGCAAATTCTTTGACAAAATGTAGCATTTTATAATAAACTTCATTCTCCTATTCCGACATTCCACTGTTGGAATTGTACTAGATGATCATCTAGGACAAGCAGCTTTGATCATAAATATGCACTTATTCATGCCCTGCCATGTCTTATTGATTAAACAGGATACTTTCTCTCTTGTTAGAATGAAGTTGCTGTTAAAAGGTTTTAGAAAAACAACCACTATAAGAAATTGGCAAAGCAAGTGTGTAGAGCACTACAACCTCCTGAGAATTGCAGTGTTCCTTCTTCCCAATCATCTGTGGGGGTTATTGCTGAAAAGAGAGTGTGTGCCAGGATGTGTTTCTGTTAAAATTTATTAAGTTTTTAAAAATAACTCTAATAGAAGACGAATGTGCACTATGTCAAATGCCATGAAATCAGCATGCAGGTCTCCAGCTGTTTATTTATTTGAACGTATCATTATGATTTTCATCCACAGAGTGTAACTTACAAGTGAAATCTTTGGCTCATATCTCCTAACAGGGCTTCTTATAGTAAAGAAAAGCAATCCCAAAATATAGTAAAAATTACTGAATCCCAGAGACCTGTTAAGTGAAGTAGGGTTATCGCTTATGGTTGTTGTGTATGAATTTCAGTAAAGATGTCTGTGGTCGTTTTGAAGAAGTAAATAATAAAAAAAATTCTCTTTTTTAAATGGAAGCTTTAGGTACAGGAAGGGTTTGTTTTGCTTTGTTCTGGTCTTTTCCCCTCCTTTCTCCCCCCCCCCCCCCCCCCCCCCCTTTGTTTGATTTAATACTTCTCTGAAGCTCTCAGTAATAATTCCTCCTATGGCAAGTTCTGAAATGAAAACCAAATGTCTCCTGAGCCTCAGACAGAACACACTGAATAATAAAATAAAACAAGGCTTTGCACTCACACAGCAGTCTCTGAGGGTCTCTAAGCATTTAAAAAATAAATGAATTTTCACAGCACCTTATCAAGGTGAGTAATAACAGGAGATGGTAATGGCATTATTATCCAGATTTTGTTAATATAGATAACAAGACAAGGAGCTGAATAACCTGCCAAGCTTGTGGTACATACTGAAGAGAAAGGAGATCTCCTGACTCCTGGTTCTAAATTTTAACATATAGCATTGCCAATGGCTAGCCAAAATTTGCTAACTTCCAAACCTTACAAAATGTATCCTGAGATATTGTATAACAACCAGAAAGCTACAGCACAATCCAAAAAAGCATTAATGTTAATGGGAATTTTTCTGCTAGAATAAACACACTGAAGTCTGAAGAATTTCCTGAGCCTTAGTCAACCGTGATGCTACAAAACTGGAAGAGGTTTTACCACTTCCCACCACACTGTCAGAAAGTAATCTAATAATTCCCTCTCTTGCAGGGTTTTGGAATTACTTTTCTAAGCACTAGTGAGAGCAAAACAGCAGAGTTCTTGAGAGCTTTCTTGTCCTCAAACCTGACACGGCCAGCCCGGCTCCGGGTGCTGTGGACAGGCAGCTGTTACTCTGGGAGGCTGCAGGCCGTGAGAGACGTTTTTATCTGCATTGTCTTTAAATACAAAGAAGACCATTACTCATATTGTTAGTCATAGATATGTTAATATGTTTTATGCTGACTTCTCAGTTGTAAAATGGTCAACCAATAACACCTTTTAAGAGAGCTAAGAGAGTGTCACAAATTAAGAGAAAACAGTATTGCAGAATTAAATCAGCCCTGCTCTACACCATTCACTTTTTAATATCTACCTCCTTTTGGTTTGGACTTTCCTTAATCCATCTCTCTCCACATAGCAATGTTCCATGAGTCCAGCTCAGAGGTAAGGGTGCCACTTGTTGAGTCCCTGGCAATATTTTTCACAGTCTACGAAGGAAACAAAAGCTTACATACCATTTCTCATGATGCAACCACATGTAACAAAAATACAAGTGTTATCTTCCCAGTTGAACCAAAGACTGTTGTGTGTTCAGAGTAAAAAAAATAAAATAAAAAATTATAAAGACTGTAAGAAACACTGTCTCTGTAACAAACACATCTTTTTTTTTTTTTTTTATTTCCTTTAGAAAACAGAGAAAGGGAAAAAATCAATATACAGAAAAAGGTCAAGTATTTATGAAAAAAAAAAAAAAAAGTGCCTCTAAGAGAAGAGCAGTTTGCTTAAAAGAGTTCAGTTACAGTTCAGAGTAAGTTTGTCTCCTGGCTTGACCCAGAGAGAATTTTTTCCCCCCATCATATTGGCTAGTCATTATACTAATTAAATACTTTGCCAAGCCAGGGTGTGCTAGATGTCACCTTGGAAACATTTCAAACAGTATTGAGTAATATAAAAGCTGAATATAAGGCAGCCACATTATGGGGTTATGTTCCAGAATGAAGTAGCTTTTCTTTTTGGCAGCAAAATTGCAAAGACAGTGCATATTTTTAAAAATTGCTGGAATCTCTGGAAAGTGAGGAAAACAAAAAGACTTACAAGAATACTGATGATTTTTCCACTTTATTACACTTGCATATGAATCACATTTTCCTGGCACCTCAAACAATGATGACATATAAGAAACATGTACATTTTTAGAAGAGCAGTATTGTTGTTGACTTGGGTCTATGTACTGAGTTTAATCAAAAGAAATCCTACTTATATTGTGTACTGCACTTAATGAGTACTAGCTAGACAAACAAACCATTTCCTGAAATGTGCAAAAGAAATAATCAGACAAGAAAACTATCAAAAATTCCACCAATACCTGAGCATTTATCGCCCCAGACCAATGAATAAATGTGGGTACTTCATTTTAACTGTCACTGAAATAGTCCTTTGTTTCCTTTCCTTTTCTGAGCCATGTTGATGTACTATTTACTGTTGCTCCAAAGCAGAGTTTGTGGACAGGATCTGTATCGGTGACTTGAGAGAGAGCTTGCATGATGAGGAAATGCAGCATGGGGAGAAACAAACAAATAAATGCATTCAGTTTAGCTGCAAACTACTCCTTAAACTAACCAGAGCCCCATCACTTTTCAGGATCAGTCTCTCAGAGCAGTGATGTTCAAGCATTATTCTGGTGTCAGTGTGAGCCTTGCTTCCATTAAACAAATGAAGGGAGGGAAGAAATTCTCTGAGGAAGAGTAGAAGGAGAGATGGGAGCAAATGTGCATGCAATTATTGCCCCCAAATGACCACAGTGATTATTTGATAACCCCACAGTAAGCAGGAAAACATAAAGAGGTGTCACAAACTCCAGAATCTGAAATATCATGACAGAGGGGTGGATTGTTGTCCCTCATATATATGTGAGCACAGGGTAGACAGCTACATATCTTCAATCCAGGGATGTCTTTTTCTCAATGTTACTTAACCTATTCTGTTACCATTCCTAGGAGAGCCTCAAATCTGGCCAGTGAGCTGTGTAGAAAAAGATCCCAAAAGCCTAATCAATAATCTTTGTCTACACATGCTTATTTATTCCCTATCCTTCAGGTGCCAGACTGCCCCAGACTCCCTAATGGTACAAAGAGATAGTTCCTTCTTGTGCTGTTTTAAAACCAATGCAGTAATTCCTTCTGTAGATTGATGACCAAATAAGGAAGCATAACTCCCACTGTCTTATTTACTTCCCAGAAAGGTCTGCGACTCCTATACGAAGGCAAGAAAACCTGACTTCATAGCAATTGCTGAATACACTCTGAGGGACCTTTATGTACCAGAGGTATGACGACTCCCCACAGCTCCTCCCACCAGATAATGTACCTAAAGGTTTGAAGCCTCAGAACATCCAGGATGGCCAGATCCTGCCTTTCTATACATTTTTTGTTTCTTTTAATCTATCAGTGTCATACCTCTGGATACATGACTTATCTGTTACTTTGCAACAGCAGAGATTATTCCTAGACATCCTCTCTTCCTGGACTTCATTCCATTTATAAACTGGATACTGATGTTAACTTGATGGATTGAAGAAAGGTAGGGAATATTTGTTGCACCAGGTGCAAACTGCCTGTAATGCTACTGAACACCTCTCTTTTTTGTGACTGAGTTTTGAGTTTGGGTTTTGGCAGCAATCACAGCAAGGTAAAAATCCCTCCAAGTTAGGGTGTAGGAAAAAAAAGAAGGAAAACAAACGTCAAAAAAAACTATGCTGTTTTAACTTAACACAGTCCTTTTAAGGGCTCAGAATAAAAATTGCTCCAAATAAGGATGTAGGGGAAAGAAAACAAAACAAACAAACAAAAGCAAAATCAAAACCAAAACAAAAAAAAAAAAAAAAAAAAAAAACACACACCAAAAAAAGAAGCAAAAAGCCCCCACAGAACTATACCAAACATAATAGGGTGTTTTATTTTAAAGGAAAGTTCTTTTGAGGGCTCAAGGCCTGAGCTGCTGTTAAGACTGCTACACAGGCTGAATGACTGCCAAAATATCAGGTTGCAAGAGGCCATTAGAAGGGGCTGAGTATGGATAATCTTCCCTAAGGGCTGAGCAGAGTCATACTGCCTTGATTACTTTTTTTAATTTAGATTAACAATCCCTATAACAGTTGTAGACTAATTGGAAAAAGACTTTAAAGGAGCTTTAGGAAATTAAGTAAGAATACTTTTTATTATTGTAAAGTGCAGCAATTGCTGTAAACCTCTTCCTCCTAAAGGATGGGGAGTCAATCACAAGAAACTCTTATCAGAACAGAAAACCTTGTCCCTTACAGGATTTCGTCTTTTGAAAGCTTGTTTCTCTGCGACCATTTTATTTCAAGTCAACACTGGATAGGAAAACAAATATTGGAAAGGCTGGTCTCTCAGCAGTCCACACACTTGTACAATGTTGCTAAAAAAAAAGTTATCTCCAGATGTAGGTGACTAGCCACTGTAATAGCAGACCTAACATTATGATTTGTTGAATTTTGACAAAAATATTAGTATTGGTATTTCATTTAAAATAGGGAATGTTTCTGATTTAGTTTGAGTGTTCTCCCACAGAGTTGTGATACGAATTCCAGCATTCCTGTCTCTTTATCACTCATGATTAGCAATCCATGAATCATAGAGGTTGCAATGCTAATTTGAACTCTGAAACTCAAAGGTCAGGTACAGCATTAAAGACCTCAACCATCATCTAACTTCTAGGAAGAAACATAAATATAACAGTCCAGTGCATGTGCAGTGGACAAAAGCTAGGGCATGAAACTGAGAAAAAATAAGAGGAAATCTGATTGCCAAAACTGGTTAAAGACCCAAGCATAATCAAAAGTCAGAAGTTTGAGAAATAAATAAAACATTGATGCAGAAAAAAAGCTAGCAGAGGCTCCCACCCGCTTCTTTCCAAGTGAATTTGCACCTGAGTTGTATGATAGCAGTGCTTCTGCAATCATTCTCAGTCTCAAGGAGTTACATAGGCTCCAACATGTATTGCTTTCATTTACAACCTTAATGAAAGGTTTGCAGAGGTAGCTGCAGCATTCATGTGATTCATTCAGATATACAATCAGATAATTTTGTTTTCAGGGAAATACTATTTGGGGAACAGATTGATATACTGTGATTTGTATAGTCTTGACTTCTCAGGGCAGGTTTTGAAGTGCTCAGCTCTCACAGCCAGGGTTACGTTTTCAAAAGTGCCGAGAGCTCATGAGCTCTATTGTCATTTCTTTGATCAGATTTTTATATAAATATATATGTATATATTTTGAATACCACTTGTTTTAAGAAACAGGGCACAGCTCTGTACATTCAGTCTGTGAACATGGAGTAACACTTGTATCTGCTACCTAAAGTTTCTCCAGAACACCCTCTCAACCCAGTTGCCCATCCTGTCTTTACTTTTATTGTGTAGTCCAGAAAAAAAACCACAAACTAATGCCCTTGCAGTCCCAAAGAACACCTAAAACACCTGAAGCCATATTCTAAGAAGAAAGGCTGAGAAAAAATGGAGAGATCCATGTATGTATAAGATTGATTCTGAAATAATATAAAGGCTGTAAAGAGGTGAAGGCAAAATCATTAGACTCACTAGAATTTCAGAGCAACTTGGTCTCTGACCCAAGATGGTTATTTACAATTCTTGGCCCTTGCTGGAGGTGAACGTGTCTACACAAATGCTGCTCAGTGTCCCCTATAGCTAAGCATCTGGCTCCACTGTAGACTTGTCTAGTTACAAATGAGCAAATGTTCACAAATCTGGAACACATATTCAAACAGACTCCAGTTAGCTGTAAAACGAAGAAACTAAACAACCCTCTCTTAATGTACACTGCACATATTTGGGAGAATGCTGCGTTTCATGACAGATACTGACCATTTCATTTTACTAAATTCAGCAATGTAGTGTCTTTTTATGTTTTAGGTCACTTACACATCACAGCCTCTTCATATTAATAAAAATAAATTCTCCTACTTGAATACTAAAAATGTAAAAAATTTATAGATTTTTTTTTAGGCTTCTCTGCTGTTAGCTAACTCCTTTGCAACAAATTGATTTCAAAACTGTCAACATGACTGAATATACGGAATTCTAGACAGCAAGATCATCCTGTTTAAATACGGAGTCTTAATGCTGACTAGAGATGTTTTCTAAATAAAATTTCCCTTTCTGTTTCTGTCTTACAGTCCAGTCATACCATAATGAAAAGACTAAGGTTGGGGGAAAGTATCAGCACATTTTTAGTCTGTAATTGGAAAGGTTACTGAGAGGAGATGTTTTTTAAACTCACGTAATCAAGACAGTCTCAGTTAAGTAAAATGAAATTGCTTCATTTCAGGACTCTTGGCAAGCCAGAAACCTAATTCTCATGTTTATTCTGCTTTGAAAGCCTAAAGGACTGAGGAAAAAAAAATATTTAAAAAAAAAAATAGTGTTAATTGGCCCAGGAGCCTAGGCAGTTCTCAGTTTTCTATAGATTTCAATTCTGTTGCCAGTCAACTGACTTTTGATTTTAAAATAAAGGTGAGTATAAGCTTAAAAAAATTAACAAATGAGATTAGAATATTCTAGAAGTATAAATTATACAGAAATATCAATTATACACAGCTACTAATCCTAGAGATTTGTAGATCATAATCATTTCCTATGCCTAGCCTCCTTGAGAAATAAGGAAGGATTTACACATGAAAAATATCCTCAAAACCAAGTAACAGCATTCTTCCATATTGCTCTCCTATAAATTTCTCCACAAAGAGATCAAAAGCGACAGGGTCTCCAAAAAGAAAAGGCAGGAAGCTTCTACCACTAACAGCTTTTAAGCTCACCTATTTATCTGTACAGATATGAGCTACTGCAAGCAGGAGAATCCAGAAATTCCAGCAGATTATACCCCATGGTTGCTTTGGCCACAGTGCTGATTAGGAAGAATGGTCTCCCAGGGCAGTCCAACTTCTAAGAGACTTTGACAACATCTAAAAAGCAGCCTCCAAAGTTGGTTAACTTTACTGTCCCATGATCTGGTGTATTTTGGGGACATTTCTGTTTCCCTGTGTAATCTGTTAACACACCCCATATACCCTCCCTCAGTTCTCTTCAGTGGTAAAATAGCTTTCAGTATTTCTCTTCCTAGTTCCTGCATAGAGGAAGAGTCTGGTTACCTGAGTAACAGTAACAAAAAATCAGATGTAAAATTAGAATTTGTTAGGCTCCCTGATTAAGCTATTGAAGAACGTCTCACATATAAACAGGTTTCTGTACAAAAATTAAGAACTACAGAATAATATGTACCCAGTTAGCTACATATATAAGAAGAGAAAGCAGAAGAGAACACACAAGTAGCCATGCAGCATCAATTCACAGGGCATGGTCTTAAATTCATAGGCTAATACAGGCTGGCTTGGACCTGAGGAGGTTTCCTACCCCTGGTTGAGCTCAGTGCCTACCAGGGCTTGGTGTCTTCTCCCCAGAGCTGCTTCCCAGCCTTGTTGTTCTAGCCTGATCCCTGCAGGCCTCTGTCTTCTGGGGCACTGCCCATGCTGAATTTCATGGTGTCCCTTTCTTCCCCTGCTCCACCTCCCCCTGAATAGCAGCTCTTCAGTCAGTCAGGTTGGTGTCATCCACAACCTTGATGCAGGTATCCTCCATCCCCTTCTCTGGATCATGGATAGAGATATAAAACAACACAGCTCCTAGGACAGACCCTGTGGGACCCCATTTGTTACCCATCTCCATGTAGGACACAGCTCATTAACCATGACCCTCTGAGCCCACCATCCAACTGGGTTTTTGTGGTTTACAGGTCTGTACATCACAGTATCATCTCTACAAATGATGTCAGTTTGGATGTGGTGTTTAAAATCAAAATGGGGCAAAAACATACAATACTTACACTAGAATAGTTTCTTAGGTTTTAGCATCTAGGAACCACACAATTTTCATACTTGAAATTCAGAGTGCTTGGTGGACTTTTATTTTTTTAACATTTTCAGTTTCCTCCTGAACACATCTCTCCTGACAACAAATCCTATAGTATCACTAGGTATTGTGTGGGGAAGACAAAAATTTGTTTGTTGCAAACATACTGCCAAATAATGTCATTTTCTCCATCTTCATTATATTGCAGGAACGTGTGACTAAGCAGTCCCTGTTCACTTTCTCCTCATAATTCTTGGATTTATCTAGTACCTCCAGTCATTTTTCCTTCCAGACTTTAAAAGCCCAGTCTGTTTAATCTATCCTCATGTGGAAATGAATGGAACATTGTTGTCATCTTTCTCTCTTTCTAGTTTTATTGTATTCTTTTTCAGATCCTGTATAGAGACCTGTTCTTAGAATTAATGATATGAGCACATCTTGGATGTGGGGTTTAATAATGTTTTCTAGTTTGCTCTAATTTTCTTTCATTTGTAATCCCTAACAGTCAACTTTCCTTTTTAACTGTCTCTGGGTATTAAGCTGATGTTTTTATAGAACTAGCCACAATGCTTCTGAATAGTAATAGTTCATTCAGAGTCTGTCATGGGGTATATACACAATGTGTACCTACAGATAGTGTTTTTTCCCAGACGCATTACTTTCACAACACTGAATTTATCTTTCCCTTAGTATAGTCCCTCAGTATTGTGACATTCTCCTGCAGCACTTTGCAGTGAGCTTTCATTTAACTGATCTGAATAATTTTATATTATCAGCAAACATTTTTGCCTCCTTATGTATCTATCCACTTTCTCAGGATTTTGGTGAGTATGTGGATGAACACATCTCAACCCAGACCTTCACTAGTGAGCATTGTAACACCTGACCATTATTTCTTCTGAGGTTTATTATGGGTTTTTTGTTGGTTTTGTTCTGGGGTTTTTTTTATTGTGATGGTAACAGCTGTGCTTCCTCTTTTGCCTTATGTCAGTTTAGGATCTCTGAGAGCCTTTGGTAAGAGATCATCAAAAGCGCTCCGAAAGCCCAAGCATAAAACAGCTGCAGAATCTCATTCATCTATGTAATGACCAGCACCTGTAAGGAATCCTACCACCCTTTCAGGGCATGACCTCATTTTGCAGAAGCCAAACTGCATGTTTCCCACTATATCATACTTATTCATACATATTATTGTCTCTGTACTACCACTTCTTACAGCTTGTCCAGCACGGAAGTCACACATACTCATTTGCTGTAGCCAGACCTGCTGTGAATTCCACCCTAAGAACCAGTTCCAAATTTGTCAAATTTGACCCTTCTGGTCTCAAGATCATTTTAAACAGTAAGTTGTACACCACAATTCATAGGCCAGCAACTTGGTATTGATTGCTTTTACAACTCTGTCAAACATAATTTGACCATGATAATTTGCTATTTATCAATTGCCTTTATTGAAACTCTTCCATTGCAGAGTGTCATGGTGGATTCTGAAGCTTTCTTTCAAAGTGTTTGAAACCTCTTCCAGCTTGGTGCCACCGTACACTTTAGACAAATACTGTCCAGCCCACCATTTGCTCTTCAATTAAAAGGTTAATGAAATGAATGGGCCTGCAACCACAACAGATTCCTGATGTTATCTGATCTGAAAAGGTTTTCTGCATTGATGGGCAGCCATTAATAATCACCCCCACCATCCTAATCACACCTAGGTATCTATATTCACTTGCTTCAGAAACACGGCCTTTCATTTTCTGTGGTTTTTAATCCTTAAGGTTTTGACAATAGCAGTAAAATCTATCCAGAAAGATATAATATATTTTAGTCTGCCTTTTCTGTTGGGACTCTAAGACTGTTATTACTGAAGGGAAAAGAGCTGGAAGAGCAGAGAGCTGCATGTGTGACTGAACTCAGTGACATTTGCTGCATATACACGTTTAAGAGAATATTCAGGCACAGATTCAGTGTTCTAAATATCTGCCTGTCCTTGTTAGCTCTTCTTTCAGCCTCTGTGGTATTCCTGATGCTCAGTAAACGACTGCTTTCAAATGCCTTCTTTGACAACTGAGCTCTATAAACCAACTGCCAGCAAAACTTGAGTTGAATCAAGGGGCTGCTTGAATAATTTATCTGAGTGTTACTTTTACAACTTCAACACATTTACAACTAAATCAAATACACATGAACTACTGTGTAACAGCCTATTCATGGCAAATTGGGCCAGAGAGAGCCTACATGTTCCCAAGATGGAAAAAAAGAACACAACCAAGCCATGAAAGGGCGGCAACTGACTTCCACTGGAGCTGATTATACACATAGAATGTATATATATATATCTATACATATCTATATATTTTCATATATATATACACACACGTGTGTATATATGTGTGTATGTGTATATATATAGCTTCCAAGAAAAAATAAAAAACCACAATTGGTTTATCAGAACAGCAGCACAACAGGATTTTCCAGGTGCAAGCCTTCACTTGCCTTTATTCAGATTTTTTTCCTGGAATAAGGAGTCTATGCTCAGAATTACTCAGGTTAAGAATATATGTGTGCTAAATAACTGTTAGATTTGGCTTTTTTTAAAGTGGAATTTATTATCCTTACACTGGCATCATCCGGTTTACATGTCATTTTCCAGTGCACAGATTCCCTTTCCTTTTAGGGCATCCTAGCAGTGTAACACTAATTATAAACAAAATAATGAAACAATGGAAGGGGAAGGGGAAGGGGAAGGGGAAGGGGAAGGGGAAGGGGAAGGGGAAGGGTTGGGTTTTAATAAAAAAACAAAGCATATGGTAAGAAAAGGACTGAACAAGGATAAACACAAAAACACTTCTTAGTCTATTCATTTTTGTCATCTCCATTGAGAGGAAAGTGTGTCCTGGATATTGATATGAAATTGAGCAGGACATAATATAATACTTGAGGGCTGCATTTTCCTTAATGTAGCAACAGCATAAGTGTTTGAGTAGGGGTTATCTTTTTAACTATAATGTAAGCTGGTAGGAGTTGAGTAAATTATTAGCTATTTGTGTGATAAAGTGTAGTTATAGCTGAATCATAATATGAAACTATACGATCAAAAGAAAAATGAACTGCTAGTTTTACTATATGAGGCCCTTACACAACCATTGAAGGCATGTCTCATTTAAAATCTCCTTTTCTGGATTAAATGTTGCCTTTAGTGAAAGCCATATTTCCCCTTACTAATTATTATAATTGCATCAGTAATATTGTAGTTAGAACTACTGTCTTTTAACTGGTTCCTTTATTATAAAATGTTCAGTAACAAATCCTTACAAGTTTAAGATGAAAGACCCACCTACTGGAATACCTGCAGAGTATTCACTGTTAAATTACCTTAGCTCCAACAATAAGAGGAATTAAGCAATATGCAGGCAAACTGTTCACCACATTTCCACATGATGGGGGTGACATACAGCTTAGAAGCACATCTCAAGTTAGGTTTGATTACATACAGACCTAGAGGGTTCACAGGTGCTAGCACCTGAACAGTCACAGAGTCAACCATGACCAGCTGTGGGGTATTTTCACTGCATGTTCTCACTGTACGCAGGTTTTCAAAAGGTCTGCAACACAAAATGTCTAAAACAGAAGCTTTTTACTTTGGGACTTTGGGCAATATGTTTTTCTTTTCTCGTCTTTGCAAACTTTAAGCAGCAAAAGCCTCCAAAAGAGTCTCAAATTAAAGAGACTAAGGCAACATGCAAGAGATTTGGGAAGGAGAGGCTTTATTAGTGATCTTTTCAGAATCTAGAAACGAGCATAACACAGCTCACACATATTTTCCCAAGATGTAACGGCTACCTTTAAAGATAAACACTGCATGTAATAGTGCCACCTGGTGACTGAATGATATTGAACACTTTAATGAAATACGGCGATTCATCAATTGGGGCCCAACATCCCTGGAATGAGTGATGTAAGCACAAACAATAAGCAATGTATTGTCAGTGTACTATGGCTCAAAGCCTAATTTTAAATTTTACAAATATCAATATCCAAGCTCTTTCTTAAAGCTGGAAATACATGTAATATTCAATAACTCTGTGAAGCTGAGGGTACCTAGTATGTTCAAGATTTGTCACCTGAGTCAGCAAGGTTTTAACTCCAAAGGATTAGTTTATGGTTGAGAAGTAAGTGTGAAGCTTAACTGCTAATATTTGCCACAGATTAAATACAGAGTAAACTATTCTCAGATCATAAACACTCATTTGGATGTGTCCATTAATTTAAGTGACAATTCATCTTATCCACAGTGAAAATAATCAGAATTTGATTGGAAGTATTCAGTAAAAAAAATAAGCTTTTTCCAACTCTCTGTTCTATTTTAAGCATTCTATTTTCAGTTAAGGAGCTTGGAAGCAACCATCCACTAAACTCTTACTAATAATTGTTCCTGATTAACAGAAGAACATCAATAAAAAAGAGAATTGAACACTTTTTTTTTTAATTAGAATAATCAAGTCAAGGAAAACAACCTACGTGATAGATAGCTTGTGTAAAAATAATTGACTCATTAATCTTAACCATATGAACATGTTCGCATTAGCTGGGTCAGCTGCTAGAAAGGATGCAACCGCATTCACAGAGGTGTGAAGTTGAAGTGAGCCTAGGTGCAAAAAACTTTCCTTAGGAACTGAATGGAGGCTTTAGAGAACATAGCTATTCAGTGACAAAAGCAGAGGATCTTTCAGTGAGACTCGCAAATTGTAGCATATGGATAATAAATTATTTAGCAAAAGTAATGTTCTTTCATCATACTAAATAGAGCAGCCAGCACAAAGATGTCTGGATCACTGACTGGTTTCTCTAACAGTATCCCCAAAAAGACATCCTTTACCTCGGTGCAAGGGTATCTGTTATAACTTTTTCTGCTGGTAAAGCAACCAGATCTTTTGAGCTAAGCAGCTTCAGCATTGAATTAGGCTAATGCAAAGGGCTTAACACTTGCAGTAAACATTGATGCCAGCACATGAGAACATATGCACATTCAGGAAGAGTTTTAAGCAATGAGGGTATAGTTGCTAAATGAAAATTCAGTTGGAAATTTATCACTCTGTTGGTTACACATTATACAGGGTAAATCTGTAGCTAAGTAATCCTGTAATGATGGCGTTGCTACTGCCCATAACAGAACACAGGTTTTGCCTTAAGGTGACAATTCAGGGCTCAGTACCTGACAAGGTTTGTCTGAATTTCACTTGGCCTTCCTGGAGATCTGTGTTAATGTAGCAGTTAACAGCAACTGTCTAGTGACCAGTTAATTATTATTTTATGTTTTATTCAGCTTTGAGTGTAAACTGTGTTAAACTAGGCATCACTATACAGAGATACACATTTAGTAGCTAAAATCAGCAATAGTAAGTAGTTGGTCTATGTGGAATGAGATAGCTGTGTCTTACAAAGAAGTGCAGTGTGGATAAGCAGAGGAATCAGAGGACAGCAGGGGTCTTCAAAGCCCTGGTACAGAACAATACTAGAGACTGTGGGCTACAGGCAGCTAACCAGTCATTCCTGTTCACTGAAAGAATGAAACCCTGGGAGCTAAGTAAAACCACTCTGAGTAGTAATCAAGAGAACAAAGAACAAGCATGTAACCAGAGCAAAACACATCTTATATAGTGTGACATGGACTTGCAGACCAGTGAAGGAAGAGTAAGGTGCTGAACATGTTGCCAAGCACACCAAATTGGCCACTAGAATATAGTAGGTGGAAAAGAAACCATCAACATCATCTTTCCCTGTGCAAATGGCCTGGGATACTGGTGACAGGCTATAGCACAGAATCCTTGGACTGAAGCTACCATCAAACTTAGGGCCCAGAGGGGTCATGCAAGGCTGAGCACATCACCAGAGAAAAGGGTAGGCTTTGGGAAGTTTGTGTCTATACCATTTTCGCTATATGTGATTTGATTTGTAAGCATCTGTATCATGTTAGCATCATTGTGACTGGGCTACTAAAATTCTCCAATGAAACTGTTAAGATTTTAATTACACTAACAATGGGTTATTGACTTTGCATTGAAGGAGCATGCCTTTCTCCTGTAAAAGGACTTTGTGTGCAGCAAGTTGGCAGGACTTAAAGCAATCTGTTTTGTAACGTAGGTGCAACAGATTGGTAGTACTTTAGTTATGTTATTCAGCACATAGGCTGGCAAGAGAGGGTAGTGTGCCTGTCACAAGATGTTGTTGCACAGACTATGTGCCATTCTGAAGCACCCTAATTCTTTCACTCCTTGTATTTTAGAAGACAGCACAGAAGTTGCTGTTAAACAGTTCCAAGTTGCTGCTGGTTGAACCCATGTGGGGCATAATTGATTGTCTCCTATGTTACTTGACCATGAGATTTCTACACGTGAATGTCAGCTATTGTGATTACATTGTCTATAATAATATACTAGAATAAAATGGGATGCAAACAAGTGCTTGGAATGCAGCTAGCTGCTTTAACTCTTAGCTAAGCTGGGAGGACAGCTCCTTGAAACTACCCAGGCTAAAACAATTGATGGCACTTGAAGATCTCGGTCAGCATGTTACAGAACAAGGAACTGTCTCCACTTTGATTATTTTGAGAATAATTGTTGAGATAAGCTAATTACCTCTGATCTTCTCAAACATCTGCCTTTTCAGTGTCTGTGATTGCCATCTGTTAATTCTCTTTCAATTTTTTATTTCAGAGAGCATGTTAGCTCATTAAAGCCTACGTTATTTTTTTAATATACTGCAGGGTTTCTCTTGGAATCAATATGGGCTATCAAGTAGCAAGTCTTTCATTAGGGACTGTAAGTCAAAAGGCAAACTTACCTATCCAAGTTTCCCTTTACAGAAGTACAAATAAAATTGGATTCTAGTGTACGTATTAATCAATGGAAGTTATCAGTTATTTTTATGCCCCCCCAATTACAAAATTAGTATACATATTAAAGCTGCAACTAGTCTTTGCATATGACTAACAATTTCAAAATAGTATTGAATATACTTCTTATTTCTTATTTATATGAGGTCTTCATAAAAATCCTTTTCAGATTGGACTTTTTAAAATGTTTATTGACATAGGCTCCAAACCCAACTCAATGCAAAAACTGCTGGTGTCTAGGCTTTGGACAGCACAGAATTCAATCACACCAACTGACATAGCTGGATTTCAAAATAATTAACCAGGATCTTTTTTTTTCCTTCCTTCTTTTTCTCATGTCCTCCTCCAAATTAAGAAAAGCTATTTACTTCATAATTTTAAACTATTTACAGTCATTAGACAGATTAATCAATTACCTACAACTCTTTATATGGAAATAAATAAAATCAGCTTTTAAGAAATAGGTTGAAGGAAAAGGAAGCACACAAAATGAATTTGTGAGCATGATGGGACAGTCACAGTTCAAACACAGACATCAAATACCACAAAAAAAGAAGAATCACTTTTAACTTACATTCTGAAGGAAAATAAAAAGTTTTAAACTGAGCTTAGACCAAAAGCAGCACATTGGCCAGTGACTGAGAGATCTATGGGATGAGGACATCTTATCTCATCCAGAGAGAGATTTGTAAAGGGTTTTTTCACTGTGTTGGGCAGTCAATCAACAGTGCAGTCGTTAACCACAATAATTCTGTAAGAAATAGTGCAAGTATGGAAGAGACATTTTCGGTATTTGTGTTGGAGGCAGGTATTAAGAAAGGGAAAAAAATACTAAAAAATGCATTCATACATGAATTACTAAAAATCTTGTTTATCCAGTTTTCTTCAGTTTGTTCTTTTTCAAATTCATTGGCATCTAAATACAACCAGTGTCCTCACAAAAAAAAAAAAAAATAAATAAATTAAAAAACTAGCTGACAGAAAAGGAACTGAGACATTGAAAGGTGCATTAACCAAACCTGTAAGAAACTCCCAGAAGATGTAAGCTTTCCCTTGAAAGCTAAATAGAAGGTTACAATATATTGTCTTTTGTGAAGATACAGTTCTATCACTAATAAGTGTAATATGAACCAAAGTCTACTGAGGAAAGTCTGAAAAGGAACAGAAGTGAGGAGGGGGTTTTCTGTCCTGGCAACAGCATCTAGTCATATGTGTTTGAGAGGTCTCCCCAGGACTTCATCCCCATTCACTGACATTCTCAAATCTAGAGCCATTTCCTACAGCTCTAGTAATTTCTTCCAGACTTTTTACAAAAAATAAGCATTCCTGAGGCTATTTTTCCCCAAAGCCTTTTTTCATTGTTAAGCAAATTGGATTTGCACTCAACAGAGACAACTCAAACTACTTTGACTTGCCAAGACACAAGCATAGTGACCCACACCTGCCCTCCCCTGCCCAGAGCTCACAGTGGGGTGCCTCACTTCGTAACAAAACTTGAACTGATCCTATATAATTTCCTTTTATTCATGCATTCTCTGAATTCGAGATGCACCAGGTTGTGGCTGCAGCAGAACTTAAAAAAAAAACAACAATCAAACCTGGACCTTCAGTTAGGATTCCTAATTTTTCCCTGCTCAAAAGGAAGACAAAATTAAGATTCTTTTCTTTAATTCCCTGTGATGTTTGGTTTCATTAAATGCCTTCCAGTTCTTAGCTATTTTTGAAACAAACCTAGAAAACCTCAATGTAAACATAATTCATATTAGTATATAAATAAATTCACTCTATTTTTTTCTGTCTTCAGACTACCCTTTTACTCTTCCTCCCAAAAGCTGTGTGAAGCTGACTTCCATTAAAATCAGAGAGACAGTAATGAAAATCAAATATATTTGTGCTGAAATAATTTTGCATTTTTTTCCTGTTACAGATTTCATATTCTATCTTTCTCTTAATACTCCTACTGACACCTAAAAACTATATTGTCCTTCAGAACAGATATATCTAGAGTCCAAAGAGATGAAGTAAAAAGATAGGAAGGAATAAATTATCAGTATCTTGTAACAGATACTAACTTTTCATGCCTCTGTGATATTATGACACTACAAAAGGGAACACATCAATTAAATTCTGCCATTTTTTTGCAAGCTCCTCAGGTCATCACCAGAGTGATAACAAAAATTG
The DNA here is from genome assembly GCA_020745705.1 of Hemiprocne comata. Classification (NCBI taxonomy): domain Eukaryota; kingdom Metazoa; phylum Chordata; class Aves; order Apodiformes; family Apodidae; genus Hemiprocne; species Hemiprocne comata. The sequence goes on along the minus strand of CM036616.1, from coordinate 68,353,662 downwards.
TTAACAGGACTTATAACAAAGCAGCCTTGATGCCCACCACATGTGTGATTTGTGTATGCATGTAAAGAAAACTGATGGTGAAAATGTTGCATGGGCCACGGAAAAACTAGAGGGCAGGTTCCCTAGAAATTCGCAAAAATGTAAAATAAGGTAGTTTCCATACAGTTTTGTCTCAAGCATTTTTTCTCTGTTTTCTAACTGGTTTATGGCAATAATTCCTCTTCTTTCAAGACTGTGAAGTCATAGAATCAGAGAATGGTTTGGGTTGGAAGGGACCTTAAAGATCATCTAGTTCCAACACCTCTGCCATGGGCAGGGACACCTCCCACCAGATCAGGTTGCTAAAACCCCCCGCCAGCCTGGTCTTGAACACTTCCAGGGAGGGGGCAGCCACAACTTCCCTGGGCAATCTGTTCCAGTTCAACCTCTCACCACCCTAACAGGAAAGAATTTCGTCCTTATATCTAAACTAAATCTACCCCTTTCATAAACTCATTCAGAAATAAAATATGAGAGGTACTTGTGAAACTATTACAAGAACAGGTTAGAATGGATGAAAGAATGCACTTTTCACAAGAAACAGTAAATCTTGGGAGCTTGTGGCCAAAGAAGGAGGCAGAGACAGGTATATCAGAAGGCTCAGAACAATGGGAAACTCACTCATGGAATCCAGGTTTAACAACAGAGTAAAGGGAGTAAGCAAGGAGGTGCGGTGCTTTACAGGAGTTCTGCTGTAGCCATTGAAGATTCTGGAGTAGTGTGAGTGAGCACCCTATCAGGACTAAATGATTTTTTTAAAAAACCTTTACTAGACTTTTCATGTCTTTCTTTCTCCTAGTCCAAAGAATGGATTTGAAATTAAAAAAAAAAAAAAGAAAAAAAAAAAAAAAAAAAAGAGAGAGAGCAGAATTTAGAATGGCATAGTGATTCAGGCAACATCAAACTTGTTAGTCTGACCTCAAGGAGGTCAAATATTTAGATAGTCTTCTGAAAAAGACTTTTATCCATCTATCCCACTCCCCAATATTGTGGCAAAAGGCTACTTAGCTACTTTAAAATGGTCATTGACCTTTTAATGAAGAGGATTATGTAGGCTACAGTGCCTTGTAGGCTTGTCTAAAGTGCCAGAAGGCTGGACCTGATGACCCAGAAAGTCTTTCAACAGGTAAAGTGACACTTTTGAAGTGTCTTTCCATTGAAATGTTATACATAGTAATAAAATATTACAAAATCAAACCAGCTGATTTCCCTATCCCCCTCCTTATTTTTTTCTAGGAGAAACAGAAAAATAGACACCTGTATTTGGCAACATTTATGCAACATATTCAGCTTTGAGTAAGGGCTTAGTCTCACTGAATTCAAAATAATATAAACTTTCAGATGAGCATATACATTTTCAGGCTTAAGGCCACAGCCATTGTTTTTCCCTGTATACAGCTATGTATATTTCTGATTTTATTTGTGATGTGAGTCTTAAGTTGCTATCTGGATAACGGCATTAGTAAAAGCAAACTAACAGTTTACTCTGAAAGTCAACACTCCTACACTGTTCTGAGATTACCTTAAACCTCTGACTTGCAACAGATTGCAACAAAGGGGATTGAGAGAACAATCAGTCCTTGTTGTAAACACTTCTGGCAGAGAAGGACTCCTCTTATAAATGCTCATCCTAACAGAATCACTCTTAAAATTAGGGTAGGTCACTTTATGAACAGACTTACACACATATTTCTGTTATTATGAGATGACTCTGGACTAATTTGAAAGTATTTGTAATACATGGAAAAAGCAAAGCAAAAAAGATAATTTAATAATGGCAGAATTTTTACAGCTGGAGGCTACATAACCTTATTAATTGCATTAAAAAAATGCTTGCTTTTTTTTTTTTTCCCGTCCTTTGGGAAAGTAATTTCTTTAACAATACATTCTTTATTGCAATTCCCAATTGTACCTCTGAAGTTAGATGTCGTGATATGTCTATGGAAGTAACTAAACATTCTCATTAACTAGCACAGACAGCTGCCAAATAGTCTGCTTTTTTCCTCAAGCAGAGAGTCATTTCAACAGTGCTGGACCTGCACTGTGACTGAGCTCTGATAGCAGGGGGGAAATTCATCTGTAAGCTGCCAGGCTATATCTACATAGCAAACACTGAAGCTATGGCAGGCAAACTCAAACTGGTTCTTAAGCAGAGAGCTTAGATACTGCCTGCAGCACAGCCATGGCAACATGGACCACTGTGGATGGTGCAGAACCCATCTAGAAGCTGATGAAATTATGTTTACAAGCCAAACACATCAAACTGCTCAATACATTTTGCTTAGGGTGGCAAGCTCCTAGGAGCAGTAATCAGCAAGATCACTGTCCTCAAAACTGAATGCCAAGCAGTAGCCTTTACTGCTGCCTTTTCTGCTTTGTGCTGCAGGGAGCATCAACCCTGATCAACAAGTATCACCACACCTGAAAAGAAGATCTGCACATCTTCTGCTCTTCTATTTAGGGGCCAGTCCAAAAGTACCCAGCAAAACGCAACATCTTATCTTTGTCGTCCTCAGAAGTAAACAGTTCCTGGCCAGCAACGTTGGTGATATGGTATAATACTTTAAAACCCTAATTGAATATTTCAGACTCAGTAGTGGCTTTCTGGATATTGATGAAGTCTTAAAAATCACATTTATAATCCCCTAAAGTATCAAATTCAAGGAACAGTATTAAGAATAAATTGTACCAAGGAGGTTTGTAAGGATTTTCAGTTCCAACAAGTGCTTAGCTGTGGGCATAGAAAGAAATGTTAGCACAGAAAACTCTTGACATTGTCTAAGAATGGCTCCTTAAATCCATAGAAAAGCTGGAAGTTAAATAACCTTGCTTATAATACCTCACATTTACTTAATTTTATGGGTTAGGATGTCCATGATTAAGCCAAAGAAATTGTTATCTTCACTTACATTTGTCTTTATAATCTCAAAGGTAAAAAGCAGTCTTCTTTTAAACTGCATTGGAATGTTTAAATTCAATCTAATGCTAGGGTTAAAGGGAGATGGGGTGTGGGGGAAGGAATTACTATTACCTAGCAGCTAGTTTTTTGAGCAGATTTCCTAACTGGTCTCCAAAGAGTACTCTCAAATTTGGAATTACTTGTTTCAAGCATTCAGTTGGCAATAAACACACTAGGTATGGATATCAATAGTTAAGAACAACTAATAGTGCATTTCCATTAGCACCTTTGTTCAGATCAGGAAAGTTTTGTGTAGTGACTTCAGGATGTTCCCACTTATCTCGCTTTACTGGAAATCTCAAAACATCCTCTGAGCACATAAAATAGATTTCTTCTCTATGAAACCAAACTACAACAGGGCCTCCAACATCTCATCCAACAATAATTTCATGACTCGTTGTCAAGGAAACTTCATTCTCATTTTGTTTTTATCCATACCTTCATTTTACAAATCTGTGTTTACCAACACATTAAGCATTTAAATGTTGGAAAGATTTTTCCTTAAATACCAGAGTTCAAAACTTGCAAAAAACCTGAGGACACAGGAAATCTGTCTCAAATTCACTGAATAAACCTGAGAGCTTTCTCACATAATGTATACCCAGGCCAGGCCACTCTTTGTCAGTTCTTGCAAGAAAGGTAACTGATACATTTATTCTCATTTTCAAAACATAATGTGAATTTCCTACAGTATTTGAAGGTATCAACTTGAAACTGGCCACTATTTCATATCTTCACATTCCTTCCTGTTACTGACTGAACAAAGATACCTAGGCATTTATGTTGGCAAATTATTCTTTTTGTGATTACAATGTGTCCTAACCTTTTTCTAGCTTGTATAAAAACAATGGCTTTCCCACTCTCAATCTGCTAATATGGGGCTGACAATTGCTGGCAGCTTTTCCCTGTCAATGCCTCTCTCCTCATTCATTCCTCCGTGGCTGCTTCTCTTTTGTCTCAAACTTGAAATATTGCAAAGAATGCTGAAAGCCAGTTGACCCTAGCATTAGCCCAAAATCATCATTTCTTTAAATAGTTAAAATGGGCTTTGATTAATGGAGTACAAGTCTTCTTAACTAAAGCATTGTAGGCTGCAGGACTTCATAGTTGTCCTGGTTTGAGCCAGGATGAAGCTAATTTTCCTTTTACTGATTTTTTTTTCCTTCAGTAAGCTCTCTTTTAACTAGCAACAAGTGTTCCAGCTAGTGAACTGATAACACTGGAATGTTTATGTTTCTGCTGAGAAGGTCAGTCTGTTCTACTCAGTGAACCTGCCACTGCAGATGCTACTGAGAGCAGGGGTGTTGTATCTGTGACCGCCCCATAGGGGAGCCGGACTAGACAGACAGAAGAACTGACCCAAGGTATCCCATTCCATATATTTACTTAAGCTCCGAGGAAGGTCAAAGATCACAGAAGACAACTTCCTTCATGCTTCTTCTTCCCTTCTCTTCTGTCCATGGCCAGCATCTGGAGAGGACTCCATCCATCCATCCATTATGGTCGACCCCTAGGCTCTGACCTCATAACCCTTATAACCCAGCCCCTGTCTGCTCTGCCTTATCTCCTGCCTGCAGGCTGAGACACTTCAGGACTGCTCACAGCTCAGGAGAGTGCCAGGAGAGTTGCTAGGGTTGTGGGGAGGCAAGAGGCTTTTGCACATTCCTGAACATACTTGTATATAATTGTACATATAATTAAAGCTGTCTAATTTAGTTTTCAATCCAGCAAAGTCTCTCTCCTAATTCTCTCTCTCCTTCCCTACCTGGGTGGGAGGGGGACGGGGTCGAGAACATTGTTGTCTCTGGTTTATTTGCCGATCCTGAGTCAAACCGTGACAATAGTTTACAGGAGGCATCCCAACCACAAATCTCCTCAATGTGGCTTGGCTCAGTTCAATTTAAACATAAGATAAGCTACAACACAGAGGTGGTCCCAGCTGTCAGCCACTTCCATTGATATCAGAAATCAGGAAAGGACTTTGCCAGTAGTAAGACAGAGCTGCATCCTACCTACAGCCCAATCTCTCCACTTTTTATGCCTTTCTACCCTTTCCCTTTGGCAGCACTTGCAGTGCTGCAGAACACACTCTGTGCCCAAAACCTACCTTACCTCTGTCCTCAGAAGCCCCAGTTCCACATGGGTCTCTGGTGACCTTGCGTGCAACCATTTCAGAAGAGGCCACAGCCATGAGCCCGCTTCTGACGTGCTAAGGAGCTGTGCAACCACCTGAGCAGCAACAAGGCTCGTGGTTCAGCTTTGGCAGCAGAGCATGTGAAGGGAGCAGCTGCTTATTCAGCAGCAGCTGGAGAAGCAATAAATACGGGAAGAGCCAGTCAAGCTGCAAAAGAAGCTTCTGTTATTTTAGCAGAAATCTGCAAGCTGAACTTTTCTTGCTTAGTGAGATACAGGAGTGCCGGTTCGGAAAAAGAAAATGGAGGGCACAGTAAAAAAATCACTTGAAAATCTCCAGATGTATTCCATTTTCTATATGTTTACGTAACCTTAAAACTCTGACCTTTTTAAAGTTTGCTCCTAAATTAAGAGTACAGAGTGTGTTTCCCTTTCTGACCTGACTAAACATAATGCTCTACAGTGAGAGTTTTACACATTATTCAGAAAGGTAAGGCAATTTTCAACATGGCATCTTTGGACATATTCTTCCTTTTCATAAGCCCAAAGACCCCCCAGTAAATCCAGAAATTTAAGTAGTTTAGCAGGTTTACTGGTTATCTCTATAGAACTGAAGCACTGCTATCCTTCAGTTCCATGAGACTACAAATTAAAAAACAAAACAAAACACTAAAAAAAAACCCAACAAACAACAATTAAAAAGGCATTTTGGGGTAACAAAAAAATTAATCATTATAAAACGTGTTGTAGCTTTGTCTCCAGTTTCACTACACTTCTTTCAGGAAACAAAGCCAAAGCCAGGTGACTACTTTAGCAAGGGATTTTATATCAGTTGACCTACTGACTGATTGATTTATTTAAGCATTAAAAAGACAGAACATTTTCTTCACGGTTATCCTCATAAAATAACTTCAGTCAATTGAGACAGACTAATGTGCAATCTTGGTTTAGTGATATTTGTAGATTTCACTATTATACAGTTTACCTACCAATGAGTAATTCAAATCACTAATTTACCGAAACTTGCTGTCAAATCAAACTCCACAAATAAATTTTCCTCATTCCCTCAGTAGCCTGTTTATTTTCTTCTTTACTTCTTGTTGAGACAATTTTTCTTCAAAGCCAAAACATATTTAGGTATCAGTCATATCACAATGTGTTCCAAATTAACCAAACACCACAACCTCACATGGCAGTAATTTAGGAGAAAATGAAATCTGTTGGATTCCCAGTGGCAAATCAGAGCATAAGGATATCATCCAAATTTATCACCATGACCAGAGAAAAAAAAAAAGACCAAGCACAGCCAGGATGCACTAAGGGCAATACTTTCATATGTAGAAGGGCAATTTAATTTACCTTTTATTTTTTTATGAACCATAAATATAGATGTATTTGCACAAAAATATGTGCACATTTTAAAGCAATTAATTAAGCATGCAATTTACATGAAATAAATTATTTTTGGACCATATCTAGGCATCCAAAGTGTACATGTGATTTCTGTGCCTTCTAATTAGTGGACATCATTTATTTTGATTGTGCAATTAGGAAGGTAGATTAATTAATTTCTGTCTTACTACAAGAAGTAAGGCTAATTCAACAGCCAGAATGTCAAAGCTATCAAGAAAAAAGAAAAAGCAGCTCACAAAACTGAAAATAAAACCTCAGGCAAACAAAGCTTCTACACACCAAAAATAGAGAAAATAAGAATCCTGAATTTGGGAAGCAAACCCTAGGCTAAAATGTGTCACTTAAAGCCTCACTGTTTGAGAGATTATAGTTAATGCCAAATCTTAGAAACACGAATGTAAAAATAAAGGGGGAAAGATAATCTACCTCAGAGCAACCTAATGGTTTCACCGATTCAGAAATATTTATGTGATTCTCAGTAGAATTCGTTGGAACATTTACAGCTAAACATGTTTACATTAAAATAAGTATTTCACAGAATATGTAACTTTTTACAGAAGCATATTTATTTCAACAGTTTTCAGCTAAAGAAAGAAACAAAACAAAAACCCCAACTTTTTCAATCAAAAGATGAAGTTTTCAGCACACCACTATATACTGAAAAAAAACCCACAACCAAACAACAAAAAAAACCCACAAAACACAAACAAACAAAAACAAACAAAAAAACCCAAACCACAAACATTTAAAAGTCTTAGCTTATTGCCAGTGCATAATTAAAATTAACTGAAAGCACTGGGAAGTTGCCGAAAACTAATAGTCATCCTCCCACCCACTCTGTCTCCCCCTTGATTCTTTTATCTGCCATGAAAACAATTTGCAATATTGCTGACAATCTGTCAGTTGTTACCCTGAGCTTCTCTTTCACGGACTTGCTGCAAGGATTGTGACAGACTGAAGAACCACAGAAAAACATATTTGCATAAAGTTGACAGTCAGTTTTGGAAGAGTTTATCACAGTGTCCAAAATATGTAGCTAAGAATGAGTGACTACAAACTATTACATGCCTGTGAGTCCTAAAATATGCATGTTCTTCAAAGAGAAAAGACTTAAGCATGTGCTTTGCCAAGGCATTTTCCCAAGTTCATGCACTTATTTCAGCTGACAGTATCCAAACTGTGAACTGTGATAGGCTACAGTTACTCGCAGCAGTCTTAGCTGGCATAGTAAAGATTCAGCGGGGATAACAGAGTGGTTTGAAACTTGAAGATTAAGATCTTTAAGAAAATATTCTCTATAATGATTCAGTGTGAGCAGATGATCTCTAAATAGACATGACCTGTAAGAGATGCATAGAAAGCTTCCCTCCTTCTCTTTCAACCCCTAGTGTGTTTTTGCCAAAGTGCTTTTCTTTATGCCTCCCTGCTAACTCTTCTGTCAGAGCCTCCTGCATGGTAATCGCTCCTAGCTTTTGGAGGCTGAATAACATCCTCTCTTAAACACAAGGATCACTACTTGTGCATTATTGTGTCTACAGCAATCCTTAATGCTACCAAGTGATGCATCTGAGCCTCATGTCCAATAGTGTATGTTGTTTAAGTTATAACATTGTAACATATAAACTGCTTTCTTTAATGACATAATTTCTATCTTGATAATTTTCTATTGACATATGAAAAGCATATCCAAACTAGATTTGCACAGTTTTCAGAAAGGAGGGTCTTATCAGGTGCTTATTTACTCATGACAAAGACTAAATGCTTTGCACTATCTTTTCAATAAAACGCCTGTTCAACTCATCTAAATAAAAGGTTGCTACTTATTAGATTATGATAAATGTACCCAAGACTACAACTATAAATAGTGGGGTTTTTTTCTGATAGACGTGGAACATATAACCTCCTGTAGAAATCCTCTAGTCCAGATCACTGTTCCAAAAATAAAAAGTTCATGCAGTGGAAGGGGAGAAGTTTCAGGTGCCTCAGGTGTCACTCACTAACAGCCCTCTAGAACAAAGGGAGGACAGGAGCATAAACTATTGCATTAAATTCCTAAATAGACTTTTTCTTGTGAATCTCAATTCTGTGCATTCAGACAGAGAGTTGAACAACCTATGGTAGCCACTGTATTTTATGGATTTTTTATGTTTGGTAAACACTTTTTCATTGCATTTTTAGGCCCATAAAACCATTTGGGATGAGTTTGAAAGACGTATTTTGTATGTTTTCAAGTTGGTAGAGATAGACGTGGTAGAGATCTAGTTGGTAGAGATTCAAGGTGCTTACCAGGAACTTCAGCACATTAAAGTTTAGATAAAGAGTTCTTACAGTTAAGGTTTTACCACATATAATGTCACAATATTATAAAAAGTAATATGAAGTAATGAAATGTCATGCCATAATAAAGGGTGTTCTTGTTGAATCCTTTATATTTAAAAATATCATTTAAAATGTCTGGTTTTGCCATTAAATGAACTAGCATGGAAAAATCTCACAAGAAGAATAGAATTTTGGTAATTTGTGCATCATTATGTTTAAACTGAAATGTGTGTATCAGTATAAAAAAACCAACCAAACAAAAACAAAAACAAACAAAAACAAACCACAAAACAAAGCAAAAAAAACCAACAAACCACCACCAAAAACTAAAAGCTTGCCTATTAATGACTAGTCAAACAGCTTGTCTTAATGAGAGCTATGTAGGAGATAAAGAGGTAAATAAAGATTTCAGGGTCTTTGGAAGTACATAGGACATCCTTTGACATACACTGCCTTCGACTGTTTATATAGACTTTGGGTGTTTAGAAGTACACAGGGAATCAAGTTGCTCCTCTGCCTGCACCACTTGGGCTGATCATATATGAGACAACCTGATTTTAGACGTTGGATATCTACACTGAATTTATACTGTTATCAGACCAATTCATCCTGTTCTGAGCAGATCTTATTAGCTGCCAAGCAGGGAATTTCTCTAATATATTGATATGTCTTCCACTTCAGAGATGTCTGAGGGTAATGTGCAATGCATCTGCCTGCACCCACCCACACAAGCATAGCTTTCTGTACACATTTGCAGTCAAAGTCAGCCATACACATTTCTCAAGTCAGAAGACAGACCTACTTTGAATCTGCTTTAGTAAAATCATGTATCTTATTTTATGAAAAACATTACTGTCCTGTAAGTAAGCTGTCAGCTTGGCCAGCACTTCAGAAAGCCCCAAGACCACCTTAAATTACTCAGTATTCAGCACTAGCACTCTCTCTTTTCTCTGTATCAAGATCAGCTCCTTTCTCAGAGCTTACTCTTATGCTAAGGAGTAAATACCACATTGCTTGGAAAATTTGATCTTTAAAGAAAGATTCGACACCCACAACAGGACATCTAATCTGAAAATCTAGACATTTGAAAATGGATAGACTGTACAAGGGCTGCTTTGCCATCAGCTGTTGACTGGATCTTGAAAAGTGTTTAACATTATACAGTAATACCATAAATAAAGATACACCCCACATCCATATCAAATTAAAGGGGTAACTGTCAGGCAGAACAGAATGGTTCAAACTGGCATGTGCCCAAGGTGGTCGCTTTGCCGCCTCTACAGTGACTACTGAAAAGGGATCAAAAATTACTTATGGTAGGAAGGTTTGGGGTTTGCATGGCACACTTCAATTCCCTAATCTGTGACAAGGTTTGAGTCCATTGCTGGCTAAAAGGGAAAATCACTAATTACCAAATCAAACTCTGAAGTGCTTTGGCAATATATGAGCCAATGTTAGCCTTTTAGGGTCACAACATGATTTAGTTGTCTAATTCGGAGCACCTAGGGTAGGGGTGACTCATAGAGTCATGCTCTTCCTCCACAAGTAAAGTCCAATGAACTGCAGCTAGACCTATCCCAGTGAAAACTGTCAAAACAGCTGCACAGTTCTCTTCTGTCCTCTTCCTCTCCATCTGTCACAGTTTGACTCAGGATCAGCAATTGCACCAGCGACAACAAAGCTCTTGATCCCCTCCCGCCCAGGTAGGGAAAGGAGAGAGAGAATAAGGAGAGAGACTTTCTGGATTGAAAACTAAACTAGGCATGATTTAATTAAACACTAATGACAAAAGAAAATATGTACAGTTATATACAAGGATGTTCAGGAATGTGCAAAATCGCATTGCCTCCCCCCACCCCCAGCCACTCCCTTGGCATCTCCTGAGCTGTGAGCAGTCCCCAAATGTCCCGGAGCGCTGCCGGAGAGAGCGGCAGAGCAGACAGGAGCTGAGGGGAGAGTTGTGAGGGTCAGGAGTGCATGAGCCTGGGGATCAGTGGTGATGGATAGACGGAGTCCTCCCTGGATGCTGGCCAGGAATGGAAGAGCAGGGAAGAAGAAGCAGGAAGGGGCTTGACTTCCATGATCCCTGATCTTATATCGAACTTACATAGATATATGGAAAGGAATACTTTGGTCAGTTTTGCTGTCTGTCTAGTCCACTCCTCCCTACAGTAAGGTTGCAGATACAAGTCTACTGCTCCTTTACTATCCTAAGCAGATTCAACAAGTAGAGCAAAGCATCCTTGATCTTGGCTTTAACATAAGCATTCCAGCATTATCGCTCCACTAGCTGGAAAACTTGCTGCTAGTTATAAGAGAGCTCACTAAAGGAAAAAAAAAAATGAGTCAAAGGAATTTCATCCTGGCTCAAACCAGGACACCATCTAACAGAACAATGAAGATGTAGGTCTGCAAAATAAGGCCAGGACAAATAATGCAAAGAAAAAATAAAAGTTTTTCTTCTTCTCCTTTCGTTTCTTAAATGGTCATCCAGGTGTTCAGAATACAGGTCTTGTCAAGGTAAGTAAACTGACTATATTTTAAAGTTAATTGCAGCTTCACTGATTTAATCTTAGTGCTGTTAATGGGCCTCAGCTGAAGATCTGGCTAACTACTCATGCCATCCTTGTGCATCCTGACAGTGCTGTACCACAGCTTTGCTTTTCAGATTAGGTTTTGCAACAGATCCTTATTTATACCCAACAACAGGGAGCACAATACTCCTTACCATGCAAAATATGTAGCTGCCTCCTTACAGACTTATAAAACTTTGTGGAACAAACATTGCTTGATTCAACTTGAAGTTCCCTCACCTCCATGCTGAGAAGACCTCACACTCAGAGTTCAGAAAAGCTGGCAAAGTCCATACTGAAGTGGAGGCAGAAAAGAAATGTTTGAGAACAAACGTTACCATTTGAAATTCAAAACTGAAATCCAATGTGTGGAATAAATTAAAACATCCGAGTTTGTATTCCAGCTCGTACAAACAAGTGAGGTAAAAAGATACTACAAATGTGTTCAACAAAAAGAAAAGTCATGTTCACCTTTAAACAGAGACAAGCCTGTCAACAAGCAAAGCAAATTTCAGTGCAGAGAAAAAGTGGCCAAATCTTTCTGCTTAAGAGAGAAAGGAGGAGGAGGAGTGGAGGTGAATAAATATAAAAAGCAGAAAATCCAGCGTAGTACAACCACGAAAATTAATGCTAGAAGGAAAAAAAGGGACAAAAGGATCTGAAGAAATACTGATAAGGCTCAAGAGGAAGAGTTATAATAAGGTACATGGAGGAGGAGAAAATTAAGGTAAGAAGTATAACATAGAGAGAGTTAAGCTGGTAAATCCTACAACTTCTATATGTCATAGGATCCAAGAACAGATCATTTAGGATTCCCCCCAAACCTTGCAAAGCAAGGTCAAATGACAAACATTATATTTCACCTAAAAGAACACTGATGTTAAAAGACACATATAGACAGAAAAGCAATCTGTAAGAAATTACATGGGTTTTCAACATGAAAGGAATTCTTTATACAAGCTTCCGTACATAAAATGGGGTAATTCAACAGAGGGGCAAATTAAGTGTGAAAATGGTAAGTTAAATTGTTCATTTGTTATAAATCCAAAGTTGGCGTGGAAGAAGAATGAATTGTGGTCTTGGTCCCCCACATTGTGTCATCTAAAACCTGAATAATGTGACAATTATTCAGGGCTAACAGAAAGCAAATCTCTTTCCCAAGGCTGCAGAGTAACAAGGGAATGAGACAAAGTGGGTTCTGCAACTCCAGGAAATGGAACGTGAGGTCTGGTTTCTCTACCAGCATGGGACCTGTTTGGCTGGCTAGAGTTATGCAGGGCCAGCTATCCCTGGTGAATAAGAAAGATTTCACACCAAGTCTAGTCTCCACATTTCCCAAAGTACAGAGATTTCCCTGGAGACAAAAACTTTCTGTATGTGCATCTGTATCTACATTAAGAAATTTTACTACCAAATAAATTATATATTTGCTGTTGCAGGGGAGGGGGGAAGTTTTTCTTCTGCAAAGTCTTAAATTAATCAACTCCTAATGAACGTTATTTATTATTAAGTATAAGACTGCTGTGTTTACTTATATTTATAAATGCTAGTTCCTTGCTTATGAATAAATGGGTACCACTATTTTCAAAGTCAAAACTATCCTGCAGTTGTAGAGATGGATGGGGGAGAGTCATAAATCATAGGCAACTGACTGGTGACACTGCTATCCTGTGGACTCAGAGGCAGAAAATCCCAAAAGTCCATTTCCACTGTAATGAAGAAGTGCTATAATCTCAACTGTGAAGACACAGAGTTGAACACTCAGATAACACACTATCTTGTTCAGTTGTAAGGGAGAAAACTCAGTGAGGCATTTGGAGGTCACTATTGGAGAACAACTACAAAATAGCAAAAAATGATATGAACAATAAGAGCACTTTACACACTTTTGCAGGAAAGTAGAACACAAATGCAGAAGGGCCAGAGATGAATGGTGTGGACAGAGGATACTGGCCTCAGAAAATGCAGCTTCCCAACCTTATGTATTTGTGAAACTTTTTTTAATACATTTTATTAGACAGGAACTAAATTCATTTTTATTAGATGGACTCAAGTACAGATTCATTCAATTAATTAATCCCACTGTACTGTAGGAAAAAAAATATCATGTTACTTTATTGTATTAATTTTTTTCCACATGGATTAATGGAAATATTAATAGCATACTCAAAAATATTTAAATTGCTTTTCTACAGGAAAGAATATAGGTCATATTAAGTAATTTCAGTATATTTATTGATAACGTATTGTTAGAATTTAGGCATTAGAATTATGGCTCATGATCAATAAATAGTTAACAGTACATTTCAGTGCTTAAAATTGATAGTGCTAGGTATATATATATTCAGCTTATAATTGATGCTGCCCACATACAGATTTCTATACAGCCTTTCTTGCTTATTTTTCATCACTCTTTCTTGTGCATGCATGGAAACAGGCTCAGTTACTTGGAAGACTTCTAAACATGAACATTTTCAAACTACCTCAAAGTGGTAGCATTTTAAAATGTTACCAAGATGTCTGCAGAAGAGGCATTTATGTCTTTGTTTATTGAATGTTTCCTCTGTATTTTATTATATTATACCTTTTATTGTATGGTAAAAGGCAGTCATAATGGACTACAGTATTTCAGAATGTAAGAGTGACTTGCCAAAATTCTGCAGTCCTTAAAAATGGATTAATGGTTCAATTTTCCATTATGGTCCCAGTTTATAGATGGCAATCTGTATCAGAGACAAAGAAATTAACTTGCCCAAAACCACACAAGAATTATATGGCAGAAGCCATATTGTCTTTGTCTGTATTGTTGTCTGCACTAGAAGTGATAAACCTGGAAATCAGCTAGAAAGGTCTCTGTTACACAGACCAGACTTTTCTCTTCTTCCTCAGTCTAGGATCTTGTATATGCTACTTACTGGATCAGGATTTTCCTGAAGAATGTCAGAGAACAGATATATAAGGAACTTCATTTAGACTCATCAATACGTGTAATATCCTTCACTTTCTCTGGTTATAAGTTAAGATGTTTGGGGCCTAAATTCATAAAAATCTATAAAGCCTTTCAACATGAATGAGATTGAAGGAACATAACTAGTATGTCTTTTTTTTTTTTTTTTTTTTTTGTCATATCTTTAATTCATACATAAAGTGTCAGAAGTTTTCTCAGTGTCAGATTACAAGCAAATGAGTGAGCCAAAAAGAAGCCATTTTCTTGGTTATTTCCTTGAGAAATCATGACTCATCACTTCCCTAGCAATGTTCATCAGATACTGCAAGAGGGCAGAATCAGGTTACCTTGGTAGGTGTCTTAAGAGTGAAACAGGCAAGAGATAGATCTTAACAGGACTAAGCTAGAGATTAAAGGACATAGTCACTCAAAAAGGATTTGGTTCCTCCTTTTAAGCTCAATTGCAGTAGGTGGCCATGATGTAAATTGCAGTAACTGTGACCTTCATCCTCATGCATAACACTCTCACGTAATTGCCTCCAATTTCCAGGTGGAGACAGTTAGTGACAGAGTCTTTGTTTCTCCAAACTTACAAAAATAAACCACATTGACCTATTCATATATACTCTGTTTCATCCCAGCCACATACAGAAAGTTTGTCTTCTTTCATCTACACTGTCATCCATATTTGAAACAATTTTAAGGAAATCAGCTGAGAAGAAAACCATCAAGATTTGTCTCCTTTTGTTTCACCTGAAGGATGGCCCTTTCCTGGGTGAGAAGATAAATGTTTTTCTGAGTGGACCATTTACATTTTGGTTACACATTCTGTCATGAAATGCAGATGATTTAAACATATTAAAGGAGGTCTCCTGGATTCAGAGTCCTGAAAGGAAGGTTTGCCATATGTTTTCTTGTGACATGTGAGTACTTTGTTTTGAGTTCTGAGGTGCTTCACATAAGGAGGAAAGGAGGAAAGACAGTGGTGAGGGAACTGCAGAGAAGGTCTCTTCAGCATTTCATTTTTTTCCCTTTTTTTTTTTTAATTGCACAATTCACAAGGAATACAGAAATTCTGCCTAGTTTAGGACAAAAACCATATTTGCAAATATGCAAATGCATTTAGCCTGATGCCAGACTACAAAGGGAATTCTGATGTGGTCTTTGTCCATATGTTGATGTTGCTACAGCAGCAGGTGTGGGCAGTACCATTATACTGAATTTGTAAGCATGAAGTTTTTTACTTTATTAGTAAGAGAAGAATAGTATTTTATTATGCTATTTGTGATGCTTTGCTGTGTTGCAAATTCCTTGCCCGAAAGAACATTTGCTTGTTTTCTGCCCTCTTTTCATTGACCAGTCATTCTGAGCACAGCAACACCCTTAAAGGCAGACACAAATGTTGAGATGAACACGTAGGAAAGGGCATAATGCCTGTTTACTGTTTTCAGCCACCATTATTCATGAGCAGGTGAACATAGTGCTGAAAAAACAAGGTACTCTAAGAAAATAATCTGCTCTGACAGTATTTTTCCTTTTCCACTCAACCTTTATTTGAGTCTATTTATGTTTCTGAAAGACAAGAGAATTAGTCACCTTGGCTTGTTGGATAAAAGATTCCATTTCATTCTATAAATAACGCCCCTTTCACAAAGAATTCAAATATGTTGATTTAAAAAATATTTGGAACCCCTTCCAAGGTAACAAACAAGTGAGAACTGCGAGGAAGAAACTGGTTTTCAGTTAATGGCTGGCCCACAGCAGTAACAAACTAGCTTAAGCCTCTGCCTGGCAGCAGCTCCTGTCTTTGAGGTCCTCCATAAAATATGTCTAGAAGATGGTTTCCAATTTCCTTTTATTTGAGTCTGTATATCAAAGGCCACACCTGAGTGATTTTTATAATTAAGATCTCTGAAACTCTGATTCATGCTGATCTTTCAGGCTCAGACCTCTCGTGTTCCAGTATTTCTTTCCTAAAACGTGGCTCCCAGAATTGAACATGTAGGTTCTAGCTGTGTTCCCCCTAATGCTCAGCATTAACCAATTTATAATCTCAACTCCTCCGAGTCTCTTTTTACTCCTGCCGAAGACTGTTCAAATATCTTTGGTGCATTATTTACTACTAACTCTGTTTCCGAAGGTTTGTTGTTTTTTTTCTCCTTACACTTCATACATATATATGTTAAGGTCTTTATTTTTAAGTCTTTTACTATAAATTTTTTTTCTTCAGTCAAGTGGATGACCTAAATCAGCTCAGAACCATCTTTTTTGCTTACTCTCTGGTTAGAATAAAGAATGTTTTTTTCTTCACTTAACTATTAGTAAGATTAATTTCTATACCATAGATGTTGTATATGTGTATATCAGCATTTACACTAGTGAGATCCATTTCACAGAATTTAAAAAAAATATTTTTTTCGAATAAAAGTTGGTGAAGCTAAAATGTAATATATCTGATGTAGGCTTGCTCTAAGGGGAGAAACTGTTTACACTAGATGACATTGACACTTGGCCAACAAGGTATCTGTGGCCAAATGTGAAAATTTATAGTCAAAAGCTATAATATTTAAAAAAAAAAAAAAAAAGTGGATAAATAGCAAAAAACGTTAGAGGATAATGTCTCCACAAGAACTCCCAAAGAGAGCAAGTGAAGGACATCTTGCAGCAAGATTATTAACTGAAACAGGAGAAAATTTCTCTGGGCATGTTTTTTGCAATATAGGAAATAAGACAGAAATGAAACTAAAACACATTCATCTAAACCACTGCCATGTATTTCACACTAATGCACTAAAGTGTTCAAATAGTGCCCTAAAAAATGTAAAATGCTTTAGCTCTTGGTCTTAGAAATGGCAAATTCGCCTCGAAAGGGATCACACAAAGTGAGACAAAGGTTAATTTTGAAGTGGAACTCTGGATTTCAGCTGGTCTAAACCCTCCTGCTCAAACAAAACCACCTAGAGCTGATTGCTTAGAGCTGCATCCAGAGGACTTTTGATATATCCAAGAATGGAGACTTCACAATCTCTCTAGGCAACCTGTGCTAGGGTTCAGTCACATTCACAGTGAAAAACTGTTTCATGATGTTCAGGAGGAGCCTCCTGTGTTTCAGTTTGTGCCCTGTGTGCAATTTTTCCTTCTATGGGCTCCACAGAAAAAAGCCTGGCTCAGTCCTCTTTGCACCCTCTCTTCAGGTATTTATAGATGTTGACAAGATACCTCCTGAGCCTTCTCTTCTCCAAGCTTATGACTTCCAACTCACTCAGCCTTTTATTGTATTAGAGATTATCTAGTAACTTAATCATTTGTGTTGGCCTTTGCTGGACTCTCTTCAGTATGTCCATGTCTTGTATTGGTAAGTCCAGAACTGGACACAGTGCTCCAGGGGTGGTCTGGAGTAGTCAGAACAATCCATAAGCAGACTTTTCTGAGTTCTTAAGCCAGGTGTCACTTTAGACACTTTAGACACTCCTATGACCCATTTTTCTTGGGGTCTTCAGGTTTCAAATGTCTCTCAAAGCTTCACTGACAGTTATTTAAATTATCTTGACAGCAAACTACAGAGCTCGCTATTTCTCTGAATAGATCAAAAGAGCATATGTTATGCAATCTTTATCACAAAATTATTAATAATAGAAAATATAATCCTCAATTAAAATCATTAACATGGTCTCCTCTGCTTTATCACAGATGTGAGATAAAAAACCAGAGGAGATACACATTTTGCATACAGTTTTGAAAAAAAAAAAAAAAGAGTTCAAGAATGTTCAGTGAAGGAGTCAATAGAATATCAGTCTTCAACGAACATGGAGTCTGGGAAGAAATAGGAAGATATGCCTCAAAACGTATTCACAATTCTATAATTTCTTTTCTTTTTCACTTGAAGAGATTAAATTATTTTGGTAAGTTAAAGCAGGGCTTCACAACAAAGGTACTCAGTCCATGTAGTTCGAGATAGTTTAATTATATTTAATACAAGTACAGTTGAGTTTCATTACATTAAGGTGATTACGCCAAAGCATTTCAGATTGCTTCATGTTTCTGCTGTGTGCCTCAGGAGAGATAAAAAGATGCCAGTCTCCTGCTTATACTGGAGGTGTCTATAATGGCAGGAAAAAGAACAAGTCAAATATGCCCAAAATTTCCAGTTGGCATCCATCATAGCAAAAAACAACCATGAACCATAGGTTTGTTACTCTGACAGGGGAAAATCTCACATCAACATCTAGCAATCTGGATGATCTTTATTACATGTGTCAGACCCACTCACCAGGTACCCGCAGAAGAATCATCTCTGGCACATTATAGCACGAGAACAGTGTGAGAACAGAGTTTGAGAGATCACCCAGGAGACATGACCCTGAGAGTGCTCGTGTCCTCATAGACAGCCACTTCATCATAAACACTCTCTGCAGCACTTCACAAAATAGGCTAAATATTCCTATATGAGAGAGTATCAGACAGCAGCAGGTTGAGGCATCACTGCTTCTTTGCCTCTCTGCAAGGCATTAATGGGATGGCTATCACAGCACTACACTGTTAAGCCCAGTTCTCAACTGCAAGAATAATGTGGAAACATTTAGGAGAGAACTGTAAGAGAAGCTGGAAAACCTCAAATAAGCCTTGCAAGGAAACTTGTTCTTTGTGCTGCAAACTGTCATTGTATTAGTGAGGATTTACATGCAAGGAGTAAACGGAAATATAACAACTGCACTAAAATGTCATAAAAACATTTCAGTCAGGCACAAAAATGTACAAAACTGTAGTCTCCCTTGACAGTGACTGTAATCGGATTGAGTCACTCTGAATCAGATCAAAGTTCCTTCTAGTCTAGAATCCTATCTCTGACAACATTGTTAGGAAAAACTTTGAGAGAAAATAGAATAAAAGGGGAAGAATACGGTGTGCTTCCCCAGAGAACTTTTCCAGGTGTCAGTGGCTCTGTGCAACTTCAAACACCGTGACCAGCATTTTTCATGTGAAGTAAAAAAGATGAATAGGCACTGTTCTACAATTCCGTAATGGTATATCCATACATATTCTGATGTATAATCTAAGAGAGAAATCTTTGGTTGGAGGAAGTGTGAGATTTTTGTATGCTGTTTAGACACATGCATAAAATCAGTTTTAAAATTTAGCTAGGATTTGCTGCTTGTATTTCCCAGCAGAACACAGCTAGAAGTACCAATGTGCATCCTTTTGTAAATCATATTTCCATTCAAGTTCAGTTTTTCTGCAGTCCATTTAGAAAATAATACCTGTGTCTCATAAAATGGAGAATTATTTTTAGTTGGTAGAGCAGTGCTGTATACATCTCACTGTGTCAAAACTCATCATGTATCATCACATCCTATGATACATACCCTATACTCTGCAATAATCTAAGACAATCATATTACTATTGTGCAGCATGTATTTGGGGAGATAAAAGGAGAGACGGTGGGTTTGATGTGAACAATAGGCCATATGTTTGATTAATAAAGCATGACTTGCACGTTATACAAAAATACAGTTACTAGATGATCTGAAATATCTCTTGTGTTGTGACTTCTTCATACCTTTCAATTCCAATAAATTAGGGAAAGGATATTATAACATTTTGAAAGCTTTCCAGTAAACACTGAATCCACGTCCATAAACTTCATGGTATTAACAAATCATAATTACCTGGTAGTGTATCCAAAGTACCTATCAGAAAAACTGTTACACATTTAAATTTTTTATAAACACAGTAATACATTTTTCTTTTTTTTTTTTTTAAAGGTGCACATTAAGTTCAGCAGGGTTACACACAAATCATGCAAAACCAGGAATCACCTTGTATTTCCTCAGAGTTGTTAGCTGCTAAGTTTTCAGTTGTTAGAAACAATCTCTGTTGTCAGCAGGGGAACAACATTCCTCAAGCTTCTGCCCTCCATACTATTAAAAGGGAAGAAACTCCTGAAGAAACAAAATGCCTTTTGCTTGATTCTGTCATCTGCTTCATTGGTACCAACACCACTGATTTCTGAGAGCTTTCATTTATACTGGTGTACTCCAGAGGTGTCCTGGTTTCAGACAGGATGAAGTCAATTTTCCTTTTACTGATTTTTTTTCCTTCAGTAAGCTCCCTTTTAACTAGCAGGAAGTGTTCCAGCTAGTGCATTGGTAACACTGGAATGTTTGTATTACTGCTGAGATGAGAAAATCAGTTTGTTCTACCCAGTGAATCTGCAGCTACAGATGCTACCGAGAGCAGAAGAGTCATATCTGTAACTAGATGGACAGCAAAATTGGCCAGAGATATTCCATTCTATGTATGTAGGTAAGCTCGGTGTAAGGTCAGAGATCACAGAAGACAACTTCCTTCCTGCTTCTTCTTCCCT
The DNA here is from genome assembly GCA_020745705.1 of Hemiprocne comata. Classification (NCBI taxonomy): domain Eukaryota; kingdom Metazoa; phylum Chordata; class Aves; order Apodiformes; family Apodidae; genus Hemiprocne; species Hemiprocne comata. The sequence continues at coordinate 68,332,914 of CM036616.1, read as the reverse complement.
TCTCTTCCATCCATGGTCAGCGTTTGGGGAGGACTCCGTCTATCCATCACCACTAATCCCCAGGCTCATGCACTCCTGACCCTCATCACTCTCCCCTCAGCTCCTGTCTGCTCTGCCGCTCTCTCCGGCAGCGCTCGGGGACATTTGGGGACTGCTCACAGCTCAGGAGATGCTGGGGGAGATGCTGGGGGTGGGCGTGGCAATAGGGTTTTGCACATTCCTGAATATACTTGTATATATAATTGTACACAATTTATTTTGTCATTAGTGTTTTATTAAAGATATCTAGTTTAGTTTTGAATCCAGAAGTCTCTCTCCTTGTTATCTCTCTCCTTCCCTACCTGGGGGAATGGGGAGGGGATCGAGAGCATTGTTGTCACTGATTCAATTGCCAATACTCCGTCAAACCTTGACAAGAGGGAATTTGGCCTTCCAGCTTTACATTTCATTCCTGAATAAGAGACACTAAGGACAAAATCTTAAACAGACAATTTAAATGTAGGTTCCTAAATATAGCACAGTAAATTTCAGAGAGTACACATACTTCCTGCTGAAGTCAATTTACTTGATTTCATCTCTCAATTGCATACATTTTGTGCCAATATAATGTGAATGGCATTCCTCCTGAGTGTCTTCAGTGAATAGAAAGGAAAGTCATGTTAATTTAACAGTTTGGTTTGGGGGGGGGGGGTGGGTTATGTTTTATTAGGGACCTCAGAATCTATTTTAGTTCTTAATTCCAGGATATGAAGTAGATACTTTCTCTAATTTCCAGGTATTCAAAACCAGTTATTTATACACAGCAGGACAGGGAATCCTACCTGCACAGTGCAACCTTGTAAGTTTATGTACCATGTTTATATATAGCTTTTTCAAAAATTGTGGGCTTTATTTGCATCTTATCAAGATAAAAGGAGGCAATGAGCATATAAAACTTTGTAGTTTAATCATGCATTCAGTGAGAGAAGGAAAGAAGGATAGTTGTAGTATAGAAAAAAGTGATCTCAGCATTGAAGTGGCCTCAGCTACCTGATTTGTACCTCTGGCTGAGAGAAAGTCTCAGCCTGCATATTGCATTCTGCTGTTCACACTGAAACTAAATGCTGCTGGAAAGCTTTCCACAGTGAGGTATCTCTTGGCAGCAGATTTATTTTAAGTTTTGTTCACATAAAAGATGAATGAGCCCCAATGGGTCCACAAGGGCCACAAGTATGATCAGAGGACTGGAGGACCTATCATATGAAGAGAGGCTGAGATAACTGGGTTTTTTCAGCCTTGAGAAGAGAAGGCTTAGGGGTGACCTTATTACCATGTTCCAGTACTTAAAGGATGGCTACCAAGAAGATGGAGCCTCCCTTTTTACTAGGAGTTACATGGAAAAGACAAGGGCCAATGGGTGCAAGTTACTCATGGGGAGATTCTGACTGGACTCCAGAAGAAAATTTTCCACCATGAGAACAGTTAGACATCAGAGTAATCTCCCAAGGGAAGTGGAGGATTCCTCTACATTGGACAGTTTTAAGACTCAGTTTGACAGGGTGCTGAGCCATGTCATTTAAACTGTATTATTAGCTAGAAATCTTGGACCAGGTGATCCTTGAGGTCCCTTTCAACCTGGCATTCTATACTATGATTCTGTGATTCTGTGGAAATATTTTTCTTACATGGTCACTGATATAAACATTATTTTCAAAGCAAAGTAATGTGACATTGCAAAATGAAGCACAAGGAGGTCAGATATCTGTTTGAAGAACAGTCTATAACACATCTATGTAGAACTGTAAAATTAATAACAGATTTTATGCTATCCCATCTGCTCCTCAGGAAAAAAAAAAAAAAAAAAGTCCATGTGTCAAATATTGATGTCTCTTATCATGCATGTATATGCAGGCTCTCCTTCCATGAAGCCTTTCAGGCAACTAACTCCCTCCCACATTAAAATATTGTGGGTACAGATTTCCTTGCTTGTCGGAGGCGACGTATGGACTTCACACAACTCTATAAGAGTTATAACTGAAGACCTTCATTGTTAAAAATGGTGGCAATTTATACACCTCTGACTCCAGATGTTCCACCCCAGTACAAACCCCGTTGGTTACATACATGCACAATTCATATATGATTGGCTACGTGTCTTGTCACTTGCTGCCCATGTCATGATGACCCAGAGTTTTTCAATTCCCAGACGGTGCCTCTCAGTTCTTGCTACAACATTCTTTTCTCACTACTTCATGAGATAACAACTGTGAGATAGGACACCTGCTGTTTGCTGGTCCTGTGGGGTACCAGCCTGTGAGACATCCGCTTGTTTACTGATCCCACGGTTTGATTCAGGGTGCCTGACAATTTGGTCAGCAGCACCTGCAACACTGCTGTTTTAATTCAGGCATATTAATTTTCCATAAATCCCATATTATTTTTCCACAAATCCCATGCTAATTTTCCATAAATCCCAACACTTGCTGATGTTTCAAAATTATAATCCTAAATTTCTTTAAACACTATAGACTTTTGCATAAATTTTTGCATCTTTCAACAGACACTGATAACAAAGTCTCAACTACATTTTTAACAAGATGCAGGACTGCAGAATAGGAGGATTTTATTTGAATAACAACTTTGGAAGTAACAGGTGAAAATCATCACAAATTAATTAAAATGTCTTCCGTTGTTTGGGGTGATTAATAATACATAAGAAAACCAAGTTTTACATAATTTATCAATCTGACGCAAACTGGCACTCTCCACTTCCACCGGGTGGAAACCCAGCTAACTCTGTGACACCTGAAAAACAGCTCTGAAGTGATGCACTGCATCCTTCTGCTACAGGACTTAAAGTCATATGGATCCAGTTTGACACATACTGATGAAGTTTCTAGGACTGAGGAGGTAATAAATATATATGCTGAGTTTAGAAGATGGCTTGTTTTGTTTTTTCTCCTTTTTAAGCACTAAACTGACAAAACATTAAAGTAACAAGCTAGCAATTAAAGATGGAGTAGGACTCTGCAAGGGTAACGTAGCCTGTGCTCATATGATTAAAGGACTATTTTGTAACACCAGGATTGAATCAAAGTGGCAGCAGATCCTTCTCCTTTCCAGAGATGTGTTGTCATAGCAGGGAGCCTTTTCCAGTAGGAGACAGACAGTCAGATACTTCCTGACCCGTATTCCTCTTCCCTGCATGTCCAGGCAATGCTGGAGGGTCCAAAAGGAACAAGAAAAACTGTATTGAGCTCCCTTCAGCTCTTAGCCTTGATCAGGCTATGTACTTTTAACTTCTTTAATCTGTTTTCATGATCCTCTTAACCCACTGCCCAATTGTGCAACACTTGTAAATCTTTTTTCACCAAAATCTTTCTAAGCATTCTGGCTTCTTCAGTGCCTCTCTGTGATTTAAATTTCTTTGTGGTTTGTCTCTAGAGCTCAGGTGTTTCTTTCTTTTTTCACAGTGCAACAGAATATGAGGAAAAAAAGTGGCTCCTAAAAATCCATCTCCTCTGCTTTAAGTGTAATAATAACCCTTCATTTCTACCTGTGCACAGTACTGCAACCCAGTCAAAGACACCTGCACAAGGCAGAGCTCTGATACCTGAGGCTGACCCTGAGCTATGTGCCGCAAGACCAGCACCACTGGCCAGCAGCAGCCTGCTCAGCTCCCTGTGGTGATTTTAGGAGTACATGTTCTAACTTAGCTTTAAATTTCTGTATTAGGTATCTCTAGCATAGATAACAAACATTTTTTTAAGTGTTCAGTGAAGCCTGAAGTATGCAGGCCAAACCTAAACCTCTGGCAAGATTTCAGCTGATTAGCATTAGTTTGCTGATGACACCAAGCTGTGTGGTGTGGTCAACACGGAGGAGGGAAGTGATGCCATCCAGAGGGACCCTGACAGGCTGGAGAGGTGGGCCCTTGCAAACCTCATGAAGTTAAATGAGGCCAAGGCCAGGTCCTGCACCTAGGTCAAGAAAATCCCTATCACAAATACAGGCTGTGGGGAGAATGGACTGGTGACAGCCCTGAGGAGAAGGACTCAAGTTGCTGGTTGATGAAAAGCTCAACATGAGCTGGCAATACGCACTTGCGGCCCAGGAAGCCCACCCTATCCTGGGCTGCATCAAAAGAAACATGGTCAGCAGGTTGAGGGAGGTGATTCTCCCCCTCTACTCCATTCTCATGAGACTTCACTTGGAGTACTGTGTCCAGTTCTGGAGCCCTCAATGCCAGAGGGTCATGGACCTGTTGGAACAACTGCAGAGAAGGGCCACAAAAATCATCAGAGGGCTGGAGCACCTCTCCTGTGAAGACAGGCTGAGAGAGCTGGAATTGTTCAGCCAGGAGAAGAGAAAGCTCTGGGAAGACCTTATAGCAGCCTCCCAGTATACGAAAGGGGCCTACAGGAAATCTGGGGAGGGACTTTTTACAAGGGCTTGTAGTGAGAGGACAAAGGGAAACAGTTTCAAACTGTAAGAGGGCAGATTTACATTAGACATTAGGAAGAAATTCTTTTCTTTGAGGGTGATGAGACATTAGATCAAGCTGCCCATGGAAATTATGGATGCTCCCACCCTGGAAGTGTTCAAGCCCATACTGGATAGGGCTTTGAGCAACCTGGTCTAATGGGAGCTATCCCTGCCCATGGCAGGGGGGTTGGAAGTAGATGATCTTTAAGGTCCCTTCCAATCCAAACCATTCTATGATTCTATGTTTTTTAAAATAATCATCAAAGTAATTATTAAATGCGTAAATCATGACAAAATTCTTTCTTTCTTTACAGTGTGTAAATAAAATTTACTATATTGATCTCATTTAATTAGCTATCTTAAAACCCCTAAATCTTTTCTATGAGAGTTGCTCTTTATAAAATACTCATTGTTGAGTGTAATTCGACTACCTTCTCTGTTGTGGTATATTTAGTACTTGTACTGCTGCACATTTTGGAATGTAAATAATTTGATTGACATTTTGGAGTAAAGCCTGTGACATGTCTTTTTCTTTCACTTTTCCAGTCATATTTTGAGTAAAGACATACCATAAAGTCTGGCAATTAATTCTATGAACCTCTCAAATGTTTAGAATTCTTGTATTGGTCTTTCTCTTAAGGCAGAGACTTACTTAACATTATTTATATTTCAGTATTACACCAAAAATCAACAGCAGATTCTATTGGAGTGTGGTCTAAAGCCCCATCTTTTAAAAAGGAGATTGCTGGAGTGAGCACTTCTTTTTCCTGTATTTAATTATAAGTTTTTCATATAGCTGTAGCTGGATCACTTATTTATGCTCATATACATTCAATTTCTGCATGGTCTTCCATATGTAATTATCATTTTACCAGGCCTTTTTAGCAAAAGAGTTGCTACAACAAAATACAACATTATAACAGGGCAACCAAGAGGTAAACTGTTATTATGGTAAATACCTGTGCAAACCAAAGGAAAGATCCTGGTAATTGTCAGTGAGACACAGATATGTTGATTAATACTCCTTCTTTCCTTTGGTACATTTGCTTAAAACAGAGAAACACACTTCAAATTCCTGTAGCTATTTTCATCTCACCATATCATTCCTTGGTTTCCTCTCACAGAAAAGATAAGAGATTGATTCTGTAAACTCTGGAGCACCTTGCACAAGTTCTCTGTTTTCCAGAGACGTATTGGTGTGCGAGAGATTCAAAACACATGGCCCACAGCTATTAATTAACATTCATTTTTCAATATTCATCCAAAACTTCCATCTTCAGTCTTATATAGCCACCTGAAACTGTAGAGAAAAGAGAAATAATTTCCAAGGAGGCAAGAAAACACAATGAGATATGTTTCTTTTTTTTTTTTTTTTTTTTTTTTTTAAGAGAGCAGCATTTATTTTTAGAGTGTTTTAAATTCTAGTACTTATGTTTTTCATATAGAGCCTTCATCCATGGTAGAGGGTGGGTTCATGCATGGACTAGAAGCATTCATTTTATATTTCTAAAGCAATTAGAATTTCTCCAATGTATTGCTCCTATCACCTCTCTTTCAGAAAACGTTTGTCATGCAATACACCTGTTATTCTAACAGTTCTCTGAGCAACCAGAGACTTCTAAGAAAAAGATTAGAAATCAAGTAAAAAATTGCTAACAATTTAGCTCTTCCATTTTCATCAACTTAGCCCCATATTGATTGTGATTCGTCTTATCTGTAAATCCAAGATGGTGAAGTTGAAAGACCTCCCAGGGTAAAGGTGTAACCTAATATATAGAATGTCAGCAACTGCAGCTGATGTTTACTAAAGTTAAGTGCTTCTTTCCCTTTTCTTTGATTTTAGTTCAAACAGACAGTTTCAGAATACAGAATTTGAAGCTTATTGCGCTTCTCAGATTAGAGTGGCAGAAACTGCTTCTAATCCTCTATCACCCTCAAATTGACTACTGTCTGACATTGTCAGTGCTGAGCACTGCATGTATCTGCAAACATTGGAGACTGAAAAAATATTTCATTCTAACCCAAACGAAAAGTAACTGGAACCTCACAGACATTCTTTCTGTCTTCTCAGAGAAATTACACAGAAAGGAAAATTACCTAAAAATCTCTACTTGATTGAAAAAGGAGAGATTTTTGGAGAATGTTTTGCTGCAGTATACATTTCTGAGCCAATATTTTATGTGACAAGGCTATATATTTTATACTATTGTGGAGCAGAGATGCCTATTTGTTATACCGGCAGCATCTGCATATTTAAAGTAAAAAAGAAGGGTCCAAGCCAGGCATACCATACAAAAGGCTAGTTCAGACAAGAGTGTTGATTGCAAAAACCCCAAAGCTTTACTGACAGGGTGATAGATAAAACAATTTGAAGCTTATGATGAGATTGTATTACAAACTAAGAGATTCCACCTATCAGCTTCCACTTAAGCTGCCAAAGCCTGCCCCAAGGAGCTAGTCATTACAGTACTTTATTTTATCAGCCCTCCGTGCTTACAATTTGCAAAAGAACAAAGCATCAAAACCTCCCTGAAAATACCACATATCTGGAAAGCCTTTGAAAGCATAGATTCCCCGATCTGTTCCACCAGACAACCTTCCCAGTGTTGACTACATTAATCTTTTAAGAAGTTCCTAGAAAACCTAAGTGGTGTTCATCGAGGACTTCTTGGATTTAAACTATGTCCTGACTGACAAAATGTTCTCTGAAAAAAAGTAAAAATGTCTGAAAAAGTAAAAATATCTACCAGAAAATGGGCATTCGCATCCTCTTCTAGATGCTCTGCTGTCATGAGAGAATTCAGGAGTGGGATAGCTGCAAGAGCAGAATCACACCAACCAGACATATAGGCTATATTTTCTAAATAATTCAGGCAACTTAACATAAACAGCAGTTGAATCTTTGCATTACGAATGACAAGAGGGTTTTAACTTAACAGTTGTGTTGTGAAACTGCTCACTGAATAAAAAGAGAATGGTGTGACTTATTGACATTTATTACACGTGTTTTCTGCTAGTCTTCAAGGCATTACATGTTTCAGACATGGCAACAAATTAGGCTAGAGACTTGTCTAGTAATGCTGTAATTTGCATTGTTGAACAAGATGACTAGCGAAGGAGAAACTTTAATAAAAATAAATGCAGAAAAGAATATTATCTCATCAGCTCCCCTCTGAAGAAGTCATATCTAGACAGTAACATACTGACTACTGACCTTAGTCCTCTAGATGATGAGCCAATAAGAAGACATTGCTTACAGTACACTTGATTTGTAAATTAGAGAAAAGATTCTATAGGACTACATAGTAAGACTAGTCACAGATTCATTTGCAGAGACATCTGCATTTCAGAGTTTTAGGGATATATTTAGCACTAGATAAGAGGCAAGTGATGATCTAACCCTTCCTCTGTCTCTCAGTCTCTCACAGCTTAGGAGTCTTTCCATAGACTTTGGAAAAGATAAGGGATTCCTGGCACATTTCAGACTCAGGAAAAAGGTGCAAACTGGAAGGTTCATGAGGCAGGAGCTCTGTCACCTCTGAGCTCTGCTTCAGATTTACCCATGGCTACTGATGATCCACAAAATCACCCTAAGTGACCTAATGGGCTGCTTCTCCATTTGTTGTTTCCAGAAATCAATCACAAGTACCACGCCTAACTCTTACCCTCTAAGACACTAAAGCTCAAAAGAGACAGGGATTACACTAGGTCTGAGTGAAAAATCCAAATGCGTATTCCATGCTATCGTTGCAATTCTACAGTCCTTTTAAGGCAGGAAATTATGGCTTTCTTCTTAGTTTGGGGTTTTGGAGGCAAAAGAAATCTCAGTGAACAAATGGCCTGTTCAAGTTACCATGCTCTGAAGAAGGCAAGCACGCTTCTTCAACGGAGGGATTGAGGTATATAGAAGACAGAGACTGTAATTTCACTGGAGTCACTAGGTGATTTTCACTAGGCAGTGGAACAACTGCTGAAACACTCATGCACGAAGAACAAAACAAACGTCAGAATTTTATTTTCAGTGAATACTAGATTTTGCAAAAAACACGAGTATCATTCTCCAATAGTCATTCTCACTGAAAAATATACATTTCTGTTCAACTCTAGCTTTTAAGGGCAAAACACATTATTAAGGCTTTAGTGTTTTACCCTTGAAAAAGATTTGCTTAGGCAAAACCTGAAGGGTTAATACAAGCACATATTATAAATAAAGCAAAGACCAACTATATTCAAAATCTGTCCCTGGTGTCACCTCAAAGAGGTAAATGTTTGACTGATTCTTCTATCAAATCTGTTTTCTGCTGAAAAACATTTACATTTCATAGCTTTCAGGTTATGCATACTGTTTACTTTGGCAGTTTTTCATCTATTTATTAAGATGTATGAAGATTTTCTGGAAATTTTTTAATACACGAAAGTGGCATGGGAAATTAAAATCAGCAACAACAAAACTTGTATTTTAGGTTGTCCTGGTTTGAGCCAGGGTGCAGCGAACTTTCTCTTTGCTGATTTTTTTTACTGAAATTTTTTAGCAGCACCAGTGGACTGATAATAACCAAGGTCACTTCTGAGTGTCTGCAGCCTCTCCCCCATGGGGGAGCAGATTAGGCCAAAGGCAGGATCAGCAAATCAGAATATTCCCTTCTCATAATATTTTCTCTATTTGGCTTTCAGTATAGGTTCAGACATTACCGAAGTCAAGCCTTTAGTTTCCTTTTTCTCTCACTTGTCTGCTTACTGTCACTTCTATCACCCTCTCTTTGGCTCTCTCTTTTTTCCATTTTCCTTCCCAGCCGACACCGGAGGCCCCGTCCGTGCGCCCGGACACTCCCCCCTTCAGCTGGAGTCACCAGGGAGAAGAGTTGCTGTGACAGTCGCTGGGGGAGGAGGGAGGGGAGCGGGTGTTGCACACCCCTTTACGAATATATATGTTCCCTAATCGCTAATAATTAAAATCAATCTGTTTCGCTTTTCAACCCAGAAAGCCTCTCTCTCATTTTTTCCCCCTCTTTCCCTACCTTGGGGGAGGGGCGTGGATCGAAAACATTGTTGTTATTGGTTTGACTGCCAACCCAGAACCAAATCGTGACATAGGTACTGAAAAAACTCACATATAAATTCTCAGAATCTCATTTCATAGGAGAGTAGGAAATTTGCAGACAGCGCATATAAGCATAACATCAAGCTGTCATATTACCATGCCTAAGACTAAGCAAACATGAAAAGAAATCTTAGCTACACATTCCTAGACTATTAAAATGACATTTAAAAGCTGTGAGAAAAGGATCTCAGGAACAGTAAAGCACAGACACATGCATAATAGTACTAGGTGTTTAATAAACACAACATCCTCTGTGATACCAGCTTTGGCAGTAGGAAACAAGATCATGGCTTTGTACCACAGCACAAAGGTGTATGTCGATAGATACAACTGTCAGAGGTAAAAACAAGTGAATATATGTCTAATCAGAATTGGCATCTTGATGTGACATTTCACTTCTCATCCATGCTTACTGGATGTTTAAAGTTTAAATATAAAACAACTTCTACTAATACCATCAATGAGCTATTGAAAATGGCAATGTAGAAGAGGAGTTCAGGGATTGGCAAGTTCAGAGCCTGCGCCTTCATGACTGGAGGTTCTAGGTTACCAGTGCATTTCTAATGCACAGCTTGCATTTCATTTTTAACAGAAGGGCACTCTGGGGCAAAGTGAGGGATTTCCAAAGTGTTCTCTGGTGGGGAAAGAGAATAAAATGGAAACAATTTTCTTTTGAAGTGAAAGCCCAAAATGAGTTTTCTGAGCCTTTCTCTTGCTCCCTAGATATTTTTTTCCTTCTCCGGGATGAGACTGTACACACACAGAAATGCACATCTACACACTGTGGCAAACAACCTAGTCTGACATTAGTTATTCATAAGAGCATATCAAGGAATATCACCTGAGTAGCATTAGAATATAGTCTTTAATCACATGGGGGGAAATAGGGTGTCCCCTAAGAGAAGAGAAACTCAGACTTCAAATAATTATGAAGCTCTGACCTCCTGCACAGTGGAAACTATAAATGTCATCCAGCAATTCCTACATCAACATCATAATTTCTGCCTCAGTTGTAATATTTGCTTTATAAAGACACCTGAGTCTTGATTTAGAGATCTATTAACCAATGTCAGAATAGCTGCTAATAGGAGCTAAATAGGGACAATAGTCAGCGAATATTTGCTACTGGCTCAGGAGGAGTCAAAATAAACTGCGATTTCAAGCAGTACATCTCACTGCAGTCAAAAGAGGAAAGGCTACCCAGTACAGCGACATCTGGTCACTGGCTGCTTTTAAAGATCACTATGTACAGAAAACCCTTTCAAATCCAAAATACAAAGTCTTTTTTTGGCAAGGAATAAAGGGCTAGCTTTCCTAAATATTGTGTTTAAAATTTCTGCTTCTCCTTAGAACAAACATAATAGAAAGTCCCCCACACCTAGCAGTAACTCAAATATCTTGATCTCCCCCTGTATTATGGATGTTATTAAACCATCACTTAAAAAATTAAATCATTCCAGCATAGCCTCGATATTTTTTAAATAGCTCAGCTATCTTCCTCACTAACACTTAGCAACAAAAGAAATAACATGAGTTAAATAAAGAGTGCCTGTATTTTAGCTGGGCCTCAAGATAGTTTTTATTGAAGGTCAATATGATGCTAGTGAAAAGACAATTATAATAAAAGACAAAAAAAATCTGCATCAAATATTTCCCTCTATGACCTTTAATCACTTAAATTCCTTTAAAAAATGATGTAGTTCAGAGACTAATAAACAATGCCAAAAGTCAGAACTCTAATAGACCTAAACATGTCAAGTATAGATGACCGATCCAGTGTATATGAAATTTTCCTCTTTGCTTTGGATGTGAGCTATTGGAATAGAGGGCCACGGAAAGGATAGTTAAACCAGTGCTTCTGTTTCTATAGGGCTGACTGAAAACATGGAAGATAAAATAAAGTTTAGGAAGAATTGCCTTGTGAAAATCCATAGTATTACTGAAGTGCCATGTGAGTTACAGCACAATATAGATGAAATGGCACTTCCATTTCAAGATCCTGTTTTCAAATACTTCAAAGTTTCTTACGAGGAAGAAGAAGATATGGCTATAATTTCTACATATATTTTCATTTGTATGCAATTTTTTAAGGCTTCTCTATATTTTCTGGTCTGAGAACACCTATTACAAATTAATATATAGTTTTAAATGCCATAAATACAGTTCAAAATGCCATAAACATACTAAGAAATTATTACATTATATTATGTTATATTAATTATATTATATTAATAATATAATATTGATTATATTATATTGTAATCTTGAGACTGTTTAAATAACAGGTGGAAATAATCCTTACTTTCTTTCTTCCATTTATAAACCACAATCTTGCCAAGTGTCCTTGCTGAAAAGACATGAGAAAATAAGTTTTCCTTTTGAAACCAGACAAAATTTGTGTTGTCATGTGTTTCAAGAGTTTTCATGAGACTGCCTGGAAACAGTGACTGGTAAGCAAAGCTTTTGTAAAAAATGAGGAAAACTTTGTATAGCTCTGGCTTTAATTTCATTATTCCCCATCACTCTAAATCCTACTGGTGTGAAGAATTACCATATGGCAGAGAGACAAGCAGAATGTTTTGGGTGTATTGTGTTTACCTGGCAAAGGTGAACAAAGGATGTATTGGGTTTACCTGGCAAGGGCGGGCTGCAGGGGTAGCTTCTGAGCAAACGTTCCAGAAGCTTCCCCAAACCAGACAGAGCCAGGTCCAGCTGTCTTCAAAATGGACCTACTAGTGGCCAAAGCTGAGCTTAGTCAATGAAGCAGGTAGCACCTTTGTGATAACATGTTGAAGAAGCGGGGAAAAAACTGCAATGCAACAGCAGTCAGAAGAGAGGAGTGAGAATATGTGAGAGCAATTCCTCAGGTATGCAGGTCAGTGAAGAAAGAGGAGGAGGAAGGAGGAAGTGCTCCAGGCATCAGAGCAGAGATTCCCCTGTAGCCCAAGGTGAAGATCATGGTTGTCCCTCTGCAGCCCTTGGAGGCCCAGGGTGGAACAGATATCACCTGCAGCTTATGGAGGAACCCACCTGGTGCAGGTGGATGTTCTTGAAGGAGGCTGTGACCCAGTAGAGAGTCCATGTTGCAGAAGGCTTTTGGCAGGACCTGTGGACCTATGGAGAGAGGAGCAGGAGAAGATTTTCTAGAAGGAACTCTGACACCATGTGGAACCCATTCTGGAGCAATTTGTTCCTGAAGGACTGCAGAATTACCTTCCTTCAGGAAGGCACTCATGCTGGCATAGTTCATTAAGAACTTCAGCCCGTAGGAATGATTCACATCAGACAAGTTCATGGAGGACTGTCTCCCATAGGTGGGACCTCATGCTGGAGCAGGGGAAGAGCATGAGTAGGAAGGAAAGGCAGAGATAGCACATGAAGAACTAACCACAACTCGCATTCCATACCCCTGCACCACTCTGGGGCATGAGGTAGAGAATTTGGGAGTTAAACTGAGCCCATGAAGAAGGGGGGAGTGGGGGGAAGTGTTGTAAGATTTGTTTTCACTTCTCATTATCTTACTTTGAATTTTGATCAGCAATAAATTAATTTCCCCAAGTTGAGTCTGTTTTGCCAGTAACAGCAATTGTTGAATGATTCCTCTACCCTTATCCCTACCCACAAGCCTTTTGTCACATTTTCTCCCCTCATCCAGTTTAGAAGGGGAGTGAGGGAGCAGCTCGGTGGGCACCTGGCATCTAGTCAAAATCAACCTACCACAGCACACCACCGCACTTGTAAAAGATAAGACCGTGTACAGCTTCCATTCAGCAGTCAAGGGCTATAGCTGCTGTTTTCAAATGTATTAATTCAGGGTTAGACACAAACTGCCTAAGTGAGAAGTAGACTAGTGCTGTAAAATGGAAAGCATCTGTAGCTCTTAAAGATCTCCTTGGCACTGCTGAAGCTCTATACCCTCATCACTGCTAACAGTAATGTTCATCTGGGAGCACTGTGAGTTTAACATGCTAAGCCTGGACTAAGCAGTCACAAAGTTGCTCTTCACCTCCACTTCAAAAATTAATTTTTACAAACTAAGAGTGTACAGCAGAGAAGTGGCTATTAGTAATTATCATGCTCTAAATCCCTGTCTTTCACAATTTACTTCACACAAAGTCTGTAAAGTGGATTTAAATACCTACATGAACAGTTTCTTTGGTCTGTATTTCTCTGCCAAATATCAACAAGCTTCAACACAACCTAAGCAAGACTCCACAACTGTGGATGAGGGAATAGCAGCATAGACATTTCACCCATCAAAATTATGCACGTGTAGTAAAAGTTAAGATGGTTCCTTTAGGCTGTTTAAGAGAAGATAAGCACAAGTCTCCATTTTACGTATTTGTACTAGCAGAATTCTCTTTTCAACATATACAGGGTAAAATAATTTGGATTTTCACTTCCTTCGTAACTCCTGCCGTCTCTTTCAAGTAATATTTTAAGTGACCTGAGCCCTGAAGTAAAGGATTTAAACAGAAATTCAGAGAGGGAAAGGCAGTACAGGAGGTATGCTGTATTTATAACAGTACATTCACTAATATCATCAAGACAGTGACCCACCTTTTTTTCCGTGGTAATCTAAAAACACATACCTGCTCACAAATGTGAGCAAATAAGGACACAGCTAATGTTATTGCTTCTTCCTTTACCCAAGCACTTGTCAGCACAGCAGTCCACAAACTCTGGCCATGTCGAAAGCAGTCCCAAATTTCTCTGACATCTCTCGCTAGCAATAAAATGGAGATTTATGCAGTTAAATCTACAGAAGAAAAAGAAATAAAATAATCCCAGATGACTAAATCACAGTTTCTGGTGGGTAGCTTAGTAACCAAACTCTTTATTCCCTAAAGGACTGCTCAAACCATTTGTTTTCATTTTCTTGACATTCTGTCAGTGTAATATAACTGGATGTGCTGCTCTGCTTGTTATTTTCTAGGCTGAAAATGACTGGATTTGCTGAAGAATCTTAGGAGGTAATGAATAAAAAGTTAGAGGAACAGACCTAGTGATGTGATCTCTCAGCAAAGAACATTTGCTCATAAGCCCACCTACAAAACATAAGAGTCAATGAAGATCTCAGGGCCTAGGTTGTTCATGTGGGAGGAACTAAGACATGTTCCCTTTATGCTCCCTGAAAAAACATATATTTGATGAAATGTTAGCACTTTTTTGAGTCTGGCCCTTTCAGAAAGGGTGATTTTTATTTTTTATTTTTGCACACAGAATAGCTGCTCAACAGTTTAATGCTTTGCTGCTTTTATGCTTTCATTCTCCCTGCACTGCCAAGGAGGTGGTAGTCATTGTGATGGTATTACAGACTTCAGGAGAAAGCAATACTGTCTGGGATTTTGGTAGTACAGTGGGTTTAAACATTAAGTCGCTCAGACCTTTCAAGTCAGGCACAGAGAGCTGGAATATTTGGCCTAGGAACAAGCAAGCACAGGTTCAATGATCTCACCCTAGCCTCTAGTGGTTGTTAATCCCCATCAGGCAATTTGTCAGAGTAGTTATACACTCTTCAAAAGATACTCTGAAACTAGTGAGTTCTGAGGGTGCTGCTGGATGGGAATCACAATTTCTTTTCACGTAGAATTTGCACTTTGGTGTCCACGTCACTTGCTCCAGGCTGTGTCGGTTTGGCACCGAGTTGGCCATCTCTCGATTCACCCCTTCCCCCCTCCTCCCCCAAGGTAGGGAAAGAGGGAGAAAAATGAGAAAGAGAGGCTCTCTGGGTTGAAAAGTGAAACAGATTTATTTTAATTATTGGTGACAAGGGAATATATATTTGCAAAGGGATGTGCAACACCTGACTCCCTCCCTCCTCCCCTGACCACTCTCACGGTCTCCCAGCTGAAGGGGGGAGTGTCCAGGTGCACGGACGGTGTCCTGGGATGTTGGATGTGAAGAAAAATGGAAAAAAAACAAAGAGAGAGATCAGAAGAGAGGGCGATAGAAGTGACAGTAAGCAGAAAAGTGAGAGAAAAAGGAAAACGAGAGGCTTGCTCAAACCAAAACACAGGCATTGTGACTAGACACTCATTTTCATTCATATACCTGCCTGCAAAAGTAATACAAGAATTTTAAAGGGGAATATTGTGAAACTTACATACATACACAGCAAACTAGAACTGCTTGTAACAACAAGGGCAGAGATGCAGCCTGTAGCAGAATCATATTAGAGCTACACTCTCCCAGAGACATTCTGCACCTGAGAATCCTTCTGGAAAAAGTTTCTCCTCTGCTTCTTCCTTGTGCCCAGGGGATGATAAATTACTGCTAGCCTAAGAATGCTCAATTCCACACTAACATTTTCAACAGTAGTTCTACTGAAAGGATCAATACAAAAGTGGCTGTATAGAGAGCATTTCCTCATCCATTTCCTAACCCTTACTTTGGTAAGGCAATAACTGAGTGAAGATCCCAGCTTCCTACAAAGTGACAAGACCAAATAACTTCTCAAAAGATGAAAGGTGGCTGTCACATCACATTATATCCTTGAAAACACTGAACAGCCCAAAAAAGAGCCTAGGATTTAACCTTTTCCTTCTACGTAGTTCTCACTTATGAGAAAAGGACTGAAGAAAAAATTGCCTTCTTATTCTGTTAATTTCTAAAAGCATCCCTTTTTTTTTTTTTTAAATAAGAGTACTAATTGGGAGAAATGAAACAAAACAAAGCCAAACACAAACCATATGGGGTCTTTATGCATTAATACTTGGCAATTTTACTCCTAAATCCAAATTACTTCTATTTCTCAGGAGTAATGTAGAAAATCCTTGAAACAGGATTGAACATATATATATGCACACATATATATGATATATATACATATATATACACATATATATACACATACATATATATATATATCAGACTTCTGATTAGAATTCTATGCCTTTACTAGTTTATAATCTGTTATTGTACCACAAATTCGGATTTAGAAAAGTATTTAACTAGAAGAATGTGCCTGCTTAACTACAGTTAATTTTTAAAAGGAACAATACTATTTCTCTAAGCTCCAGATCCCCATTTTGCATAATTCCTTTAAAAATATATTTTAATTATTTTTAAGTTTCAGGAGACAAAAAAACAGAGTTCTTCATCATATTCTTATATTTCTTTATCATCCTACAATATCATCGCAACTGACCCTCAGTAATGCCTGCCAGAACATCACAAGAAGTGTAAAATACACACTGAGATATAGCAGTTATGTTAATGCATATCCATCAAGAGCAACAGAGCAGACTCATCATCATACCATGAGTGCTGCAATTTACACATGACTTTGGATCTGACTTTTATTCCAGGCACTCACATCTCTGTTGTACTATACCATGTTTTATGATATAGGACACCCAAGACATTGTTTATTCTGTCTGCTCCATCACAGCCAAAGCTCTTTGGTATGCCTTCCATATTTCACATTTTGGTTTCTGTGAATCACCTTAAAAAAATGCTGTGTTGACAGTCTCACAGAAAGTTAAACATGTCTTTTTTTATTTGTCATTGTAATTTTTCACTTGCACACTGTCGTCCTTTTTTTTTCCTTTTTCATAGCATCAAGTCAGCAAGTCCTGCTTTAAAATACCATTAACTATCCCCAGCGTACTAGGTTCATAAGATGCAGAGTAAAACTTCTGGCTCCAATGTCTACTCTGAGTCTGCCATCACCATCTGTCAGATTTTTCACTACATTCTTCACATACTTTCATTGCACTCCCAGCACAGGAAATAAGTGCATCTGACCGTCTTTAAAACACACCGCTTCTGTGATAGCCATAGTCTCTTCTACTGCAGTTAAATGGGTGCTTGCTTTAACAGATGCTTTTTAGTCTTTCCATATGTGTTTCTTTACTATCTGTTTCACCCACATGGTGTCATTCACCATACCTGAATGATGATCTTCTCTTCATATTTGTACTTCAAATATTTCCACCCATCCAAGAGCCCTTCGTGACCCTCTTTGATCACAAATACTAAGTAAGTGTTGTTCAGTCTGGGATTGAAGCTGACAACTCATTAGGCAATTACTCTTAAGAGTTCTCCACCTACTTATCCCAGAGTACAACAAGAAATACAGTTCAGCAATTGAACAGGGTTGTTATAACCTTGAAGGAACAAAGTTGTAGCCTGTTCCAACAGCACAGTTGTGATTGCTTCTAACATCGAGGAGTTGCAAAATACTACGTATGCCTGTATCAATAACCACATTCATATACATTTTTAAGTCAAATTTTGTAAAAATCTCAGTAACCTCAGACTAAGGCTACCTACAGCAATGACCTGTCAGAGACACAGCAGGGACCCCTGAGGGCAGAGGCTTACGGAGGTCCAGAAAGCCCAGGAACAGGGTGATATTAGGAGCCCCAGAGCCAGTCACTCAAGTGGGTAATTGCTGACATACAGTTGTGAAACAACCTAATGAAGCTGTACATAAATGATAACACAGGTGGAGCTGCCTTAAAAGAGTTTAGATTAGAACAAAAGAAATCAGTTGCATGGGTGCCACCCCTGTTGCAGTCCAAGTTCAACCCAGGCTGGAAAACTCAAGTCAAGATACGGATCGCATCTTCTCTTCTCCTCAATTAGAGGAGGAATAGCCCCTAATTGGCTGGTTTTAATTTCCCAGTGGGCCCATCCCTCAGTTGGGACCAGCTGGCTACACCGGATATGTCTATAAAATGCAAACCCCTACCCAGATGTGTGCATGCAGCAGCACAAACACAGAGATTATGTGTTTAAAATACCACTTTACTATAATAGTTTTAGAGCAGAGGGAGTATGTGGGGGGGAGAGGATATGCAAATGTAGTTACAGGAGACAAACTTGGGGTGTGTAACTTGGTAAAGAGAAAGAAAAAAACAGTATTATAGTTGGAACTAGGGTGCCCAATGAGTTTCCTGTATAGGGTAGACGAGGTGCTCGTAGACGAGGTGTGGTCAATTACTTGTGCCCGGGGAAAAAGTACTCAAAGAAAGGAAAGATTCTTACAGACTCAGAAGCAATGACGGGTTTGGTGGCTTTGAGAGCGGGTTTTCGGTGAGCGCAGTTTTCGGCGAGCGTGGGTCTGGCAGGCGGCTCGGGCAGGCGGCTCTGGCGGCGAGCGCGGCTTTATCTGCAGCGGGACACGGTGCGGAGCGGCCACACGCTGGAGCTCCAGCGCAGGCGGCTGCGGCACGTGCTGACCATGGCCCGTGGCGGCTGCCTCGGCTGGGCAGGCAGTGGCTGTGACAAACGGCTACAACCAGCTGGAGCTGCACCCACTGGCCTGGGAGCACTGATAACAGAGGGTTTTGGGGAGTAAGCAGTGATTCCAGCTCTTTTAGCTTTTTTTAGTATGCTCTAGCTCTCTTCTCCGTTTCTTCAGCTCCTTTCACACAGCTCCTCGATGAGCAGGCTCCACAAGAGAAGAGGCAGGAGTGCAAGCAAGCAGGAAGCAGGGAATAGCAGCAGTCCTGAAGTGCAGGGATGCAGGGAGTATAGCTGGAGTTCCAACCCAGCCACCAGAGTTGTTTTTTGTTGCTTTTTTTTTAATTCTGTGCTATTCCTTTTCCTTCTATCTTCTTTTCTTCTCTGTGTTTTCTTCCAGCAGCGAAGAACAATGTCTGACGACGACCGATAATGATCCATAATGGTCGTCCTATTTACATGCTGATGCAGGCTGGTCTGGCCTTTTCTCTGTTCAGTCCTCAGCTCCTACCTTTGGCTCCTGTAACAATATTGCCATGCTCCAGCCAAAGGCTGGGTCCTGGCTGCACACATAGCAAGGGGGGCAGGGGTCTCTGCCCTTCCTTGTGTAAGTCCCAGCTGCACACCATCCGCCCCGCCCCGGGCTGTCACCAAGACATACCTTTTGTGGAGGCCAGTCCTCCACAACCCCTCATAAGTAAACACGACAGCTAATCATCTTAGCACCCTGTACTGCATGGCCACTTTTGTAAATATTATCTTTCCATTGTTCAGGTGAAATTAAATTTTAATATTTTATTTTACCTGTTGCTGATTCTGCTTAGTAGGTCTGGCTCCCTACCCTTTTGAAAGGGCTGTTAAGTCTAAATACCAGAGTGCCTCCATCAGGCCATTTGAGCTAAAGGAAGCACTGTATTTCAGGAAGTACTGTATGTACAGCATTGCAAACACTTGCTACTACCAACATTTACAACCAGTTAAGCTTAACCCATATACATAGTCATTGACATTTGACGGGAGGTTGTTTTCAGTTTTTGTGCTAGGCACCATGAGGTTTGGTGGGAAAGACCTTACTATTCCACCATGCCAGAGAAAGACAGGGAGCATGGGGGCAGCTCTCAGAAAGGCATTTAGATGTCTGGCTTGAAACCATGGAAAGGATGACTGCTGCAAACAAATGAAAGTACACAAGGTATTGCCAAGCAGAGAAAGCCTCAGTACATAAACATCAGAGCAAACCAAACATTTAGATCACACAATCACAGAATGACAGAATAATTCTGGTTTGGAAAGACCTCTGAGATCATAGAGTCCAACCATAATGTAACTTCACCAACCATTAATCTAACTCTACCTAGTCCACTGTTTGAACTATGCTTCTAAGCACCATATCTACGTATCTTTTAAACAGCTTCAGGGATGGTGATCCAACCACTGCCCTGGGCAGCCTATCCCAGTGTTTTATTACCCTTTCAGTGAAAAAAAGTTTCTTCTGATATCTAATCAAAACCTCCGCTAGTGTAACTTGAGTCCATTTCCTCTTGTCCTGTTGCTTGTTACTAGGGAGAAGAAACCAACCCCCACTGCGCTACAACCTCCTTTCAGCTAGTTTTAGAGAGCAATAAGGTGTCCTCTCAGTGTCCTTTTCTCCAGGCTAAACAACTATTCCCTCAGATGCTTCTCACAAGGCTTGTGCTCTAGACTCACCATCAGCTTCATTACCCTTCTGTGGACTTGCTCCAGCACCTCAATGTCTTTCTTATATAGCTGGAGTTGAATGAGGACAGCTAGAAGTGCCCATGTGACTAGTTACTGGGTGGCATCTTCCATGATTATGGTCTGTAAAGGTCCTAGGATCATAAATTTTAGACTTCCGTGACTTCACCCAAAAAGCTTCTGTATTGGTGAATCTGTAGGATGATGGTTAATCAAACAGTGCAAACCAAGGTAGCACAATTAATGACCTGAATAGTGAAAAGGCTGCCAACCTCCCGAAAGAATAAAAAGGAGCAAACTGACCCCAAATTTAATTAGAGTCCTTCAGCAATTTATAAGTAGTTTTGTTAAAAATAAGAATGTCGTTAGTGGGAAAGAGCAGAAGCTCAGTGATACCATCCATTAAACTTCACTAAGAACCTCCTGAGAAATACAATCAGATGTTTCAGTTCAAAAGTTCCTTTATTACCATTATTTAGCCATGGCCAGAGAAAAGAATCAACATAGAATAAAACACAGCAAATCAGATCCTTTAAAGCTTTATATGAGGCAAGTCTTGTGCTTTGCCCAGTGCTTGAGCAAAGCTGTTAAGCGTTAATGCATATAATCTATCTAGCCAGCTAACTAGTTTAATCCATCACACACTGTGTAAAAACATAAAAGCAACCCAGCTGTGACAAGTTAATAGTAGGGTTAGGCAGTAAAACGGTAACAAAAACACTCTTTGATTAATGATCCTGAATTGTCCACCTCTAGTATAGATGGGTTTTGTCTAGGTTTATTTAGTGGCAAATTAATGCAAAATGGATCTGTTAATTTAAAGTATTATACCACATCAGCAGTGTTGCCCCATACTAATAAAAGCTGGATAAAATACCACATTTTCATGGGGAGTAAAAGTAACAGTTTATATACCTAGACCTACTTCAGAGGAAGAGAGAAAATTAAAATACACCAAACTCAGGGATAATTTCAGTAATACCTACAGTAGAAGGCATGCTATAATTTGAATAAAATAAGAACTTTGTCAAACTATTACTCAAAGAGTGAAGCAAAACCTTTTTTGACCTTTACAATGTGTGAGATTCTTGCCTTTCCTAGTATCTCTGTGTCTGTTTTCATAATTCTCCATGAACATTTTCCCAACAGGGTTAGAAAAAAAAACTTCAGACGTCTGTTACATCTTAAGTGAGTGTTGCAAGCATCAACATGTAGAGTTAGTTACCTCCTCTTGACATTTTTCCTTCCAAATAGGTGTCCTACCACTCTGCAAAATACATGTTCTAGGGTATAGATTATTCCTAAGGATGTCTCCTGGGACTGTTTAGAAATCGAATTTGTAACAATAAAAAGGGCAATAAAAGAAGATAATAAACTAACTGCAAGACCTTTCACATCTCCTGAGCAATATGAATGACCCATGAAAAAGTCTTCTAGGTACCAGGTAAGTTGGACTAAAAACTAGAACCAACTTAGATAATGTGAAAAGCAATCTCTTTCCTTGAACAGCAAATAACTGCACGGATTCTACTGTTGTAGAACACAGTGCACAATCTGGGCAAAATGCTTTCCTAGCCTGGAAGATCAGATTAACAGTGAAGTCTGTCTTTCTTTCTTGCACACAGTGCCCATTACAGCAAGATTTCAATTTAAGATGCTTAATAATGCTAACCCTTGTGACCTGCGTAGCTGGTCAGAGTGTGGGATTCCATGAGTAGGGGAAAGTGAAAATGATTAATCTGTCTTACCGCAGAGGAGCAATCGTGGTTACTGGCAAAGACCAAAACATCACACCTCCCAGAACACAGAAGAAAACAAGCAACTGGAGATGGTACCTTCAATCATCACTTCGAGTGTCCTGCCAGCCATTACACAGCACATCAAGCATTCCCTTTGCTGTAATGCTGTGTGTGGTTTCTCTGGTTGTTTATGGCTCACTGCTCATTCTCTCATCCTGCATCACTACTTTCTCCATTTTCTGACATATTAGGCCTGTAACCAAACATACTTAACTAAGTCACATTTCACTCTCCACTGCTTCTATTTTAAATACCCTTCATTCTTATCTTTGGCGTGAGTTGTGGTGAAGTGTACAATAACTTCCTAAAAGGAACTTAACACTTCATAAGCTAACACTGATCCATGAAACATTTGATAACAAATCTAACAAAAGAAAATGCATCAATGAATGTATCAGTGTTCACCTCTTACATCACAGGGTCTAATTCAAATACACTACCTTGGTCCTTTTGCAGTAGTAGGTATATAGACTTGAAAACAGAATTTTTTTCTTAGACAGTTGTAAATTTATGGACTTTGGTTGTTGTTGTTTTGATGATGGTCTTAAGGCAAACAAATAGAAAACTCTGTGCATAAAAAGTGAAAAATCAAGCTTGAATATCTGGCAAATTCTTAGCAGAGTAGTACCACAGCTTAATTGTCAATATAGGAACTAGAAACATGGAAAGCCTGTCATGTAAAGTGACAATGTGACATGCCTCTAAGTAGCACAGCACTCCTAAAGAGCACTAAATTGGCCTGCCTGTTTATAGCTATCCATGAGAAACTGCCTGCTGTAGTACTGTTTCTATCAGTAGTGGCTGATAGCACGATAGTTCCATCTATCACTTTTGAACAGGAAGCATATCTGTCATCTCATCAAACACAAGTAGATACCTAACTATATCTAGAAATGAACAAGGGAACTGATTGCAAATTGAAGTGAAACATTTTCCAAAAGGCTGTGTTAGAGAAGGATATAACCAATAGGGTTTTAGATCTACAGAAAATGGAAGAAATACTTTATATGTGACTATTTATTATAGTTGATAGTTCAGGACTCCTGTTCCCTGACAATGTATTCTGCTGGGCAAAAATATTCAAAGTTACATACTGAGACACCCGTGTCCTGTGATGTCTAAAGGATAACACCAGCCTACAGCTGTCGCTAATCCTTCAAGCAGCTTTTAGAGATAAAAAAGTACAGTGGGTCAAGCTAACCTAGTCAGCTGTCTCCAAACACACACTTAGAAAGTCCTCTGAGATGTGTCAGATTACAAGTAGTGATTTGGAACATCATCTGTGCCAAGTAACCATAAGTGCTACTGGCAATGTCCAATTACTTGCTGACAAAAACTCACAAAACACAACCTTGATGTGATAAACCAGCTTGCAAATTCTTATCTCCCAGTAGAACGTAGTTGAATATTCCCACAAATGAAAAGAAGTTCAGACTTCACAACTAAATGGATATGACCCAGACTGACTGTTTCTTTATCTCTTTTTTCAAAGGTTGGCTTTCTATTTCAGCTGCTATGTGGAGCAGTCAGTCCTCATAGGAAAGGCATGGTTTCAGTGATACTCAATGAGGAATTCAAAGTAGCCACAAGGACTGCAAATGGGAGGTGCTAGAAGGACTTCTCAGTTTTTTTGCCAGGATGTTTTGGTCTGCGCATGATATAATTTATGACCACTTGGCAGGGAACAAGTAGCACAATTATTATGGTAAGGGGAGTATTGTATATGCCTAGCAACCACAGTTATTCTCAGGCTTTACCTGTTAAGTAAGAGTGCCATTCCAGAGAAAGCTTCACATTAAGTATGGGGTCTCTGTTTAATTCAGTTTTTGAGGAAAAATTATCACACAGAGTGCCATAAAATGCAATTAAAATCCCTAAAGAAGTTAGTTCAAAGGGACACATGTCAAAGAGAATTTCAATTATGTTGAAAGCAATTAATGAATTTTGGAACACATAGGTGTAGCTTTAGAATAAGAATACATTCTAGAAAATATCTGGTCTCATTACTGCTTAAATTATAAATTTACTTTTAAAATATGGTCATTAAAAAGATAGAGGAGAAAACTGTTTTCTTTCCAGATAAAGCACAAGGTGAAGAAAGGTACTGGTTCTAATTTTCCTTTGAGTGACTGCAAATTACAAGAAATATTCTGGAAAGTGTGCCACAGTTGCAAACATCAGCACTAAAATTTTAAAGAGAAGACTAAAAGAAAGGAAATTTTCCTCTAAAGAAAGGAAAAGGGTGAGTGAGAAAAAAGAAAAACTTTAAGAAAAGCTCAGGCTTTTTTTTTTTTTTTAAGAAAACTTAAGGTTGAGAGTTTTTCTGAAGAGCTTTTTTCCTTTCCTTGAACTAAACAGGGGACTAAAATAGTGGTTTGCCAGAGTAATAACCTTTCTTTTTAGAGGAAGGGAGACTTTGCTGTAGAGTAAGGATGTAACTGGATAGTGAAAAAGAACCTGTGTTGTCATTTTCGTGTATTATTCCTGGTAACTAGCAATGAGATTTACTAAATATATTGGTTTTATGAGAGTATGCTTAACTACAAACTGTTGTGAAATTTACAAATCACTGAAAACAGACATTAGGCATATGAAAGATGCCCAGGGAATATTTCTGTAAGAGAATGAGAATCTAAGCACTGATGTGGAGAAAACTGCTAAGAAAAGTACAGAGGCAACCAAAAAAAACCTCCTTTTTGATCAAGCAATACAGAAGAGGAATGGGAAAGGCAAGGGAAAGTTAAGGGAAAAATAAAGGAATTATCTCACTGAGAGAAGGACTGTCACTCTGATGAAATGTTTATTTTTGCATACAGAATTTGCCAAGAAACAACAAATAGCAGGAGTGAACAGGCTGATTCAAACTGATGCTCTGTTTTGGCACATCTAACGATACAAAAAATGTATGCAGAGCCAAACAGTTCAGTTTAAATGACAATTTAGTCAGGAGTAGCTTAAAAAGCAGAGAGAAATTTCTAAATTCAGGATCAATTCATGTGGTTAATCCTAGGGCTGCTCAGTACCCCTAAATTACTATGGGCTGCTGTTATACACTATAATATCTTGCTGAGCATTTGTTAACTCCAGCAGACTATATGTGCAATTATTTCTAATGAACTCCCAAGCCCCTTAGGAAAAAATAAAAATCCTTTTGAATTGGTTCTACCTGTTCACTGCATTAAATTTGGGGGGAAAAAAGGCATATCTTTTCAAATCTCTCCATACAACAGGGCTCAGAGCGAGACCGGCATGTTTATTTTCAGAAAACCTCCCAAAGCATTTTAGGCATGGCCAAACTAATACATCTCTCCTTGACAGTTGCAGAACTTTTATTTCCTTAGCTAGAGTGTAACAGATCGCTTGCAGTTTAAGCCTCAATGTTTGGGTTGCACTGCAAAATCTGGCTGCCTGCTGGGGTTGTAAAGAGGTCCCATGCAGAGAGGGGAATTCTGGGAACATCTGCCCACATAACCACTATGCAACCAAGGAGTCAAGGGAATGAGCAGCAATTTGTAGGAAGGTGAGAGAAAATAATTTTCTCTCACATATCAGCAGGCTTTCTATCAGTTTCAGAACATCTCTTATTCATGTGTGTCTTCAGGTTTGCTTTTTGGACTTACCTCTATATTACAGTATAATTGGAAAAATAGAGCTTCACATGAGAGAATTTTCATTTTCATGGCAGATTTACATGAGATTGCCTTTATCTGAGAGATTCTTGATCACTAGTCAAAGCAACAGCTGGTGCACAGTGCTTCAGCTGTATTTGGACATTGGGGAATGTCATGTTATCAAAATATTTTAAGTGCACCCATCAAAGCTGACATAAAATCATCAGCCAAGAAGACTGCAGGTTTACTGCATGGTTTCACATCACACTGCAGAAAGTAGATTTTGCACAGGAAGTGAAACACAGAAATCATTCTAAACTTACTTCACTTTTAACTTTCCCAGACAGTAGAATTCAGTTTAGGTCCCAGCACTTCTCATGCTATTTCTGGAGTTCTAAATGCTTACTGATCTTATGCCACTTAATATCATTCCAAGATCAGCTTTTACAAAAATTATGAGGCCTTAAACCACTGTTCCACTAATATTTCCTTCACAGTCATGAACTTATTTAAACAGAACATGCTTTAGGTGTGCAAGGATTCTTCAAGTATTAAATGGTACATTTTACTGAATTTGCCCAAGAATACTTTTGTCTGTGGATAGCATTGAAACCCTCATAAAAACCTTTATGTGGTGTTAGAACAAGAACCATTACTGACACCAAGCTGAAGTCAAAACAGAGCAGAGATCTTTGATACTTAAACCAAGGTTTTTGTCATAAGCTCTTAATTACACACACAGAGTATGCTAGATGCATGCACTGTATCAGCAGCTTTAATAATTTCCAATTGCTTTAGCCGAAGTTGAGTTCAATTTCTTTTTTCATAATACCCAGACTGAGAGTATTATTTTCATGACATGTTATTATGTTCTAGAAGAATAAACAACGCACATCACCTAGTGGTCTACAATGCATAGGATGTGCACTCACTAACTATTACTCACAGTGGATTTTCAAAACGCTTTACAACTCCCACTTTGGCACAAAATTAGGCCATAAATTGACTGAATGCAGCTCTCCCAGACTGAAGTAGATTTCTGCAGCCTGAATTTCTTGTTGCCAATAAGGATGGCAGGAAGAATTTTAAGTGCAAATAGCTCAGTTGTGCATGAATGGATTATAAGCACCAGGTAGAAAGCAATGAATTTTTAAGAATGTGATGTTGCAATAAGGACGATGTTGCTGTGCAGCTGCCAACCTGTTCCCAAAGAGGAGAAGACATAGCTGAGCACTTCAGCAACCCAGTGCTCTCACGCATGTCTTTTCATGAATGTCCATGGTTTGCCCCAAGTACATCCCTCTTTATTCTCTGTTCTTGGAGTTAAGAATTCATACTTGTGAAGGGGTTTGAAACATAAAATATTAAGGGGTAAAAAACAATCTTAATGTTCTCACTTGTGGCTCATACATAGCTGGTAGAGGTGAAAGAATTATGGTCTCAGGAATAAACCAAGATGGCTGAATTTACTGCCATCTTCTGACCTTTTCAAGTACCCTAGAATAGTAATAATTTAGACCTTGCAAACAGAGACCCCAGGTGATGTTTCCTTTGAGTAACTCTACTGAATCCTCCACTATAGTACTCAGCAGATGTCAAAAACAAATTTTACAGAAACTCACATGGATTCAACAGACATTTGGAATCCCACCCTAGCTGACAGTATGTTCACCCTTGGAAAGCCAAATAAAGTAACTTACTGTAAACAGCAGTATGTATGGGGAAGCGCTGTTCCTAAGTAAGTTTTGCAGTATGTATCCATAAAATGTTACTGCCACTTTTAAAGAGAGACCTAAACTTCTGTTTATTTTTTTAAAGTAATTTTACAAACCTGTGCTTTCTATTCAGATACCTTTGATAAGTACTGGTGGTACTAAAAGTAAAGGATTTTCATGGTTTTATACCCAGAGGTCTCTGACAATGTTTTGTTTATTTCTCATCTTATTCCAGGTTTCAGTTAAATGCTTTGGAGCAACAACTCAAAATTCCTGAGCTGATGCCTGGCTCTGCATTGGTCTGCCCATGAGAGGTGGTGAGTGACTGCCTTTACATCACTTGTTCTGTTCGCATTGGTCTGCCCATGAGAGGTGGTGAGTGACTGCCTTTACATCACTTGTTCTGTTCTTTCCTCTTTCTCTCTTCCACGTCTCTGTGACATTCTGGATATATAGTGTCTGTCTTAAACAATCCAAGAAATAAACAGTGTATTTGGACACTCAGGATGACTGGTGTTTGTCTTAAGACATCTAAGAGTTACACAGGATTTGTTGCTGGACTATGTCTCAGGATCCCACCAAGCTGTTTTACTCCCCCCTGCATGCCTGCAAACTGGGGAGTTTGATGTGGGAGGAGAGCAGGATATCCAGCGATAATTAGGCCTTGAAACTTCATGTAAATCACTGACTTGGCCACAAAAGTAAAGGGCAAGCTGACCTCCACCTGAAAAGCCAGCCTGAGGTGCCAAGTTGTCTCATCCCGTTCAAGGACCCTGTTGCTGGCCCAATCAATGGCTTATCTTGTTAATGAGCCTGACAAAGACCATCTGCAAGGCATAGCCCGGCACCATACCCGCCCTTCGCTCTCCCTTCCATCTCGGAGGAGCACGGAGAAGACAGAGGAATTTCCTTCCCTGTACTGGGAGAAAAGGGGGTGGAGTGGGGTCAGTGGGCAAGAACCGTATAAAAATTTGGGACACTATGGGTGCATGGAAGATCTTCCCCACCACAGCACATCCCCACTGAAGCGCTTCCCCACCGACGACGTCGCTGGACCATGGTGGTAACTATTATCTTGCTAATCTCTGTAATTCTGCTTTCTCCTTCCTTTTCTGTTTCTGTTTTCCTCCCTGTCCTATCCGCTCTAGGGACTTTGCTGTGTAACTCCAATAAAGTTCAGTGTGCACGTGACATCTGACCTCGTTTGCGTCTTAATTTCACCATTTGGGATCACCTTTAAACCTTTTCACAAGTCCTGCTGGACAACCGGGTGCAGCTGCTGTGTGGCTTGTACCAGGAGAGGGAAGGCAGAGCCCAGCCACACCAGCCTCCCACTGCAGTGAGGAGTGTTAGACAGCAAGGGGGCTCTGCCCCATCTCTCATAAGACTGCACACCAGCCCCAGTGCCTCTTTGGGCACCCGGTATTGTATTACCTTTATTTTGTTCTGGCGAGATCATAAAAAATTGCCACGTATCTGAATATCAGATCGTGACAGTCTCCTTAGCTTGTTAAACAATTTTATCTTAACCTGTAAGATTTATTGCTTTTACTCTTCCTGTCCTCTGCCCACATGCTACTAGGGGTGGAGAGAGGGGTGAGTGAGGAAATGGCTGTTTGGTGCTTAGCTGCATGCCGGGGTCAACCTACAATGGTTGCAAGTAATGCATGAAGAATCTTTAAAACAGAAAAGTATGTCAATCATTGAACAGAATTTTTCAGGGATGTGGGCAGGTTTTTTTAATTTACTGAGTCTTCTAAATATGAATGTGAAATGTTCACTTATAATCTTAAATAGCAACTGCCTGTTCTCTTGAAAAAATATATATATATATAGAGAGAGAGAGAGAGAGAGAGAACAAGTCTATTGTTAAGTTTCATTACTGGGAGAGGCTCCCCAGGGAAGTGGCAATGGCATCAAACCTGTCAGAGGTCAAGCAACCTCTGGGCAATGCTCTTAGTCACATGGTTTAGTTTTAGGTAGTCCTGCAAGGAGCAGGGAGTTGGATTTGATAATCCTTATTCTATGATTCTATGAAGTAGCAAAGGGTTATATATGAGCATTAGAGTAGTATTCATTGAGAGGACTACAACTAGCACATTTCATGGCTCTTCACACTGTGAGCCACCCTACTTGTCTGTTCTCTCTGAGCACATGGAAAGAACCATGGCAAGAAGCAAAGAAACAATTCAATAGGCAGTATTCAGTGTTAATCTGCACTAACAATGAAGTATGGCAGGATTTCCTGGTTCAAGCTACACTTTCTCTTCATTTAGCCAAATCACCAAGTGGTCTGCACCAAAGAGCTGATGAGCTCTGCAGTGTACATACCAGGCCTTACGATTCCCTCACTGGTACAGAACTGAAGTATTTGTTTCTTAGGTGGTGTTCATAGCAAAACAGTTCCCAGTTTGTCCCTTTGCCTCATCCAAGGACCACTAACTCTGTCTGATGTACAGTGTTACCTGGAGCTGCTGGAACTGGCTAAACTCAAAGACAAAAAGGCAGCTAGTCCTTCAGTTCATATTCACATTACTGTTATTTATTTTCTTACCCTTGGTGGCAAAACTGGAGAAGAAAAACACAAAATATTTCCATGCCCTACAGGAAGCCTTTTAGCCCAAAGGAAGGTCTTTCTGAAGCCAGAGTCACCTCACCCAGTACTACCTCTGGTTTTGACATGCACTCACCTTCTTCACCAAAGCTAACCTGACTGTTGGGCTGAAAGCCAAGCCCAGAGGCTAATCCAGACAAGACCAAACATCTTGGACCTTTTGGCAAGTGGCTTCTGCTTTGGGCCTTCAGGGTAAATTTGTCCAAAATCTTTTAGCATCTAATTCAGAAAAGGCTGGCTTCTTAAACTGAGCATTGAAATGTGAATGAATCTTCACCTCTAAAATCATTATGGAAATGCAAAATTCATGAAGGGGAGGACTTCAGGGCAGAGATTACCAGATGTAACATGAAATATCAAGGATGAAACAAAGGCAATTGTTACTCTGGCTTCTCACAGTTAAAACTGCCAGTGCATACATTTTAAACGCAGAGCTCCATTACATTGTAATCCTAGTAATACCACAGAATCATAGAATCACAGAGTCACCAGGTCTGGAAAAGACCTTTAAGATCATTAGCTCCAGCCTATGACCTAACAGCACCACACTGGCTAGACCATGGCACTAAGTGCCACATCCAATCTTTCCTTGAACACATCCAGGGATGGTGCATCCACCACTTCCCTGAGCAGTCCATTCCAATGTCTAATCACCCTCTTTGTAAGGAAGTGCTTCCTAATATCCAACCTAAACCTCCCCTGGAGCAGCTTCAGGCTGTGCCCTCTTGTTGATTGTTGCCTGGGAGAAGAGCCCAGCCCCCACCTAGCTACAACCTCCCTTCAGGTAGTTGTAGACAGTGATAAGGTCCCCCTGAGTCCAACTACCATAGAGCTGTGCTGTTAATGTTGTTGCTGTTTCTCAAGTCAGACCTCAACTTTATGGTTTTGGAAAAAGGAAGTCATCACTAATAATCTATGCTCTCTATTGAAAGTGTGCATTCTAAATGCAGCTGGCAGTACCTAGAAGGGAAAAAAAAGATACTTCTTCTACTCTTCAGCATCACTGGCTTTTACATCATTTGCCTCAATAGGATGTGCTAAGATCGGCTTTCCCGAACGTTCTATGCCACAGTCTGGAAACTCAGTTTTCATTTTGCACTCATCAAGCCTAAGTCTGTCCAACAGGAAATCAGTTCTGAAGATATAAAATGCACTGAAAGTAGAGACCAAAGCTGCAGCAAGAAGTGCAGAGAAGTGAGCAGCGAACAATTAGCTAATACTATTTTGTCCATGTAAGGCACTTACGTTACACTAATGGGGAAAGGGACATAATGTGTGTGCAAATTAATTGACCATGGACGCAAAAGCAAAAGTTTTGAGATAGCATTTGGAAACTTCCTGTTCAGTCCTATGCTTCATTTACTACTCCCTCCTGCCATGACGACACATCTCTTGAACTCCAGAGTAACTTATTTCAATAACTTAAGCCACAAAATGTCATTATAATAAGAACCTTATGATTGTAAAAAAAAACTTTAAAATAATCAAAGTCAAGTGGGTGGATTTGACTGCATTCATTGCTATACCCACTTGTATCAGTAGCATTGTTTGTAGTTGTAGAGCGGTCAAAGAACCTCAGGCCAAAAAGTTTTGCAATCCAAGCAGCTATTAAGGCAGATTCAGCTTTCATTTTGTTCTGCTGCATACAGCCTGTTTCGTTCCCTCAGTACTGTATTTAAAGGGCAGACTATGTTTTCACAACCCAGACTTTTCAGAAGAAAATTAGCACTGTAAGAGTTTGATTATGATATGAGACTTATAATCTCATACCCATGATGAGTGTCTAGGGTGCTTAAACAACCGTCACAGTTATGCTCTATGGCTGTTCAAAGGTGCACTGGAGAAGCAGGTTGGGTTGTTAAAGAACTCGGATGAAATTGAATGAATCTGTAATCCCCATTGGAACTGTAAAGTGACAGTGACTTAAAAGTAGAAAAATATATAGATGGCTTTAGCTTTTTTTCTTACTTCTTTCTTCAATAATTGTACAGCAGGGTTTCTATACCTTAATCTGTTTAAAGAAATATTGAGAATGCATTACACATTAAAATAAATAATTGCCCCATATCTTTGTACACCAAAATTTGCAGTTAATTAAACTAATTTGTCAGTTTTTGTAAGTTGGAAACTCTTGCTGTCATCCGCTCCAATCACTACTTATTTAAATTTCATCCTTGGCCAGTTTAATGATAATGTTTATCTGCTCCAGAGGATTGGAAATGAGAGTAATACACTGCCATACCATTTAATTTCTTTCTTAAAG
This sequence comes from Hemiprocne comata, assembly GCA_020745705.1. Lineage (NCBI taxonomy): Eukaryota > Metazoa > Chordata > Aves > Apodiformes > Apodidae > Hemiprocne > Hemiprocne comata. Next base: position 68,300,439 of record CM036616.1, on the reverse strand, counting down.
CTGGAAAAAAGTGAAACATCAACTGGCCAGTTAGATAACACAATTTCCCATGTAGGTTATTTGCTTACGATGGCCAGGGGCTAATTTAATTCCTGAGCTGCTCATTTAATGGTTCTGAGAGGGATTCCCTACAGTTAAAAATGAACTGTGCATAAAGTTTCTATGAAAAGTGTATGAAAATTTTCTCACATTATAGGAGGTTATATATATTACTGCAGCACGTGCCTATTTCACTATATGGACAGAGTAATAATTCTCTACTATTTGTATACATTGTTTTTTATAGTATTTATCTTGCAGAATGTAGACAGAAGAAAAAGCCATGTTTAATATCAAAACTTAGAGAGTTTTTTTGCAGATGGCTCACTTTAGTCTTACTTCTGTTTTCTTTTTTAATTGCTCCTGAAAAGTCTAGCAAGGAATGAATACAGGTTAACCAAAGTCATATAAAGAAATTTTTACATTTACATTCATGCTCAGTGTGCTTTATGAATATTTAGTTAATTCCAACACCACTTTTTCAGATGGAGAGCGTGTACTTCTGGATTTGATACCCAAGGAAAATGAAGGCTTATATAGGAAAGATAAAGCTCCTTCTGCCTATAAGAAGGATCCAAACCCTCCAAACCCTCCAGATCAACGAAAATCCTAAGGAATATTTGTCTGTAGACAGAGTAAGGATGTTTGCATGTATAACATCTCTTCCTTGGAGAGCATGCTATTCAGCCAGGACACTGTACCCAGTAAAATTTCGACTCTATGCACCAGTGTTTTATCATGATGCTTCTTTTGTCACAGTGTTCCCTACTGTATACCAAGTATATCTTAAATACAAATGGAAACCGTTAAGATGTTCTTCCTGCCTCTTGTTTGAGCGTAAGCTTACCAGCTTTGCTACCAACAGCAGAGACATGTGCCAAGCATTTCCACTGTTCCCACTTCCTTAGCACATATTTTTACTCATATTGGATCTGTCAGTGGTATATGAAGGATTTCACATACCTAATAGCAGCAGCTGATGATGATGAACAGTAGTAATTCTGCAGTAGATCTGGAAAAGCTGGATTTCCTAGTCTCTGATAGTAGAAGTATGTTTTAATCGTCTTCTGCATTGTCTTCAGGTCATTGCTGTCAATTTGCCTGTAAGAACCTTCACTTTGACTCCTTCTGTCTTCCTCACTCTTCTTTTTCTTTTCCTGAGAAGTTAGGCTGGGATATTAAACACCCAACGTAACCAGTATAATTTCAGTTGAAGTAGATTTGAGCTATTTCCTCTCTGGGCATTCAGCTGGTGATTTCAGTCTTGACCCTGTTTTCACCCAGCAGTTGTATAGCTGGTACTATTTTAATAAGAGTTATTTTGCTTTTTTTTTTCCACAGAAAGCACTTTTCTTTAGGCCTAAACCAAATCACTTGCAATGATGTTGTTCTTTCTAAGATTCATAAGGACAACCTTTTAACCTTCTGGAAGTTACCTTGCTACTATGCTAATATATCTTGTTTCACATTTGTATTTTGTATGTGTCTTCCACTCTTCCAAGTCATCCGACTAGGTGTCACCTCTCTATTTGAATTCTGGTGGGCAGCCAGGACTTCTCATTAGTGATATAATGTAGCAGAAAACTCACAAATTGTCCTTACAATATTGTCATCCAAACCAATTAACTAATTTACACTCTCCAATACTATTGGCAGCTGACTGAGTCTGGCTGTGATGGAGCTGATTTTCTTCATAGGAATTTTTATGCCACTGTGTTTCAGCTTTGGGAGTAAAACAGTGTTGATAACACACCAGTATTTCATCTGTTGCTGACCCGTGCTTGCACAGCAATGGGCTTTTCTCTTTTTTACACTCTGCCCCCTCCAGTTAATAGGCTGGTGGTGGGCAAGAAGCTGTGCAGAGGAATAGCCCAGGACAGCTGACCCAAACTGACCAAAAGGATATTCTGTAACATATGTCATCATGGTCAACAACAAAACCTGAAGGAAATGACCAGGAACTGCAGACATAGATTATTGTGGCATTTGTTTTCCCAAATAACCATTACAGCATGCTGGGACCTTGCTTTCCAGCAAGAAGCTAAACATCTGCCTGCAAATGGATGAAAAATTTCTTCTTTTGCTTTGCTTGCACCTACTAAACTGACTTTCTCTCAAACCACAAGTCTTCTTCCTTTTGCTCTTCCTCTTCTTTCCCCTATGCCAGCAGGATGGGGGTAGTGAGCAAGATGCTGTGTTGGTGCACTGCTGGACAGGGTCAACCCATTGCAAGACTGGAGAGCTTCCAGATGTCTGTAACCAGAGTCTTTATTATCTGCTGAACTGTGACTCATATTACTGTTTTGCCAGTGGACTTTGCATTATTTTATGTTAACTTTTGTCACACAGTTGACAGAGTTCAGAGATGGTGATTGATAGAAAGAAGATACTGCTACCTGTATGGCTAACATTACAGAGCAGTTTTCATAGTAAACACATGACCTGACCACTCAGAAACACTGGGTAACTATCAAATGGTAATGGTTAAGTTAGTGGTTTCCTTATGAAAACAAAAGCTTCTTAGCTTTACCTGTTGAATCTCAAAATTCCTGTATTTGTCATTAGACAACTGGCAGGGTGAAGTCCAAGCCAAACCTTCATATTTGGCTCACCTCAGGGTGAGAATTCCACTGGCTGCCATGAAGAATAGCTAGAAAAAACAGGGATATCAACAATCATTAAATCAATGTGCTGGTTGATGAAGTCAGCTTCATGGTTATCGGATAGTTTTAGATCATCCTGAAGACTCTGATACTATGAAAAAGTGACAAGTGTGAGTGATTTTTTCTTTTTTGTAGATACATATACACTAGTCTCTATATTACACTAGGTTTTTCAAATGCATTCATCCTGACCCAAAGAATAAGAATTGTGCATATATTCATAGCTGTGTGCCTTAAAGACCAAATCCCATTGCACCAAGGAGTAATCTAAATAATAGCATAGGATTTGTTTCTACTCAGAGTAGAATAGGGACTTTAAAAGAATAAATTTGAATTAGCAGCTAACAACAGTACAATACTTCTTTTTTCTTCTTAGCATATCACAAGCTCAAAAGCTCTCTGTTTTCTTGACTGTTATACAGAAAACTTATGCATCTGTAATTTGAGTAAACTATCATCTAATTAAACAATTTAGATTGAATATGCTAATGTAAAGGATCATAAAAAAAGAATAATTACAAAGGGTCTTCAAGAGGATAATTACAATGGAGAATGTTGGATCCAAATAAAAGACTTATGTTCTTTAATTACTGAAGACCCATCTAAACAAAGGATTGAGAATATCTTATTTAAGCATTGTGCACAGTGACTGTCTCTTCAGACCCTTGAAAAATATTAATTTGATCATGTATTTTTTAGATATCACCCAACAACTTTCAAAGCCTATGAGCTTTAAGGGGGTCAGAGAGGAAAGAAAAAAAAAGGAAAGAAAGATCCAGCAATGCTCCTTGTCCATAAGTCTTCTGATAGAGTGTCAACTGTGTTTCTCACCCCAATACTAGGGCAGCTCATGTCTTGGTCACAGAATCACCGAATCACCGAATCACCGAATCACCGAATCACAGAATCACAGAATCACAGAATCACAGAATGTTAGGGGTTGGAAGGGACCTCTGAAGATTGAGTCCAACCCCCTGCCAGAGCAGGACTAAAAACTAGGGCACATCACTCAGAAAGGCATCCAGACAGGCCTTGAAAGTCTCCAGAGGAGACTCCACAACCTCTCTGGGCAGCTTGTTCCAGTGCTCTGTAACCCTCACAGTAAAGAAGTTCTTCCTCATGTTGAGGTGGAACTTCCTGCACTTGAGTCTGAATCCATTGCCCCTCGTCCTATGACAGGGCAAGAGTGAAAAGAGGTTGTCCCTGCCTTCTTGACACCCAGCCCTCATGTATTTATAGACACTAATTAGATCCCCCCTCAGTCTTCTCCTCTCTAGACTGAAAAGCCCCAGGTCTCTTAGCATTTCCTTGTGAGGCAGGTGTTTCAGTCCCTTAATCATCCTCGTAGGTGTCCGTTGGACTCTCTCAAGTAGATCCCTGTCCCTCTTGAACTGGGGAGCCCAGAACTGGACACAGTACTCCAACTGAGGTCTCACCAGGGCTGAGTACAGGAGGAGGAGGGACAACCTCCCTCGATCTGCTGGACACACTCGTCCTAATGCACCCCGGGATACCACTGGCTTTTCCTGGCCATGAGGGCACATTGCTGTCCCATGGATAAATTGTCTACCAGGACTCCAAGGTCCTTCTCCATGGAGCTGCTCTCTAGCAGATCACCTCCTAACCTGTATTGGTGCATTTTGTTGTTCCTACCCAGGTGCAGGACATGGTCAACAACATATTCCTGAAGCTATCAGGGAGGCAGTCCCACTTACCCAAAGAGACAACACAGCACTACCTAGATTATTTAAGTTGCTTAGGAAGACAAAACAAAACTAAATCCATTTACTTTAGCAAAGAGATGCATGCATACACATACAGAGTACAGCTCTGCAAACAGGTCCCACAGTAGGCTCTGTTTCTGTAACACCCCCCTTTTCTACAATTAATGGGTGTGAGTAGCTCTCTCACATATTTCGTCCCAAACATCACCTTTCTCATGCAGTGAACTGCTTGCCAAGCTAATACATGTAAAGACTGTTGCTTGTTTTTCCTTTATACTTCAAAATCTAGACTTTGGGGGGGTTTCCACGGGTTACTTTCACATTTTAAAATATTTTTACAATCCCACCTACCACTGTAATTTAATCAATGCCAATAGCACATTATAAGAATAATGTTCTAAGGAGGACTGTTTAGCAGGAGAAATTACAGCATCAATATTATATGTGTTGCACCCATATAGTAGCCTCAGATCCCATTTACATAAACAGACCCTGCAATTTTTATTTAAAATGCCAAAACAAGTACCTGACACAGGGAGAAGAAGCAGTTCATACCCAGACTATCTCCTTGATTTTTGCTTTGCTTTGTTAACATGTCTCCAGTAATTAACAAATATTCTGGAAGCATTCAGCTCCATCTTATAAATCTGAGAAAGCAGTTCCTTTATTCCTCCAAAGAAATTTGCAAGAATTATTGGGAAAAATATTTGATGCACTGTTTTTCAAAAGGAAAAAATATAAAATATTGGTTTTACATTTCAGTTCTATCTGTTAATTTGATAGAAATCATTCCTTAGGTGGAAAGTAAAAAAGACATAAAGCCTTTCCTTTTTATTTTTTTATTTTTTAAATCCGTTCTTGATCACGCTGAAACACAAGTGAATTAGAGGCATACTTGTAAAAATTTCAGCATAAAAGAAACACAGTGATCTGAGAAAGAAAACGCAAAAAATGACTGATCATCACAATTGAATAGTGAAACTTGTTTTATACCCTGGTATGATTTCAAGATAGTAAGAATTAAGCCTTTCCTGATAGAGGGAAACCAAAATGAGAACTGTATTTGTAAAAAGGAGAATTTCGCATTACTGTGCAAGACCTATTACATTCCAAGGGAAAATATCTTGATTGAGGACAGTTTTGTTTTATATTTCCTTTTAGTGTTTCATTACATGCACATGTTACTTCCAACTAATATGTTTCAAGTTTAAGATGGAAAGTGATTGTAGATTCTTGGGTTTCTGAAAGAAGTTGATAAGATTTATGTAGCCATAAGAGAAACTACCGAAGAAATAATGGCTCTGTGTTGACTACTAAATAGGGTATTCAAACTGCTGAACTTGGGTTATAAGGGATAAGCAGTTTGTCTTGCTGTTGAAACAATTCTGTAGAGACACACTGAATAGATCACTGCTCTAGAAACTTCTAAGTGAGACAGTGCAATGCACAGATGCACTAAATATCTGAATTTCCTGGGTTTGGACTAGAAAGTGAAGTGTGAAAAATCAAGGCATGCAAACTTATATAAAATCAGCATGTGTGCACACAGCCTGAAACACACTGCAGCTAGGCTGCACTCCTGAACAAGAGGCACAAAATTAGGGAAAACATTGGAAATCTGCAAACCTATCTATAACATAACTACTGAAAAAGAAGGTAGAAAAGACAGGGAATTGCTTTTACAGTCATTTCTCAGCTATCACAACTTGCAGAACCCGAGATAAAAGAGAACCTACCACCTATGACTGAGAAGGCGTGTAACCTTCATGCTTAGGAAATAAACAATCTCACTCAGCTACCTTAAAATGCTCCAGTTCTATTTTACCTTATTTTTACCTCAGTTTGCTAGCTGTTAGATACATTTTACCCCAAAGAGATTCTTTTCTCCCTTAACAAATGCAGGATTATTGAATATTGAGTCAATCTTTAAGGCAATTTTACTGTGATATGATCCTATGTGAGCTGGTGAACAAAGGCTCAGGATGACTCAGATGTGCCTTCATTTGATGGCACCATACTGTTTTCACCTGCCCAATTATCCAGCACTCAAGAGGAAAGCACGGCAGCTCTCTAATTGGTAGAATTTATTGGAACTTCTTTTCCCTTTGAGGAAAGTTGCCCTCTGAGACATGGACTGAAATAGACTCTTTAGAAGCAGCAACAGCACAACCCAATAGGTAGCCATGTCTCATTTTAATTTTTCAAACCACAGATAGAGTATGTATTCTTAATACATTAAACAAATCTTTCGAGGAGTTTCAATAACTTACTAAAAAAATATTTTCACTAGGCAGTTGTTAATTTCAACTGCTAACCTATTCTCTATTCCTGGCACACAGCTGCTTCATTAATGTAGCTTGCACCAACTGCCACACCTGAACCTAACAAACTTTAACACTTTGTGAACTAAGATTTTCTGCTGCAGTTTTCACAGTAAACCTCATAGAAGATGTCTCTGAAATATCAGAAGTATGAATGTCCTTTTTTCCTCCCTGGAAGTGTTAAAGGCCAGGTTGGATGGGGCTCTGAACAACCTGATCTAGTGGGAGGTGTCCCTTCCAATACAAGGGGGTTGGATCTAGAAGATCTTTAAGGTCCATTCCAACCCAAACCATTCTATGATTCTACAATTCTATTATTTCAGCAAACCCAGAAAATATTCAATGCTGCAATCAGTAGGCTGAGCAGGGGAAACTCTAAATTGCAAACCCTTTGAACCCAGTATCTTCTGACAAAGTTCATCCTGATCATCAACACATAGAAAAACTATAACATTAAGGTGATGAAGACAACCTGAGACGTGAGCCAACAGACTAGAGCTGGATAAAGAAGAGAGTCACACAAATAGTAGATCAGTTGTCTGAAACAGACAAGTTTTATGGAACTTCATAAAAGCAGATTGTCAAACAGGCTTTTTTTAACGTGGCCTGGAGTAAAGAAATGAAAATCTGAGAAGACATGACTCTTTGTAGTCTAGCTCAAGTCCATTACAAATAGAGGCTACCTACTTTGTGCTGCAAAGTAGGTTCTGACTTTCAATAGCACCAACATGATCTTCATAATGTTCAGTGGCTATTATCCTCAAGAAAATGCAGGTATCTACAACTCCTTTAAAAGTGAAGCAACTAGACAGCTTTGAGGGTCTAGGCTCCATCTGTGCTACTTGTGTGGCTGAAAATTACTTAATTCACCACAATTAGATAAGTATTTTTACCTAAACAATCCTCAACTGAAACCATATAGGTGTTAAATAGAATTCCAAGAGAGCAGAAGTATCATTAGGTGTAAACACAGACACACAATCCTCCCCTTCTAGAAATCCAGCTGATACAAAATTACACTGACTCCAATGTATTAACTCCAGCAAAAACACTATACTGACTAAAAGCAGCACTTGTGTATCAGTTGCAGGACAAGGAATCCACTTTTACATACCACCTACACATTCCCTTCCACGTTCACAACATTACCTAATACAGATGGAAGATAAACTAAGTGACTTAGAATAGATTCTGCTGTCTTGAAAAATAGTATTTTAATATAATGAGAGATTTATTTTTTTTAATCTTATATCAGACTGATTTGAGAAAAGTCATGCGGGACATTAGGGTAGTTTGCTTTTCAAGAAATGTGGCAAATTGAAGTTATTAATGTCTTTGCTGAATAACAACTTTTAAAATATTTTCAAAAACAATGGGAAAGTTAAAATTATTCATTTAGTGTGACAATGTTTGCTCCACAAAATTTATTACTATTGCTTTATTTTAGTACCTGTACACTTACAGTGAACAATTTGGGTTTTTGTGAACTCTGGATTTGCTGAAATTTCAATGCAAGAACATCAAGGATAGCATAACAGAGCTGTGAGTTTATGGCATGCCAAAATTATGGACATTTTGTATTTGAAGATGTTATATTGTTAGTATCCGAAGTCAAGTTACCATCTCTTCCACTAAGCAGAATTACATTAGACTTAGTGCAAGTTGTTGCACAACAAAGAATTTTGTAGTTCTGCTTTTGAATGCATACAGACTGTATTGAACTGAGAAGCTTGACTAGGCAGGGTACAGTTACAGTACTTTGAGAAAACATGGCTACCACATGCTCAAATACATTAAACTAGCTTTCAGACCAACAGCAGAGATGTCACAGGTGAAAGGTCTTCTGGGTGGGTTTTCCAAATCAACGTGATCATTGCTATCACCATGCAGCTTCACCAGATGCATTAGATGAGGTATGACTAAAGATGCTATGATCTTGTTCTGCAGACATATCCAGAAATTAGGCTTTGCTTGATTCCCAGATGAGCCCAGCTACTTACACCCACTGCCATTCAAGTACCTTCAGTTTTTTATCTCTGGTGCATAGGCAAATCATACATAGATGGGCACATTGGGGCTGAAGTGTCAGATAATACAGATTTCACATATACTATAAAATTAGTATTATTGGGTTTCAGCCTGTAAGTCCAGAATACCCAATTTGGCCTCTGCTCAGGGAAATACCAACATGACTTGGACCATTTTTACAGACCATGTTCGTCAAAAGCAAATATTAATCAAAAGTTCTCTGTCCCTCTTCCAAGGTCCAGCTCTCTCCAAACCACATCTAAACTTTCCTTCTCAGTGCTGTCTCTTAGTCATGTCCTGTCTTGTACTGCATCTCCCTAGATCTCAAGATAACCTCAGCTTCTGAAAAAACTGAATAGTTTCATTTCCTTAGGATTATTTCCACTTTGTTGAGCTGCTATGAAGATCATGAAACAAGCTGCCAACTGTGATCAAACTTGCCTTTGCAAAAGAAAAAAAGTCCCCCTCAAGTTCTGCTCTCAAAGACAGGCACAACAAATAAGCACCTTCCCTAGGTGGGGCTTATTCTGCTGTTTCCTTCAATTGTTTTTACTCAGGGTTTCCAGCTGTAAAGGGAGCAGGGCTCTTATAGCTTCCCTGAGGACAATCCAGCCAGCATTTGGTATCACTCACATAACTCAAATCCAGAGAGTGCAACCCTAAAAACTGTCTTTCAGGCAACATAGGCCATTAACACTAATAGCAAGGTGTAAATCACATAATCTATGAAACCAGCCCCCAAAACATGGTCACTATTTAAGCAAACAGTGCAGAGAAGGAGTTAAAGTAAATTCAGTAATGTGTGATGAGTTAGATCTGAGAAACCTCCTGCTACTGAGGGCTGGACCTGAGTGCTGGTGAGGAAGGCTTCTGACTTAGCAGGTGGTATAATAAAGCCTGTATCTCCTGTTCCATTGCGCGGATCCACAGTCTGCTCTCACTTGGATCAGCTGTTGTTTTCCGATTTCTTTAGGCCACCTGCTGTCTATACTAATTTGGAGCTAGCAAAGCACTCAGAGGATAGGTGGGGCACAAATACTGTACTTCAGTTGGAGTAGGAAAGGCTTTGAGACTAATTCAATTAATAAAGTTAGACTACACAGGCACTACTCTTTTCTAGGCATTAAGTACAATAAATGCAGAGTTTACAAATCATCAAGTTTAATGTACTACAAACAATATAAGTAAATATGATCCTCCAGGGAAGATCCCCTCGCTGTCCTTCCCTTTCAAATATCCCTTAAGCTTAGCAGCAAAATGAAGCATCTCTAACTTTATCCCATTCTACTACTTTCTTAGTAATGCATGGATGGTTGATAATGACACTGGAGGAAATCTTGCTCCCGGATTAGAACTGCAGTAGTGCCTATCTGCAATGCAGATCCCTACTGCTATCAGTATGTGATATCACACAGATGTCAGTAATCTTAGAACAAGGAGGGAAAAAGAAAAAAAGAATTTAAAAAAATTAAAAAAAATTAAAAGCTTTGCCCAATTAGGTGCCACTTTTTTATCCATGGATTGCAACTATTTAAAAAATCATAACCATCTATTCATATTATGTGAATATAAACACAATAATAAATCAATTTTTGCATCACACACCACATTCAGCCAGAGTGAAGAGTACACAGCACAAAAATATTGTACCTCAGTTGATGGGTGGTAATTCATTAAAGCGTGGTAGTAACTCCTACACTTCTGGGCATTTGCACATACCCAAAGCATCTAGAGGCTTAATTCTGCTCCTGGTTCTTCTCTAAACTCTGCCATTTAAATTCAGGCTGGTTTCTTCATCTTCTTGGCTTGATTTATCATTATCCTAGTCCCCAGGGCTTTACCTATCTTACTGCCTTAGACTGTAAATATATCAGGGCAGAGTTGGGGTTAATACTGTAGGCTGTTTTTTAAAGACAGCACAATAAGCCTAGATCCATTTGGAACTTTTATTGTATAAACTATAATTTTTATTTTTTTTTTCTCTTTCTCTAAGACAAGGGACAGAAAGATTACGAAAAAAAAAAAAAAGAATCTAAGGTAATCCTGGCAGTAAAATCAACTCCTGACTTTCAGTATTATGTGATGTCCTTTCATTAATATGTTCTGAAGCCTTAGCTTTAACTTGTTGTTTGCCATCTCTAGAGGGATTTTGAATGCTTGAGGGTGGACTCATTCACAACTAAATAAAAAGGGTTATTTAGGGTTGTTTTCTAAATCCCTGCTGTCTAGACTTTAATATTAAGTTCCATGCTAAGGCATGTAAATAACAGTAATAAATTCATACACATTTAGACTCTTCTTCTTTGCCTAACATTGCTTTCTCCATTCAGGAGGCCAAACCAGGAAGGGCACTGAGGTATTTATGCTCCCTACCAGCCAGGCGGGTCACTCACAGTATCACAGTAACATGGCAATGCTGGGAAAAATGCTCTGTCTTGCTGTTTTTTCCATGAAGCAAAACAAAAATTGTACTTGCATTCACAAGTGCCACCAGTTTCCTGCAGTTCCATAGACTACAGCCAGAAGGGAACGGTGTGACCTTTGCTTATAACACAGGGCACAGAATTAATTGCTGCACGAGCTGGAGCATGTCTGTTACAAACAAAACCAATTCTGATGAGAAAAGTGCCACAGTTAGGAAATTCAGCACCACTGTAACTAAGCTGTCTCAATAACTAATTATCTTTGCTTAATACTTATGCCCTAAATGATAAAATGATAAGTCTAAAAAGAAATAAAGACCTGCTAATTACATGATTAGCATGTTAAAGCAGGCCAGGTCTGAGGCCAAAAATGTCAGAAGCTGTTACTTTTCATTTCCTGAAGTTGTGCCTTAAGGAAAACTTAAAATACTGGAAATACCAATTTGTTGTGGGAAAGAACAATGCAATAACAAAGGAAAGCTTCTTGATAATGGTAACAGTTTCAACATTGGTACAAACTAATGAACAAGTTAAATTAATGTTCCATGTCTAGAAGATTTACTAAAATACTCTTTTCCAGTATGTGAGGACCACAAAAGGAGCCATGATGGGACTTCTTGGGATGAGGTGGGGTGAGGTCACACTTGTCAGTTGTCTTGCCAGATGCAGCTCCTTCATCTCTACATGGGGTGCAGAGGCCTGCAGCTGGCAGCGGAGGCTACAGGGCCAGCCATTGTGAGAAGAGACCAGGGCTGCCCCATACAGGACACAGCTGGTTCCAGCCAGCACCAACCAACCCACACACGGCATGGCTTAGCTCCTCAGCCAAGATGGTGGCACCTCTGGAAAAGAAAGGCAAGAAAGGGCAAAAATGCCAAACCATCAGAGGAGGAGGGAACAAAACAAAGTAAGAAACAGAGGAGGAAACACCACGAGCAGAGAACAGTAAGCTGGAGGAGATGCCACATGGTAGAGCAGGTATTTCCTCCAGACCAGACCTGGACTAGCTTATCCTGAAAGACCACAGCCGAAGGGGAGAGCCTATGCTGGAGCAAGGGAAAAGTGTAAGGAGGGAGGAGAAGCAGACAGGAACTGCTATGGACTGACCATAACCTAGGTTCCTGTCTCCTGCAGAGAAACAGATTCCTCAGTTTGAATTTTTCATGGAACTGATATAAAGAAAGTAGCATAAAACCACTATGAAACCTTTTCCACACAGGGCCAGGCACACATAGTAGAACTGCATAGTGGAACGCCTCTCCTTTCATTACATCCCTGCTCTGAAAACAATATTATGGCCCACACTGATTGATTTCTATACCTCAGCCTTCCTCAGGCTTCCATCTCCACATCTTTCTTCCAAATACATCCAAAGATCTCCACTAGCTATTCACCTGTGAAGCAGGTCACCTGGGAAAGTATAGTGCATAACACAAGGCCATGCTGACACCCTGACAGTAACAACATCTAATACTTTTTATATAATTTGAGGTGTTATTTTAATTTTCAGCATTGTGGAAGTGGTACGACAGTCATCATGACTGTAGACACGTGATACCAATTACAAATAAATAATTTTACACAGAAATTCAGAATTTCATGTTCTTGGCCTAGATTAATATCTATGCAAACAAGGCAGTAAAATACTCCTCAAGATGATGTAGGTATCGTTCTCTTTGTTATTTTATTAAATTCCATTAAGTCAGGTAGTTAGGTTGCAATAATGTATGGATGGAATATATAATGCTACAGTGTCTGTAACCCAAGTGGCCATACAGCAATGAAACAGCATTGAATTGTGATAGTGGCTAGTTTTCACAGTATGCCACAAGCATATTCACACTGCAAGACCTGTTATTGCCAATGGGACAGAATGAGAGAAAAAACTCAAGTTTGCCATCCTGAACATGCAGAAGAATGTAAGTATATAGAGCAAGAAGAGGCTAGCAAGAAAATAGAAAACAGGAATGTGATGGGAGCCAGGAAACAAAAGAGAGTAGGAGATTAATGACAGGCAGATGATCAGAGAGCATGTAATCCCTTCAGAGGCATCTCCCTCTTCCTCAGTGCAATTGTTATCTTGAATAAGCAGACTGGGGGAAAAGAAACACTTAGAAAAACTCTTAGCTGGATTGTGTAGTTTACTGCCAAATCCATCTGAAGAGAGCACACTATGTATAATTCAATCACTTTCTATTTCTTGCTTAGAACAAAAGTGACTTGGAGAAGAAAGTTGGGTCAGCGTGGGTGCTTCCATCTCCTTCCACCAGGGTCTCCACAGCCCAACACAGATTTCTGTGTTGTGAGGCTCAGTTTGAGTGAGGCTCTCACATAAAAGCCTTATCAAACCCATGATGTGATTTATCCATGAGAGCTGGAGAATGTCACGCCAAAACAAAACCCTGCATAGTTGCTGAAAGGACAAAGGTAGGTGAGACAAGCTCTGCCATGAGAGCCTGAGCTCTCCTTAATTTTTTTCTAATCTGACCTCATCTTCTTGCTCTTGACTGTGCTTTGCAGCTGAGGTTTGAACATCTTCCCTGGATTCTTAGTGATAGTTTTACAGCTACCCCTTTTCTGATAGTTCCTTAAGAGCATTACCTTAGCAAAGGATGTCAGCACTGCTCCAGGTAGGAGAATGTAAAGTGGACATGGTGATTCTGGCTGCAGGAGAACTACTCCAGTTTTGCTACAGCCAAACATTTGATCAAGTAGATGACATACAGCAGCCTGGCACAAAAGCTACTGACACACATTGAGAAATTGATCAGTTAGTCCTAGCAGGATACAAAGCACTGTGGGATACCAATTGGAAGCTGGTCAATTTAATGTGAGGTGGAGAAGTGTCCAAGTGAGTGTTAGGCCCCATTAACTTAATATGCTGTTAAATTCACACTCTTTGCACTAAAATATAGGAAGCACATTATCTGGCCAGTTAATTCACCTAAAGAGTTGCAGCAAGTAGAAGCAGATATATTCAACACCAATAAATTAAGTTTGGTGTGGATTAACCCCTGTTCCCCACTGAGATATTTATTTACATGTTGTCCAAAACTGATGAGCTCATTTTGGAATAGATAGAAAAGTATATAACTAGTCCCTTCTTTTCTGACTACTACATTTTCAAATTGTGTTAAACATAATAATTAGATTGCAAATCAGCATCAGCAGAAAAATGTAGTGAGACTGACTTCTTAGGATGTTTTTTGTAGATTTTTTTTTTCCCTTTCTTCTTCTTTACAATCAGTTTTCAAGATAATTGTGCCTCCCTTCACTGAAAATGATGACTGCACTTATGTATTGCCCTGTAGAAAGTGAAACTGCACGCCTCAGTGAATTCTATCATCATTTCACCCCCTAATGAGAGATTGTTTGCAGGCAGATGAAATTAAATTGTAAGCTCTATTGACTTCAACAACAGGTACCATTTGTGCAAACCCAAAGGGAACCATTGAATTGTCAAAAAGATTTAACTCTTCCTGACACAGAATCATCAGATAACATCTTTCTGGTACCCACACCTCACATTGTTCCAGCACCGGCAGGATATGATCTAGTCTATAACATCAATGGCAAGATTATTAGAATGAGCTGAATTAACTACAAATGAAACAGCTACACTATCTGACTTCTGGGTTGTACTAGGTCTGCATAAAATAAAATAAGGAGGAAAAAGAGAAATAAATCCAAAAGAAAAAAAAAAAATTAATCTGGAAAGCAGTAAGGATTTCAGAAACTTTTCAGTTTTTTTAAAAAATTATCTATGATTATGACAAACTCAAAACTGTACTTGGCAAAAGCTAGTAGGAAGCGTTTAATTTACAAATGTTCCACACTTCCTCCATAGCCTTAGGCTGTGAAAGGTTGCCAATTACTTGATCTGCATATGCAATTAAATTGAGAGGATGACTGATAAGCTATGCAAAAGAATTCCATGAAGATACAGGCCTTCACCTTTTTTTTAACAATTATGGGATAGTTTTGATTTGACAGATTAAATTAGTATGAACACATTGGCTGCTTTTTGTGCAAGTGCAAAACATTGGCATTCTTAGCTCCATACAGAAAGAATGCCCAAATCCCAGTGTTGAACAAAATAAGAGCTGGTGCTCTTTGAGTTATTTCCTTAATACTGTTTCTTTCCCTGACATAAGAATTCTGTTCTTGTCAGATAGAGAGTCAATCACTGCTATCTAGGAAGAGAATCCTCTCTGTTTCTGGATATAATTTGATATTTCAATGATGTGAAGAACAATTAAATACTTAAGCATTACATAACTTCAGAAGTCTCTTTTGAGATGAAAAATATGCAAATTATAATGTCTAATATGGTTATGGTAAAATTCTTTAATTTTGACTTGAAAGCAAAGAGATTTCAAGACAGCATGATGTATTTGATTCAATGAAATAATCAAACCAACTTTGTATCACTTTGGTGGCAATTTATCTTCTCTGCCTGAAGCAGAAAGATATTCCTGCTGCAATAATGGATTTATGTAGTCTCTCCCATATCTGTTTCTTTCAGTTTAAGTATTCAAAAATGTGAAGTCCTTTACTGGGTAATAGCTCCAGGCATGTAACAGATAGGAGACTTCAGGAGATGAAGGTTAGAACATTCCCTTGTTGAATATGGTTACAAGGCTACAAGTCAGCACTCTTGCTCTGCTAACAGGCCCTCACATTCACTCCCTCATTATACTGGTGGGAAAAGGGAAAGAAAGGCTCCGGAAATTAATGGCTTGGGATTGCAGAAGTGGTACAGGACGCAGGTTTCAATAGTCAGCCAGCAGGATCTCACCTTTAACACCCGCTGTCCCGGGTTGGCGGCAGCAGCAAAATCTGTGCGCCTGCCACAGCTGTATCTGCGCGACCTCCTGACCGGTGTCTTCGCCACTGCACCCATTCCAAACACTGCCTGCTGCCTTCTGGGCACAGTCACCACCACCACCTAAAGGCAGGGAATAGCAAGTGTAAGCACCTCGTGAGGTAATGCCTGTTTTACTCTGGTAAGAAGTGAAGTGCTGATAATGTCTTTCGACATTTAATGATGTTGCTTTCATTTTGAACACACCATTGAACAGATATTGAATCCATTCCTTTCGGTAATAGACTCAGAGCTGCTGAGTTCTGTTTTAATAAATAAATAAATACCTCAAATATTTTTCTGTGTGGGGCTGAGGGTGGGAACAGTCATACACCCCCATATTATATGAATTAGCAGTTAATGAGTTTAGCTTTTCTGTGTGCACCTTCACATGTCTCTAAAAAATTAATTTCATTTTCCTTTTCTTCTCTGCATCTTGTCCAGTTTTGAGATCAAGCTGCATTTTATCCTTTGTCAGGCTGGCCATCCCAAAATAAATGCTAAAACTTAAATATAGTAATAGTATTTTCCAATTTGGCTGGTGAGGGTTTGGTTAGATATTATTAGGTTGCATCAACAGAAGTGTGGACAGCAGATCAAGTGAGGTGATTCTGCCCCTCTACCCTGCTCTCCTGAGGCTCCACCTGGAGTATTGTGTCCAGTTCTGGGGTCTCCAACACAAGAAGGCCATGGAGCTGTTTGGAGCGAGTTCAATGGTTTCAAGCTGAAAGAGGGTAGGTTTAGATTAGACCTTAGGAAGAAATTCTTTCCTGTGAGGATGATGAGTGTACTGTTTTAGTGGTCTGGCTGAACCACAAACCAGAGTACAGAATTGCTCTCTATCAGCCCCCTCCACCCTCCCAAGGGAAGATAAAAGGGGAATACGGAAGAAAGGCTTAAAGTTTGGAAATAAAACTGGAACAGGTTTACTGGAACAGAGAAAGGGCAGTAAAACATGGGATGAGGAACAAATATATACAATTATATGGAAATACATACAGAAGCCGATCTCCACGATCACAGAGATAGGTGTCTGACTTGGGAGAGGGGTCCACAGTTCTTTCCAGCACCTGATAGATTTGGATCCTGCAGAGCATGTGGCAAGCTCTTGGAAAAGCACAAGCCTCTCTCCATGACCTCTAAGCACAGAAAAGGAGCAGCAAAAAGGGCCTGGGCTTATAGTCCTCCTGGCTTTTAGAGACCGCGGTAGAAAATGGGATGGAATACTGACACCTCTGTGTTCTGCCCCTTCCAGATCCCTCAAGATACTAAAGACCCTCCCTCTAGATCCTCACATCGATACCATAAAATTAGCCTGGCCCACTCAAACAGTAACAGTGAGACACTGGAACAAGCCCAGAGAAGCTGTGGATGCCCCATCCTTGGAAATGTTCAAGGCCAGATTTGATGGGGCTTTGAGCAACCTGGTCTGGTGGGAAGTGTCCCTGGGGTTGGATCTAGGTGATCTTTAAGGTCTCTTCCAATCCAAAATGTTCTATTATTCTGTTTTTCAGATAAAATTGTAGTATTTTTCCTTATCACACGAATTACATTTTGTAACTCTGCTTCTCCAGCTTGAAACAAACACAGGAGGTTGAAATTGAATAAAATTATTTGTAAAAAATTCATGGAAATTTTCAGGTTTTGTTACAGCTTTTTTTGTAACTGGCAGAGCACTGCCATGACCACTGCCACATTTCCCCAAATTCAATTCTCTGTGCTTTTACACACAATAACTCAATTAACAAAATTTAAGCAAAACACATGCAAAGCTGAGGATCACTGTGAGGTTAAACAAGCCAAAATGTACAAAGAAATCCAAGTCTGGATTTTCCTCTTAAGTTAGGTGGGTATTTTTGGCCAGTGCACCTCCACTTACTTTTGCGAAGTGGCAACACATTTATATCACAACGATTTAAACTAAAATCTCTTTGCAAGAAAGAATTTTGATCTGTTATTGAAAATTACTATTTAGACATGAAAATAATTACAAATGCATAACTCATTATATGTTTAGTCAACTTGCAAAAATATACAACTTATTTAAAAACCTGAGTCCCTCTTTGTACATAAGCGGCATAAACAATTAAAATAAGATCAATGCCATATGCTTTTGAAGCATTTCCAGAGAATTCCTGTCTCCAGGTCATCTGGAATCATATGTAAACTATGTTTATCATGTTTATATGTTAACTATGTTATCATATGTAAACCTATGTTATCTAATTAAAACATATTAAAACAGTTACAGACATCATCTTAAATCTGTTTACAATGTTAGCCAATTCCAAACATCCACCAACATTTTCTCAGTCTTATTCTGCTAATCAGAGTCCAAAATTAGGTTGGAGTTTTTGTGGTTTGTTTCACTGTTCTGGAGAGCTCAGATTTAGCAGAGAAATAGGAATGAGAGATATTGGAATAGACAGTACATAATATCTGCTCAACAATCTTTAGAAATGTGCAAACTGCGCGGGGGGGTGGGCGGGGGGGTGCTGACATTTTATCTATTTTTTTTATATTGGACATAACAGGAACACCATGTGTCTTCCTATAGAAATATGGCTCTGTATGAAAGAAGAAGAGATTGTTTCCCTTCATTCTGTGGCTGTGACAATTTGCAATATGTTTGGATATTTATCTGTGTAGCTACTGGTTTCCTTTATTTTTCTTGTCTATATCCAACCTCTTTCCTGTCTTATTACATTTCCCTTTGCTGAACTCTCTGCCCCTGTGAAGAAAATTACATGGTGTCTCATTAAAAACCTATAATGAAATAACAAAAAGGGTATTGCCTTACTGGGCTTTTACCAAATTCTGCCTCTGTCTTTCTTTTTTTTTTGAGTAAGCAGTAAGATGCAGAAACAGCACAGTGAATGGTCCAACAGTTTTTTCCTTGGTCACAGGGTAAAACTGTTTCAGCAGGAAGGTAATAAGCTGTTAACAAAGATGTCTGAAGCAAAGCATGCTCGTAAGATGAATAAAAGGAGTCTATTGAGTGATAAAGATGAAAAGGTGGGATAGAGGTCAACCATGTAATGACACCATGTAGGCTATTCTGTGTTCCGTAAGTTGGTTATGACTCTATTTAGGTTCACATAAGAGGAAGGGCTGCGACGCTAGGATTTGCTATGGCAAATCTACAAAAAGAAGACACTCTGCAGGCAGTGCTCTGCCTCCATTCTCAGGTTTTAACAATGTCCGAGCTGTGGGGCAGTAAAAAATAAAGTCTTACATCCTTTCAGGACAGAGAAGTTGGGAGAGTTTGTTGCACATGGAGGCATCTAACCTACTCCCTGCTGCTAATTCTACCAATGCATCCCCTGCATGAATATTTCTATAGCTTTTCTTTTCTCCTCAAGAAACTTCAGCTTACAACAATGCACACAGTAACCTAGCCTAAAGTCATTAGCTATGCACCAATATGGATGTTAATATATGCAAATCTCTCTCTTTAAGTCCCACAAGAACTTTCCTGGTGATTTAAGAATTACCTACTCACATATCCTAAGAAGCTCCAGGGCTAAGCAGCAGCTACCAATCCCACTTTCAGATTTAGACAACGAAATTGGCAGGTAGCAGCTTAAACCCTTTATGATCTTTCTTGCTTGGGGTCTCTCCATTTTTCAGTTTCATAATCTACACAATGGAAAATTGGGTTCCTACATCAGTTTTCTGAGACAATAAATAGGTTAGAGATTAAAAAATGTTCAGGTAATCCACCAGCACATGAATACCATTGATACATCAGAAACAATGGTAAATTTATTTTGATCAAGCCGTTTGAATCTCCAACCACACAGGACCAAATATTCACAGGGCTAATGAACCACCTGGTAATGAACAGTAAAAATTAAGTTCTTACTCAATTTCTCTTCTATAGTTGAAGGCAGTTTTCTGTCTCCTGTCACTTGATATCAATGAGCAGGTTTCCAGCACTGCTTAAACAACACTAGATTTGAAAGATTAACAAAGTCTGGTATCATCAAACATATTAGCATCTATGAAAGCCAAACCAAGTTTTGCCAACAGCTGCAGCTAGTTTCCCCTGTTCAGTAGAAAGGCTGCAAGTAAAGAACAGTTCACAGGGCAGGAGGCAAATGACAAGGGAAGATCTCCTTCTAAAGCAAACTACCACCCTTACTGTAGTTCCCATAGGGATTATAACTAGACCTTCATTTCTTTCACGACTTGTAGAGAGATTACTCTGTGAATCAATAACTTTAGAGCCACCTTGCTAAAACAGGTGGATAAAATATATATAATAATAGCTGGATATTAAGTGGATAAAATTATCTTTTTAATCAAGAAAAATCTGGGCAACAGCCTAGCACAAGTCATCTAAAACTGTATTTCTTGTAATGGGATACGAATAGAATTTCTCACTTTGTTACTATCTGTGTCCATATCAAACAGTTCTCAGTAGCCATCTAAGGCATGGCAATAGCCTTGTCTTTTGGAGAGCATGCAATATGAATCAAGTCACAAAACACATTTCAGTGCTTTGTATGAGATTAAGTATTAAAGAAATCTCCTTCATTCTAAAAGGAAAAAAATACTTTCAGGGGAAAGGGAAGGAAAACTTGATCATTACAGAAAGAAAATATTTTTTAAATACATAAATATTTAACATAAATAATATTTTAAAATAATAAAATAATTTAAAAATTAATTTTTTTAAAATAATTAAAATAATAATTAACAATATCAAAATTCTGTGATTGCTTTGGATTCTCTTTTGTTTCGCCTATTTCAAACTTTGACTTTTTGCTAAATTTTTATATGCCTAGGTCTTGTAACTAATATTTAAAAAAAAAAATAAAAATATCGGCATCACATAGATAAAATTAAGGTTACATTATAGTAACATGACTAAAATTGCAAATCTAAAATTAACTAGTAAAAATGTTATCACATGCAGAATCAAATTTTGTTAATTCATTTCACAAATTCTTACCCTGAAATAGTGACGTTACACAAATTTCTACCCAAAGAGAATATAATGCTGTTAAAACTACCGATCTTCTGAACATGGGTTATTGTTCACTACTGTTTTGAACTAGCACATAGAGCCAAAAATAGTGGAATTTTCTACAGTTCATATTAAACTAATTTCCTTCTTACAACCTGCAAGTGAAAGACAGTATGATTCAGTTCCGTAGAAATCATAATCAACAGTTAATAGAAAAATACATGCATAGAACTTTCACGTGTTTTGTGGGCTCCCAATAAATATGCTTCTGAAATCAAATATTCTCAAATTTCTATAAAACATGCCTTGGGACAAAGCTAAGGTGAAGCTGGGGTTGAATGCTTGGTGCTTTCTGATTGTTACTATTGTAAAGAATGTATTAGGCCTGGAAAATGTACTGAGGGAGGTTACAATCTGCCCCAAACATTTCTTCACTTGTTTCGCTATGTGATGGACAATTTTAAAATGCTTCTCTAGACAGTTACAGCATAACAATTATGAAATATAATTAATAAGAGCTTTTAAAGGCAAAAAGGATACAAAAAGATGCCTTCAGTGTATGTTTGCTTTCCCAAGGGAAAATGGTTCTTTACTGGGAAAAGTAATGTACAGGCTTGAAAACAGTGTTTTGGTCTCTGTTCCACAGATACAAAGCAGCGATTGAGTATCTGGCAAAAAACTGCCTCTGTAGAAAAAAGCACATACATAATTGACTATTGGTTTAAGACTTGAACAGGGGAACACATTTTTAACTGATTTTCTCTTTCAAGTAAAGCCACACAAATATCCAGATAGATGAAGCATTTGAAATTGTTAACTCTCAATGCAAATCAGCATTTAGCTGTGTATTCTTCAGTTCCAAAACCTTTCTATTAGCCAGCATATCAGTGCAGGCAGAGAACTCAGTTCCCCAGACAGTACCATGTTCTACTGTTTTACTATCAAAACTATGGTTTTCACATGCAGGAGAAAGCCAAAGCTTTGTGTTAATAATGCATACCAAGAAGATCCTCAGTCCTTCTACAGAGTGGCTGCCATCCATCTCCCTTCTGATACAGTTCTCTAAGTGGTTTTTCAGCTTTAGGCAACTGTCTGCATCTTGTCAAGCAGACTTTTCAAAATGAAAATTCCTACAGCCTGAAGGTAATGCCCAAATCCTCAGCATGGCTTTAAGGGAATGGTAAAAATGTTTCACAGTGTGAACCAAAAACATACCTCCTGCCCAGGCCACCATGAAAATAACTTACAATGTACTATGGGTATTTATCGACCAATTACAGAAACAAATTTTCTTGAGAAGACATGCTTGGGTATTCAGAGAGATGTCCTAACATGGACTTTTATCCAAGAAAAGGTAACGCCAGAAATTGTGGAGGATTATAGCAGGAAATTGCTGTGCTGTAACCCAATGCCATTGTTCATACTATTGATTTCCTTCTACATGGCACCTTTACAATGCTTCCTTTTATTCCTGGTGCATTTTTCAAGCAGGTGCTGATACTAGACTGAAAAGTAGGGGGAAGATCCACCTAGAAAAACAAATTTAGTACTAAGGTCTCAATTAATTTAATTATATTTCTCCACACACACACATCTGCCTAGCTAATCAACCAACAGTGTAAATCTTAGATAACATGAATCCTAGCTCTAAAATAAATTACTACTGAGTTTGCACTATTCATGGGATTTCTCTTTCCTTCCAAATCTCCTATGGTAAACAAACCTGTCTAACAAATCCTAACTCAAGGCTAACAGGGTCAGATTTTCCTTAGCGCCAGTTGCACAACACAGTCCAAAATCTGAAATCTAACATTAGTGGAAGATTACTAAGAGCTAGGTGACTTTAGCAGAGCTGTCTTTCAATGCAGGTGAGCAGCCTTTCACAAGGGATTTACTCTGAAACCACAGGAGCATCCTCCCTTCCCAGAGGAAGCGACAACATTGAATTTGGTAGGTCCAGGCTCTGAGTAACGTTTTTGTTTTCTTCTGGTTCAGAGTTGAAAATTCAGACTGTAAATTGCAGTTCTTCTAGTGCATTTTTCTTTCAAAATCAATCCCTGGCATCTCTTATTTAGGAAGGAATCTCACTGTCCAGTAACTCAGTGCTTATCAGGAGATACCTTCCATATCATACCTAGCTGTGCAACTTAACATAGTTTACTGTACCTGTGCATTTCTAGGCAGAAACATAAGTGCAGGAGTGCTGATAGTTTTTAGGGATGGCTGCTTTTTGCAATACCTCTACTTTTCCATAAATGTAAATTGTCTCCTTCTAGCTGCTCTTTTCCTCTATTTTTATTCTTTTTCCTCAATAAACTGATGTTGGTGAGTATACAAGTCAACATTTTTTTAAACTATATAAAACATTCAGAATGCCTAGTAGTAATAACCCCATTAATGCTCAATATCTGTTAATCTATATTTTCTAAAATAAGTGGCCTTCATTTAAAGACTCTAGGAAATTCACTTCAATAATGAAAGTTTAATATTTGAGAGATAAAGATTTTTCTTTTGGAGTACTTATGGAACTTTGCATGGGTTGTGTTTCAGTCTTCTTTTTAAAATACATCACAAATTAAAAGGACTTGTAACTATCACTGAAGGAAAAACTCATCTTACTTTGGAAGTCATTAAGACTCAGAAACCCAAGAGCAGTGCCTTTTAACCACTTCCCACTTATGTCTTTATCTGGATCTAATATTTTTAAAAATACATTTTTTCTCCCTCTTGTTTTTCCTATCTCTCCTACTTCTTTAAAAAAACAAACAAACAACTAACAATGTTCTATATTTGCCTAGATAAAATACTCTTAACAATTTTAAATTGTTTCAGAACCCTTTTCAAAAACATTCTTAGCAATTTAATTTGTTTTAGTTGTGCAAAGTTTTGGGGACATTAAATTTGTGTTAGTCTAAGAGAATAACTTGATTTTAAATGTTTTACCATTTGCTCACTTGCATATTTGACAGCACTTTTTTAGCATCAAAGCACTATTGACAATTTATTTCTTTAGTGTATTGTATTTACTTACCCATATCTGCAGACACAGGGCTGAAATACTGGAGGAGATATATAAAACACTGGTTGTCTCTGTCTCTGGAGGCAGAGCTATGGAAATCAATAAAATCTGATGTTCTGGGCCAAGAGTTTAAAAACCATGAGATTTTATCCAATGAAGTACAGCTCAACATATACAGCAGAAAACATCTGATAATTTGCAGCTAAATGCAACATCCAGGAAGAATAATCTTATCCTATTTCATGCATATGGCACACTTTGACAGTAACAGATGTTATGAGCAAGAACATGGAAAAAAAAAAAAAAAGATAATAAGAAACAAGAACATACAAATCCTTGTGTGGTAATTACTCAAAATAGAAAACAAAATTAGTATGTTAAGATTTACCAAGCTGGCACTGGTAAGCCCAAGTAAAATCATGTCATAAACTGATCTCATATTGCAAATTATGAAAAATACAAATGCAAAGATGTATGATAACAAGAGACTGAAGACAATTCTTCAAAAGAGGACAAGCCACAAAGGGTCTGTTAAAGAAAACAGGACATCATGGTGCCAGCAATATGCCCAATGGCAATATGGACATCTCAGCCTTTGGTTCAATAATCATAATTATTTCCTGACCAACAGGCTTTTTCATGTATAAGTTCATGGGACCTGATGAGATGCATCCCAGAATCCTGAGGGAATTGGCTGATGTGGTTGCCAAGCCACACTCCATGATATTTGAAAAGTCATGGCAGTCAGGTGAAGTTCCTGGTGACAGGAAAAAGGGAAACATTACACTTGTTCAGCCTAGAGTGGAGAAGGCTCCAGGGAGACCTCCTAGAGGCCTTCCAGTACCTGAAGGGGGCCTACAGGAAAGCTGGGAAGGGACTGTTTACAAGGGTGTGTAGCAACAGGACTAGAGGCAATGGTCTTAAACTAGAGCAGGGTAGTTTTAAATTAGACATTAGAAAGAAGTTCTTTACAATCAGGGTGGTGAAGCACTGAAACAAGTTGCCCAGAGAGGTGGTGGAGGCCCCAACACTGGAGACATTCTAGATCAGGCTCGAACAGGCTCTGAGCAACCAGATCCAGTCAGAAAGGTCCCTGTGCACTGCAGAGGAGGCTGGACTAGATGACCTTTAAAGGTTCCTTCCAAGCCCATACATTCTATGATTCTATGATTCTGTGATTCATAAATCCAAACTAGAAGTCATCTTACAGGTTTTCCCAGCACCTGAAGCCAGAGTCTTGGGAGAGTCTGTGAATTGTAGGCACAGAATTTTGCTGTAAGTTTCACATTAATTTTAACTTGAGTTTAGTGAATGATATCTCTAATTGAACTGTTCTTTCCATATTACCCCCTTTTTCACTGACTACCATAACTTGTAAGCAAGAATCTAGAAAAAATAATATGGGCAACATGTAAACATCATGTTGATTTGACTTCCTGTTCTGAATCAGGTACAGCTCAAAGTTAACAGGACAGCCAGCTCATTAAAGAAAGCATAAGTCATGTTATAATGCAGTGGTAACAGCCCGTTCTGTGACACCTAGGGAGAAGACCTTTCTAATAGACTCAGTAGAAATGAATGTACTGTCTTAGTACACCATCTGTAGTTCAAGTAGTACAGTCCCTTTGGGTGCATAGAAAAGAGTGAAATAGCTTGTAAATATGATTAATTTCAGGCAATTCAGGTAGCTTTCTCAGTCAAATTCGGTCTGACACAGAAAGAGAAAACCTGCACTTTTTTCTCACTCATTACAGGAAAGGGCTAGCACAATAACAATGAACTTCATGTCTAAACTGAACCATTTTCTCAGCATGCTACCCTTCAGTATTCTTAGGTGGCTTCTTTAAAGAACTGACATGCTGTTCATGGATTTTCTCTGAGATGGGGTGAATAAGCTAGGCTTTCTTTATATGAGCTGTAAGATCCTGTAGTTCCTTCCTTAGAGGATTTAACCTACCTAACTCATTATAAGGAGACAAATACACTCCTTCCCATTACATCAAACTGTATCATACACTGTGCCACTACCTGAACTTGAATGTTGTGGTTTTATCAAAGCCACAAAACATTCAGCATTCAGACTTTTGTCCATGTACAAAAAAGGTAACACCGAACCTTTTGCCCACGTCTGTAGTGACAAGCTGCCAGCATTATGAGAATAAATACTTCTGATTTCCTGAAACCTCTTTTATGATAAATCCTCTTCTGCAAACTAGTGAATCTTTTTCCTGATGTGAATGGCAAGCAGAGGTGGATAGGTTAACAAACTCAGGTACACTGGTAAACAGCAGATTTAAATATTTCAAGCAGGAACTTTTCTTACCATGGATGCTATAGCAAATATGCTATTTCTCCAAACAGAGATGCAGTGATCTGTCTTGGGGAAAGGAGTAAAATCCTGTTTAATTCTAGAACAAAGTATGCTTTGTAGTTATGTTTAATTATAATGGGAGAGATCCAGAGCCCATGGAAATCAATGGTACTATTTCGATGCACTTTTGATCAGGTCCATAAATAGAATTGCTTTGTGAATCACTGTATCACAGAAATTCAATACAAACTGTTTCAGAGTCTGTACTGAACTTCCAGAGTGGAAATGCTGGAATTTTGCAGAAATTAAAGAAAAGCTCCCACATTTGATTTGGATTTTTGCAAAGTGTCCTGTTTAAAATGTAAGAGAAAAAAAAGAAAAGAAAAGAAAAGAAAAGAGAAAAGAAAAGAAAAGAAAAGAAAAGAAAAGAAAGAAAAAGAAAAGAAAAGAAAGAAAAGAAAAGAAAAGAAAAGAAAAGAAAAGAAAAGAAAAGAAAAGAAAAGAAAAGAAAAGAAAAGAAAAGAAAAGAAAAGAAAAGAAAAGAAAAGAAAAGAAAAGAAAAGAAAAGAAAAGAAAAGAAAAGAAAAGAAAAGAAAAGAAAGAAAAAAAAAAAGCTTGCTGTTTTGCAGGGTTTAATTATCTTGGCATTTCTTTTACATAACACTGCTTCTGCACTACCAGCAGCCATTGGTAAGAATGGTGCATTTTTTTTTCTTAAAAGCCATACTGGCTGCCAGACTGATTGCTCAGGTGAAACCACACCAGTCCTGTGTGGGTAGCCTAGCTAAAACCTTCTGTGATTAGGGACATTTTGCATTTTAGATTGGCAGCAAGTGGCTATTATTTACTCAGGGTTTCAGGACCTGCCTTCTGGGTGCTGAACCAAATGGCAATTTACCCTCTTGACCATGACAGATCCCAGGTGATAAGGCCCTCTTATGCTTTTCATATCTCACTGTCTTTTCCTGTTTGCAACACAGAGCAAAGTCTTCTAGCAGTAAATCAAACTCAATGACAGAATGAACTTAGAAATGAGCAGAACTATAGCCAAATAGGGCATCTTATCCTTGACAACAGAGAAGAGGCATCTAGGTGTCAGAACACGGTGAGTTCTTTGCTCTGTCAACTTTGACAAAGCATGTAATGTCTCTACCTACATGAACAGACGCCTTACCCTCAGCTCTCTGCCTACAGAATAGATCTGCCTAAGGGAAAGTCAGGTCTCTAATACTTCTTTTTCATTTGCATACACATTCTATTTATGCATACCTATTCCAGGAAGCAGATGCTCAAAAATCAACAAAATCAGCATTTTTTTCAATTTTCTAAAGTTTTATCCCCTCTGAATCTGGGTATTCCATTACATGTTTTCTTCATGCCAGGTCCCGTGGTTCAGTGCAAGACCTCTGAACACCAGAAATTGGCTAGGATGGGAGCTTTTCCTCCTTTTTTTAATTGCATTTGCTGCTTAGGTTTGATAATGTCTGGATGGCTCCCATCGTATTTGCTGGCTGTGCTACAGAAACTAGTTTCTACCCTGCAGCATGTCAGTGAGTAGTGACACAGGACAAGGAAATGTATGTTCCCTTTTTTTTTCCATTGCTACCCAGAAATGTTCAGGAATTCAAATTGATTTGCTTCACCTTCCCCATTCCCATTTCATGTACAGATTATCAGGCAAAAAGTGAGTAGTCTCCCTGCTTGAAGCAAATAGATGGCAATTTTTTGTTTGGGCTAGGGTAAGAAACAGCATGGAAAGCAACAGGTAGTCATAAAATCAGATACACAAAAAGGAAAAAAAAATTCAGTGCACTGGCCAGGTACTAGAAGTATGTCAGAATTATTCATGAAACCATATGGAAGGACAAGCTACTAATATTGCATACTTACATTTTTTTAGTACTTCATAAAATATAACCAGCAATGCACCAAATATACTAGGTTTATACCTTCTGAGAAGATGAGCTGCTGCAGTCAAAGGAAAGTGTGTGAAGAAATATCAAGGCAAAAAGGAAACCCATGCTGCTACAGAGAAAGGAATATTTTCATTTCTATATGTGTTTTTTATATTAATGCTCTCTCCATGTTTTTCATATTCTTCTATTGATGAGTTTACAAAGTATTAAATAGGAAATGAAGCTCTTTTATCATTTTTGTTTCTTGGCCATACTGACAAGTAAATCTGATGAGGTAAAATTCAGAGAATCTGCAAAGCACGTATGTATCTTTTGAAACTTTAAATGTATCTATAGCAGTGAGTCAGAAGCATGACCAACAACACATGTAACCTGTGAGCTTACCTATGTTTGGTTAAGCATACCTTCCAAACTTTTGCAAAATCATAGAATCACAGAATGGTTTGAGTTGGAAGGCACATTAAAGATCATCTAGTTCCAACCCTCCTGCATGGGCACGGACACGTCCCACTAGATCAGGTTGCTCAGAGCCCCATCCAACCTGGCCTTGAACACTTCCAGGGATGGGGCTTCCACAACCTCCCTGGGCAACCTGTGCCAGCATCTCACCAACCTCACACTAAAGAATTTCCTCCTAATGTCTAACCTAAATCTCCCCTCTTCCAGTTTTGGTCCTCTCACCACATGCCCTTGTAAAGTCCCTCCCCAGCTTTTCTGTAGGCTCCCTTCAGGTACTGGAAGGCCACTATGATGTTCGCCCAGAGCCTTCTCTTCTCCAGACTGAACAACCACAACTCTCTCAGCTTGTCTGTGTAGGAGAGGTGCTCACCACCCTCACACTGAAAAATTTCCTCCTGATGTCTAACCTAGATATTCCCTCTTCCAATTCTGATCGATTACCCCTTGTCCTGTCACTACATGCCCTTGAAAAAAGTCCCTCCCCAGCTTTTCTGTAGGCCCCCTTCAGGTAATGGAAGGCCACTATGAGGTCTCCCTGGAGCCTTCTCTTCTCTAAGTTGAACAGCCCCAACTCTTTCAGCCTGTCTATGTAGGAGAGGTGCTCTCCAGCCCTTGGATAATCTTTGTGGCCCTTCTCTGGACCTTATCCATGACCTCCATGTCCTTCTTATGTTGGGGGCTCCAAGCGCACCTTGTTGGCATATGTTGAGCTTGTCCACCATCACTCCCAAGTCCTTGTCCTCCAGACTGTTTCCGATCCATTCTCCACCCAGCCTGTATTTGTGCTTGGGATTGCCCCGACCCACTTGCAGGACCTTGCACTTGGCCTGGTTGAACTTCATGCAGTTTGCACAAGCCCACTTCTGAAGCCTGTCAAGGTCCCTCTGAATGGCTTCCCTTCCCTCCAGGGAATGGCTTCCCTTCCCTCACCACACACTTTGATGTCATCAGCAAATTTTCTGAGGGTGCACTCAATGCCATTGTCCATGTCGCCAACAAAGATGTTAAACAGCACTGGTCCAAGTACCAACCCTTAGGGAACACCACTCATCACAGGTCTCCACCTGGACATCAAGCCATTGATCACCACTCTTTGAGTGCAACCATCCAGCCCTTTCCTTACCCAACAAGTGGTCCATCCATCAAATCTGTACTGTTCCAGTTTTGACACCAGGGTGTCGTGTGGGACAGTGTCAAAGGCTTTGCACAGGTCCAGGTAGATGACATTGGTTGCTCTTCCTTTGTCCACCAATGCCATGACCCCATCATAGAAGGCCACCAAATTATCAGGCAGGATTTGCCCTTGAAGCTGTGTTGGCTGTCACCAATCACCCCTTTGCTTTCCACATGCCTCAGCAGAGCCTTCAGGAGGATCTGCTCCATGGTCTTGCTGGGCACAGAGGTGAGACTGACTGGCCTGTAATTCCCTGGGTGTTCCTTTATTCCCTTCTTGAAAACGGGAGTTATGTTTCCCCTTTTCCAGTCAGTGGGAATTTTTCCAGACCGCCAAGACTTTTGAAATATGATGGACAGATGCTTTGCAAATGCATTGGCCAGTTTCTTCAGGATCCATGGATTCATCCCATCAGGTCCCATGGACTTGTACACCTTCAGATCCATCAGATGGTCACATACCTGCTCTTCTCCTACAGTGGGGAGATCTGCCTTTTCACAATCCATGCCTTCACCTTCTCTAACTTGGATGGTGTGAACAGAGCCCTTGCTGGTAAAGACTGAGGCAAAGCAGTCGTTGAGTACCTCAGCCTTCTCTACGTCCTGCATGGCCAGGTCTCCAGTTTCCTTCTGAAGTGGCTCCACATTTTCCCTCATTGTCACAGTTTGACTCAGGATTGGCAATTAAACCAGCAAAAATAATGCTCTTGATCCCCTGCGCCTCCCAGCCAGGAAGGGAAAGGAGAGAGATAATGAAGGGAGAGACTTTTGCAGATTGAAAACTAAACTAGACAGCTTTAATTAAATACTAATGATAAAAGAAAATATGTACAAATACATACAAATACGTGCAGGAATGTGCAAAACCCTATTGCCTCCCCCCAGCCCCAGCAACTCCCCTGGCGTCTCCTGAGCTGTGAGCAGTCCTGAAATGTCCCAGAGTGCTGCCAGAGATAGTGGCAGAGCAGGCAGGAGCTGAGGGGAAAGGATACCAGGATACCTGTCCCTGCTTCCACTCTCTGTACACCTTGTTTATACATTGAACTGTGTCCAGAGGCTCCTTGCTCATCTACACAGGCCTCCTGGCTCTCCTGCCTGCCTTCCTCTTTATTGAGACACATAGCTCCTGGCCATGTAGGAAGTTATCTTTGAATATGGACCAGCTTTCCTGGGCTCCTCTTCCCTCCAGGGCTTTGTCCCACAGTACCCTACCAAGCAGATCCTTGAAGACATCAGATACTCTTATGGGGCAGGAGGGGGCAAAACACCACCTTTCTGTGATATTCCATACATGAACAGTCAGATCCTTCCATTTCAGACAAATTTGCATTATAGGGACAACAACAGTAGTTGTGGCAAAAACAAAAATAACATGAAATATCAATGAGGCTAAGGCTTCTCTGAGAGAACAGTGTTGTGCTCCCCATAGCTAGCAAGTTGCATCATTTCAAAAAGAGTTGGTTACTTCTATCTAAAATAAACAAGCCAGTACAGCTAGAGGTTATGTGTACACCAGGAAATTCAGCTGTGAAAGACAAGACAGTTTCACGCTAATGTCCTGCCTTTCACATGTGAACAGAAGACACAGTCATTACATAAATGCAACATTTCTTGATTGTTTCTCCTAAGCATGTGATTGATACTGTATATGCAACAAAACAAAGAGCGTTACTTCATTCTTCTCATCTTGTTCTGACACTCAGCATACATTTAGGAATTCCCTGTCGGGTCTCTCCACTGCTTGATATGTCCAACTTCCAGGTATCTAACTTCCTCAAGATTTAAATGAGAAAACTTTTTGGCTGCTAACATACAGCCCCAGGTCTAGTGAATCCCTCCAGTGAATCAGTGAGGGTTAATGAAGTGCTCTCACTGTGTGTGCAACAATAGAGCGAAGCTCTCTGGTTGCCAGCGAATCAAAGATCAAACCAGTCTGAGGCAGGACACCAAGTTGCATAGCACTGCTCTTACAGGAGGCTGGTTAGAAAAAGGATCTGATAAATATGGAAACAGATAGAGCAGGTGTATAGAATTTCAAAATAGAAATAGTGAGTGAAAGAATAGGAGACTCACAGGAGAGATCAAAAATATCTTTCCCTTTATGCTTTCCTCTAGATAGCTCTCCCATGTATTTCTCAGCTTTGCAGGCTGGGGGGTGGTGGAACTGGAGAGTTGTTTGTAATTATTAAATAATGAGAAGGTAAGATTTAAAAACTTAGGAAATCATATGGCATCAAATAAATATTCATAATTCAAATATCCATCTTCATTAAATGCAGCTGGGCTCATGTCCCTAAATAGGGAAGATGAGCAGAATTGTTACATTGCTATAATTAAGCTGGAAAATCTAAATCATGTTACAATGAGGGTGGTGAAACAGTAGAACAGGTTACCCAGAGGGATTGCAGATGCCCTATCCCTGGAAACATTCAAGGCCAGATTGGATGGGGCTTTGAGCAACCTGATCCAGTTAAAGATGTCCCTGCTCCTCGCAATGGAGTTGGACTGGATCACCTTTGAAGGTCCCTTCCAAACCAAACCATACTATGATTCTACGTGAAAACTAAATCAAAAAGATACTATCCACAGGGAATAATAGGACTCCTCTCTGGGCCCATACATTTATTTGATAACTGACGTTATGAAGCACTTCTCAAAGTATCAAGTGAATCTTATTGACACTGCTTTTATTTGTAGTTTGAATAGGTATTGAGCATTGTACAATTACAAACACTGACTTTTCTCTAGCCTTTCTCCAGCAGCAGTCTTTCTTCAATCTTTCATTTCACTAGCTTTGCAATTTGTCCTACAGTAAGACTGCTTCAGTAAGCAGCATTAAAGAGCAGCTCCAGCGCCTGCTCTCTGGGGTCACTGACCATATTTTGCATGGGTAGAGGGAAAGAGGCAGAAGCAGCTGAGAAACTCAGGTTGCATAAAGATCAAGCCAGCTTCCATTACCATTGTATTCATTTTCTAAAACATTCAATTGAGATTCTAATTACACTAGGACAACTAATTTTATTCATTAGTGCTCAATAAAATTAATCTGAAATTGAAAATAGTAGCATCGTGGCACAGCCGTATTAAAGATAAAATATAATCTCTCCTGTTTGTTCTTCTCTGACAGACTAAAATTTTATTCACATGGAATTAAGACACAGGCACCTTTTTTAGCAGGTCAATGAAATATTAAAAACCAAAATATTTGATATTTTTATTAGTGTCATCATAAACAGACTTCCTTTGAAGAAAATAATAAAGAAAGCCTTGATGTTTTCAAAAAAGGAATTATCTGGTAAATGTCTTCTTAATGCTGCTATAGTGAGTATCTCCCTTGACTGACCACAGAAAACTTATTTTAGAGTACCTATCCTTTAATTAAAGCTTCACTAGCCTTAGTTCAGACAGTTTAAGCTCTTTGAAGAAGTTATCCTTCTTACATCACAAAATTGGGGCAGAAAGAAGGACCCTTCCTCCCTCAAAATAGGTCTCACTATCCCTAAGCTAGTTGAGACAGATATTGGTCTAAGCTCTTTTTAAAGACCTTCAGCAATGGAAATTTCACAGTACCTATTCCAGCACTTCTTTCTTCTTAACAGAGCTGCCCCTCAATTGGCAAGGAAAACAAGGGATAAAAACTATGCATTTCTGTAGAGTCATTAAATACCAGCTTGTCTCATTAATCAGTATTATTTTACCTAAAATCATCTCCAGCCCTGTTGGTAGAATTTTATTGTGCATTTTAGAAATCTTGTTTTCACTGTCATTAGCACGTAGACCGTCAGCGAAGCCAACCTACAGCTATTCATGTCCAGCCAGGCTGGCTTGGGCAAGACTCTGTCTTGGAAAGTGGCATTCCAGTCACATTATTTGTGATTAACTGCAAAAGCTTTCTATTCAAGCAAGGAACAAGTACTTCTTCAAGCTTACTAAGTTTGAAAGAAAAATTCAGACTTCTCTCAGTGAATCTAGCTTCATTTTTTACCAGTATCTTTGCAGTACCGTTCCAGCCTATGTTAGAGAGTGATGAACTGTTATAGAATATTAAAAGTTTCACCTGATGCCAAAATGCTAATAATCAAAAGAAACCATTAAAAAAACCCCACAATAATTAAGTAATTACCTAATGGGCAGGGTTTAGTAGTTTCCTACCAAACATAGAAAAAAAACCTGTCCCTGAAAGGCTGGGGGGAGGAAGCAATTACCGCCTCAATGACTATTTAAGCAAAAAGTCTGATTAAAAAATAGGTTTTTAAAGACTTACTTTTTTTACTGATTAAATTATTTCATATAGGGCTGTGTTCCTTGTACTTCAATGAAGATTA
Source organism: Hemiprocne comata (assembly GCA_020745705.1). Classification (NCBI taxonomy): domain Eukaryota; kingdom Metazoa; phylum Chordata; class Aves; order Apodiformes; family Apodidae; genus Hemiprocne; species Hemiprocne comata. Next base: position 68,266,202 of record CM036616.1, on the reverse strand, counting down.
CCTCCAATCTTATTATATCCCAAGGAAATTAAGGAGATAATTGTTCATGTCAACAACCAACAATCACAAGGAAAACAAAGAGCTGAGGGACAACAGGGTACTGGAGGGTAGTCACCTTCCAAGTCATCACAAGAACCAGCCACCACATCTTGAACCTTAAAACCTTTGCCAAGTGAGCAGTTTAGACTTTCTCTTCTAAGAGTTTTAATGGGATATTTAATTCTATTTTAATTAAAGATATTGTCAACATTTCATCAAAAATGTAAATAATTTAAATATGTTTCTATATTGTCTGGAAAAAAAGAAAACAGGAAAGGACTTTCTTTCAAAATTATTAATTTAGATGTAGATTGATCTGTCACAAGTCAACTTTCTGAATCTCATTTTCTCATTTATAATTTTTTTACACTAAACTTACATGACTGAAAAAGTGATGATAGAATCTGTCAGCTAATCTAAAGGAAAGAACCATTAGGAATTACTTTGTCTTAACTATCATTTTCTAGAATGTGCATTTTCATTCATGTAAGAAAAATCACTTAGCATTTATGCACTTGAAATGCCCCATTCTACCCCATAAAAACATTATTAGAAGAGATAGGCCTAAGAAGGGTATGTATTCCTTTATTTTACTTTGCTTCAAAAGCAGATAATTGGGATTAATTTTGCTGCAGAGCAGAGACATTTTGGGGAGTCTGTAAATTCTAAGTAAAATCCAGTGAACATTTATTCTGAAAACTTCAGTTCCCTTCTTTCACTTCTCTGATCTATGCATCATTTTATTTCTCCAGGAATGCACACTTGAATACAGTGTGTGCTGTGTTACAAGCTCACCTTCTGCTCTCCTATTTCTACTGCTTTTAGAGCTTGAGACCAAAAGAAAATATGCTATTGTACATTAAACCATTGTAATTTATTTTCAAATGTTTTTCTTAGTTTCTGCAACAGCCAGCTCATTTTCTATTAACAAAAAAACAAACCCGAACAAACAAAACACAAAAAAACATACAAACCCCCCCCAAACCAACAAACCAAACAAAACAATCCACCAAAAATACCCCAAAGATAAACAAACCCCCCAAAAGCAGTATTCAGACAGTTGCTTTACATTTTTGAGTAGTTTCCTGTTGGAGGATGTGTGCTACGTTACAGAATACATCTGATTAAAAATTCAACTACATCAGATGCTGAGTCACAGATCAATCATCTTCAGATCATCTGACATGTAAAGACAAAGACAGAATTAAAAAATTGTAGTTAAAATACTGCTTTATTTCTGCAAAAGTGACCAGTCACTAAACATACTTCCTTAGCTTTAAGGACTATCAAATGGAGTACCTTCACAGCTTTTCTTAGCTCTCTGGGGAAGCTGGTAAAAGACTTCCAGTTCAAAAGATTGCACTACTGATAAGTTATTGAAGTCTAAAGCTGATCTGAAAATGCACACTTAGAAGTATATTTTATATTGCGAGGCTGTTGCTCCAAATTCCCAAATGCATAATGTGGGGTTTCTTCTGTCACTCCTTTCTTATGAAAATTATGTTGAATGAAGTCCTTATAGGGACACATGGGAATAGATTTGGTAAGATTCAGTACATTAAGTATTGTGATACAAGGTAACACAGGAACACTTACTTTTTCTGGATGTGTTAGAATATCAAACTGTAAAAATCCATGTTGAAAAATGACTTTTTAATTATACATGCTATACAAAATCTTTCAGAAACATGTTTTTTATATAAAAATCTCCAAGCAATTAGTTCTAATGCAGTTATGGACCAACAATTTTACAATATACTAGCACAGAAAAGCTAAAAGTAGAACAAGAAATATATTCATGTAGCCTACTGATTTAACAAGGCTTCCTGAGATTTTCCTACTGTGGCCTGAACTTTAACCCCAGAACTGCAATCTAACAAATTCTAAAAGATTCAGAGCAAACAATACAGCATTAAATGCATTTAAAATCTAAATGACTCTGCAACATGACAAGAGAAAATCAAGCTCATGATGGAAACTAAGCATTAGTCTGTCACTGACAGTAGAGGAGTACATACAGAACTGTACAGAAGATACAAATATTTTCAGTCATTCCTATCACCTGCCCATTCGTATGTTAAAAACTGCTAGGGAAAGAGAGCACCAGAAAAAAAAGGAGAGCTCATAGTAAGGGAATTTTATTGGCTAAGGGCTATATACAAAGCACAAAATACAAAATCCAGATAAAAAGAAAGGTAGCAAAATGCAAAGCAGTATTTCTGCCATGGAGAATACCACATAATTCACTAGAGAAAAAGGATTACATGGCCTGACAACAGTAAGGGGATGCCAGAGACTGTTCTCATAGCAGAACTAAGCTATAATTGCTGTATTGTTATAATTTTCATTAGGCCAAAACTGGCAGCTTTCACTCAGCCAGCTCCCACATTAGTGCCATGCAGAGTTTAGCAAGGGCTTTGGGCTCCCATCCTGGATTTGAATAATCTGGTGTTGCTCTGTGTGGGCAAAAGGAAACTCTTGTCCGTCCTCCACAAGTACTCTCAGACAACTTGAAACAAATTTCTGCAATAGTATTTGCTATGGAGTCAGACCTGCTCTCTCACTACATCACCATGAGAGGGTTAGAGATGTGCATGTCTGAGACCTGAACTGTCATTTCGTCCTTGACTGCTAAGGTACGAGACAGGCTTAGGCAGGGAAGGGATGGAAACAAGCCAGAGAAGTTGCAAAACTGGTGAATACACCTGTGACATATTCCAGCACCTCTGGTGAGGTGTACCAACCCTTCTTGTCACTCTTTCCCCAGCAATCAGAGCCCTGTAGAACTCCCCGCTGGCTAAGATGTAACATCCCCTTTTCAATTGGAAACTTTTAAACTTAGCTCTAAAATCAGTTGCTTTTAATCACTGAGAAATCTATTGGGCTGACTACCAGTATTGTTTTCCTCCAGGGCCTTCCTCAGTGGATACTGTGTCCTTTCCTTTGAAACACATAATGAAATTAGTAATTCTGATGGCAAGTGATTACCCACCTGGGGTTTCTCAATTGGTTTCCTGTGTCTTTTTAAAACATAACTAATTGACATTAATTTTCTTACTACTATCCCAGCAGTTAGTTTGATGGACATTTCACAACAAGAGTGTCTACAATAGTGTTTTATGTTTATTTTTCATGAAGTACCTATTATTGTATAGTTTTGAAGGAGTGACACAGAAAAAAGTGGTGCAAGTTGAGAGGAATGCACCCTGATCACATGTTTATGGTAGAGGTTGTGGTCTATGTGCATGCCTGCAACACTTGACAGTCAGTATCCCCAGCCCTGAAAGCCATCAAATAGCAGGTGCATTTTCCAAGACACAGGCTCTTTTCTGATTATTCCAAAATCTTAAGGTGCTGTAGCACAACAGTGTTACTATATCACAGACATCCAACTTCCTCTGGGGACCGAGATCTTGCAGAGTTCAATAGTTGCTTTAAATCAACCTCTTTATCTAGTGTTTCAAAAGGTTGGGGAAGGACTCCTGCATGCATGTTCATGTCTTCGTCCTGCTTGCTCTTTAAGCACATGGTGATACACCACTATCCAGAGCTTGAAGTTCTATCTGCAAAGATTCACCTCCATTTACAGCAAGTCTCATGTAGCTTCTGCTTCTTGGAAAGGAGCTACTGAATAGTTCTATCCACGTAGCTCTTTGTGTTATATGACAATGTACCATGTATAAGACCTTTCATTTTAAAAATATACTTACTGAACCAGCTTACATGGTGTCACATTCACTAAATACTTTTAGGAGAAAAAACAAAACAAAACAAAACAAAGAACAACAACAACAAAAACCAAACCAAAAACCAAACCAAACCAAACCAACAAAAAACCCACCATTGTCTGGAGACCTGCCCAAAATCACACACTTGTGAACTTGTGCCACAATGCAATGTGCCATGTTGTTGTGTTCCATCTATGGATGACAAGGCTGAAAGTGAGACTACTGCAAAACATGTTTTTTCTTTTAGCTCATGGCAGTACTCACCACTGTCTCCTATAGCCACATCTTCATGCAGTGTTCTCCAAATACGCAATTTCCAAATCCAACATCAATTTCATTAGGTGGAATAGCACTGCTCCACAACTACAGACCATACAGACACTGCACATGAACAAGTGAAGCAGAACATACTCAGCCTGTCTCATGCCAAGTCTTAAGCCAAGAGATAAATAAAAAAAACCACAGAGGGAGCATGGAAACACAAGAGTGACAAGGTATCTTCCAGATCATAGTAGGTAGGGCATGCTAGGAAGAGAGCTCATCAGCTATTTGGCACTGTTTCTAGCCAGTCCATCCTGAACTCCAAAACTGGCATGAATTCATAGGGGAAAGAACTCTGGCAAAAAGCAATGATGTTTCCCTGGGATTTAGGTTCCTGAAGTCCAAAACTGACTGCTTAGTTCCTTAGTTCATGTCTCACTAGCCCAGACCTGTAGAAACTGTAGAAATATTGAAATCCATTTCTATCTTTATTTCAGGCATCTTCTCATTTTTCAGTAGTCAAATTCTCTTCCACTTATGCAAATGTATTCTGTCTCTTATAAAGACACCCTATTAAATGTTTTTAATCACTAGACAAAATCTAGAGAGGAGTCAGCTTCTCTAGCGTACACAATACAGAGAACAGGAAGAAGAGAAGGGAGGCACTGCATTTCCATATGACATGGTAGTCTTTTGCCTGCAGGGGTTGGGATGCCTGTTCTGTGAACATCAAAGAATCGTAGAATGGTTTGGGTTGGAAGGGACATCAAAGATCATTTAAATCCAATCCCCCTGCCATGGGCAGGGACAACTACCACTGGTCCACGTTGCTCAAAGCCCCATCCAACCTGGCCTGGAACACTTCACAGAATCACAGAATGACAGAATCTTAGGGGTTGGAAGGGACCTCGAAAGATCATCTAGTCCAACCCCCCCTGCCAGAGCAGGGTCACCTAGAGCACATCACATAGGAACGCATCCAGGTGGGTTTTGAATGTCTCCAGAAAAGGAAACTCCACAAACTCTCTGGGCAGCCTGTTCCAGTGCTCTGTCACTCTCACAGTAAAAAAGTTTTTTCTGATATTTACCTTGAACCTCGTATGCTCCAGTTTGCACCCTGCACCCATTGCCCCTTGTCCTATCACTGGACATCACTGAAAAAGGCCTGGCTCCATCCTCCTGACACTCGCTCTTAATCTATTTATAAACAATGATGAGGTTGCCCCTCAGTCTCCTCTTCTCCAAGCTAAAGAGACCCAGCTCCCTCAGCCTTTCCTCATAAGGGAGATGTTCCACTCCCTTAATCATCTTTGTGGCTCTGCGCTGGACTCTTTCAAGCAGTTCCCTGTCCTTCTTGAACTGAGGAGCCCAGAACTGGACACAATATTCCAGATGCAGCCTCACCAGGGCAGAATAGAGGGGGAGGAGAACCTCTCTTGACCTACTAACCACACGCTTTCTAATACACCCCAGGATGTCATTGGTCTTCTCAGCTACAAGGGCACACTGCTGGCTCATGGTCATCTTCCTGTCCACCAGGACCCCCAGGTCCCTTTCTCCTACACTGCTCTCCAGCAGGTCAGCCCCCAACCTCTACTGGTACAAGGGGTTGTTCTTCCCCAGATGCAAGACTCTACACTTGCCCTTGTTGAATTTCATCAAGTTTCTCCCTGCCCAACTCTCCAGCCTGTCCAGGTCTTGCTGAATGGCAGCACAGCCTTCTGGTGTGTCAGCCACTCCTCCCAGTTTAGTGTCATCAGCAAACTTGCTGAGGGCACACTCTGTTCCCTCATCCAGGTCGTTGATGAAAATATTGAAGAGTACCAGTCCCAGTACCAACCCCTGAGGGACTCCACTAGTCACAGACCTCCAACTAGATTCTGCCCCATTGACCACAACTCTCTGACTTCTTCCTTTCAACTAGCTCACGATCCATCTCACTACCTGATCATAAAGACCACACTTCCTTAGCTTATCTATGAGGATGCTGTGGGAGACAGTGTCAAATGCTTTACTGAAATCAAGATAAACCACATCTACCGCTGTGGGGAACGCACCTCTGGGGTGCGGTCCCATCCACGGACCTCTCTGCTCCCTGTTGGGGGGGGGGATAGTCGCGGAAGCATCCTGACATCCGATAGCCATTGCTATCGGCCCACGACAACCGCCCTACCATCATCTACCCATCTGGTTACTTCCTCATAGAAGGCTATAAGGTTGGTCAAACATGACTTCCCCTTGGTAAAACCATGTTGACTGCTCTTAATGACCCCCTCAGCCTTCATATGCCTAGAGACAGTGCCAAGAATAAGTTGTTCCATCACCTTTCCAGGGATGGAGGTGAGGCTGACCAGTCTATAGCTACCCAGGTCCTCCTTCTTGCCCTTTTGTAGACTGGAGTGACATTTGCTATCCTCCAGTCCTCAGGCACCTCTCCTGTTCCCCACAACTTACCCAAGATGATGGACAGTGGCCTAGCAATGACCTCTGCCAGCTCCCTCAGCACCCTTGGATGCATTCCATCTGGACCCATCGATTTATGGATGTCCAGATTGCTCAACTGATCCCTAACCCAATCTTCATCTACCAAAGCAAACTCCTCCTTCATCCTGACTCCTTCTTGGGCTTTAGGGATCTGGGGCTCCTGGGGAGACTCTGCAGGATTAAAGACAGAGGCAAGGAAGGCATTCAGTACCTCTGCCTTCTTTATATCCTCTGTCACCAGGGCACCCACCTCATTCAGCAGGGGGCCTATATTGCCTCTAGTGATGGTTTTATCTGCAATGTATTTGAAGAAGCCCTTTCTATTGTCTTTGACCTCACTTGCAAGGTTTTGTTCCAAGGAGGCCTTAGCTTTCCTAATTGCCTCCCTACATCCTCTGACAACAGTCCTATATTCCTCCCAAGTGGCCAGCCCCTCCTTCCATGATCCACAGATTCTCTTTTTCCACTTGAGTTTGCCCAGCAGTTCCTTGTTTAACCATTCGGGTCTCCTGGCTCCCTTACTTATTTCCTACCCATTGGGATGCTCTGATCCTGAGCTTGGAAGACGTGGTCCTTGAACGTTGACCAACTATCTTGAGCCCCCCTTTCAGGGAGAAGGCACCCACAACTTCGCTGGGCAACCTGCTCCATTGTCTTATCATCTTCACAGGAAAGAATTTCTTCCTAATGTCTAACCTAACTCTACCCTCTTCCAGTTTGAAACCATTTCCTATCACTACAAGCCCTTGTTAAAAGTCCCTCCACAGCTTTCCTGTAGGGCCTCTTCAGGCACTGGAAGGCCAGTATAAGGTGGAGCCCTCTATTCTCCAGGCTGAACAATCCCAGCTCTCTCAGCCTGTCCTCATAGGGCAGGTGCTCCAGCCCTCTGATCAACTTTGTGGCCCTCCTCTGGACTTGCTCCAACAGCTCCATGTCCTAGAAATAAACCTGTGCATCTCATTCTACTGCTAGAGTTTTGGTCCCTAAAATAATTTCCACTGAAATCTAATTTGCCTTATTTATCCTCTGTCATTCCCAAGTCAGCTTTTTTGGTCTCTTCTTTATTGAATCAAAAAAATTTTGTGCATAAATGATGTATTTAACATGCTCATTCATGAAGAAACCTATAACTCCATTTCTTCTTATTTCAACAAATCAGTGAAATCAAGCAGATTGCTATCTAATGCATGCTGGTCATTTATTAATTTCTGATGGATATTCTTTTCTATTCAGGAATATACTGTTCCAATGAAAATAAAGTACAATATTCTTTTAGTTTTTGCAACTGCAAATATTGCCCTTAAATTAAGATTAGATTGAGGATTGAAAATCCATTGTCAAGGGGCAACTTATCCTTTATTTCAGTGGATCTGGGACTTCACTCCAGATGTTACTGGCAAGAATGCTTCAGTCATTAAGAGCAATCTCAGCAGAGAACTTCAAATTTGGGGCATGTGAATAACTAGCCACTTGACTAAATTGCTGAGCAAGTCTGGCTTTCAGCACCTGAACACTATCAGATATTACTACAAAATTAACACTAATTAGGCAAGGTCCTTTGTGTATGCCAAAGTCTGGCATACAGCACTGGAGACGTTGAACTGCTTCCTCCATTAGATCTCTGTCCTTTGAACCTCAGCTCCAAGTGACTGTAAAAGGAAGACAGGAATTTGTCCTTTTTTCTACTTGTGTGTTTGGAGTTGGAAGAAAAAATTTAGCTCATTTTCCTGTGCTTTTTGGTGAAAGACTTTGAAGTGGAAGCTACAAAAGTGGACAGGCAGAGAACAGAATGGCTCTTGTCCTTCAAGAGAACTTAACATCTGTGCCTCCATTTGGTGGTCAGGGCAAATGAAAACACAGAGAACTACTGTTATTCCACCTCCATCCTCCTAGGGGAAGATAAAAATGGGAATAAAGGAGAGACTTAAAAGGCTGGAAATTAGAACTAAAAGAAGGGGATAGTAACAAGTAGAAAAGTATATGTATATATACACACACAAACCCCAGTGTTAATTGTAGCTGATACAAGAGTCTGAAGGTCCCTTGTGGCAGAGCTGACATGGGAAGAAGGGCCAGGACTCTCCTCAGCAATGGATGGAGTTGGATTCTGCAGAGCAGATGGAGAGCTAAAGGCAGAGAGCCAGGAGCCACCTTCAAAGATGTCTGCTGGAAGACAGAAAGGAACCATGGCCAAACTTTCCTGCCCTTCTGGCATTTTGTAGGGTATGGCAGAAAATGGGAAGGAATACTGAAGTCATCTGGCCGCTCTCTGTACTGCCCCTGGACTTCCTCAGGGTCCTAAGTAACGCCTTCTATCTTGGCCATCAGAGGGGATTCCATCAATGCCATGAAATTAGTTTCTGCCCCCTCAAACCGTAACAACTTGAAATGACAAAAAAAGAGAGAGTTATTCAGCACAGAAATTTATCTTACTGCTATTTCAATAGATCAATAAGAAAAGGAAAACAAAACAAAACAACTTTATTCCCTGCTTCTCCTTCTTCCCAGCTAAAGAAAAAATTATATATTAAATTCTCCTGTTCCTGCTTTCACTCACCTAATAGGACCCTAAGGGAAACATCAGGGTCATACAAGTCACCTGGGTTGCCACACCAGGACTGGACCGAGATAACCGCTTAATTTATTACATGTCCACTGTGCATGCCCACAGACAAAGGGAGTGACACAGATTGCAGTGGGCTACTTTTAGACATGGAAACTTTTCAAAGATAATTTTGTTCCATTACATTGTTTCTTGAGCCTTTTATCCTCAATAATGCAGCATGACATTGCCATCAACTGTTAGTACTGTGTCAAGAAATGCCCTTTGGGAACGCAGTGCCTCATCTCTATTCTTTCTTGCTTTAACTCCTGTGCATCCCAGAGAGTCATTATGGTGATTCCTTCCCACAGTTCCTGTAGTGACTTAGCTCGGTAAGGAACAAATAAGGAAGCTTCAACATTATGTTTCTTCTGGGAAAATTTTGGCATTGGCTATATATCTCATTTTGCAACCTTAATCTAGCATAAAAATTTAAATACACACAAACACACAAACTGTTTTTTTGTAGTGACCAATCTGAAAACAGAAAAAAAAAAGGCAAGCAAATTTTACAATTCATCACATGTAACTGACTTTCCATTTCTACGGCAGGGCTGGATCCTTGGGAGAACAAAGATGAGTGCTCCTTCAGTTCATGCAGTAACTGGCATCAAGAATAGCTGTTCCTAAAGGCAACCAGCCAGTAATTTGCTGGTACATTTCACAGCCATTTGCTTATACCAGAAGAAATTTGTGCCTCAGGCATCCTGGGTTCTGCAGAGGACTGTGAACAAATCTCTTTTTCAGAATCTGGTCCCCCTATTTCTTCCCCTTCCTGCTCCACGAATTCTCCCTATCTGCCTTCAACTATTTACACTATTATACTGAAGTTCAATTTTTTTATCCTGCTTTTCTATACTACTGCAGCAACATTAGCAAGGCATTTGGAACAAAGGAGAGCCTGTCTCTATCCTCTGTTTAAGTAACCAGTGTGAACAAAAAAAGGCCCTCCCAGCTTGCAAGCCTGACAAGGTCAATCCCGAGCTGACTGTGGTGGCAATACATGCACAGTCCCTTCCATCATTGTAGAAGGGCACTGGGTGGGACAGGCACTGCAAATGGTACAGGCTCTGCCAAGACTTAATCTCAGCACCCCATACACAGATCATTCAGTTAATGATAGCTCAGTCAAATAGCAGCACATCTATAGAAACACTAACAAACCTATTTCTGATACCTCATGGGAATTGCCCTTCCCCCATCCACCAGCAAGTGTACGTTAAGCTGTATAAAAGAACAACAAAGGTTCTCAAATAAACAGCTGAGAAATTTCAGGACAGAAAAAATGAGGATTTTTTTTTTCCTTAATACTCCTCTTCCAAATGACCAAACTGCTTAGAGTTCCTTGACTTTCTCAAGGCACAAACTGACACAAAAATTTCAACTGTAAGACACCTAAATTGCCAGTTTTTAGTAAGTCAAAACAAGCTCTTACAGAAGAAAGTTTGGGCAGCTACCAGCTCTGCCTACAAATCTATATATAGAGGAAATACACTGAAGTATTGAGAATAACATCTCAGCAGCATGGTTGCAGGACAATTCAGTCTGACGGTCAACAGTGAAGCCATAACTAAGTAGACAGTATATACAAAAACTCAGATTAATTATAGCAAAACCTTTATGCCCTATCATATTATCACTCATTTTCTTTTTGCTAGATGTGTCACAAAAATGCCAAGACATTTGGAATCCAGGACTAGAAGCCTCAGAGATGGCTTCTGAAGTTCAAAGGTGTGTGATAAATTTATCAGATGATGCTGCAATTTTCAGGAAAGATGGATATGCCTTTTATGCATATGTGTGGGAAAGATTCCTCTTGCCCACCATGCTTCAGCTGGTAAGCAAGAAACAGATACCACTATAAAATTTAAGGACTGAATTAAAAACAGCATTTCATAACAACAAATTAAATTATAATTTTGCCTTCATCTATTATCAAAGTCAACAGTTGTGATTGTGCCACTAAACAGAGATGGCTAAATCAAGCAGAACAGGTAGCAAATCCACCTATTTGTTATTTAGCCAGATTATCATTCAAGCAGTATTTAGTTTATCAGTAATTTTTCCTATTGTGTCTTCAACACTGCGGAATGTATCACAAAATCAGAAAGCCTGGAACTGTAGGAATGGGGGCAGCTTTTATCCTGCAGTATTTTATTTCTAACTATTGATATCATATTAACTTCTCTGATACAAAAAATGGCTGTAAACTTACATCACAGCTGGAAAGAATAAACAAGCTTCAAAGGAAAAATACTTTGCAGGAATTTTTCTATTACTCCTTTTAATTGAAAATTTTTAGCCACGGTAGCACAACACAATATATCGTAGAGCTTCTATTAAGCATCAACAAAATTGCTTTGCTACAGTAATACAAGAGCAAATAGGATTCAAGAGAAGTAATCTATTTTTTATCTAATTCTAGTAATTTGATTTTATCAGACCTTAGCTAAAGATGTGGAAGTCATAGTTATAGTGCTAAAGCGTTCTACTTCACAAGCCAGCATAGATTCAAGTACTTGAGACTCCTCCTTGATATTTTCATAAGAAGAGTGTGAATATCCTAAAAAAAAAAAATAATGTATCCTTGTCAAACCACTACTTTGCATGTGTAGACTCACAAGCACATCCATAGCTCTCAGGATTTTTGAAACAAAACAATTACTTTGGTCTTGTATGAATAAGATAATAGGAAGAGCATGGTTCCTGCTGTCCTGAGGTATGCAGCACTTTCTTACTACAGACATTCAATTATTAATTCTTTTTATCCTAGGAAAACCACCACTGATTCCATTAGCCTGTCTTTAAAGGTAACACTTCGCTTTTCCTACCTACTTCACTCTTCCTTACATTGATACCATAAGTGAAACAGTCATGAATACCAACATGGTTTTTCATCAGAAAAGACACATCCGTTCCTAACATTCAGACAAAAATAACACATTAAGGCTTCAATGGAGCAAGAGCCTAGCTATTGAGAACTGGTTACATGGACAGCAAACCACCCTGATTTGGTGTCCACATACCCAATTCAGATAGTAGCAAGCTCCTGGTTTCCCAGAGCATGACACACCAACCATTGCATGTGAGTCTGCTCTCTCATATAACTGGAAGGTCTGTATCAATACCTGGTGTGGAACTGAAAAGTGTAGCTTTTCAGGATTGTAAACGAACGGGAAAGTTCTTTCTAGCCCAGTTATTTAGCCAGTCCAGTTTGGAAAGGCCATAAGGTCTTGGCCGAGCCCAGAGAGTTTTAGTGAATGGAGTTGGATCCAGTTGGCAGCCGGTCACCAGTGGTGTCCCCCAGAACTCAGTTTTGGGTCCAGTCTTGTTCAATATCTTTATTAACGATCTAGATTAGGGAATTGAGTCATTCCTAAGTAAGTTTGCAGATGACACTAAACTGGGTGGAAGTGTCAATTTGCTTGAGGGTAGGAAGGTTCTGCAGAGAGACCTGGACAGACTGGATCAACAGGCCGAGGCCAACTGTATGAAGTTTAACAAGGCCAAGTGTCGGGTCCTGCACTTCGATCACAACAATCCCATGCAAAGCTACAGGCTTGGGGATGATTGGTTGGAAAGCTCCAGGGTGGAGAAGGACCTGGGGGTGCTGGTTGACAGCCAACTTAACATGAGCCAGCAGTGTGCCCAGGCAGCCAAGAAGGCCAATGGCATCCTGGCCTGCATCAGGAACAGTGTGGCCAGCAGGAGTAGAGAGGTGATTGTGCCCCTGTATTTGGCATTCGTGAGGCCACACCTTGAATACTGTGTTCAGTTCTGGGGCCCTCACTACAAGAAGGATGTCGAGTTGCTGGAGCATGTCCAGAGAAGAGCTACCAGGCTGGTGAAAGGCCTGGAGGACAAGTCCTATGAGGAGAGGCTGAGGGAACTGGGCTTGTTTAGTTTGAAGAAGAGGAGACTGAGGGAGACCTCATTGCTCTCTACAACTACCTGAAAGGAGGTTGTAGGGAGGTGGGAGTTGGTCTCTTGTCTCCAGTGAATGATGACAGGATGAGAGGGAATGGCTAAAAGTTGCACCAGGTGAGGTTCAGGCTAGATATTAGAATTTCTTTACTGAAAGAGTGGTTGGACAGTGGAACAGGCTGCCCAGGGAGGTGGTGGAGTCACCATCCCTGGAAGTGTTTAAAATAAATATAGATGTGGTGCTTAGGGACATGATTTAAGCATTGAGCAGGTAGATAAAGGTTACAGTGGGTGGATTTAGGTTATGGTTGGACTTGATGGTCTCCGAGGTCTTATCCAACCAGGTTGATTCTGTGATTCTGTGATTCTGAGATTCTGAGACTGGAGGCACGAAACTGTGATCATGACAATCACTACACTTTTCATTTACACAGCAGGTGTTTTATAGCACCTTAAAAAGGTCAGAAACTATTTCAAAGACTCCAGGAACTTCCAAACTACAGGGGGTTTTTGCTGAAAGGCAGAAGGGGAAAAAAGCCAACTGATGTTTTTTGCATGAATTTTTTAAAACATTTTTGCAGCAGTTTAATCAGCAAATTTCAAGGAACTTGAAGAGAAAGATGCTGGATCCATTTAATAGAGATGAACCAGTTTATTCACAGTGTCATAAGAGGTCATATCAGATCTAGGCAAAGAACATACACTTTATTTTTGGCCCCTGTAGTAATCCCATAGCATAATTTATTTAATTGCAAAATATATTTAAATGTATTCAACCAATTAAAAACCTTAATGGTTCAAAATTCTTATCCTAGATCAGTATTTTGAAACTAAGCATCAGTAATAAGGTTATCAGCTGCATTTAACTCTAGAAGGCAGCAGAGATGTTGCATTTTGCAAATGTATTACTACTTTTTATTTTTCTTTTACAATATCACAAAGAGCTCTGATATTGTGCAATATGCCAGTCCATACCCACCACAAGCCACTACCTGTAGAGAAAGTGTTGTTGATTGGAAATAAATTCCAATTGTCACAGCTAAGCAGTTTCTTAGACTGAAGGGGTTCTGAGTGATTTAATGGTAGCAGAAAAGATAGTTAATGTAGCACAAAAAAATTAAATTGTCAACTGAGGTGTCACATAGCAAATGCAAAGATTTCACTGTCCACATGAAAAAATAATCGTACAAGGGCTACAATGAAACAAAGACCTGTGTGTCTCAGCTTACAAAGGTCTGGGTTTCTAATGGAACATTCTTTGGGTTCGTATATTAAGGATTTTTTGCAAGCAGAACCCTAGAAACAGCAGTGCTCACATTTAAATTGGATTTTGAAAGGGCTCTTTTTCCTGTGTCAGACAGTCAGAAATCCTGCTGACGGCCCAATTTAAACGAAACTGGTGATGTCATTTTGATAAAGCTCTTTTCTACTTTCACATACCCAAGTGTTTCAGGCAAATTCAGACTTGTTGCTTTCTATGAAACATTAGAAAAGGTCAAGATACAAAGTCTGATGGGAAATAGTAAGACAAGAAATAAAGGTACAGTCTTCATCAAGTGTGCAACCTAGTACCAAGCCATGTGTGTGTCTCTGTTCAGGAAACTACATGCAACTGCATATAGTGAAGTTTTTTTATTCCTACATGTATAAAAGAATAGGATTGAAAATCTCCTCAACAGACAAAATGCTGCAAGTAGAAGTACAGTATTTATTTATTTGTTTATTTAAAACATCATTACATTGATAGAATATTAATTTAAAAGATCATAATCATTCAAAACTAGGCTGTTAAGCATATATATTTGAATTCTAAGTTTTCATACATATAATGAACAAAAATTATATTTTACAAATAGCTATTTTTAATAGATCTTATGAAAAACATGTTTAAAAATAACTGCCAAAATCTGCCTCTTTAAATATACAAAACACCCTTGCTGCACTGAGGATATCTTCCTTAAAAGCTAAAAATATCTAAGTCAACAGTTGAGTCCACATCAAACCCTACTGAAAGCAGCAGTGACAAAAGAATTCAAAAGCACTGTACAAAGTAAGTACAGCTTTTGTTTAATACTGTACATATTTGTATGTTTCAAAAATGTTTTATAAAAACTGTTATTATTGAACTTAACATCCTTTCCTGTCTGCAGAAAAAAATGAGCCACTGGAATTATCTCTGTTTACTAAAAGATCTCATCTCTGTTTACTAAAAGATCTCATCTTCTGAATGTGAATTGTCTCTCGTAATTCAAAAGGAATTTTGCCACTTATTTCAATGTGAGGAGGACAGAAGGTTTTTTCAGTGTATCACTGTGTCATCTCTCTTACTCTTACTTGTTTTCCCCTTTAGTTCCATAATGCAAAACATAACAAAATCTTTAATACATTAACTGAAGAAATCAGAATGCAAAAATGCTTAAGACACTGGTGCATGGATTAGGTTATTGTAAAACCCAGTGTTCAATCAACTGAAACCAATCACAAATAATGCTGCATGCTTTTTTGATCAACGCCCTGTCTCTCTCTTGCTTCCTTTATAGGCCCTTCTGGCATTTCTTCTGGAATGAACTTTTCAAGAAGGTGCGGTATCCTGGATCATCCACATATTCATTCTTAAAGCGAGAACTCAAGACTCTCTGCCTCTTCTTCTCTCCCAAGATAATATCTGCCCCATAAAATGTGTCTTCAAATCTCATGTCAGAGGCTGTAGACTAAAACCAAACATTAATTACACATACAGGTTCATACAGGCCATCATATTTTGACAAAGAAAGGTTATGTGGAAACTCAGATATGTTTCACTAGATCACATTGAGTTAGTCCATTACTCAGTTACAACTGCCTCAATGAAAATGTCTAAATATTAAATGTTTTATATGCACACTTAAAATATCATTCTTAATTTTCCATATTTTGCATGTACTACTCATCATTTAATTCCCTAGGTCTGTAGTGTTCCTGGGAAAGATGTGACTAACACCGATTGTCAGTTTTTATTTTATCCAGAGGTCACACAATCAGTCTAACTCAAGGTGGAAACATGAAAGTGATGCAATTCTTGGGCAGGTCTGATCTTAGCAGTATCAAGTATTATCCATCACTTTGTATTATTCAGAAAAGTTTAAGCGCAAGGCAGGATGGCATGGACCTCTGACAAGAAACCTGCACATTGCCCAGTTTGCAAAGAACTGGAATCACAAGTTTAGCTCTTTGTCATCAAAGCTAAAACAGTTTCAGTTGGGAATCAACTGGAACAAAGCAGTGGGACAGCAAAGAGCAGTCCATTCAGGAAAAAAAGCAGTGGCAGGAATTTTTGGACCAACTTCCACTACTAGCATCTAGGTAAGATTCCCATGATTAGGAAAAGCATCATTTAGAAGAAATTTGATTTATTTATTTCAAGAGGCAGAAATAATACCATAAGATGTCTTTAGCTTGCACTGTCTTCAGCATGAGGAGAGGAAGGAGTTGCAGAGCATATGTTGAGGACTAAGTTACATATTTATAGAATTTGAGTCAATAGTAGGAAATAATGCAAGGGTCTGAGCACAGCCTGTGGTTTGTTTTATTTAGTTGACCAAATTCAGAGTGTTTAGCCTATACTTAACTCCTCTATTAAGTTAATGGTGTCAGATAAAATTTTAAAAAAAATATGTCAAAACTCAATTTTAAAAAGAATAACTAAACCAAACCACATTTGTGTTGTTATCCTTAGTGAAATGTAACAGTAACAGTTTACATTCTACAGAACATGCAGTGAATTATAAATGCTTTTTACAGTCTCTAAAACAAAAAATGGTAATGTAATGTTTTCTGAGTATAATGAAAAATCCCATGGAATATAGCTAGATGGCTCATTTAACATTTTCCAAAACATCTCTCTTAATCTTAGGCGGTCAAGACAGTGAAAAAATCATGCACGTATCCCAAAAACACTGACAAAAAGGCATCTTAGCCAAGAATATTTGATGACTGCACCTCCCATTAGAAAGCTCTTTCCTAATCTTACTCTATTCCTTCAGCAAGCAGGATATCCAGTGAACACTCCCTCAGCAGGCTGACAGCCTTATGCTTCCATGTCCCTTTTCCCTTCCCAGCTTTACTGTCCCTTTCATACATGATGCCAATCCTTTCCTTTGACACACCTCTAGCTTGCAAAATATATAGCATCTGTGTTGAGATTGGTTGCTGAGAACTGGATGAAAGGAAATGATGACAGTAATGATGATGGCAGCTGCATGTGGCAAGAAGCATAGACAATGTAAGTCAGACTGCAGCCTTCCTCATTCTGCTGCCTCTCTATGTAATGCTCTGTTAGTCCACCAAACTCATCTAAGCTGATGTATGTCTGAAGAGCCAACTCTACACATCCTTCCCCTACAATTCCCTGCATCCAGCTCTCAAGAACCAGCAAATTACTGTCACATAATAGATGTGTGAACAGGTAACATGTATGTGCCTAACTCTCTGCAGCAATGAAAAATACACCGTACTCTGCTTTGCTTTTCAAAGCTACACTGAAAGTATTCTTTAAATATTGTCCATTCAAAACAGTGAATTACTGTTTTGTTCTCAATTATTACAAGATTTTTTGCATGTTTATGCCTTGCTTTTATATGTTAAAAAAGCTAACTTTTAACTTGTAATGTAGTTTTGAGCAAACAGCTCCAAAACAGAATATGGACATGAGAACATGGTGTTCTTCTGAGTAGTCTTGGTAATGGACTAAATCGCATCATATTTAGCATTAATTACAGAGGTAGGTAACAGAAGTCACCTTGTCTCCTCCAGCAACTGTACAGTAGAACTTTCCCTCCTCAAATATTATGCTCTTTATGAACCTCAACACATTTTCACATGGCATACATATAAACAACTGGGGGATGTTGTTTGAAATTGCAGGAAACTCAAAAAACATAGTAAAGATTTAGTTTTGAATTCAAGGCTGGTGAAATGCCTGCCAGTGACATTAATGAGCTCTGATCAGGTACCTTGTTTCTTAGAACAAGTCAATGCATTTTAAATCACAAAGGTCTGAGAACTTGGAAAGTTTTTTTAATATATGTTATAAACATACTGAAAGAATGGAGTATCTGTCAATTTTAAAATTTTACCAATTTGATAATTCATTATCTGACAGAAGATCTACCAGGATGTTCCTTTTAGGAGATAACAATTATGTCTGACAACAGCATTTGCCTGTACTGGAAGAACAACTAACCATTCTCACTAGCAAATTGACACTTGTACTAAGTGTACCAATTTAGCCAGCCATTTTGGGTACACAAAATATTTGTCCAATTTAAACTGAAATACAGAATAAAGCCAAATATAGTGTTATTGGCATTTTGAGCAAATACATAAGAAAGTTATCATCAGCAAATACTCACAAAACGTGCTTTTACTCTCTTAGGAAGCTCTTCATCAAGTGTGTAGATCTCTTCTCTCTTCATTACTATTTGAGAACCATCTTCAAACTCAACCTAATTGAAAAAATGGGTATTTAAAAATAAAATAACTTAACTGTTGTGTGAAGTTTATCAGAACGTATATAGACAAAAATACATTTGCAAACACTGAAGATTTATATAAAAATATTTTGCTATTTTAAGGAAGGTAATATTAGAACAAAACATAATTTTTTTTTTTTTTAAGAACTGCAACATATTCATAAATTGAAAATAATATCTAAGCAAAGAGACTTCACAATCAACTCTGACACATATACAATAAATTAAAATTTACTGGATTGGAAATGCCAAGCAGTAACAACACAGACAATGTTATTTTGCAGAAGCAACATATTAAAATGTCTTTGTGTCATTTTTATTTGCCTCTAATTTTTTTACTTGCTTCTAATAAAAAAAATAATAATTTTATCATCCTGTGCTTCAAGGTTGAGGAAGACCCTGTCAAAAGAAAGAAAGTATGAGTGACAACTAAGGAAATACCAGTTAACAGAATTTTATTGAATCTGATGGAATTTCTTTAAAATGCTCTGTTCAGAAGATGAAAAGCTTTATCATGCTTAGGTTTAGATTTAATCCAACATGAACCCTGTTAGGAGAAAATGAGAAAGGAAATGTAACTAGGTGTTGGGAATGTTAAAATGCTGAGGCTATGAAGCATTTAAGTCTTTTCAGTAGCTGCTGATTTTTTTTTAATACTTCATCTAACAATTGTGAAGTTCAGCTATTACCTATGACTGCAGTTTCAGTTCTCACAGCAACTGTACTTTAAAGTTTGGTATAAACTTAAAAGAAGCCCCATTCCACATTGTAAGGTGACTTGATGAGACCATATGAAAGACAACAACAGACTCATGTTGAAAGAATAAGCCTAAATACATATACAGGAAAATACTACCTTATCAAAAGTATTATCATAGATACAGCTGAACAATTATAAATTTGAACTTGTAAATGGACTGAGTTTTGTAGATTAAAATTAAAACCTTGCCATTAGTGAGTATGTCAGATTAATTGTGAACAGCTGAAAAATCCAATACGGTATATCCACTCTCAAAAGTCAGGGTACAGATCTTTAAATTGTTAAGTTCTTTGAAAGCAAATTTTTTACAGCATATTAAAAGGTATGCACAGATCTGCGATACACTTAAAATACACAGAGCACAGATGGATAGCAAAGTCAGAAAAATCATCCTGGGATGTTGTCTACATAGAGTTTGGTGAGGCCTTTGACACCATCTCCCACAGCATTCTCCTGGAGAAGCTGGTGAATCATGGCATAGACAAGTGTACTCTTCTCTGGGTAAAAATCTGGCTGGATGGCTGTGCCCAGAGAGTTGTGGTGAACGGAGTGAAATCCAGTTGACTGCCAGTCACCAGTGGTGTCCCTCAAGGCTCAATTTTGGGGCCAGTCTTGTTCAATATCTTTAGCAATGATCCGGATGAGGGGATTGAGTGCACCCTCAGTAAGTTTGCAGATGACAAAAAATTGGGTGGGGGTGTTGATCTGCTTGAAGGCAGGAAGGCTCTGCAGAGGGACCTGGTCAGGCTGGATCGATGGGCCAAGGCCAATTGTATGAGGTTCAATAAGGCCAAGTGCCAGGTCCTCCACTTCAGTCACAACAACCCCATACAATACTGCAGGCTGGGGGAAGAGTAGCTGGAGAGCTGCCCAGCAGAGAGGGACATGGGGGTGCTGCTTGACAGCCAGGTCAACATGAGCCAGCAGTGTGCCCAGGTGGCCAAGAAGGCCAATAGCATCCTGGCCTGCACCAGGAATAGCATGGCCAGAAGGAGTAGGAAAGTGATTGTCCTGTACTCAGCAACTGGTGAGGCCACATCTCAAGTACTGTGTCCAGTTCAGGGCCTCTCACTATAAGAAGAACATTGAGGTGCTGGAATGTGTCCAGAGGAGAACTACCAAGCTGGTGAAGGGTCTAGAGAACAAGTAATACGAGAAGCGACTGAGAAAACTGAGTTTGTTTAGTCTGAAGAAGAGGAGGCTGACGGGAGACCTTATCGTCCCCTACCTGAAAGGAGGTTGTAGGAAAGTGGGTGCTAGCCACTTCTCCCAAGTAAATAGCAATAGGACCAGAGGAAGTGGCCTGAAGTTGCAGGAGGGGAGGTTTAGATTGGATATTAGGAATAATTTCTATGCTGAAAGAGTGGTCAGGCATTGGAATAGGCTGCCCAGGGAGGTGGTTGAGTCACCATCCTTGAAGGTATTCATGAAACGTGTAGATGTGGCACTTCAGGGCATGCTCTATTGGTCGAGGTTGTGGGGGTTTTTGTGGGTGTTTTTTGGTGGGGTGTTGTTATTTTGGTTGGTTTGTTGGTTTTGTGTTTTGTTTTGGTTTTGTTTGTTTGTTATTTTTTGTGTTGATGGTTGGACTCAGTGATCTCAGAGGTCCTTTCCAACCATGACAATTCTGCGATTCTGTGATCTTTGCTCCTCTCTGTTCTTATTACTAACCTCATAAGCCTGGTCTGCTAGTAGCATGTTACAGGAACTTAAAGGTCTATTTGGCTTAAGCATGTATAATAAAATTATGGCAATTCAGGTATTTTTCCATGCGATTCAGGAGCAGCCTTTCTGCTATTCCTGCTCCTTTTTGCACAATATATTTGGTAATACGTTTTGCATAATACAGTTGGTAATAAAGCTTTTAATGTTTTTTGCATCACTGGTGAAAGAACTGGACAGGAAATTAACTCTGCCAGATCCATGAGATCAGAAAGCCACCTCCCAAATGGACAACTTTTTTTTTTTTTTTTAATTTTTCTTTTTTTTAAATCTGGGAGTTTACAGCAGCAAGAAACTGCATCAAGCCACATACTCTGGCATGTTTGCAGTATGAAATATGTTGAACATTGACAATGAAGAGTAACTGGAAGTTCTTCAGCTCTAATTCAGCATGCTACACTGGAAATAAATTTGCCATACTGCTAAAGGCAAACACAAGAGCTCCTCTAAGACTTTCAACAGTATAATGACTTGTGCAAAATAAAAACCCACCATCTGTAATAGGTAAAATTTAATCCAGACTTCAGATACTACAGTTCAAATCATCAGTTTTATCCAGTAAGTTATTTTATTTGGACTTCTGCTGCTGTACTGTGTCTGTGTAGCATGTTATTCTCTCCATACGATTTTCTTTTATCAAGACATCATAAATTAAAGGGTCAGCTGAAATTGTTAGAAAGCAGATAATGGATAATTTAATAATGTCAAATGAAGCTCAGAAATAAATAGTGAACCACAATATAAAAAATTATCAAGACATCAAGCGTAGATTGCATTTACAATTTCACTTGAACACCTCCTTCATTTGGCATGTGTAACTCTGCTTAGAGATAGCCTAAGATACTGAGTCATCAATATCAAAGTGGATGGCACAAATTCTGGTGCATTGTGTCACAGCTCCTGCATGCACAAGTACTGTCACGCTCAGTACAAATGTCTCATGAACATAAGGAAAATCCACAGATTTATCCAAGTAGGACACGTGTGTCTTACTAGGGTCATAATACTCATTAGAGAGAGTCCTTTTCAGTCTCTCCTTTTGTCTCAGATATCACAAACGAGTTGGTAAGAGACTCTCGAGGCTGTAACAGAGATCTCACTACCCAGAAGAAGAGTGGAGTATGTGTATGCATAGGTCCTGGGAGCTATCAGCCAGACTGTGTAGACCTGAGGAAGAACTACTAATTTGTCTTGAACTTAGCCTTGCAGCCTCCATGTAATAGACTTTCTGTAATCTATGGACATGTTGTAGCAGCCTCCTCTCCTGTTTTACAGATTGAGATACTTGTTGGTGTGCAAAGTCTATGTAGCGCAATCTGGACTCCTGCTGATCTTTAATCTTAGCTATTTCCCCTGTGATAGGGATCATTACAAGGCAGTTTAGAGCAATCTCCCATTATTGATATGTTGAGGAACTTCAAATTTTACTGAACCTCCATATGCTAATCCACTTTCCTTAAACTAAACTGATTTCATCATGTTGTACAAGAGGTCCAAAATAAGAGAAAGAAGTTTGTTTTGACTATATCAGATTCCTTCAAATATGAAACTTAACATCAATCTAATGTACCTCACATTATTCCTCAGAAGACCAGCTGTTTAGAAGATTAAATTATTTGAAGATTAATGCTAGGATAGAACAATTATCTTTATATTTTTTAAGGAAATTTTCACCTTCACAATGTAATACAGCTGCTAAAAATAGGGAAAGAGGTAAGATCCAGAGACTAGCTCAAGGGATCAGGCACAGACCAGTCAGTCTCACCTCTGTGCCCAGCAAGACCATGGAGCAGATCCTCATAAAGGCTCTGCTGAGGCATGTGGAAAGCAAAGGGGTGATTGGTGACAGCCAACACAGCTTCAAGGGCAAATTCTGCCTGACTAATTTGGTGGCCTTCTATGATGGGGTCATGGCATTGGTGGACAAAGGAAGAGCAACCAATGTCATCTACCTGGACCTGTGCAAAGCCTTTGACACTGTCCCACATGACACCCTGGTATCAAAACTGGAACAGTACAGATTTGATGGATGGACCACTTGTTGGGTAAGGAAAGGGCTGGATGGTTGCACTCAAAGAGTGGTGATCAATGGCTTGATGTCCAGGTGGAGACCTGTGATGAGTGGTGTTCCCTAAGGGTTGGTACTTGGACCAGTGCTGTTTAACATCTTTGTTGGCGACATGGACAGTGGCATTGAGTGCACCCTCAGAAAATTTGCTGATGACATCAAAGTGTGTGGTGAGGTCGACACCCTGGAGGGAAGGGAAGCCATTCAGAGGGACCTTGACAGGCTTCAGAAGTGGGCTTGTGCAAACTGCATGAAGTTCAACCAGGCCAAGTGCAAGGTCCTGCAAGTGGGTCAGGGCAATCCCAAGCACAAATACAGGCTGGGTGGAGAATGGATCGGAAACAGTCTGGAGGACAAGGACTTGGGAGTGATGGTGGACAAGTTCAACATACGCCAACAAGGTGCGCTTGGAGCCCCCAACATAAGAAGGACATGGAGGTCATGGATAAGGTCCAGAGAAGGGCCACGAAGATTATTCAAGGGCTGGAGAGCACCTCTCCTACATAGACAGGCTGAAAGAGTTGGGGCTGTTCAGCTTAGAGAAGAGAAGGCTCCAGGGAGACCTCATAGTGGCCTTCCATTACCTGAAGGGGGCCTACAAAAAAGCTGGGGAGGGACTTTTTTCAAGGGCATGTAGTGACAGGACAAGGGGTAATGGATCAGAATTGGAAGAGGGAATATCAAGGTTAGACATCAGGAGGAAATTTTTCAGTGTGAGGGTGGTGAGACACTTGCACAGGTTGCCCAGGGAAGTTGTGGAAGGCCCCTCCCTGGAAGTGTACAGGACCAGGTTGGATGGTCCCTTCAAACTCAAACCATTCTATGATTCTGTTGTGATTCTGTGATGACTTGTTTTCAATTACAAGTCATTGGCAAAGTGAGAAGGTCAATGCAGCAAGTCATTTAGCCTCCCTGTGCCTTACTTTATCTACAGATAGAATAGTAAATTTGCCATTTTCATAGAGCAATGTGAGGCCCTCAGATGAAAAGAATTACATAAGTGAAAATTATTTTATATATATATAAATGAAAGGTACCTAGATTCTCATTCTTTCCGAAGTGCTATTATTATTGTGATTGTTTTATTGCAGTTTCTACCATTGACTTGTACTCAAAGCTGCTCATTTTTCTCAAAGGCAAGCACATAAAAATGATCATTTTGTCTCTGAAATCACCTTTTTAGCCTTGCCTTTAGTGTTCAGATCCCTTTTGCCTTTGCTGAGGATAAAGCACTCCTTAGATTATGTGTTATTTCATTCAAAAGTACCTCAGACAAATGAAAGTGTGACTATTTATGTCCTTCTTTTTACTGTCCACCCTTTTACAAAATGCCTAAGGTTCATTGTAGTCACAAGCCAATACTTAATTTTGTATCATTAATTGTAAAATTACTTGACATCAAATAAAAATAAATAACCTGGAGAAAAATACAAATGTTATATTTTAATCTTAAATTCCACCTTTTCACCTGAGCTATTAAATAACCCATTTTCTTGATTTTATAAGAACTGGTGAAACCTCAACTCCGAAAGAGTGCACAACATTTGCTAATGGTTTAGACTGCTTTATTTATTAGTTCCAATGCATTAACAGTTACAATAAGAGTCCACACTCCAGCATTCTGCAGATTTGAAGGTGCAGCTGGCCACTCCAATGCTACAGCAAATTAACAATCTGCAATAAAGACATCTGAAAAACAGGCACCTGGTAGTAAATATAGACTCCTACCTGATACATGTGAGCTGTGTTTGTTCCCAGATACTTTGCACCATACAGTTTTCCATCAGGCCACTTCACTTGGACAACCTCTCCCTCTGCAGGTGGGCCCAGCCTTAGGCAATCTCTGCTCTATTTACAAAGAAAGATGGATTCTCAAATCAGTGAGTGAGCCACTACCCTTTGAAATAAGCAGTAGGCTGCTTCTTACAACTTGGTAATTGGAGGAAATTTACTGCCATGTGTGTTTCAAGTTTTAAAATCCTACTAATGGGCTAATGGAAGATACTTTTAGCATTTCCGAAAATGAAATACTGACCAAAGAAGCATTCTCTTTACAGCTTGATGTTGCATTGTCAAGGCAACATATGCATATATCAGACAGCTATCTATAACTGTGATACATTTCCAGCAAGATTATTTTCTATCACACACTGAAAACAAAGAACACTAAAGTGCAATTGTATATGTGCAACACTTTTTCTTTTACATATTGAAGTTTTGGCCAAGCTTTGTGTCTGACTTGTTGAGCATGTTAGAGCAGCACATCTTATGCTAGTTGCAATATATCCTTGTAATGTTTTATTTTGCCCCATATGGCTCAGTATGAACTAATTTACTCATTTTCAGAGCACACATACCACACACCCATAACAACAGCTGTCCACATGAGGATATACATGAAGAACCAGAAAAAGATCATGTCAGGTCTGTGCTCACCAATTATTTGGTAGCTACGTCTGCCAAATACTCATCCCAAAGAAGGTGTCTATACTTTGTACTGACTACATCACAAGTAAATTGTTATTTAAATCACTGCTAATTTAGTGGTATTCTCCTAGGTGTGAGAGGACATGTTGGGTGACCATGTTACCTTAGCTCACT
This sequence comes from Hemiprocne comata, assembly GCA_020745705.1. Taxonomy (NCBI): domain Eukaryota; kingdom Metazoa; phylum Chordata; class Aves; order Apodiformes; family Apodidae; genus Hemiprocne; species Hemiprocne comata. Next base: position 68,240,503 of record CM036616.1, on the reverse strand, counting down.
GCTAAGAGGTCTAGACCAGGAAGAGAAAAGATAGAGCCAAGGACTGAGGTACAAAGACTCAGTGACAAAGTCCTGCAGGACTTGGTATTATCTCAGGTTGCTGCAGTACTACTACCATTTTCAAAGTCTCTGATTTACATAGAATAATTTGCAAAAATATTGTATTTTTGAGTTCAACAGTTCACATCCAGCAGAGGCCAACAATCATCATGACCAAGAACTCAAAATGGAGGAGCAAAAATGCACCACAGTGATCCTTACTGGGACATTACCTTGTTATGATATCATGTTAGTCAAATCCAAGCTTTATAAACTGTTTTTAATCACACATATCTTAATCCAGTAATTTGATTCAACACATGGGAAAAGAAGAGAAAAGCTGCTTTTTCACAAAAACACACCTTCCTGCATGACACTACTGTCTCTGACATCCCTCAGGTGCTGTGCAACGGGACAACTCTAAGATCTGTCTGCATGTTTGCTTGGCAAAGGTTGTTGTGACATACACAGAAAGACCTACCCTTTCATCTTCAACATGTATTTGAGATAGCAGGTGGCATTACCATATTACCCTTCCTGTATTTCCAGGAGAGGCAAGGGGAAAGGGGAAAGGATGGCTGCTGCCTGCTTTCCAGCAGTGGCATAATTATGACTTCTCAGGGTTCAGGGATTGCTAAATACTATCATAGCTCTGTCTATAAATTAAATTAGATTGTATTTTTAATGCTCTCTTCTCAGTGATGACTGTGAAGATGGTTATTGTCATTATCATATCTCTTCTTCTACCTATTTATTGCTAAAGTGAAAAAGGACTCTTAGCTAAGTATCTTGAACCAAACTTAAAATGCATCATGGAAGATAGCTAATTTCCTGAAAACAATCAATCAACAATGTCAAACCAAACATTAATTTTCCAAGATCAAAAGCCCAGCATGAATTGCTCCCTTTGCACCTCGCACAAGAAAAACATCTCACAGCTTCTCTAAGATAGCTAATGGAATTGCTCATATGGAAAATTAGACTTCTCATGCAAATAACTAGACAAATAACAAACCCATTCTTCATGTATCACAACAATGTCTTAGTCTGTGGAACAATGTTTGGGAAACCTGTACTAAATAGTTTTTGCTGATTTCTGCCAGAATACCTACCTTATATTTTCATATTGCATAACCATTTTAAAGATTTTATTTTTTTACTGCAAAAATAATACTCACCAATATCTTCTGGGAAATGAATAGACCCATTTCTTAGGCTGACGAAATTGTAAAAATGCAACCTCACTATTCTCAGCCATATAATGAAAAAGCATAGAATCACATAATGGTTAGACTTGGAAGGGACATTAAACATCACTGAGTTCCAACTCCCCTGCATGAGCAGGGACACCTCCCACTAGACCAGGCTGCTCAGAGCCCCATCCAACCTGGGCTTGAACGTCCCCAGGGATGGAGCCTCCACAACTTCTCTGGGCAACCTGTTCCAGTGTCTTACTACCCTCACACTAAAGAATTTCCTTCAGTTTCAAACCATTACCCCTTGTCCTATCACTATCTGCTCTTGTAAAAAGCCCCTCCACAGATTTTCTGTAGGCCCCCTTCAGGCACTGGAAGGCCACTATGAGGTCCCCCCAGAGCCTCCTCTTCTTCAGGCTGAACAACCCCAACTCCCTCAGCGTTTCTTCATAAGAGAGGTACTCCAGCCCTTGGATCATTTTTGTGGCCCTCCTCTGGACACGCTCCAACAGGTCCACGTCTTTCTTGTGCTGGGGGCTCCAGAGCTGGACACTGTATTCCAGGTGAGGTCTCACCAGGGCAGAGTAGAGGGGCAGAATCACCTCTCTTGATCTGCTGGCCACACTTCTTTTGATACAGCCCAGGATGCGGTTGGCCCTCTGGGCTGCAGTCGCACATTGGTGGCTCATGTCCAGCTTTGGATCCACATGAGGTTCACTTGGACCCACTTCTCCAGCTTGTCCAGGTCCCTCTGGATGGCATCCTGTCCCTCTGGCATATCGACTGCACCACCCAGCTTGGTGTCATCAGCAAACTTGCTGAGGGTGCTCTCAATGCCACTGTCAATGTCATTGATAAAGATATTTAACAACACAGGTCCCAGTACGGACCCCTGAGGGACACCACTTGTCACTGTTCTCCATCTGGACACCGAGCCATTAACTGCTACCCTCTGGATGCAACTGTCCAACCAGTTCCTAATCCACTGAATAGTCTACCCATCAAACCCATGTCTCTCCAATGCAGAGAGAAGGATGCTGTGAGGGACTGTGTCAAAGGCCTTGCAGAAATCCAGAGAGATGACATCCACTGCTTTTCCCTTGCCGACAGATGTAGTTACACCATTGCAGAAAGCCACTAGGTTGGTCAAGCAGGATTTGCCCCTGGTAAAGTCATGCTGGCTGTCCTGAATCACCTTCCTGTCCTCCATGTCCCTTAGCATGTCTTCTAGGAGGATCAGTTCCATGATCTTCCCAGGCACAGAGGTGAGGCTGACAGGTTGGTAGTTCCCAGGGTCATCCTTTCTACCCTTTTTAAAGATGGGTGTGACATGTCCTTTCTTCCAGTCACTGGGCACTTCACCTGACTGCCATGACTTTTCAAATATCATGGAGAGTGGCTTGGCAACTACATCCGCCAATTCCCTTTGCACTCTGGGATGCATCTCATCAAGTCCCATGGACTTGAATATCTTCAGGTTCCTCAGGTGGTCTGGAACCATGTCCTCACAGTGGCAGGGACTTTGTCTCTCTGGTCTCCATCTTGTGGGCCACCAGCTTGAGAGCTGTAAGGAGAGGAGTTGCCAGTGAAGACTGAGGCAAAGAAGTCCTTGAGAACCTCAGCCTTCTCCTCATCTGTTGTTACCAATTTACCGCTGTTGCTCATCGGGGAGGTACGCTTTCTTCAACCTTCCTTTTCTGGTTTATGTACCTATAGAAGCCCTTTTTGTTATTCTTTACATCTCTTGCCAAGTTCAGTTCTAGCTGTGCCTTGGCCTTCCTGACCTTGTCCCTACACAACTGGGCAGTGTCCCTATACTCTTCCCAGGAAACCTGTCCCCTCTTCCACCACTTGTGTAGGTCCATCTTGTCCTTTAGTTTGACCAGCAGGTCTTGAGTCAGCCATGCTGGTCTCTTGCCTTCCTTGCCCTATTTCCTACACTTGGGGATTGAGACTTCTTGTGCTCTACAGAAAGCATCCTTAAAGAGCTGCCAACTCTCCTCTGCTCCCTTGTCCCTGAGGGCCTTTTCCCTTGGGGTCCTATCTACTAACTCCCTGAAGAGCTGGAAGTTTGCTTTCCTAGAATTCAGAGTCCTAACTAAGCGTCTCATCTGCCTCATTCCCTTAGGACAGTGAACTGCACTAGTGCACGATCACTGCAGCCTAGGCTGCCTTCAACTTTGATGTCCCTGATGAGTTCACTCACATTTGTGACCATCAGGTCCAATAATGTATCCCCCCAAGTAGGACTGTCAATTTCTTGACTTAAGAAGTTGTCATCGAGACATTCCAGGAATCTCCTGGATTGTCTACAGCTTGCTGTGCTACTTTTCCAGCAGATGTCAGGATGGTTGAAATCCCCCAGCAGGATGAGAGCCTGTGATCGTGATGTCTCCTTGAGCTGGAGTAAGAAGGCTTCATCGATAGGCTCTCTTTATTGTGCTGATCCCTAATTCCTACTCAAAAGCTTTCACCCTGCTCATGGCTATTCTTTAGGGACAACTCTTCACACTCTATCCAATTCTTTACATAGAGGGCAACACCTCCACCCTTTCTTCCTCTCCTATCCCTTCTGAACAGCTTGTAGCCTTCAATAGCCACACTCCAGTCATAGGATTCATACCACCAAGTTTCTGGAATCACGACTATGTCATAGCTTTCCTGTAGCATGGTAGCTTCCAGCTCCTCCTGTTTGTTGCCCATTCTGCGTGCATTAGTGTAGAGGCACTTCAGCTGGGCTGGACGTGTCACCTTCTCAGAGGGACACCCTTTTATACCCCCAAGGTGTTTCATGGATGCTATCTTCTTCTTTCCCGTTACCTCAGTGACTTCCAGACCTGCAAACCACATCGTGCATACCCCAGGTTTGTTTGCAGTGGGTTCAGTTATATCCCCTCCCCCCTCCAAATCTAGTTTAAAGCCCTGTCAATGAGTCCTGCTAACTCCTGCCCAAAGATCATTTTCCCCCTCTGGGACAACTGCATTCCGTTGTGTGTCAGCAGGCCTGGTGTCTTGTGTATTAGCCCATTATCAAAGAGCCCAAAGCCCTGCTGCAGACACCAGTCCCGGAGCCATGAGTTAACCTGTTGGCCCTTCCTGTTAGTTCCCTTGTCTATCACTGCCACTAGAGTGATGGAGGAGAACACAACTTGCACTCCTGATCCCTTCACCAGTTGCCCTATAGCCCTGAAATCTCTCTTTATGGCTTTTGATGTTCTCTTTGCCACTTTATCACTACCCACCTGAAAGACCAAAAGTGGGTAGTAGTTCAAAGGCCTGACGAGGGTGGGAAGTTTACTCACTACATCCTTTACTCGGGCCCCAGGGACACAGCAGACTTCCCTATGAAGCAGGTCCGGTCTGCATATTGGGCCCTCTGCACCCCTCAAGAGGGAGTCACCCACAACTAGGACCCTTCTGTTTTTCTTTTTGGCCTGAGTTGTGATGGCTGGCCTAGGGAGAGTTGGTCTTGGTGGCACTTCTGGCCTGCGTGAGGTGCTCTCACCACTGTCTGGCATTTCCTCCTGCAAGGCCCCATACCTGTTCTGCAAGGGCACTTAAGGTAGTGCAGTACTTAAGGGGACATGTCTGCCCCTTTTGTGTCATTGGGCAGGGACCTATTCCCATTGTCCCTGCTCCTGTATGTTAGGTGGGAGAGGCTGGGAACCTCGTTGAGCTGAAGAGGAAGCCTGTGTTCAAGCTGTTTGAGTGGAGAGCAGGCTATGAAAACACTTGTCTAGTTCTCTCTCACTCTCCCTGATACTCCTCAACCTGCTCACCTCCTCCCTGAGCTCCACCACTTCATCCTACAGCTGTGCCACCCGGCAGAGTAGGTCATTAACCTACTCACACCGGACACAACCATGGTCAGAGTTGCCCCTTGGTGCCAGGGAAAGGCTGTGGCATTCCCAACAGTCTGTGACCTGGATAGCCACCTCCTTCCATGGGGGCACTCTCTGAGTACCTACATCCATTTTGGTGGTTGCTGGTGGCACAGTCTTCCTCTGCCGAGTGGACACCATTACTCCTGGACTGAGCTGGCAGTTCTCAGAGCCCTGCCTGCACAAACTGCCCTGTGCAAACTGCCTTATTGCAGCCCTGATTGCCCGTCCCTGTTCACCGCGCACCCCAGGGGTGTTTAAATCTCCCGTGTGGCTCCTGGCTATGCCTCTTCCACTCCTGGTTGTTTGCTGTGGGCTTCAAGGTCTGGCTGGGTCTCAGACTGCGAGTGGGGGGGGTCCCTGAGCTCGGGAACCCCTCTATACAGCGCGATTCAACCCTCACTATTTGCTGCTTCACGTGCACCCTCTTGTCCACCCACTCTAGCCCGGCAGGCGCTGCGCACAGTGATGGTTAGCTGTTGCTCTCTGCTCCGCGCTGCAGCGTGGTCAAAATCAGACATAAAAATACAGCAATCCTTCAACATTCCCCTACACGAGCTGTAATTAACATATAGTGTGGATTCAGTCTACATTCAGCTTGTAACCTATGTAAATTTCCAGTACAATTACATATTATATTCTCTTCTTCCTACAAACAGACAAAATCACGCCTATCTGTACCCAAAAGACTGCCCAATGAAGTGTACAGTTTCACATTCCAGCTTTTTCATAGGTCAGAGCCCCGGCTCCAGGCATGGTCAGCTACAGAAGGTTACTCAAGGAAATATCCAGTGGGGTTTGAGTATCTCCAAGGATGAACAGTTCAGCACCTCCCTGGGCAACTAGTCCAGAATTCAACAACACTCACAGTAAAGAAGTATTTTCTTAAGTGAAGAAAAATTCCATGTTAAGGATTTCCTATATTTCAGTTGGTATGCATTGTATTTTATTCTGTCACTGAACCACTGGGAAGTGAGTGGCTCCATCTTCTTTACTTCCCCCATATAGGTATCTATATACTTGGGTAAGATCACCCTAAGTCTACTGTTCTCTAGGCTGAACAGTTCCAGCTCTCCCAGTCTCTCCTCATGCTCCAGCCACTTCATCACTTTCATATCTTTTAGTGTATTTTGCTCCTGAATATCCACATTTTTCTGTACATGTGAGTCCATAACTGGGCACAGCACTCCAGATATGGTCTCGCCAGTGCTAGGTTTCTGATCTGATCAAAATGGAGATGGATTTTCTTCATCCTAATAGTACAAGTTCCACAGAATACTCATACTAATGGATGAGGGGGAAGAAAAAGCAGCTTTTAAAGCAAGACATACTAGTTTAGGTTATCAATTGCAGCACTGAATTGCGGACCTGTATACTCCCAACTCTTCTGTCCTCTCAAGTCAGAGTAGAATTATCACCAAAACAATTAACAAGAGCCAGGTGATCTGACAAAGGTGCTCTCTGATTTGAATAGACAAGTATTGGCATTTTTCCATTTCCCTGAATCACGGAATTGTCAGAGTTGGAAGGGACCTCCAGAGATCACTAAAGCAGCATTGCCTACAGCACATTACACAGAACTGCATCCAGGCAGGTTTTGAATGTTTCCAGAGAAGGGGACTCCACCACCTCCTTGGGCAGCCTGCTCCAGTGCTTTGTCACCCTCACCATAAATAAGTTTTTTTCTCATATTTAAATGGAACTTCCTATGTTCCAGATTGTGACCACTGCCCCTCGTCCTGTCACTGGGAACTACTGAAAACAGTCTGGCTCCACCCTCCTTGCAGCCACCCTTTAGATACTTATAGGCATTGATAACGTGTCCCCTCAGCCTTCTCTTCTTCAGGCTAAAGAGTCCCAGCTCTCTCTGTGTTTCCTCTTAAGGGAGACACTCCAACTTCCCAATCATCTTTGTTGCCCTCCGCTGTATTCTCTCCAGTAGTTCCCTGTCTCTCTTGAACTGGGGAGTCCAGAACTGGATGCAGTATTCCAGATGTGGCCTCACCACGGCAGAGTAGAGGGGGAGAACAACCTCTCTCGACCTACTAGTCACACTCTTCCTTATGCACCCCACGATTCTTGGTGGAAAGGGCACGTTGCTGGCTCATGGATAATTTACTATTTCCCAGGATTCCCAGATCCTTCTTCTCAGAACTGCTTTTCAGCAGATCCAACCCTAACCTATGTTGGTGTATGCTGTTCTTCCTCCCCAGGTGCAGGACCCTACACTTGCCCTTGTTGAATCTCATTAGGTTCCTTTCTGCCCAGTTCTCCACCTTGTCCAGGTCAGGCTGGATATCAGCACAGTCCTCCGGAGTGTCAGCCACACCTCCCGGTTTGGTATCATCAGCCAAGTTGCTGAGGGTACACTCTGTCCCCTTGCACAGGACGTTGATGAATATGTCGAGCAAGACCGGGCCGGGTATTGACCCCTGCGGGACACCACTGGCTACAGGCCTCCAACTTGATTCTGCTTCATTCATCACAACTCTCTGAGTTTTGTCACACAGCCAGCCTCAAGCCACCTCACTGTCCACTCATCTAGCCCACGCTTCCTGAGTTTCCTAATGAGGATGTTATGGGAGACAGTGTCAAAAGCCTTGCTGTAGTCAAGGTAGATCTACCCAGCCAGTCATGCCATCGTAGAAGGCTATCAGATTGCTCAAGCATGATTTCCCCTTGGTGAATCCATGCTGACCCTTCCCAATTACTTTTTTTTGCTTCCACATGCTTTGAGATGACATCCAGAATTTGCTTGTTCCAACACCTTCCAGGGATGGAAATGAGACTAACCTGCCTGTAGCTCCCTGGGGCCTCCTTCTTGCTCTCTTTGAAGACTTGAAGACTTCCTACAGCCCTCAGGCACCTCTCCTGTTCCCCAAGACTTCTCAAAGATGATGGAGAGTGGCCTAGCAATAACATCTGCCAGGTCTCTCTGACTCATGGATGCATCCCATCAGGGCCCATAGATTTATGGATGTCTGGTTTGGCTAAGTGGCCTCTAACCTGGTCCTCAGTTTTAAATATTTAAGACAACTTCCTTCCTGCTTCTTCTTCCCTTCTCTTCTGTCCATGGCTGGCATCCAGGGAGGACTCCATCCATCACCGTTGACCCCAGGCTCAGCCCTGACCCTCACAACTCTCCCCTCAGCCCTGTCTGCTCTGCTGTTATCTCAGACAATGGTCTGAGACATTTCGGGACTGCTTACAGCTCAGGAGAGTGCCGGGGGAGGTGCTGGGGGTGGGGGGAGGCAAGAGGCTTTTGCACATGCCTGAACATTCTTGTATATAATTGTACATACAATTAAAGCTGTCTAATTTAGTTTTCAATCCAGCTAAGTCTCTCTCCTAATTCTCTCTCTCCTTCCCTACCTGGGTGGGAGGGGGACGGGATCGAGAACATTGTTGTCTCTGGTTTAATTGCAGATCCTGAGTCAAACCTTGACAATTCTACTGTGTATAAAAAATAATGCCAAAACCTTGGAAAGATACTGAATAAGAATCGATCTATGGTATGCAGTATAAAGTGGGAATATTGTCTGTGAGTGGTTCACCACTAACCTATCTGAATAGCAATTTTTTTTTCCCTTACAGCTGCACTTTTTCACAAACCTGAGGTTTACATGCATAAACTGGCATCTTTCAAAGTAATTTGTGAGACATGCAGTGTAGCCTCTTCCTTTTCTCAACCATTTTATTCTTCTGGAATTTGTTAAATAATTTTCAAATCCACCACACCCATAATGTTCTTCTGCCCATTTTCCATGAGGGTGTCTACAAAATCCACAACATGGAGCAACAACTGTCATCAAGCATGAACCAAGACAGCACCTCTTTCTTCAGGAAAGTGTCTAACCCTATGCCATGAACAACCTCAGAAACTCCCATTTAATTTTCCTCAATACTAAGAGAATTGTTTATCTGTTAACTGGCAAACACAGCAGAGCTCACTGGCTAGCTGAAATCACTACAGTTTAGACTGTATTCAAAATACAGTATTTTTGTTTAAATTTGATTCAAATTACAGCATTTTTCTCAATGTCACATCAAAGATTTCTGCATCTCCTTGACACTCCTGGGGTTTACTTGCTGATTTGCTTTGTTGCCAAAGCAAAGCACAAAATGCCTCATTGTTTATTCAAATTTTTGTCAAATGTCATTGCGGGTATAATTGACAAAACCAATAAAAGGCCAAAGTGGTTAAGCATGCCTCTTGCAATGTGTTTTGTGAGCTAGCACGTACTTCTAATCCTATTTTTGCTGTATGGCTCTGTAACACAGTGTCAGCATGAAATACACCTAAATTGTATAAATAATTTTACTAAATGGTAAAGGAATAGTATAAATACACACAGAACCTGACTGGCATTATTTTTCCTGGGATGTTACTAGTTTAAAGACAGTGAGTTAGCTCAAAAGCAGCCTTTGTAACAGTTTAGCTGAATATAGTTTTCACCCTTTGAAATTACTCGTTATTTCTGTACCATACAACGTCAAAACCCTCTAGGAAGACACATTCTAATCAATCAATAGCAGTCTTGCAGGAAGACTGTGTAAGAATCCATTTAATTGTGCTGCTGCAGCTTTCCATATCAGAGGGTTCTTGTGAATCCTGCTATGCTGTGGTCATGTAACTTGGCAAGAAGGAACGGCAAAATGCAGAGATAAGCAGCAGCCTGGCTTCAGCCCCACAATGTGCCTGGTGATACCAATCCTTTCTGTATTGTTCCATTACTGACACACAGGGGGCATGGCACAACACTATAATCCTCCTCCTGGCAGACTGAAAACTGATAAACTAGCCCTGAGGTTTCAAAGATCAAAGAGAAACAGATACTGAAAAGACCAATTAGAGCTAAATCAGACTATGTAAATTGCAATAAACCTGGTCTTCCTATCCTTCATATCTAAATATTGTTTTGCTATCACTCCTCTTGTGTTTGTTTGTTTGTAAATTTATGTATCTTGTTAAAATCAAACTGCGAAATAGAATCTGTGTTCTGTCATCCTGTGCATTGCTTCAGTCTGTAAGAATGGCTCAGACCTTGTTCAATTTGCATACAGCAAGCCATAATATCGACTCATTTGGGCTTTTATCATAAAAACTCCGTGAGTTCTGAAAAATAACTTAAAATTCACGCATGGTCTCCAAAACTGAATAACCAACACCTCTATCCTCTTATTTTGGAGGAACTGAAAATCATTTCACAGCAAATTCAATTCATAGCAAAATCATTTCAATTTAGAGCAAATGAGCATTGTGGTAATCACCAAAGTAACAGTTACTTCTCACAACACGGGCAAAACACACTAACTATATCTGATCTTCATTTATAAGACTTCAAGTGGATTTCTGGTCCCCAGATTCTCAACATGAAAAAGTAGGAAAAATACAGGCCTAATTATTGGGCTTTTGCATACAAATGGTTCTCTCACTGACTCTAATTGAACTGCAGCAGTAATTTCTGAAATTTCCCCTTAAATAAGGAGCCAAGTTAAATTTACTATCCTACTGCATTGCTACTAGGGTACCTACCATGCAACAGTACCAATAGGAACCAGCTGAAGATGGCTTGAAAGGGAAAGAGTGCTGAACTAAGAACAGGGTGACCACACGGTCAGGAAGGGTTAGCTCTTGCCTTACAGAGCTAGGAGAGAAAAAGGCTCCCGTGGCTGAGCAGGAAAGGCACCACTGAACAGTCCAGAGGATGGAGCTACAGTGTCCCCAAGGCTATTCCACAAAGGCACTTAATGCAAGTCCTCTGCCTATGTTACTTCAGCTAATGTTAACTTTCAGTGTGAGTGCTAGTGATTGAGCTTCACAGTCATGCTTACCAGTGATTGTTTCATATGGAGCAGGACTAATGTGATCACAACTAACACCTCTGGTTTAGAAAACCTTATCATACCAACAAATTGCACACTGCAGCTGCAAACAGTGAATATATCTACCAACATCATTAAAGCAGAAGATGTGAAACAAACTATGGAAACTCTCTGAAAACAACCACTGATCTCAACAGACTGTTGAACTGTGTTTTTCTTTTAGGAGCTGATAGTATATGGCAGTTAACACAAATTTTTAGAGACACAGAATTAGGTTTCATATATTCCAAGACAATTTGAATGAAAAGGAGAGTGGCAGCTAATTTGTCACAGTTGGAATTTTATCTAAACAGGAACAGCAATTTACAGAGTGTATTAGCATTTGAAAGAGTAGGCCTGATTCCCAGGAGTGCAATTCTGGTTTTGAATTGGTAGAAATTCAGTGAAATCATCAGATTAAAAGAACAGTTACTGTAATTCCACAAATTTAGCCTTGGATCACATAATGCATAGTATAAAAATACTTAGACTTTATGTATCATATGCTGTCCTTAAAATGTTACTGAATCTTCTCTTACAAAGTGAATATATGCTTTCAACAAAAGGAACCTGGAAGGCAATTGGATCATGCATTCCTGAATACATCTAAAAATTTCTTACTTTCCATTCAGCTTAGAAAGTTAGTATGTTCAAGTATTACATTGCCTTTCAGCTTAGTATTAATAGCACAACTGCATGTGTAATGCTAATTGAGAGATGCAGAATTGCCCTGAAGGGCACAATTCAAACCCACATTGCAGAATGTGGTTTATGATGTCCAGGATGGTACTGGGCATCACAATAAGGTGCAGTACAGAGAACCCTAAGGAAGCTTTAATTAGGAGTGCAGTATACTCTTGCAGGACAAAACTTGGTGTCAGTGGTAGGAAGGTGAAGTTGGCAAGAAGACCACAATGTCTGATTTGCTGTGCCTCACTGAAGTAAAAGGCTCCTTCAGTGCAGGGTAGAACCCTTGCTAATGCTCATATTAAAGTTAGAGGAAACTCAATCCTACCGTACTACCTTGTATCCTGCCCACCCTTATATTGGTGAAGGTCAAAATAATTAAAGTTCCCAATAAATCAGTTACATTCCATCAAGTACAAAGATCACCTCATGTTCTTTTTCTCCTGCACCTGCTTCAGGTCATGACACACATGAAGGAAAATGCTCCTTCTCCTCCTACCCCCTACCCCAAAAACACAAGGCAAGTCTGGAAATAATCTACTTCCAAAACACGCAACAAACAGTGTTAATTACCAGATCTGAAAATCTTACAGTTCCTCGGTTACCTTGGAATAAAGGTGGGAGGTGAAATAATACTCCTTGCCCACTTAAAGCAGTCCCACCTCATCTGAATGGTCCCTGTGTGATTCCAGTGGTTTCGTTGTACTCCACATGCTCATCATAGCTGTACTCATTGTGGTCCCAGACATTGGTGCACACTCACTTTGCAAACACAGGAAGCATTGTAATATATTTCTGTCTCTCACCTGCTTCACTGCAAAGTCAGCCATCTTATGGTAAACTGCAAAGTAATGGATTATCTTCCATTTTGTCAGTTACATCAACTACAGTACTGTACAAGAAGTTTCACATCAGAATCAGACTGTTGCATTTTCGTATGTTCTGCAGTTTCAAGAGTTAAACAATAGAATAAAAGCCTCCAGTCTGAAGCTTTAGAACTTAGTCTTTGCTTTTAAAAATATTTTATTTTAACGCAATAAGACCACAGCTTCAAAAACAATAATTCATTTGCACTACTATTCAGAAGATGCAAACAATTATTTGCTTGTGCATAGCATAGCATTCTGTGCATTGGAGCTTGCAAATCCAGTGCAAAAGTTCACTGTTAGAAAAATGTGTTAAAATAAATTTCTAACGTCACAAGAACTTGAAATAAATTCTTCAAAACATATATACACATTTAACTTGGGAGTATTTCACAAAACAAGAATGCGAAATCCTACACAGTTTTTACAAATCTATCTAACCAGGAAAATAAAGTTTTCTTTTCTGAGACATGTCACGCAGCTTTCAAACTTGCTCTCCAGATTTTTTTAGAATTGCCAGTCAATGATCACACCATACAAATTGTCAAGTACTAAGTTCACCTACACAGGCCGTTTTATAACACTGAAAAAAAAAATTTGTACAAGCCCAAAATGAGCAGCACATTATTCATGTCAGAGACTCAATGCCGTTTCAACTAAGAAATAATAAAAAGGTTGCTAAACCTATTACAATTCATTAGGTCTTTTTTCCTACATTACACAACTATTTCTGAGGACTTTTTCACTAAGTTTATACCAAATACCATCTATCGTCTTGTTACCTTCAGAAACGCATTGCTTGCTTTTCTATTTCACAATCTCAGAAACTGCTGATGATGGTGATACTGGAGTGCATACAAAGTATCTATAGATTGCCCAGAAACTGTGTGAATTCAATAGTTCTAATTTCCTTACAGATTTACATGCCATTATAATAAAATGGAGCAATAAGCTATTATTGTCTGTCAAAAGCATAATGGATCTTTCACAGACAAAAGGAGGCAGGTAAGCACTACTATTAGAAGTTTTGATTTGAACAGGTAGACAAGCAGAAAACAGTTGTCAGAAGAGGTAAGGAGTGAAAAGCATACAGAAGATAAACCACAGGAAAAAATGGTGGAAACTAGTCAGTAGTTTAATCATTTATAATGCCAGAGAAGATTGATGGAGGAAAAGTTACATGCGTCTGGTTTGTAGGACAGATTTTCAAAAAAACACAGCATCCTTCAGAAATTAAAAGGGCTGTAACAGAATCTTCTGTATCTTCCACTTTTATATTGAAATGGAAATTAATGGACTGTCAAGACTTTGTGCTAGCCCAGCATTTCCAGATGTTCCATTGTTCAAGTGGTATGTTCTTTCAAAAGCAGAGGTAGCTGCTTTTATTAATATATAAAGGTATTAATATATGCAGGATTTGAGAAGCTGATTGACTGTCGACATAGACATACGCAGACACACGCTTACTGCAGAAGTGAAAGTCAATAGTCCAGACAAAGTCATTATAATGAAGTTCTTGTAAAGAAGAAAGACTTTATTCTTGAAGCTATGTCCCAAGCATTGACCCCCATGGCTCCCAAAAGTGCTACCTTTTCTAACCTGCACATGCAAAAGTCCCACCTACATGCTGGTTCTCACAGCATTCTCCTACAGAAATTGCCTACATATGGTCTAGACTGGTGTACTCATCGCTGGGTGTAACACTGGCTGGATGGCTGCGCCCAAAGAGTTGGGGTGAATGGAGTTAGTCCCCCTTGTGGCCAGTCACAAGTGGTGTTCCTCAGGGCTCAGTGTTGCGGTCAGTTCTCTGTAGTGACTTTACCAATGATCTGGTCAAGGGGATCAAGTGCACCCTCAGTGAGTTTGCAGATGACAAGTTGAGTTGGGAGGGAGTATTGAGGGTGCATTGCCTCTGCCTGAGTATAGAAAGGCTCTACAGAGGGGCCTGGACAGTGTGTATCAATGGGCCAAGGCCAACTCTCAGGGGTCGGTACTGGGACCGATGTTGTTCAACATCTTCATCAACGACCTGGATGAGGGTATAGAATGTACCCTCAGCAAGTTTGCTGATGACACTAAGCTGGGAGGAGTGGCTGACACACCAGAAGGCTGTGCTGCCATTCAGAGAGACTTAGACAGGCTGGAGAGTTGGGCGAGGAGAAACATGATGAAATTCAACAAGGGGAAGTGTAGAGTTTTGCATTTGGGGAAGAACAACACGATGTCCCAGTATAGGTTGGGTGCTGACCTGCTGGAGAGTAGTGTAGGTGAAAGAGACCTGGGGGTCCTGGTAGACAGGAGGATGACCATGAGCCAGCAATGTGCCCTTGTGGCCAAGAAGGCCAATGGCATCCTGGGGTGCATTAGAAAGGGTGTGGTTAGTAGGTCAAGAGAGGTTCTCCTCCCCCTCTATTCTGCATTGGTGAGGCCGCATCTGGAGTATTGTGTCCAGTTCTGGGCCCCTCAGTTCAAGAAGGACAGGGAACTGCTTGAAAGAGTCCAGCGAAGAGCTACTAAGATGATGAAGGGAGTGGAACATCTCCCTTATGAGGAAAGGCTGAGGGAGCTGGGTCTCTTTAGCTTGGAAAAAAGGAGGCTGAGGGGTGACCTCATCAATGTTTACAAATATGTAAGGGGTGAGTGTCAGGGAGATGGAGTTAGGCTCTTCTCAGTGATGACCAGTGATAGGACAAGGAGTAATGGGTGTAAATTGGAGCATAGGAGGTTCAAGGTGAATATCCGAAAAAATTTTTTTACTGTGAGAGTGACAGAGCACTGGAACAGGCTGCCCAGGGAGGTTGTGGAGTCTCCTTCGCTGGAGACATTCAAAACCCGCCTGGACAAGTTCCTATGTGATGTACTCTAGGTGACCCTGCTCTGGCAGGGGGGGGGTTGGACTAGATGATCTTTCGAGGTCCCTTCCAACCCCTAGGATTCTATGATTCTATGATTCTATGAACTGTATGAGACTCAATAAGACCAAGTGCCAGGTCCTGCACTTGGGTCACAGCAACCCCAGGCAATGCTACTGGCTTGGGGAAGAGTGGCTGGAAAGCTGCTCAGAGGAAAAGGACATGGCAGTGTTGATTGACAGCTGGCTGAATATGAGCCAGCAGTGTGCCATTGTGGCCAATAAGGCAAATAGCATCCCAGCTTGTATCAGCAATAGTGTGGCCAGCAGAAGGAGAGCAGTGATTGTCCCCCCTGTACTCAGCATTGGTGAGGCGGCACCTTGAGCACTGTGTTCAGTTTTTGGCCTCTCACTACAAGAAGGACACTGAGGTACTGGAGTTAATCTAAAGAAGGGCAACAAAGCTGGTGAAGGGTCTAGAGCACCAGTCTTATGAGGAACATCTGAGGGAACTCGGGTTGTTTATCCTGGAGAAAAGGAGGCTGAGGGGAGACCTTATTGCTCCCTACAACTACCTGAAAGGAGGCTGTAGCAAGGTGGAGGTTGGTATCTTTTCACTAGTAACAAGCAATAGGACAAGAGGAAATGGTCTCAGGTTGCAGCAGGAGAGGCTTAGATTAGGTATTAGAAGAAACTTCTTCACCAAAAGCATTATTTAACACTGGAACCAGCTGCCCAGGGTGGTAGTTGAATCACCATACTGGAGTAGTTTAAAAGATGTGTACATGTGGTGCTTAGGGACATGGTTTAGCACTGGACTCAGTACAGTTAGGTTAATGGTTGGACTTAATGATCTTAAAGGTCTTTTCCAAGCAGAACAATTCTGTGATTCTGTGATAATGGCACATTATGGTTTAAAACTAATGTTCCCTTTAGCTAGCCTGTGGAGGAAGTAATTTTTGAAGAACCATACAGCTAAATCCAGTTTGTTCTACATCTCAAAGGAGGATGAAGTAGATCTGTCTCTCATTAGTGTAATAATACTATCCTTAGGACAATCTGTACTCAGTCTGACTCCTTTGCACGTACTTTACCCCAATTAGTTCACCTCGTCTTGAGCAACTTCTAAGATTATAAATGCCTATGCAGCTTCAAACCCCTGCAAGACATCTAGGCCAGGAAGAATAATTCAGAATCTCAGCAAGTCCACAATCATCAACAAAGATGGGATAATCGACAAGCCTATGCACACAGTATGTATGTGTACACATTAGAGTGTGGGTCACGAGATGTCAAAGCTTTCACGTCTTAATTTTGTAGAGGTGTAAAGTGAGCATTTGTGGGCCATGACAGAGTTAGAAGAATGAAAAGGCACTCCCTGGCTTCTTAAATTACATTGCTATCGTACTTCAAATACTAGCAACTAAAATGTGTTCAATTTTATTACAAAGAAAGCAGGGGGTAATAATTCTGGGCTTTGTAAAATTTAGGTGCACATTGTAAGAATTTGTAACGGTAGTTATGATTTCAGTGAAGCTTTCTGGCTGTGAGAGTTCTCAATAGCCCTGTTTCCTCCCTCCCCTTGCCAGTGGTAACTAAAATATTGATAGATGCATAAAGATAGAGCTTAAACTCCACCATTATCTTCACACTGACGGGTCTCTTGGGTCCACTACTGAAAGAAGGAACTTCCATGGATATGAGCGTAATTCTGTTAAAGATTGCAGGTGTCACTGTTGATATCTTAAAAAATTCACTGCTTGGTGGGGTCTTTTTCATGCCTGAATTTTTTTAAGGTAAGGTGGGATCCACTTCAAAAAAGTATGGTACACAAAAAAAAATTAAGGTGTTGGATGGGCCATCTTGACACATGCAAAAATAATTCCTTGCTCCTGCTTTTGACAGCTGCAGTCTAAATGTCTTAACCTGAGCATCTTTTCAGGAGTATGCTTTTTGGATTTTATCAGGACCTCAAAAAATGATCGTAACGTGGTTCTGCAAAACGAACTCCTTAATACAGCATCCAAGTGTCCTTCCAAACACATCTCACTTCCTAAACTCTTAAGATGGTCTTGCTTGTAAGGAACATTTACAGCAGCATTCCATAAGCTTCAAACCCAAACTAAACAAACAAACAAAAGGAACTGTGGGACACCCTCCCTAACTGAGCAGGCCACAGAACTAAGACATTTCCTGATTCATAATCTGTAAACTGACATCTAGTATGTTGGGCAGGACCATACTCCTCCTGGTGCTGTGCTAGGGGCTGTGTGACAAGTTGCAAAGTATTAATCCTTCAAGAGGTGGCACGTAGCACACTGTCTGGTGGTAGTGGTTACTCGGGACTGCAGCATATGCGCTCCCCGCTTGTGTGTATGCATCATTAAACTAACTGCTAAAGCTGTTATCTCACCCCCTTCAAGATATCATGTACTATACCCCTAACTGCAGTCTTTCCACAACTTACAGAGGAAGCTGTTCTGCTGTTTATTCCAGCAAAAAACTGTACATGTATACTACTTTGCACCCTCTTACACTTCCTGGGTTGAGGGAAAGCTGTGTGGTTAGCATACAACAAACTATCTAATAGGTTTAAACATTGTGCAGAGCTTATTCTAAGAAATTGTGACAAGGTAGAAAACAGTTATAGTACCCAAGCAATAGCTTGAAAGAAAAAATCTATACAACTACACCTATATCTAATACCTATACTTAAGCCCCAAACCCTGATCCATTTAGCAAATGTTAACACAAACCAAGCAAAATACATATAAGAAGAACAATCTATTCCCTGCTTTGGTAGCTGATGAATGCTTACACAAAAACAGAATTTCACAAAGCTTCAAGACTGGAATTTCCCTGCTCCCTATTTTCCTCCTTAAACATAAATCACTGTCTCTGAACGTTGGAATTCTGGTCTATTGTGAGCTGAGCTGAAATTATGTAGTGGATTCAGCACATACTGGAAAAGCAGAAAGCTCCTGCTATCTTTGTAAGCTAGTTGAAAAATGAAAAAAGATTAGAAAAATAAGTTCTTCAATAGGCAGCAACATTGCTTTCACACCAGATTTGATGAATAAGTCCTGCCAGCGGCACTAACACCTGATACGCACATTGCATGGATTAGCAAGTTTTAGTCCAGGCAGAAGAAAAAACATATTTTTTTCCCCTTCCAGTAACTGCTGCAGGTATATTATCTAATGAAAACACAACAAGATTTCTCTGAGGAATGTGAAATTCGCTTGGTGTTTCCATCAAACAATTATATGTTGTTCATCCACTATCTGAGAAGCACTGAGGCATATCCAGACCTGATTACATTTGTTCTTAGCTCCAGATCAGACCACCTAACTATGGCAGCAAGCCGCTTCTCATCTCTGCCTTAAGAGATCCTTGATGCAGGCATACCCAAGAGAAGGGTTTCTAGTAACAAAACAGCCATATTTGCAATACAGCCATATCTTGATTATCCCAAATCAGAATGCCTTTGATCATTAATGGAGCCTTATGGAGTGTTTCAAATTAAAGGACAAATTTTCAAAGACATGTAACAGGGATTTGCTGTCTTCTGTTAAGACCAGTGGGAGGTAAACAGCTGAATTCCCATACACTGGGCTGAAATGTACCCTTTCAAATATTGTATTTTGAAAATGCATCAGACTTTTCAATAACTAAGAAGGTTCTAAGAAAAAGGGTATCATTTCCACTGACGTATCTGCCAGCTAATGCTACTTCCAGAAAAACATTAGGCCTGCAGAAAACAGAACAGTTTGAAGACTTCCACAAGAGAAGAATATGGAGTGCTCCTACAGACTGTGCACCTTGGGATGCAAAGCATGTATCGTTGTGCACTGCTGCATGTGTCAGACTCTCCCCCTCTACATACAGAACAGGGCACAAGGCTAAGTGAAAAGTGGTCTTGCTACAGACAGCACTTTTGCATACCAGTGTTCACTGAAGACTAGCTTTTAGACATTATTAACAGGATGTACACAAAAACATATCAGTTCAGCTCAAAAAAAGACTCAGAGGAGCATGAAGGTAAACAAGGACTACAATCATATTGTGAGAAAAATGTCAAGCAGCACCTCATGAGCACAATGAATGTTATCATCCCATGTATTCACTGCAAATGTGAAGGCAAACAGAAGTTTTCCCCAGTTGTCTGCAAATTTTGTTCATATGTGCTAATTAAGTGCACAATGTGGTCCTTAACAGTTCTGAAAAACATGGTAGTTTATATAAGTGCATAAGGGAAATCAAAACCTCAATTGCTTTTTGGAAATGCAATAAACTACACATTCTTCTCTTCAATGATTTTTATCATTAATAATGTAATCTCACAAACTAAATATCAGGAGGTGTAAACAAGTTGTTAGAACAGATTCTTGAGAGCTATTCTTCCCCTTATAGCAGGGTTTTTCTATTCAGCAAGGAGTTTTTGCAAGTTATCTCTGAGAGACAGATAAGGATAGATAGAGTTGCCTCTCTCATATCCTTTATTAAATACATATTTCTTATTTAATTAAAAGGCTTTGTAAGATTAGTTTTGATTCATCTGGTCAAATGGCAAAGACTAATTAGAACAACCAAGGTTTGGAAGTCAATTAGAAAATTACCATTCTCAGCAGCAGAAGTAACAACCATGAACTGAATATTAAGATGCTATCTCCTCAAGGTCAAAATAAGTAATAAAAGAGATTCCAACTGTCTAATTTAACCAATCAAACAAAAAAACCCAATCAATCAAACAAACAAACCCAAATAAAAAACCCCAACAAAATCAGCCAAACAAACAAAAAAACCCCAACAAAACAGCAAGAACAAGTATCTGAGAAGGTACTTACAACAATGTCTTCAGGAAAAGTATCCAGACTGAAAGAGCCATCATCAAACATGACTTCATAGAAAAGTTGACTTGTCACTCCTATGACTCTGCAACTATAGTACCGTGTATTCCTGTGTTTTGTGATGACCGTCTGCCCAACTGTAATGGCTTTCTCACATGTTTTAGGTCTCTGAAAAGAACGAAGAATTTAAAAGAAAATTTAATTTTAAAAAATCAGCTTACTCATCAGAAATTAGTGCCAAAATGGAGATGATAATAGTTCACTCAATAAAAAAAAATCAAATGTAACATATTTACTTCCAACCATGAACAAAGAAAGTTGTTTTACATACTAAGTTTCTGCATTTTATGAGAAAACAAATAGTATGTGAATAATAAAAAATTACTGCATTCAAAAATATTTTTGCAACTGTTGCCTCCTAACTATTCTGTATTAGATAAATAACATACAATTATCAACATTCGTAAATTTTATTTGTAGAATAATTTGTAGAATTTGCTTGAAGAGGTGAGATGTGATGAGCTCAGACTATGGTACTGCATTGCTTTAAATGATGGGATTTTTAAGTATTGGGCTTCAGTATGACTCTAAATAATTGCTCAATATTTTGCTCAATGGGATGCAATAACTAAATGCATATCCAGTTCTTGTCAGAGCTGTATACCTCAGTATTTATAACTTCTTATCCCATCCTGTGCAGATTTTTTGCTTTAAAACTTCAGAAAACATGGATCACTCTTCATCAGTTACTTATTGATTATATTAGTAACAATTTTTTTTTTATTATTTCTCATTTTGAATTCCTCAGAGCTAGTTATGTCAATCAGAAGAACAGCAGGGTTGTTCAACTAAGCAAAAGTTCTACATCAGTAACTGCTTGATGGATTCTATAAATAAAAAATGAATGGAAACTTGTAAGTGAGCAAATTCTCAGAAACTCACATGATGCAGACAGCTGTTATGTATTAGCTCCTTATTAATGTATCCCCATAAGCTTTCCACTTAAAAAGCAACCTTGTTCACCAGGAAAAATGAAATCAAGAGCTTCTTATCCTAATAACACAAAGCAGGCACCTCTTTCTAATGATCCTGACTGTCTTGTCTATTCATTACTGCTCTAAGGTCCATTTGTTTATGAAAAAGTGATTTACTGTGATTTTGGCTATATCTGAACAGTTGAACTTTTCTTATAATGGAAGATGCTCCTATGAGGGGCAACTACACTGGTACATACTACACATAAAATATTTTTATTAGAAATGTTTATATAAACAGCACCAAAATACTTATTACATACATCTAGTCCCTGCTTATTGTAGGGGAGTTGGACTAGATGACCTTTAGAGGTCCCTTCAAACCCAAACCATTTTATGATTCTATATGCTGAAGAGATTACCTAATTTCCTAGCACTGCTTTTCAAAGCTTCAAGGGCAGTGAATTCTTCAATCAGTATAAGAATCTTTAAAAGTGTCTGTGAAAATCTGGAAAACGCTACATTTATAGCATTTTTTAACTAGTACCAAAGGGAGAACCAAGGACAGCATCATTTTTTTTTTGTTAAAATTCAAGCATTAATTGTAATGTCAATGGTTTTTGGGAAGAGGGAAAACTGACCCTAAACTTGAACACTTCTGTTTTTGTCAAGACTGTAAGCCGTATCATGTCTCTTTCCTGGAACCATTTCTGGAATTTAGAATTTTTAAAACTCTCTGCCCTGGCAAACTAAGGGCAAACCAAGTACAAATATTCTGTACCATTTCTGGAGACATTGCACTAAATCTCTGTGTGTCAGAGCTCTGCCTGACATACTCATTTGCAGTATTTAGTTGAGGTCACGTCAGATAGTAAAACCCAATGATGTTTCTACAGCATTTTCAAGTTTACCTAGAAATAATGTTCTGAGCATAGTCACAAAGTATTTCGCCATTTACATGTATAACAAAATTGTTTCTTCATTATTTTACCTGCCTATAGATAATTAGCAGAATTAATTTTAATTTTTTATCCAACTTTGAAACATACATAAATATACATGTTAATTTACCTTTCAATTTTTTACTTTAGACTATTTAGCTATTTGCAGGGGTAGGAGGAAGGTGGGAGGTGGGAATTAGAAGTAAATTGGAGAGCATTACTTTAATTACTTATATGAGATAATATAAAAAGTTTTATATTATAGTACAAAAGCCCAAGAAGAAATGGTTATATTGAAAGGTTTAAATGTTTCTGAAGCCTGAAGATGGAACTCTTCAGAGAAGACAGAGGCAAAATATAATATGCTAAGAGATAATACAGGCTCATTTAATGATAGAATTTTCAGAGTAAAAAAAATAACATTGCTCATTAGAACAAATAATAAAAACAAGAAACACATCCTAGCTCAAGGAGAAGATTATTTTTTAGTATGCTATCTTGGTAGGATTCTTGATTTATTTCTCAGAAAAAATATTGACAAGCACACTCTGTAATTGATTGCATGCCCCAGAAAATATTTTCTGTCAGAAAAATCTTAAGAATTTATTGATGTTAGGAATGTCATTTTTGATCGGAAAGGACAGTTGTTATGTAAGGTAGTCTATCAGATTAAAGAAACAGCTGTGGTAGTTACCAGATTATTGAGAAAGCTGTGGTTTAAAAAGCAATTATTTTCTTTAACAGCATCTAAGCCAAGGATGAACTAAGATAGTGGCAGAAATACAGAAAACAACCAGATACAAAGAAAAAAAGTTAACCTCCCCTTCTGTGTGAAAACTTCAAAATGATAAGAAGGAAAGTTATTTTCTCCTTCATTTTCTGTATGGTAGGACACAATCACAGAATCACAGAATCACAGGGGTTGGAAGGGACCTGTGAAGACTGTTGAGTCCAACCCTCCTGCTGCAGCAGGAACACCTAGGACAGATCACACAGGAACGTGTCCAGACAGGTCTTGAAAGTCTCCAGAGAAGAAGACTCCACAACCTCTCTGGGCAGCCTGTTCCAGTGCTCCGTCACCCTCACAGTAAAGAAGTTCTTCCTCATATTGAGGTGGAACTTCCTGTGTCGTAGCTTGGTGCCATGTCCCCGCGTCCTATCACAGGGCACCACTGAGAAGAGACTGGCCCATTCTTGACATCCACCCTTCAGATATGTATAGACATTAATAAGGTCCCCTCTCAGTCTTCTCTTCTCAAGACTGAACAGCCCCAGGTCTCAGCCTTTCCTCGTATGACAGATGTTCCAGTCCCTTAATCATCTTCATAGCCCTCCATTGGACTCTTCCCGGCATATCCCTGTCCCTCTGGAACTGGGGAGCCCAGAACTGGACACAATACTCCAGATATGGCCTAGCTAGGGCAGAGTAGAGGTGAGGAGAACCTCCCTTGACTTGCTGGCCACACTGTTCTTAATGCATCCCAAGATACTATTGGCTCTCTTGGCCACAAGGGCACACTGCTGTCCCGTGGATAACTTGTTGTCTGCCAGGACCCCAAGGTCCTTCTCCACAGAGCTGCTTTCTAGAAGGTCAACCGTAAGCTATATCAGTGCATGGTGGTTTTTTTCCCCAGGTGCAGGACTCTATACTTATATTACACAGTAATGTTGTTAAATAAAGTACATATATATGTATATGAAGTAATAATAATTATAATGAAATAGGCATCTGACATATATCTAAATATCTAGAAACTTTCTCTGACTACACTTTTTAATGGGTGATCTTCAAAACTCTGAGAGTTATTTGATACAGGAACATAACCCTCATTTCATCATCTTAAGCTTCCTCCTCTGAACTGCAATTTAGGCATAGAAATGATGCATGACATTTCAAAAATATGCCGGCTCATGATTTCTGAATAATATGTTCTTCCTAAGGCATGCCTTAGTCTCTCTGAAATATTAAGGGGTGGCAGTAGCAAGCAGACAGCTGCAAACAATGACATTGCATTTCTCAAGTATTGAATAGAAAGGGATCTACAGCTTACATTTGACAGCATCCCTTTGTTCCCTGTGTGCTACAGAGGTAAGAACTGGCCAGTAATAGCAGAAGACAATTTGAAATAGCTTGAAGAGCAGGAACAGTAAGTTTCTGCAACTCTTACGCAATGGGTTTTGTGACTGCTACCTTTGCCCCCACTAAAGACAGTCAGCTATTCAAAATGCACATAATGGGGCTGCCTAGATGGACTCTTCTGATCACACTTGCCAAATGAAACATCACCTGTGAGTATATGTTTGCATTCAGCTGGTTTTCTCTGTCCCTCAGGGCTGTCTTTGCTAATCTTAGAAGGATTCTTTGGTTGTTTTTTTCCTGTTAGTATAGTTCCATACAACTTTTTCTCATTTAGCTGTATATGAAAGAATGCTTTTAACCAAAAGAAATCCATCTGCACCTCCTATTCTCAACCATACTTCCAAGTGTTCTTGCATTTTAATGACAAAAAGGTGTGACGGATATGTTTCATGCCCAGAGACAGGCACAGTCAAAGAGGTAAAATGAAAAAAAACATGACCTGCTGTCTGTAAGTAGTAAATCACAGAGCCTTCCCTGTATACTGACACTCCAATTTACATAACAAAACCAAATAAGCCGCAACAGGAATAATAAAAAATATTCTGCATAAAACTTTTCTGCTAGCAAATTTTTGTGTTATTTCTGAAGATGTAACTTCAATAAATACAAGGGGCATGCTTAATTTCGAGTCCATGAACCTCCAAAGAATATATTTTTGAAAAGTCATATCAATATTCAAAAACTCAAGTTGTTGGTATTTGTACATTTACTTCCTTTGGTAGCACTATATGATGGCAAAGATTATGCTTTCTCTTTTGATTGTCTTTACGATGAGTTTTCAACAGAAGACCTGCAAGTGATTTTCCATGGTTGAAATTTATTATAAATGTAAACCTATATAAATATAAATATAAAAATATTAAAATAGCACTCTAGGTAAAAATCATGAAGACAATGCAGAACCTGATCCCTAGTGAAAAAGATTTGTGAAAGTATATCGATAAATGATTTGGACACAATTTGCTTGAGATCACAGCCATAAATAATTTGGATGCATACCCCACTTCATCATTGCAGTAAGCCCTTGCCTGACATCAAGTGGTGACACTAATACCAGCAGTAATACATATTTATCTGTACATAGGTAGTTTTTTTGTTCAGCACCCTCATTGATTTACATACTACAGTACTACTATAAATATATGACATAATTTATCCTAGTGCCCAGAAGGCTTCCTTTGATTGCTGAGTTTTAGGATGTTTGGTTGTTTGTTTTTTTTTAAACTAGAAGAATGTACCAAGCACAGGTATTGACTGAGCATTAGTGAAAAAACAGACAATTTTGTGTTTCCTTGAAATGAGAAGAAATAATAGTGTCCTTGTTTTATGTACGTTTCCAACTGCTAAATATCAGAAGAGTTTTTTTTCTTTATTTTATTCCTGTAGAAATCTGCAAAGTGAGTATAATATTTCATTATTCCCCTGTTGCGCATTCAAGTAAGGAAGTTAAAACTATAGAGAAACAACAAAAGTTCATTAGAAGTAAGATACATTGTTATGCCTAATGGTGAAGAGCAATGTAATTTCTGCATGAAGGAATAGCTAATAGCTAAGAAAAGCACAAGAGAACCAATGGTGAAAAACCTTCCAAAGGCTTCAAGATGCGATTAGATTAATTATCCAAAAGCGAATATAAAACCAAGCATATACACACATATGGCGATCTCCTTTGTCTCAAAAGTGAGTTAAGAATTTCACAGAAAAAGATTCTTCAACAAAATATCTGATCTTTACAAATTTTGGCCAAATGAAAAACACAACAGCATATTTTTTCTTTCTCTTCTGCAAATCTCATTTTGATTTGAGCCACAGGAAATAAGTTAGTAATACAGAATTTTTTCAAAAATGTTGCTGGTGAGGAAAGGACATGGTAATCTCATTCCAAGCTACTTTGAAAATCCTTCATACAGCCTCTTAAATAGCAGGCACTCAAAACCCTGTTAATCCATAGTTGATGGATTTTTTTTTTATTATTTGAAACTACCTAATACAGGTCAATAGAATCACTATGAAAAAATTTATTTTATGGGATTCCATGTCATTCTATTACTACTGTCTTTTTCTGATGAGCAGGTGTTTTTCATCTTAACATTCAAAATAATAGCTATTTAATAACTTATTTTCTGTTCCAGAGAAAGTGTACAATAAGAAAGTTAAGTGCTGAAGTCTGCACTGTTTTATATTAGATTGAAAGCATAAAATCTCCTTAAACAACTTAGCTGGTTCTTGTTAATATTTTTTAGGTATTTCTATTGATAACTAACATGGATACAGAAATACCAGAAAAAAAAAGTCTGTTTAGGACAGATATACCACTATATGATACAAGAAATAATCCAAAACTTCATCACATTTACCTTGCAGTATCATAAAAGAGAATATGGTGAAGAAAATCACATGCCTTGTTTAACAGCATAAGGGGACTCCAGCATCCAACAGATATATTAGAGGAAGTTGGAAAAATTAAGGGGCTGAGAAAGTAGCTGCAATATACAAATAAAGTGGGAATAGGAGAAAGTATTATGCAGAAAGTCCTATTTGTTCAGGGAAAGAGTATCAAGACTTGTCCCACACAAAAATACTAGAAAATACTTGGGAAGAACAGCCCTATTTTTACCAGTCATGATTTTAATGCAATAATTTCAACTAAAGAAGATGTTTTCCAAGAAAGCCAAGAAAAGAATCTTAAGTTGCCTGTATAGACAGATGTTTGCTTGTTTTTCAAACTAAACTAATTTTCTTGAAAAATGTTTGAAGAAATTCTTTAAAAGGCTTAGCAGTTCTATGGAAGTTTTAAACAGGGACACATGATTTGTTTCCAAGAACCATCAGCAGACCAAACACTTAGGACTGACTGATTACTGTAGTTGGGAGGCATTACATTTTAGTGCACTTGAAAGAAAATCTTACTCCTCAGTAGTCTTGTCACTAAGACCAAAGGTTCACTGATAACTTCCTGAAAGAAAGTCATATATTATACAGACATTACCTGGGTTTATTTCTTTCACTTCTAATGTACAAAGGAGATAAGTTTCAACTTGTGAATTAACTTGACTAACTTAACAAGCCCATTCCTTAATAAGACTACATCAAGTCCTTCTAGTTCTTCAGGAAACAAAATACTTTAAAGTCCAAGATAAATGGCAATAGTTCTTTCTTAACTGAGATAGTAACAATTAATTCAAATAAAATACATTAAAACCCACAAGAAAATATAACTAGTTCTTCATATGTCTCATTTAAAATTAAGGGTTCCTCTTCAGCACAGTCTAGAAATAAAAAGGCACAGTCATAACATTAATTTTCTTGACATATTTGTGTTACTTTGCTAGATGAGAGAATAATTATAATTGGATATTTGCAAGATACTGTTTGGCTGTGGAACAAAGTATCTGTGAGTATTTGCAAGATACTGTGATCTGGATATTTGTATTACACTCTGGGTTAACAAAACCGAGAACTCAAAGATTTGTTCTAGGTCTCAAAACAATAAACTCAACGATGACTCTAACGCAAAATATGTGTTAGGCATATCAAGTATCATTTCTTCCAGGTAACTGCGTAAGAAAAAACCTTCAAGATGTAATAGTTTGCTATGTATGGAACTATGATAGATAGAGCTCTTATAATACATGGTATGGATCCTTTCTTCTATTTTCTCTGGAAGATACTTTAATTCTGCAATTCCATTTTTTAAAAAATCAGGAAACAAATTCCTTACCACATTTTGGTTGATCTTGTGCCTGACACATGTGATGTAGACAACATATGGCCAGTCGTCAGGTTCCATCAGTACTCCTGCAGCATGGGCACAGGTTACATGAAAGGAGGCTGGGCAGCGTCCATAAGAACACTGAATGCAGGCACCAGAGATTTTCTTAACTCTCTGTCTGCAGAAGATACATTTCTGTAGAAGCAAAATAAACAGAATATTTACAATACTACCCCAACTTCTTTGACTTCTGCAAGTATCTCAAGGACTGAAAAGTTATTTGTTATATATTCACTGATTATATTTTATACTTTGCAATATGCATGGCAAAAGAACTCAAATTTATGAATTACAAGGTAACTTAGCAATACAATAATTAATAGATACCATTTTTGCCCTTTTTATGTTAATGTGAAGACAACCTGTCCTATAGTAAGAAAACTGATACAGAGATAGCTACTTAGAAGGTTGATTTCAAATTCCATACACTCCTTTGAAAACTAATCTGCTCCTCCTAAAATGGTTAAATCAAAAAACATATACATAAGGTTGCAAAAATAATAACAAAACTCAAAAATAAAGAGAATAACCCCACAGAAATGTAGGGCTAGACCAGATTTCCACTTATCATTTAATCTAGCCCCCTGTTTTGAACCTGGACTAAACATATACTTAGTCTTAAGGAGATGGCTAATCTAACATGTTCATGAAAAGGTTTCTACATCATCCTCGGATAACTTGCTACAGTGGATAAACTCCTCACAGTTAGAAATGCTCTGTTTACCTCAAACCTTTGCGTAATACCACACCTGAAGGCTGTTCCTAAGCCCCTTTTCATTTTTTCTAGTCTGGTTTTCACTAGTTGTATATTTAACATAACAGTGATTGAGTAGGTGATATTTCCCTGCTTCATATATTAAAACATCATTTCAGTAGCCTTACTGGTGTCAATACACACCACTTTTTTTCCTTTTGGCAAAATGGAGACCACATCAACATACTGTCAGTATTTTGTAATTGGCATAAGTAAGTGGCCCATATGAAACAAATGACAGTACGTGAGCCAGAATAACAAAGTTCAGTAAATAAGCCCCACCATACTGTCCTGGTTTGAGCCAGGATGAAGCCAATTGTCTTTTTACTGATTTTTTTTCCTTCAGTGCTCTTTTAACTAGCAGCAAGTGTTCCAGCTAGTGGACTGATAACGCTGGAATGTTTATGTTGCTGCTGAAACGCCAAGGACACTTTGCTCTGCGGCCTCAGACGCTAGAGGAGCAGAAGAGTTGTATCTGCAGCCCTCCCATAGGGAGGAGTGGACTAGATGGACAGCAAAATTGACCAAGAATTCCATTCCATGTATCTACGTAAGGTCAGTGTAAGGTCAGGGATCACAGAAGTCAAGCCCCTTCCTTCGTCTTCTTCCCTTCTCTTCCATCCATGGCAGACATCTGGGGAGGACTCCATCTATCCATCCATCACCACTGATCCCCAGGCTCGTGCACTCCTGACCCTCATCACTCTCCCCTCAGCTCCTGTCTGCTCTGCTGCTCTCTCCGGCAGCGCTCCGGGACATTTCAGGACTGCTCACAGCTCAGGAGATGCCGGGGGAGTTGCTGGGGGAGACAATAGGTTTTTGCACATACTTGTATATAATTGTACATATTTTCTTTTATCATTAGTATTTAATTAAAGCTGTCTAGTTTAGTTTTCAATCTGGAAGCCTCTCTATTCTCTCTCTCCTTTCCCTACCTGGGTGGGAGGGGGAGGGGATCAAGAGTATTATTGTCACTGCTTCAATTTCTGATCCTGAGTCAAACAGTGACACATACTACAAAAGACAAAGCACAATACAATTGCCAAAAGACATTATCAAAAACACTAGATAGAATAATTACTTCGGCAACTTCTGTGGACAACTGTGTTATATCGCATATGGGAACTATCCTCTGGTAACTCTCATCATGGTGAACAAAACTGCAAATGCTACTGATGATTGCAAAATTACCTCAGCTATTCTTACAGACATTTTACTCAATGACACAAAACAGTGAATTCAATAATTTGAAAATATACTACTGCAATAATGATTACTTCAATTTGTTCTAAATTTGCTAGTCATTGATTTTTGTTTAACACCCTCTTATCTGCCTATGCTGGGAACACAAGCAAGAATAATTTTGTATGGTTAAGAATTGAAAGTATTTTAAATTAAATCACATCAAATTCTTCTTCCCAGGTTACCAGAGAATTTTGTTCCATTGCTTATTTCCATACTCTGAAGAAAATCTGCAGAAATGCTATACTATAATTCAGCACTTACATAGTTTCAATGGCTTCAGTTTGTGAGTGAAATAATGCTGTTTGCAAGCGCTAGCCCTGTCAGCCTCATCAGTCATGAAGGGTTCTAGTTCACACATCATTCTGAACGTGAAAATCTCTTCAAGTACTGCCTTCATATCCAGCCTCTAAAACCCAACAGCCTGCCAGGCTTTGCCCAAGCAGAAGCAAGAATAGCAGCTGGCATCTAAAACTGCACTAAAACTTTCAGCTATCATTAACTAAAAGGACCAGAACTCAGCTCAGTCTGCTGTTGCAGAATCAGGTCTGAAAGACTAGTAATAGGTAAAGATGATTTCACCACTAAAAGAAATGTTCCAGAGACTTCACTGATATGCTGACATCTCATCATGCATTTGTATTCATGTGCATGAAGCCCTCTTCAGGTAAGTCAACTAACTATTTTTCAAGGGAGCTTAACGATTTTTATATTTATACATATTCAGAACTTAGTAAAATCGGAATTCCAGAAAGAAAATAACATTGAAATTTATTACATGTAGTGTCTAAGCACTGAGTTCATGCAAGTACAGAGCTTATTCTGAATACTTTTTAACACAGATATACAGACAAGTTCACCAGTCAGCTTAATGAAAGAATAAAGACTAATGTACAAAACGTGTAAGTATAAACAAACAAAACAAAACAAAACAAACTTGGCTGCATGTTCTGACTAAAACACCCCAAAAATGCACTTCAAAGAAAATTTAGAGAATGGGAAAAAGGGATAAATACAGTGAAATGCAGATAAACCAGCAGTATCATAGAATAACAGAATTCCAGGTTTGGAGGGACCTTAAGGATCATCAGGTCCACCCTTTCTAGGTACTACTATAGTTTATATGAGATGGCTCAGCACCCTGTCAAGCTGAGATTTAAAACTGTCCAGTGTGGGGGAATCTAGCACTTCCCTTGGGAGATTATTCCAATGATTGATTGTCCTCACAGTGAAAAATTTACCTAATGTCCAATCAGAATATCCCCAGGAGCAACATGTGTCCATTACCCCTTGTCTTTTCCACAGGACTCCTTGTAAATAGGGAGTCTCCATCTTCTTGGTAGCCACTCTTTAAGTACTGGAACATTGTAATAAGGTCTTCCCTAAGCCTTCTTTTCTCAAGGCTGAACAAACCCACTTTTCTCAGTCTCTCATATGGCAGGTCCTCCAGTCCTTTGATCATTCTTGTGGCCCTCCTCTGGACTCTCTCCAGCTTGTCTGCATCCTTTTTATAGAGCAGGGACCAGAACTGAACACATTGTTCCAGGTGTGGTCTGGTCAGTGCCAAGTAGAGCAGGATGATGACTTCTTCATCTCTGCTGTTGATACCCTTGTTGATGCAGCCCAGCATCCTGTTGGTTTTCTTTGCTTCTGCAGCACACAGTTCACTCATGTTGAGCCTGTTATCCCACCAGGACCCCCAGGTTCCTTTCCACAGGGCTGCTCTTCAGCTGAGTGGATCCCAGTCTGAACTGCACTCCTGCGTTATATGTTCCCAGGTGCAAGACCTTACACTTTTCCCTACTGAACTTCATAAAGTTCCTGCTAGGTCACTCCTCCAGCCTCTAGGTCATCCTGGAGTGTGGCTCTCCCTTCTGGAGTGTCAGCCTCTCCACTCATCTTGGTGTTGTCAGCAAACTTCATCAGGGTGCTCTTGATCCCAACATCCAGGTCACTTATGAAGATGTTAAACAGCATTGGGCCCAATATTGATCCATGGGGGACCCCACTTGTGACCAGTTGCCAGTTGGAGGAGGAACTATTTACTATCACCTTTTGGGTATGGTCTGTCAGCCAGTTCCTCACACACTGCACAGACCACCTGTCAAGGCCAAAACCAGTCAGTTTCTCCAGAATGAATTTTGAAAAGTACAAATATGCACAAATATATTTTCACTGTACAAGAAAATTCATATCATGTAACAACTGTATCAGGCAGCATGGCCCCATTCCGAGGTATGTGAAAAAGCTCCTTCATCAATGAAAATTATGTCAAACAGCTAATCTAGTATATTTTATTAATAATATCAGAATATACAGAATGAAAGAGGAACAAACTATAAAAATCTGCTTTGCATAGACTTTTGGAACCTTAGCTGAACTACATACCAAAATGTATATCAGCTGAAAGTAGTAAAGAGAACTGTGCTGTGTCTGACCCATAGTGGCAATTCTTTCCCTCCCTACCTTCTAATTATTAGTCCCTCTCTCATACTCTTACCTGGAACTTTACAGCATATGAATTTAAATTAATTTTTCAACTTTTTTCCCCATGTTAATATTATTTTTATAGTATGGTAATACATGGAAAAAAAAACATTCTATACATATTTTTTCTGCTTTGTTATAAAATAAAATAATAAAATAAAATAATAAAATATCACTGAAAGTGACCAAAGGAAGAAGGCACCGAAATTATGAGAGAAGAGAGGGAGCCATCAGATGTGAAAACTGAGGTTTTATTCTCCCTCCCACCTTTGCCTGAGGTCTGATTTTTCTACATTAGTGAAATGAAGGAATTTATTAGAATGAAACCAATCTTCAACCACTCCTGCAGAGGATAGGATCTAAAAACCTTGTATTTAGCTATGTAACCTTGCTATCTTGTGAAATTACCATGCTTGATATACATACTGCGAACACATCTACTGAAATACAATCATGCTAATATAATGCCCAACTGACAGCTTTTCAGTACCCTCAAACTACAGCTGCTTCCAACAGTTAAAGCAAATCCAACATCCTAGGTAGCGAGGAAGAATGTCACTTAGGCTTAATGCTTGCTGGATATTAGTGCAAAGGGGAGACAGTGGGGGAAATAGCTGAGGATCAATCTTAATTAGAGATTCAGAGGAAAACTGAAATGGAGAACAAATAAAATTGTTTATATAACTGGAGATTAAGAATATGGGACAGAACGATGTACCACAATTTTCTAGATGTTGAAATGATCTCTTTTTGTCCCCAAAATGAAAAATATTCCACTGCAAATGGATTTCACAATGTTGGAATTGTTCTTTAATATTAATAGGTTGCAAATTTATAAACACAATAGATTTTAAAGAACAAATCTGAGAAAACTGGATGCCAGTATTTCGTAGAAGAAAGCTCACTGATAGCTTTCATTATAACTTTTATGCAAATAATTTGATACTGCTTCCCTCAAATAGAGTGATATTTACAAAACAAAATTCCAGTCCCTAACAGAATCATGGCTTAAACACACTAACACTGCTTTCTGATGTACGGATTTATGAAAATAAGCACAAGCTGAGGTTGTGGCAGAGAGCCAGGGCTAGATTTTAGGAAACAATCTGGAGTATTGATTTCTCCCAAAAGTATTTCTATGCCTTGGCAAGAAGTATGACTTACATGAAGAAGTGCACCATAGTAAGGCATTGAAGTCTACAAAAAGAAGCTATTTCAAAAAGGCATCTAAAAATAATTAAATATCCAAATGTTACTAAAACTCAACCCGTAAGACCTCATCTTCTACTGCTGCAGATGGTTATTAACTACTAGTCAGTAACTGAATTGTATATTCGTATCCTCTTTTATATATTCAGCATTTTTGGCCTTCTAGGTATCACTGGAAATAGGCACTAAGACAGAGACAGCATTGTAACATTCAGAAAACTAATGAAAAATCATGGGTACTTTTTTTCTTCCCTATAAGATCTGCTTTAGCACCCCTGCATTTCATAATTAATCTACTTTGCTTTAGAATTTAAATTACCAGACAAGCAATATTTGTGTATGATAACACTCCAGATAAGAAAAGCTGGTCCTACTGTAAGCAACAGTAAAATACCCATAGATCTTAAGAGAGCAAAGATTTCATGGAGAATGTTGACAGAAGGAGCTTCACCAGCTTATCAACTCTTATACTTGAGACATACGGTATAAAATGCACAGTGAAACTAATCTTTTCTTTCTCCAGTCCAAAGCCATAAAATGGATTAGAAGTGAGTAATGATTACAATGTAGTCATACTGCAAGAGTTGTTAGCAAGGTACTGGCACAAAGATTTGTTAACGATGCACGATGTACTCAGAAGACACGCTATGAAGACACTTGACACATTATCTGTAGATCAGTTACCTCATATTGTCTGCACAACCATCTTTTAGAATTCCAAGTCAGCATTTAATTTTGGCAGACAGTATAGTGTACTTCTATGGAAACAAGCTCATTACTTTTCTTTCATTTTATGTTTTCTTATATTCCTGATTAATCTAGACCAAGCTAAGTATTTCAGCTATGAAACTGACAGAGTTTAGAATAAAAATGTGAAGAAAAACAGTTTCTTAGATGAGGCATTCCACTTCACTGTTCAGCATCTTTAGACAATTATATAAAATTGACCAAGAATGTTGCTAGATAGAGTATCACAAGACTATTTTGGATCTCTCTGATATTTCAAACACAGCAACTAGTACCTTGGTGGCAGGGGGACACCACCAATGCTTATAGAAAATGATTTGTAATTTCCTACTAGTCAGTAAGACTGCCTATAGCATGGGACTATGGTAAATTAAAGATTACAGACCTTATTAAGATGTAGATGAAATTAGTTAGTCATCTATTCCAGCAGAGAAGTAAACATAAAACTTATACAACAGTAGCAATTAGAAACAGTAATCTTAATTTTCTAAAAACTCTGAAATAATGTAGTTTTGGGCCTAGTATCATTGACTGAACTTGCAAGTCATGTTGTTTAATTTTGAGTTAAACATGGAAAGACCTTGAAATGGCACCAAATATACATATTGGCTTAATGCATGATTTTAGGAGCTAATACATACTATCAGGAATTACCAAAATAATATATAAATACAGGATACATTTACTATTTCAGTGAAACTGCTAAGGTACCAATAGCTTTTTACATCAAAAAAACAACAAAATTTAGCTCTTCTGATGCACAGATTGTGTGATTGTAATGAAAGAGTCCTTACACTGTAGGTTAAAATAGAAAGAAGAACAAAGCAAATAAAAACTTGGTGAAAAGGTTCTTATTTTCGAAAGTGCCCAAAAAGGTTTTTATGTTCCTGTGATACACTATGTAATCTCTTTAACTGGTAAAAGGTGAGTGTTGTGAGGCAAAAAGGAAGAAATAAAAGACCTTGTTAAAGCTCCAACTGTTGCCTGCACAATGGCATTCACCACCACCACACCTACCAGACCATTATCTAGGGAAGTAAACTGCTGTGCGTTTATTTGCAGTATTCTTGAAATCTTTAATATTTGTAATTCGATTTTAACACCAAAAACTACAGTTAAGTCCCTACTCATTTTTCAGGCTACAGCAGTACCGTCAGTGTTCTATGCTGTCGGAGATGCGCAGAATGTATTGAGGCCTGTAATCCTACTCCAGAGAGATCATGATAAAAAATACCATATACACATGTATCTGCTATCTCCTTTTTATTTATTATCAATAAATACTAAAAGGAAAAAACCACCATCTCCTTTAAAAAGAAGATTCATTACATATGTAACAAATACGCTGCTAGCACATCGTCACTGAATACAGCAATACCCCTCCACGTCCTTCCAGATTCATATACACCAGGTGATACTTTGAGAATTTAGTAATCCTCTAACTCCATTTTGGAATATTAAAATGGTCATACTCAAAGAGCTGCGGTCAATGGCTCCATGTCCAAATGGAGACCAGTGACAACTGGCATTCCTCAGAGGTCAGTACTAGGACCAGCACTGTCCAACATCTTTTTCAGCGACATGGGCATTAGAATCAAGTGCATCCTTAGCAAGTCTGCTAGCAACAACAAGCTGTGTGGTGTGGTTGACACACTGCAGAGAAGGGATGCCATTGAGAGAGACCTGGACAGGCTTGAGTGGTGGGCCCATGCAAACCTCATTAAATTCAACAAGGCCAAGGGCAAAGTCCTGCACATGGGCTGTGGCAATACCAAGCACAAATACAGGCTGGACGGAGAATGGATGAAGAGCAACCCTGAAGAGAAGGACTTCAGGGAGTTGGCTGATGGGAAGCTCAACATGGGCTGTCAATGTGTGCTTGCAGCCCAGAAAGCTAACCGTGTCCTGGGCTGCATCAAAAGAAGCATGGCCAGCAGGTGGAGGGAGCTGATTCTCCCCATCTACTCTGCTTTCATGAGACTCCATCTGGAGTAGTGTGCCCAGTTCTTGGGTCCTCAACACAGAAACGACATGAACATGTTGGAGTGAGTCCAGAGGAAGGCCAGGAAGTTCATCAGAGGGCTGAAGCATCTCTCCTATGAAGCAAGACTGAGAGAATTGGAGTTGTTCAGCCTAGGGAAGAGGAGGCTCTGGGGAGACCTTATAGCAGCCTTCCAGTACCTGAAGGGGGCCTACAGGAAAGCTGGGGAGGGACTTTTGACAAGGATGTGTAGTGATAGGATGAGTGGTAATTGTTTTAAGCTGAAAGAAGGTAGATTTAGATTAGATATTAGGAAGAAATTCTTTAGTGTCAGGATGGTGAGACAGTGGAACAGGTTGCCCAGGGAAGTTACTGATGCCCCCACCATAGGAGTGTTTAAGGCCAGGCTGGATGGGGCTAGATGCTTTTTAAGGTCCCTTCCAACACAAACCATTCTATGATTCCATGAAAATGTGCCTGTGAGCCTTCACTTCATAAGGAGGCTCTCATGATTTCACCTTAACTCTAGTTTTTATGTTTTGATATATACTTTTTCAAAAGAGTTTTCATTACAGGACAAAACAACTCCTCTTCCTTTGTAGCTTTGAAATGTTACATGTCTTCTTTTGGTTGTTTTTTTCCCATAATTTTCACCTTTTAGCTTCTACATTGCACCATATAAATGATTAAATGCACAGCCTTAAGAACTGTAATTTTACAGAAGCATTGTGCCTGTATTCAGTGCATAGAATCATAAAACCATCTTTCAGGCATTCTGAAATGAAAAAAATAAACAAATTGATTAGACAAGTATTGGAGGACCAAGGTTCCAGGAAGATAAATACGGGAGGTTGGAAAGAATCTCCTTTTCTTTTTTCTGCAGGAAGAAAGCATATTTATTATAACTTTGCTTCAGATTTGCATAAACCAGTCTAAATTTGCCATTTACACATAGGCTAAGATACCTGACAAGCTGTGAAAGGCCATTTAGGCTGAAAATGTGATGAGGCATCATTTCACTGCCTCACTGTAACTGAGATGAAATTCAGCAAGTCAAAATGCCTGCACCTGGGACAGATTAACACTTGGCATAAGTCTAAATTGGGAGAGGAGTGATCTGGAGGTGCTGGTTGACAGCAGGCTCAGTATGAGTCAGCCGTGTGTCCTGGCAGCCAAGAGGACAACCCACATCCTGGGGTGCATCAAACACAGCATAACCAGCCCATGAAGAGACGGGACTATCTTGCTGTGTTCAGTGTTGGTGCGGCCTCCTCTTGGGAGCTGTGTGCAGTTCTGGGCCCATAGTTTAAGAAGGATGTGAAGGCCTTGGAATGCACTCAGAGGAGGGCAACAAAGCTGGTGAAAAGGCTGGAATGCATGTCCTCTGAGGAGTGGCTAAGGACTTCAGGTTTGTCTAGTTTGGAGAGGAGAAGGGTGAGGGGAGATCTCACTGATCTCTACATCTTACTGAGGAGGTGAAGTGGAGAGGTGGAAGGCTGGTCTCTTCTCCCTGGTGTCGTGATAGGAGACAGGGGAATGGTTCAAAGCTGAACCACAGGAGGCTTAGACTGGACACAAGAATACATTTACTAAGAGGATGGCCAAACACTAGAACAGGCTTCCTGGAGAGGTAGTCAGTGCTCTGAGCCTTTGAACAATGCCCTTAACAACGTGCTTTAACTTTTAGTCAGTCTAAAGTGGTCAGGTAGTTGGGCTAGATGATTGGTCTGACTTCCAACTGAAATAGTCTGTTCTCTTCTATTCTAACTGCACTCTCTCCAGCTGACTGGTATAGGCATTACTGAAAATTAAAAGCAATTGTCATCTTTTGATTCTCCTCTGCATTCTAGTTGCAGCCACAACTACATAATTCTTAACCCAAGTACCTAGTGCAGAGACAAAACAACAAAATGAGATGACAAAATCAGACCTAAACTGCTTCCACAGAGTCAAAGTAAAAGGGAGGTTGGAGACTTCCAGAGGTCATGTAGTCCTACACCTTGCCAAAGAATCCCTAAATCAGGTTGCAGAAGACCCATCCATCTGAGTTTTGAACATGTCCAAGACAAATCCCTGAACTTTGCTGGGCACCTGGTCAAGTGTTTGGCCACCAGCTTTTATAGCAAGTAAACCCTTTATTTACACAACACTGTGTATTTTTCTGTGTTCCAATGTGTGTTCTTTGCCCCTCAAGGTATCACCTTGCTCCTCCAGAAAGCATCCTGCTCCATTTTCCCTTTACCATCTGGTTATCTAGTTATAAATAGCAGTAAGTTCTCTGC
This sequence comes from Hemiprocne comata, assembly GCA_020745705.1. NCBI lineage: Eukaryota > Metazoa > Chordata > Aves > Apodiformes > Apodidae > Hemiprocne > Hemiprocne comata. The sequence goes on along the minus strand of CM036616.1, from coordinate 68,201,739 downwards.
AAGAAGGTGTCTCTTTCCCAGGCTGAACAGACTCAGTTTCTCCAGTTGCTCTGCATCTTTCACACATCCTGTGCTCCCGGCTTGACCATCTCAGTGGCCTTTCAATTGTATTTGCTTCCATACGTCAATGTCTTTCTTGTAATGGGGAGACCAGATACAGCTTTAAAATTGCCAAATAAAAGGGAAGGATGGATCAAGTCCCTGGGCCTGCCTGCTACAGTTTTACAGATCAAGCCCAAGATGCAGCTGGCTCTCTTTGCTGCAAGGGCATACTGCTGATCCAAGTTTAACTACTTCTCCACAATGACCCCTCAGGTCATTTTCGCAAAGCCAATCAAGATAAATTCTAGTGGAAGACTTTGTATTATCCAGATTTCAAAAAAGACAGATCCCCAACTAAGGCAGAGCATGACTACATGAAGTAGTTAGAGAGGACATCTAGAATTTGCTAACTCAGAAGATTCCTTAACAGACAATGAATAGAGAACTTTAAGAGACTGCATGGCCATTTCAGGCCTCACTGCTACATGAATTGTCATTAAATGCAAAGCACTGCTCCGAGAAGTAGTATCATTATTTATACTTAGTATACAGAAGATCACTGTTTCTGTGTAATTATTTTATGATAATTGTTTTATAATTCTTCATTTGAAGACATACACACACATACAGAGAACATTTTAATAAGAAAGCAGTTGAAACTAGAATACTGAGATGCAGCCCTTAAAGGGCAATATCCTGCAAGAAATTTACCAAAATGAAAAAATGCAAAGATGCTCTTTATCAAAATAAAGGTACTACCATCTCTTATCTAATAAAATCTCTATCCTTCTAAGAATGGCTAGTTGATACAGTGATACCAACAAACTAAAAAGGCATTTCCACACATTAGTCAAAGAAAACATAATTACTAAAGAGACAATCATATAGCATTTAAGACATGCACGTTCAAATGTTTAGAAACAAGAATCTTGTCAAGCTTAAACAGAAACCTCTGATGACAATATGAACACACATATCAAAATTTCACCTCCTTACTAGCATGATAGGAATGTGCTGCTGTGTGTCTTAAAGGATTAGAAAATGGGAATGGACTTCAGTATATGTCCTCTGGGCAAGAAGGGGATGGCCAATTATGTAGGTGAATGCACTGTACCTCTGGGAAGTAAAATACTGTGCTAGTGAAGTATATTGAATGAGGACACAACTGCTTGTCAAGTTGTCCCCCATTGAAGCGAAGCTGTTGAGGACATAATACCCTATTAGAAAAGAAGGATAAGCAAACCCATTTAGTGTAGTTACACCACTGGCCAGGAACCACCTGGCACCCCCACAGTAAATCGAGCAAATATGACTTACACTATTTCTAGTTGCTAATACAGTCAAAACTGGAACTAAAGAGCTATTCCAGGGTGGAATATTGGGTATTTGGGGGGAGAGCTTGGGCGGTTGGCTTTTTGGGTTTTTGTTTTGTTTTGTTTTAATTTTAGGAAGGGGTCAAGGCACACAGAACTTAAACATGCTCTGCATCACAGAGGGTTTTTTCAATTCTGAAAAGCCTGGGGGACTGCATAGCTTATAAGGAAAAGATTATTTCTGCTGCTTTCAGCCAAAAGCCAAAATCTAATTTTCAGCAGGCTTGATGTTAACATCATACCTAACCAGAAAATACTGTCATTTGAACAGGCAAAGTGATAAGGCATTACAGAAAAGTTGACATTCTTTAAGACATATTAAAATGTATTAAGAAGTTTAAAAAATTCCACAATCTAAAATGAATCAGTTTGTAGTATCTCAGAAACAGCAAGTTATTTCTAAAGGTTTTCTGCATTTCTAAGTCCTGTACTAACTTCACTAAGTAAATGGAATAATCTGCACTGCAGAAGAGGGTAAGCAGTGTCTTGGATTAGTTAGTCATTATAAAAATTTGCCAAACATTTGCTCCCTCTAATTTGAAACACATTGGATATTTATGTACTTACTGGGTTAAAATGGCTGCTGGCAAAAATGCAGAAGCAAAAAATAACACTATAACATGTTTAAAATGAGATTTTTCTCCATTTTTTTTTTTCCCCTGTTGCTTTCCATCAAAAGATAAAAAAAAATAAAAGAACAATAGGATGGCTTTATCTTGGACAGGTAGGCAAATGACCTTTTACTTTAAAGAATCTCATAGAGAATCATATTTCTTGCATAAAACCAGAAGTATATGGATGTCAGCACAGTTTCAAAGCATTCCATGTTTGCCATGGAAACAACATTCTTATTTCAAAATAATACAACTGTTCACTGTGGACCATTGGCATGAAAGCTCCCAATCCAAGCTCATTGACAGCTTGTGGAGTGGACAGATGAGGCATGGAAATATTTTAAATTAGTTCATTTATCTTGCTGAGACATGGGAAGAGACTGAAAATTTTTCACATTTATAGAAAAAGGGAGAGGAAGAGAGAGAAAGAGAGGGGGGAAAGAGGAGAAGGGGAAAAAAAGAGGGGGCAAAGGCAGGTAAAAAAAGGGGGAGGAAAGGAAGAAAAGGGGAAAAGGGAGGTAAAAGTAGAAAAATAAGAGAAGAGGGAAAAGGAGGAGAGGGAGGGAAAAAAGGAGGAAAGTCTGGGAAAGGAGTAACACAGCAGCTTTTTACATAAATTATTACCTGTTAAGCTAAATTTCACAGACAATACATTTTTTGTTCATTAAAAAAAGTACGCCCCAACACCAGCTAACCTTGCAGATGGTTTTAACTGGTTTTGATTTTATCTTCATAGTTTTCAGAAAATAAACACTTTTTATTACTGCACTAAACACATGTAGATTTAAATTGTTTTGTCCTATGTACTCAGATTCTAGGTATTTTTCAAACATGAGGCATAGTTCCCTTTATATACCTCAGAAATTATGTCATACACATGCAAGATGAAGAATACAACAGATTAAGTACTTAGTTAATGCAGAATGTCTAATTGTCATGGATGCTATTGGAGCCCACGACATAGCAATGGAGATGGCTTAAGGACATAGTAATATACTGCAAATCATTGTTCCCGAGATTCCTATGGCTCCAAAAATATTATTCTGACAAACTTATATATAGATAGGTTTGGTCCTCCTACTTTGAACTTCGATCACTCTATGGTTACGCTTAGAAAGGTAGCTTAAGGACCAAACATACCTTACACATGCGTATCAAACTTCAGTGATCATGGACTGTATGGAAATTTACACAAAAACAATGAATTATTTTATAGCAGAAGAATGAGCTAACATTACAAAGGTCTGTAATTACTGATTGTTTCTGCAGTATCAGTTCTAAATCCATATTTAGAGAGTCTTTGAATCCTATTATTGGAATGTAAGATACTATTTTAAAAGCAAATGGAGAAGTTAAACAATGCAGTTCAAAGATAACCTGAATATAAAATGAAACATATGTCTTAGTTATTCTCAACAAAACTACCATCTATGGATAACATATGATTATGTTTTGTGTGGCTGTTTCCTGAATGCAACTCAAATTTTGTTTCATATAGAAATACATATGTTTAATTTTTATATTTTTGATTTACTCACTAAGTCTTCCTCTTTACCCAGCTTTTCAGGCATAGTAATTAGGCTTGAAGGAGATTAGACTTCCCTCACATATTTATCTTTGACATTTTTCATTTTCTTATTTCCTCCTCTGGAAAATGCTTCACATCCTTGATGGACATGCAATTGATTTCCTTAGTGTTTAGCAAGGCCTCCTATTGAAAGACAAGCTGTACTCTCTTCCACTGTGATGCCCAGCCCAATAAAAATATACTACTAAAAGAAAATTATTAAAATTCTATTTTACCTGTCCAATGTGTGGACTAACCCATCTATTTTGTCTAAGTGGATTCATTTAGCATACAAACTATTTTGTTCAGTTTTAAAATACCATTTTAAGCATTTGGCACCTGGTTGCATACTTTTCTTTCCCAGAAAGTATTCTCTCTCACTGCAAACGGAACTTCAATAAATTATGAAGCCTCGGCCTATGGGCCCAGGAACTCAGTTGTCCGTGTTATATTTTTGAGACAAACATTCATTTAATGTGGAACTCATTCACAGGGAAATAAACTGCTAACTACAGATTTAATTAAAGGCAATTTTTAAAAGTTCCCTACCAAATGCTGTATCAGGAACAGTATGTAGAAAAGTAAAAGAGCTCCATATTTAATAAGTCACAGAACAGGAAGAACTTCTAGCATATAGTTTGACTTTTGATATTAATTTTCAAAACTTCTTTTTCACTAGTTACTTTTGGAAGATATTCTTTCTTTCCCCACAGTGCTTCCAACTCTTGTGTTAATGGACCATTAAAAGATGCTTCATTGTGTCTTAATGGCATAATACATTATAAAAGTCAAGTGAAGGAAGGAATTACACCTCTCAGTCTAAAGATATGTCATATAAAAGGCTATAGCTGATATATCCAGAAAGAAATATAACAACAATTTGCTAATATAGCACTGCCAGGCGATGAATGTTTTTTTTGAAAACTTGTCTATTGTTGAAAAGATTTTTCAAAACTTGTCTAGAATTCATTTAAACCATTTATTAAACTGTAATCTGACTTGAACTTCTGACACTGATTTGAACATGTCATTCAGATGTCTAAACATCTTGATAAATTATTGAATCAGACAAGTACAATATTTCAAAGCACAGTTTAGTTGCTTTTGCTTCTAAATACCCTTTTAATGAACCAGTAGATCTATGTGTGATCTTTACAAATTTTTAAATGCTTATGCAGGAAATAAGACAGCACACAAAAAGTTCCTCCACTCCATACATTCTCCATTTGCTATACACAACATAGAGTCTCAGCACAAGAGAAAGAATGACCTGGATATTTGGATCTCTGAAGTCTCTCAGTACAGTAGAGCTCACACATTTGATACAGAGGCACTCATGATATCCAAGCTCTTTAGGGGTGACTGGGAATCATTAACATACTTACTTGCACAGGTCTTTCTTATATTAATAAAGTCCTGTGATTTCTTTCTGGTGGGGGCACACATGGTACAAATCTTCCTATACAGTGTATTAGACTCAAGACCCTTAGAAAAGCATCCTGTCCCTTTCTGAGCTCTCTCGCCATATTCTCAGATTGCACAGGAGGCAACACTGAGCATCTCTCCCCCACAGGAAAGAAAAAAAAAATCACTGGAAGCAAAAGTGAAGAGAGCCTCTCTGATTCCTGGGAATTCCTGCAGAACAGTCAACTCCACAGATGACATAAGTGTTACTTCCCTAAACTGCACTGATGTGGTAGACATAAATCTCCATTAAGGACAGTTCACCTTTCATTTACAACCTCATTACAAATAGCAGCTTCAACAGTGAGAAGGCCACATTAGTAAATCACATTTTAAGAGAGTTGGTTTTTAACTTTTTACATAACTATTTCTAGCACAACAGACGAGGACACAGAATCTTCATTATACTTAGGATTTGAAATGTTTTACTGCTTTCACTGCTTCACTCAGAAATTAACTTTTTAACTTCATTCATTTTACTTCATTACTTTACTCATATTTTACTTATGGTTTTTAAGCTTTCAGGAAATTTCCTTGGAGAAACAGATAGTGAAAGATCACACTAACTTCTCAGAGATATTTATCAGTAAGTCAGAAAAGGCTAAGACCATAAAAAATTAAAAAGGAAAAGGAAAACTTTTCTCCTAAAGTGAATTTTTACAAATTTTATCCTATTCACCTTCATTCATTCATTCTTTAAAATAGTTATTCTCTTTTAATTGATGGAAATGCTCAGTAGCAGTGGAAACTCTTCGTTAATTCCCTGTAAGCCCTTTTCCCCTGGAGATACTGGATATAAAGCACTGTGTGATCTATAGCAGAAAATGAATGACAAGTAAGTGGTGATGAGTTTAGCTATCAGTAATCAGGCAAACATCTGTTTTGAACAAAATTACTTCACTGAAAATTTCTGTGGAGCCCTAGAATGTGGATTCCAGGATCATGGTGTTGCACTGCACAAAAACAGTTGAGACTTCTTGGAAACTTCTACTACCACCACTGTCACCGCATTTCCACTGCCAGAAATTGTGACTCTATGAACTCTCATGAACTGCTCCATGAAACTCTGTGAGACTAGTCTGTATCAGTTTTATTAGCTTTATTTCATTGCACTGAAAATAGGCAGAACTCCCATAATCTAATTACATATGTTTACTACAGTACTCTTTGCACAGTGACCTGGTGGAGTTTACAGAGTGGTTTGCAAATGAGTTTCAGTCATTAGCCCATTCCATTTTGTTTAACATACTTCTGAAAGAACATATTTAAGGTCACGATGTTCACTGTGATAATTTCCATAGATGTTCCTTGCTAATTTTTATCTGTAATCTACTGCTTTCATTAACTGAGGTCATTTCAGTCTGAATCTGTGTCACTCGGTCTATGAGCACAGACCTAAAACATTTCAGAGTAGAGAGAACCTTTGCTTTCACAGAAGATTCCTCTCTTGACCATTACTTTTTCAACAACTACCAACAGCAATATGAGAAAAACTAGTAATCATCTTCTTTGGACTTAATGACCTCTGTAATTTGTCGTGAGATGCATTTTTCATAACTGACTGTCTACTCCTTCCTTCAAATATACTCCCTAAAGTCACTCAGAAGATGGTAGTATGCCTAACAGAATGCATGGACGTATAACTCATAGAAGCTGTGTTCTCAATGACTACCATAGTAACTAGTTAATATTCAGTCAAGTATTTTCATTTAAACTGGTATGCCATAAGGTAACGAAAAATCAAACAATAAAAGCCTGTTTGGTACAAGAAACAGTCAGCAATCAGAAAATATTGAGAATGGGGATGGCAAATGTATGCTTTGTGTTTGTTTATGCAATGTTCAGTATGATTTAATAGTGTTCTCAGTGTTTAGGTAACTTCTATGCATGATCAACTTAGTTCGTAAGTCTAGTAGTCTTCAAACACTGTGTGGACTTTGCAGTATTAACTCGCAGCAGACAAGGACAGAGACTCAAAAGTGTAATAAAGAGGTCACTGTGATTACTACTAGCAAAAAAGAAGATGTATTTCAGTGCTCTCACTAAATCCATTTAAATTTAAATAACGTAGAAATGTCGAGTTTAGAATGAATATGGTTCATCATGCACTGGCTGGGCATTACTTCTGTTCCTTGCTGTACGCTGGAGACAAATTATACTGCTTTTCTATTACTAGGAATAATTTTTCCACTGTAATTTTTGCTGATTTCTCTGTTCAGCAAACTCGAGGAAAAACTAACACGTAGCAAATACATCCAGTACAACTATATATGATTTTATAGCAGAAAGTAAGACAGAAAGCTTTCTCATTGTAGAAAACAGAAGTAATCAACATCATCAATTTTAAATACATTTTGGAGTGCTTATCCTCTTGTTTTCCCAAGCTGCATAAGGAAGGAAGTGCACTGATTTACACACCACTAAGCTTTCACTCAGTATGAAGAAGCTCTTCATACTTTGTTTAGCATTCAGGCACATTTACTGCAGTAGAATCAGCATGGTAACTTGGAAGGAGAATAGGATTTTTTTCAGAAAAGGCATATGTTTTACCAGATACTTTTCTAATACTCAGTAGGCAGAAGAGAGGTACCTCAACACAATTTGGGGAGATCCTAGTTGCTTAGTGGCTCCATCTCAAGCATCTCCATAAATGGCACAGGTACCCTTTCCTCGATCTTACGACAAGCAACAAAGCAGCAGCAGCTGTCTAGCAGTATTAGCAGTCTAGCAAGTGTTAGAGCAGGCGTGTGAACTGTGAGTCTTGAGACAGGATTTTGTGCATCTGCAGTGCCTCCTGACTTTTCCAATACATGTTTTGCAAGGAATTAACCCAGAACATCTGAAACTTAATCCAAGACATTTATGTTTTGCACATCTTCATCAGGGCAGAGTATCAACCACAAAGTATGTTCTTGTCATGGTTCACTGCTAAGATCTCATGATGTTTCTTTTGCTTATACCGACACTGTCTTAGCTTTAATAACTCATTATTAATTTGTAAGGCAAATTATTCAGACCATTGCATAAGCAGCATGTGCAATCTGAAGCACTTGATTTTGCCACAGTGTTTGATTTAAATTACATAGCAGGGTAAAAGATTTTTTAAAAAGAAATCCATATGGAAAACCACCACAAGGTTGTTTGGAGTGTGGAGTTTCAAACAAGAGCACCCATAATTATTACTTTCAAGTTACTGTCAATATGCAGAAATAACAATGTGATAACTGATAATTAATTTGACAATGTGTACGGTAATGAATAGCCTTATCAGTGCTTTAAGCTAGGACAAAGTAAAAGATACTAAGAGATAAGATCAAAAGTATCAGACAAAAATGCATAACTACTTCTGATTCCTTCCTTACAGATGCTTGTTATCAGCAGTACAGATCCCAGAGGTCTTCAGTAATACCTCTAAGGTAAAAATTAAGTTTTCAGGTCCCTACAGAGCTGTGCATTAAAACAAAAAGAATCTGTAAGTTTTAACCAGTAAGTCAAGAGACTGTAAAGAGCCACCTATTCATATATAAGCAAAAGTTTGCTAATTGGAGAATCTGAAAACGCACACTCATCAACTTTCTACCTATCTGTTTTCTTCTGCAATACTTCCATATGCTCTGCAATTGTAATGCAGGACCCCGGGTGTCCATCTTTAATGCAGTGAGCCAGCGCATCTGCTCAAATGCATAATGCTGTTTTCTGCCACACTGAGTTTCTAGCAAAACAGCTTTTTTTGAAAACAGAATGCTTTGAAGAGAATATTGAAATAAAAGGAAGATGCTGCTTTTCAGTAACTATTATGTGTTTTCATATACGTCTTTTAATTTGTTGACTTCATTAATGAATGCAAAATTCACAGCCATTTTTTCCATACTAGGAAAATATTTTCAGACTTTAACTAATTAAATGTTCCTGTAAGTCTCCAGTGAAAATCCAAAAAAGACAGTAAAAAGTTCCTATGTTTGGTAAAGTGGTCAGTTTTTCTAGATACGTATTCTGTAAATTTTCTATTCCAGACAACAACAGGCTGATTTCACTGACTGATATACATAGCTCACTCAAATAGATTGCAATATCATAGAAATGAATGGTATAATTATTTCTGGGGGAATAAAAGCACATGACAACCCACCCTGGATGCTATTTTCAGAATTATATAGTACACGGGCCTGGACAGAGGATGTCACAAGTCCTCTTACAGTCTATATTCACACAGGTATTTCCAAAACAAAGGAGGATGGGAGGCATGGAACATCTAGTTTTGTTCCAGATGAAAAGTAGCTGCAGAGCACACTTGCACACTGAGTTTGGAAAGATGCACCTGTTCCCAGGTTTAAACACAATCTGTGACAACTCAAGGCTCATTTTGTTTTTAGAAGCTTGAAAATAAATTTTCCCAATAACAAAAATTATTTTTATAATACAAAATAAATGAAAAAAATTCTTCCATGAAGTATTTTGGAGAACTTTCTGCTTCTAGATTTTAATCTATTTATATGTCAAAAGAAGAAAGAAAACAAAAATCTAAAAACTAGCTTTTGATCTTTTCAACAATTAAAAAACACAGATGTGCATATACACACATAAGAAATTTCTAATGTTCATTAACAGCTGAGTAAATAGTAAGGCCTGCAATATTTTATCTTGGGACAACCTACTTCTTTGTAAGATTTTCCACAGCATAAAATAGTGGCATAACAGAAAAGAAAAATGTCTATTTCAGGTTCAGCCATGCTCTGTTTTTGCATATCCAAGAACAGGAAAAGAATTCACAAGAGCCAAGGCAATGAATATAATTTTCCCCAAAAAAAAAATGTTTAGCACTTTGTGAAATCTTTCCATTCATTAGAAATAAATGAAGTTTGTGATGGCTTTTACTTCACCTACGCAATCACATGGTAAGCATTGTTGCTCTTACTTGAGCTGTAGCTATCTGGGACATACCTCATAGGGACACTTCACATATTTCTACTTGTGTTCTAGAAGAATTGCTGTCTCTGTAATACGTTTAGAAGTATATCAAGACTGCTAGTTAAGGTATATGAATTTGTACTGTTCCTCAGCCCAGAAATCAAGATAATTTCTTAGTACTCCTCTTAGGAAGATATACAACAATGAAATAATACACTATTTAATTGTGAAAAATGCTACATGCTATTATTTTCAGCTAAAGCAATTAACACCCAAAGTAATTATGACTCGTAATCTAGAAAACCTTCAGTTGTGCTTTGCAAAGATAAAGAAGTATCTCAGCATTCAGTGACGAGTGAGCTCACCCACATACATAACAGCTACATATTCATACTAGTACAAACAATGAGATATGTCAGTTAAAGGGTCAATGCTTGGAATAGAAAGAAGCTTATTTCTTATCATGACTGCTCAAAGAGAGTATCAGTTATGGGAAAATAAATTACTCCTACCTGTTGATCTGGAGTAGCATTTAACTTAGCCAGGTAAAAACAGGGAATGTGATCAGGCTTAGGCAGGGAATCACTGTTCCAGAGTGTCTAAGTTGCAGCTGAAGGCTGTCTGTGCTTCAACTCTGCTGGAGTTAGGGCATTTCCTCCCACCAGCAAACATACCAGCAAGCAGGCACATGGCAGAACAAGGTAAGTTAACACCTCAGGTTCACTACTTGATGGGGAAAGGAAAATGACCAAGAAACTGCACCTCACTGAAACAACTGAGAGATAAGTCAGCAGAGGTTGGTACAGGAAACTAGACAGAAAAGGACAGGATGGGCTTCTGAGTGTAGCAACAGTGCTGCAGCCAACATGCCACCAAAGAAGAGAAGCTGGGATGAGAACACTCAGCTGCTGCAATGGAGGAAACTTCATGTGAAAGGGAGATCAGTTCTCAGTTTTACGATGTTTCCTGCAGATTAGGCCTGCAAATCCTGGTTGCTTCCCTGCAGTAAAATCTGCAAAAACTTATTTCCCCAGCTTTCTCTAACAAAGGTGGGGCTCAGTCTTCTGCTTCTGTTCTTATTAGATAATAGCAGTATAACCCCTAGCCCAGGGAAGCAAGATTTGCTTTCAAGGATGCAGCTAGGTATTGTTACAAAGAAGTCCACGAAGAAACTTGGGGCAAAAAGGTCTGACAGTAAGGCAACTGGACTCTATTTATAAATAGATGCCAACACCAAAATCCTAATATATAGCTTGCTTTCATCGACTTACTGCCTTGAATCCAAACAAATTTGATATGCATTCTTCTATTTTAGAGGCAGTTACTTCAGCTTCTATTTCAAGATTAGAGCTAAGAAACCCTTATTTTAGTCTCCCCAAGAGACTAGAGGTCTTATTTTCTGCCTTATGGCAAGTTTTTCTCCAGTTCCTTCAGTGGCAGGGAAAGCTGAAAGGATTAGGAAAACATGGCTCATTAACAACTGGCTTAGAGGCTGGTGCCATCGCATGAACTTTGGGTTTTTTGATCATGGAGATGTTTACATGGCATCAGGTCTGTGAGCAAAAAATGATGTAGAACTATCAACAAAGGGGAGAAGGATTCTTGGCCAGGATTTAGCAGGGCTCATTGAGAGGGCTTTAAATTAGGTTTGAAGGGGGTAGAGGACAAAACCAGGCCCACTGGAAATGACTCTGGGGGCAAAAAGATGACAAAAGTTACCAGGCCTCACCCAGAGAGCTTTAAACCACATTCAAAGGGGGATAGGGATACAACTGGGCTTGCTAGAGAGCTGCCTGGGTGTCGTGGCTCAGCACCTGTGGGGCAGCATGCTAGTATTTTTCCGTCTCTAAAATGCTCATACACTACTGCACACATGGGGAATAAACAGGAATAACTGGAGATCCGTGTGCAGTCACACGGCCCTGATCTCATTGCAATCCCTGAGACATGGTGGGATAGCTCACATGACTGGAACATTGTCATGGATGAGTACGTCCTTTTTAGGAAAGATAGGCCAGCAAGGTGAGGTGGTGGAATTGCTCTTTATGTGAGAGAGCAGGGGACTACTGAAAAAACTTAAGTGGAAAAAAGAAGTTCATGGAAGATCATGGAAGAAGGGGTAGACCATTTGGGATGAATACAAGAATGTGGTCAGAGGGTGTAGGGATGCAACAAGGAAAGCTAAGGCCTTTTTAGAATTAAAACTGGCAAGGGAATTCAAGGAAAACAAGAAAAGCTTCTTCAAGGACATTCGAGGTAAAAGGAAGACCAGACGAAATGTGGGCCCACAGCTGAATGAAGTGGGTGCCCTGGTGACCAAGGATCTAGAGAAGGCAAAATTACTTAATGCCTTCTTTGCCTCAGTCTTTACTGCTGAGGCTGACCCTCAGGATTCCCAAACCTTCCAGACCACAGAAGAAGTCAGGAGTGATTAAGACTTTACCTTGATTGAAGAAGATTGGGCTAAAGATGAATTAAGGAAGCTGGACATCTACAGATCCATGGGCCCCAGTGGGATGCACCCATGTGTGCTGAGGGAGCTGGCAGAAGTCATTGCTAGACTGCTCTCCATTGTCTTTGAAAAGTCCTGGAAAATGGGAGAGGTGCCTGAGGACTGGAGGAAAGCTAATATCACTGCAGTCTTCAAGAAGGGCAAGAAACAGGACCTGGGTAACTACAGACTGGTCAGCCTCACCTCCATCCCTGAAAAAAATGATGGAGCAGCTTATTCTGTAGGTTATCTCTATGGAAGAGAAGAAGGTTATCAGGAGTAGCCAGCATGGATTCACCAAGGGGAAATCACGTCTGACTAATCTAATAGCCTTCTATGATGGTGTGACTGAATGGGTAGATACAGGGAGAGCAGTGGATGTTGTCTTCCTTGACTTTAGCAAGGCTTTTGACACTGTCTCCCATAACATCCTCGTGAGCAAGCTGAGGAAGTGTGAGTTAGAAGAGTGGAGAGTGAGATGGATCAAGAATTGGCTAAACCACAGAGCCCAGAGGGTTGTGATCAATGGTGCAGAGTCCAGTTAGAGACCTGTGACTACTGGTGTTCCCCAGGGGTCAATACTGGGCCCAGTCTTATTCAACATCTTCATCAGTGACCTGGATGAGGGGACAGATTGTGTCCTCAGCAGGTTTGCTGATGATACAAAGCTGGGAGGATTGGCTGATCCACCTGAAGGCTGTGCAGCCATTCAGTGAGATCTAGACAGGCTGGAGAGCTGGGCAAAGAGGAACCTAATGAGGTTGAACTTCTTTGGGCCATTTGGCTAACCATTTGGCCATTGTTGAACCTTCACAGGTTCAAGCAATAACTTCTTTACTGTGAGAGTGACAGAGCACTGGAACAGGCTGCCCAGAGATGTTGTGGAGTCTCCTTCTCTGGAGACTTTCAAGACCCATCCGGATGCATTCTTGTGTGATCTACCCTAGGTGTTCCTGCTGCAGCAGGAGGGTTGGACTCAACAGTCTTCACAGGTCCCTTCCAACCCCTGTGATTCTATGATTCTATTCTAGCACAACTCCCCTACTGTTTCCATGCTGACTCCTCCCCTTCTTCTTCCCTCCAAAACATGAAGAAGAATATTTACCTACTCTGACTTAAAATTTGTTACAGCCATTAAGTATTAAACAAAACATAAGGCAGTTGTGATATTGACATAATAGATCCCTGATACAATGCAAATTACTCCCCTATCTGAATGGGCTCCAGTTTGAGAAGTACTGTTATTCAAAATTGGCTCTTCATTGATTGGAAGTATATGCTCCTGACTTGCAAAGTGTATTTGAGGAAAGCAGACACTTCTGTGCACTTTGTCCCCCTGTAACTTAAGTTTATTTTTCATGTTTGGATGGCCAGAAACTAGCAAAGCTGTTCCTAAAAATTTGTGGAATAGGCTAAACGGGATTTTTCTCCTTTATCATTATAATTACAGAATGTATAAAATACATTTAACTTACATCAATATATAATTCTTAGAGAAATCCAATGCAATTTTCTCACAGCCCTACCTTTAAAAAAGTCTTAATTCTCTTCCAATATCAAGCTACTGTAGCACCTCACAGGACATTAAATACATGTGGTTTAAGAGATCTCAGATTTATTAAATGAGGCAGTTTTTATGACTAGTGATTTTGACTTCATGCCCAAGTCTCTAATTAACACGCTGTAATAGAGCTAAGAGAGTTACATGTTCAATAACATTGCAATAACAAACAAAAGCAAAATTTATCCATCAATATTTATAACTTCTTTTTAAAGGATTACTATATTTGATGGTTTGAAGAACCACTCTACCTTTTTATTTTCTTACCACAAGTACGAAATTTAAAAGCTTCTTAAAATAAAGGAAGCATTTCACCATGGACCGTTATGAAAGCAAACTCAATGCCAACTGTTAGGAACAACAGCACAACAAAAATTCAGCAAGTGCGTGAATAGAATATAAACCATATATGAAGGGGTTCATGATCTCTGAAGTGTAAAATGCTATTCTTTCAAAAACCAGGACTCCTAAAAATTTTAGCCAGTACATTTGTACCATCTGCATAAAGAAATACAGACTGGGCAACTCTGAAAGAGAACAGAAAAGAACACACCCATCCCTGGATGTGTTTAAAAGGCATACAGATGTAGTGCTTGGGAATATGGTTTAGGGGTGAACACAGTAGAGTAGGGTTAAAGGCTGGACTTGATGATTTTAAAGGTCTTTTCCAACCTAAATGATTCTATGATTCTACGATTCTATGATTGTATGATATGGGACTGTGCAATTAGACTAAGTACAGTATAGGGTGAATGGCAGACATAAACAAATAAAAAAAAACACCAAACAACCAGAATTGAAGGGAAAAAAAAAAACAAACAAGAAAATAAGAACAATCTTTTCAAACCTCACACTGAAATTAAAATAGCATCACAATACCAAATGAAAATCGACAATTTACACATAACAGCATCCCAATTATTACAATAGAAATTCCCCATTATTATTCTGATTTTAAAGACCCATTTTCAGGCTATTTTCAATACCTCCCAACTGATACTCTGGCCACTGTTGATTACAGTATCATTCCATCTTTTCTTTTGTTAGGGAATCCCAAATCTGTCCTAATGGTCAGGATTCATCCTAAAGGGGTATTTCAGTAGAGGAAATGGATCCCATACTGTTTACTCAAAAGATAAACAAACACAATACAAACTGGGATATCATTTATCTTCCCTTAACTTTAATTACCCTATAATCGCAACAATAATTCAAGTGTTGCACCTTTGTGTTGCTTAGCATCCAGCAAGGGAGAGGAGCTGAGGGAGTCCCTGATCAACAGGTCAGTGAGCACTGGAGTCCACTCCAGTCCCTCTTCCCTGTTAGATGCAGCAAGATGAACCAGTAAAGGCTGTCAATGCTATCCCATTTGGGTCACCAAAACTGTTGTCCTAAATCTGGGGTCCATCGCCCAGTGTGCACTGAGCCAATTAAACACACAGAGCTGACATAATGTTTTATTCCAATGTTGAGCAAGGCTGGGGTGCTGTGTGCTAATTCCACAAAGCTGATAGTTCAACTTCTGTAACATCAAATGTTAGTGACAATGAATCTAGTCATTATAGAGACTTTAACACCACTGACTCTGATCCTGAGAATGAAACTTTTGATGAAGATCAGCATGTGCAGATTACAAAAGTCTTAATTTTTTTTCCAGAGATAAAAAAAATAATCATACACACACACACAAAAAATACCATGAAGAATGACAAACTTGAATGAACTGAAAAAGGACCTTTTTAAATGGCAAAAGGACATAGTGTCAGATTACCAATTATAGAAACAATTCTTTCTCTCATAAAGAAAAAAAACAGGCCTAATAAAATCAGACAAACAATGCTAAGATAAAGACGAACAATGACTGGAGGGATGGCCAGGGGCACTCTTACTGTGCTGCTAGAGGTGAAATTCTTGGACTGGTGCAAGATGGATCAAATGGATGGGATTAGAGGGGATGTCAAACAATGCCACTAGAGATTGGGATTAGAAGCATCCATCCACAAGGCTGGGGCACATCCCTCAAGGTGCTCATACAGCTTCTGTATGTGCATAACATAAGGCATCCCCCATAGTGGAGACTGCACAGAGACAAAATAGCAACCTCCTGCTCTTAAGTGGCATTTTACAAACTAGCGTTAAACTTCAAGTTATTTTGATTGGAATAGTTCTGAAAATGCTAATAAGCATAGCAACCTCTTGTTAAGCTATTTTTCACAAAAACAGTAGAAGAGTCATAGCAACCTCCTTCTCCCACATGGCATTCCAGTTAAAGGAACATGGCCTGAATTTTATGGAAAAGTCATCCCTTCCTCCGTTCTGCTTGCAGAGAGCTGCCACTGCAAGAACTCCAACACAGTTTTATGCCCAGCTCCCATTGTCTCTCCCCCACCTTCAGGAATCCTGAGAAGTCAACACAGCATCACTAGTCAGAAATGCAAAAGTAACAAGGACATATGCAAGCAACTAAGCAGCTACAGTCTTAGCACTGTGGCAGAGGGTTAGGGCTGTATCTTGCATCTGTTGCATAATTCCCTAGTAAAACAGAAGAACAAACACAACAACAATAATTCAAAACCACAAATTACTGCCCAAGAGGGGCTGATACCATCAGCTAAAAAGTAAGCAAACTTCTTGATATCTTGAAAAAGACAAACATATTCAAAAGCAGACACTGCTGAAAGTCTATTGCAACATGCAGATATGAACATGAAATCAGCTAATTTTGGTTTTAGCAATGAGTTTGCAGTCAGAAATACACTGGACACCTTTTGGAGCTGCTCACCATATGCTGCTCCAGAGGTATTTCAAGAGAAATAATATTATCGCTTTTCTACATGTCCATAGACTGTGAAAACCTCCTCAAAAGTTTCATTGTGCTAAACCAATTAAAAAGAGGCACTCTAAAGGCAATGGCACATATAAGATGCATTAGAAACCTAGAGATAATATTTTGAAAACTATTTTTGAACTTGGCAGTTTCTGGACTGGAATAAAAAAAAAATAAGTTTTTTTCATGTAGGGTTGCTATCCATGAGTGGAATGTTCCCTGAATGTGAGTTAACAGTTCCGAGAGACTTTCGGCACTTCAGCAGTTAAAGGTGCAGTGTTGGCGTTCAGTTGCCTGTAATCAGCTGTAAGCTGCCACTGGCAATTTGGCCTTCTAACCTACCAGACAGGAGAATTACAAGGAGAGTGTGTGCGAGTGACAATACCTCTTTCCTCTAAGTCTGCTACCAACCCGGCAATGCACAAACTTGCAGCAGACAGCAGAGGGTACTGCTTTACATTTTTAAGTTTTGATGGGTGTAGAGGCATAGATACCTTTACCAAGTCTGTAAGTTTAATTCCACTCTTATCAGCCCACATCACGCCTTATTCTGCCAATGATCTTTCACCCTTCCTGGCAAAACCCCAATCTGTATCATTGGGAAGTTTCCACATCCTACCACACCCTAAATCAAACCCTAAGAGATTAGTGTTAGCAGTACCCACCAATGCTTCAGCATGGGCCCAGGGGCTTCTTGGATTTGGGTTGCTTGGGAATACAGCCCAAAGCAGGTGGTAAAGCCTCTATCTAAGGCTAAATACTGGCACTACACTGATGGACCATAAGGGAAAGTTGAAAAAGCTCTGTGGGTTAGTTTCTACTTGCCAGGCAGCCATAAAGTAATTTTTGCTGTGGGACGTTCTTTTATGACCCCATCAATTCCTGCATAGCTCACTTTCCTGCAACTGGGCTTTATGTTTAAGTATTTTGCTGGTTTTCTTCTAATTGTCTAAATGTCAATAAGGAAGTTTACACAAATCTTGTTTGGTCCTATAGGAGCAGAAATCATGAGTTCATTAGATTTGGCTGTGAGCCACTGTAAAACTAACACTCACCGAGCAGAGAGGCTCACTGCCCTGCCTGGAGATGCAAGTTCTTTGACAGCTTGCAAGGAGTTAACTGTTTCATCATTCATTTTCCTTCTGGGATGCTACTAATGCCGCCCTTAGCACAGCACATTCTGGTTTTTTTACATTTCCTGGTCACATTTTTTTTTCTTCCCTAAGTGTTGTAACTCTATCTGCTACAACCTTTGTATCGTGCCAGCTATTTTGAGTCTGTGCCATTCATGGTGGGGAAGGGCATACTTTATATTCCTTCAATTTTTCAAGAATCAGAGAGCAGTCAAGCTCAGGCATTTCCTGGGGCTCCATGGCTTGCCACTGCTCAAACCTTCCCCAGCTTATTGCTGGGAGGTTGCTTCCTGGCTGTCCCTGCCCATACTCATCAAGTAGAGAGCTGGTATCCCTTAGGACCTTTACAGAGTAGCAGTCAAGCATCGAAAATCTGGCCATGTTTTCCAACTGTTCGAAACTTTCCCAGTTCATTGCTGAGAGGTCACTTCCCGGGCTCTCCCCACCTGTACTTCACCAGGTAGAGAGTTGGTATTCTTTGGGTCCTTCACTTGCTGGCTCTCCCTGCCCATGCTTATTGCATGGAGAGTTTCTTAGGACCTTCCAACACTGAGGGGATCTGTGACTCCAATAAAAATGTTAACTTGCCCACGGATAGAGAAGAAAGGTAACTGATTCATAAATCCCCTCAGTTGGATTAAGGTGAAATGACACTCAAGGTCTGTATTTAAACATTAGCTTTAATAAGAACTATAGAAGGAATAATTCATAAAGGCTGATAGTATATATACTCAAGCTGTGCGATCATAAAGGCTGACGCTTGGATTATAAAAATCACAACACATATAGGTTCAAGCTGAGCAACCAGGGAAAAAACATTATAGGATTTGCATCACTTAATGATCTTAGGAAAAGAAAAGAGGAAAGAGAGAAGAAGAAAGAGAAGGAGAGGGAGAGAGAGAGAAGGAGAGGGGAGGGAAGATAGAGACATCTGTTTGCCCCAACCCTCCTGGAACCTTCTCTCTTAATTACCACATAATATTGGTTTTCTTGTCCCTCCTTGCTATTTAAAATAGCATGCATGCTTCTTGTGGGGAGAGGGGGGGAGGGGGGGGCAACTCTTTTGGTCCTGAGTTGGGTAGGTGGTCACAGTATCTCCCTGCTGTCTTAACCTTTTCACCGGTTACTGCAGCTTTTGTTGATTTCATGCCTTCTGGCACAACGTTTCCCTTGTTACCTCCCAAGGTTCCTCTGCAGGACATTAATGGCTTCTGGTATTCCTCAAAAATCTTCCCTTTGTTTCAGTTCACACTGTTCCAAGAGGATTCATTTCAGGGAAAAGCTTCTGTGAGTGTTTGACACATTCAGCAGTAAAGAGCAGGGGGTCTCCCCCAACTTGCTCTAAGTTCCTTCTCTTAACACTGCATGCACCTGTCCCAGAAAACAGCCCTCCATCTCACGAGGATGGAAGTGTCAGGACCACTACCTGGGTGGACCTGTGGACCTGTCCCTTCATGTCATCTCCTACACTCTGTTCTTCAGTATCTTGAATTCCTAATGGTAGCCTAATGCTAGTGCTCATCCAGGCTTTTAAGCTCTATAGAGCAATTACAATGCAGACGAAGGTCTTTTAGCAGTGTGCTTACCCTCACATCAACCTAGTTTTTTGGTATTTTGAGCTTCCAGGGTGTGCACATCTGGTATGCTCATCACAAAGAGGCCTGCAAGCTAAGACCTTGATCTCTCTTGAGGTCAAAATTTAAAAAGGTTATTCCTAACTGAAACAAGACCAAATTGTTATTAAAAAAATATTCCTTCAAAATGACCTTTTCAGAATAATTTTGGTAATGCTCACAGGGCGGAGTGTTACAAGCTATATTTTGTGTAGCATTTGAAGGTGAATGCTCTGTGAATAGTGCCAAGTATTTTCAGGAACTCCAATATTTATAGCTCCTCTGTGTTTTATCCATGGTATGTTCTTTAAATACTTGATATTATTATTTTCCTGCTCATCTTCCTTTTATTCTGCTGGTTTCTTTTACAAATATAAACAACAATTATGTAAAAATGGTTACACTGTACAAATAAGGAAATGCCACAGACTGTCCTGTAATAACAAAGTGTGAAGTACAGTCATGTGACCATTATTGAAATGCTGGTCCATTGCTGGAAATCTAGTCCACATAAAATTGATTTTTTTATTTGAAAAAAAGAACAATCAGCAAATCTTGTCTTAATAATTAAAAAAAAATATTTTAATGGAATAAAGAACATTTTGCAAACCTACCACCTGAGTTTCTAGAAAGTTAGGAGTCATCAGTTCCAGCTGTACAGTCAATTAAGCCTTTTGTCCTCATCTAATAATTGAAACTGCATGACATGGTAATTCTCTTGGGGAATTATGAACTGTAAGGCACAAAAATTATCTACAGTGATAATACTTCTTTCTCATAATTCAGTAAGATAGGTTGCACAGAGTGTAGAAGCTGAAAAATTCTCCTACATTACCTCTGCCAACTGCACATTAAATTCCATGGCAAAACCAAGAAATTTGAGGGGTGCTCAAACTCAGGATTTCACATATTGGAAGGAAACCACACAAATGTGGCAAGAACACTGGGCATTTTAGCCTTATCATGCAGATGATCAAAAAACAGAGAAGTGTTTTAGAATCATAACGCAATAATTCTTGTAAAGCCAAGACAGCTATAACACACATCACATTCCAATTCCTGGTTAGCTGTGTGGGAATGTCAGGTTTGCATTCATGAGAATTCCACTTGTATTCGGGATTGATTTATATAATCAAGGATAGTTTATTTTTCTAGATAAAAATTCCTAAGAACCATTGTCTTAATTCACTGCACAGGCAACACAGCTATTATTCTACTAAATACACTTACTAAGTATCATCAAGGTTTTTAAGTTTTCTGTGAGTTGCATGGACATCACAAACACATAGAGCTGTATACTTCTCAGGTGACAACAGCAGTCTGTACTATAAACGTCCTTTACACATAAGAAAGGATATTTTGTCAGAGTAATAAGCTGAATGTGACTGCTGCTTGGCATCACAGTTTACTTCACTGCATATTTCAGTTTCAAATTATGACTTGAAATCCATTTTTTTTTAGCACTAAGCAGTTTTGAATAGATTGTCTTCAGGGGGTCAGATTACTATAGAGAAGCAGTAACTCATGTCCATACATCTTTTATGAGGTTCTCCTTCACACTGGCTTGTCTGATGTCTGTATTTTTAAATGGTTTTGTTACTAAATGTTTTATGTTACACAGAGAAGGTTTGCAGTAACACTAAGAATCTGGGAAAACTTTACTGTGCAAAACTAAAATACTTGCAAACAGCAATCTCCATTTATTAGAATAATAATAGTATATCCATAGTGGATATATATGAAGTAATGAATCATAATAATGCTAATGCTTTAGCTTCTGTATTCAGGCTGAAGATAACAAACAGCATAATAATACCAGCTTTCAAGAGAGTGAAAGAAAAGTAAGCAAAAAGGAAGTCACAGGAAGCATGTCGGCAAGCCAGGAATCTGATCTTCCAATTTTAAAACATATATCTAAATAATCAAACTACTGCAGTATTCATGTTTTTAAAACTCTTGTCTCACAAAATGCACATGGTAGTTTACTGCTGTCTAATAAACCACGTGGACTATAGGAGGTACATTGCTTCAGTATTGTAGGTTGACTTTGGCTAGCTGTCAGATGCCCACCCAGCTGCCCTCTTATCCCACTTCCTTAAAAGGAAGGGGAAAAAATAAGATGGAAAAGCTTGTGGGTCAAGGTAAAGAGAGGGAAATCACTCAATAACTACCATAATGGGCAAAAAGACTTAAGTTGGGGAAAAGTACTTTCATATTGCAAACAAAAAACACAGTAGGATGGTGAGAAACAAAGACAAAACTAAAACCACCTCCCCCATATGCACCTATTCTTCCCAGGCTCAACTTTTTTATTCCTGGCTCCACTACCTCCGCTTGATGTCAGTTGCTAATTGAAATAAGGGAAATTTGGGGGAAGAAATCACATTTGGGGAAAAATCATATAAAAAAGAACAAAAGGGACAGGCAGCATAAAAATAGAGCTTTTATAACAGTGAAACAGCAAGAATTAGAAAAAAACAGATTCCAATTAGAGAAAACCAAGTCCCAAGCTGTCAGCAGCCAGGCCTTGAGACAGGCCTGGAAGACAGATAAAAAGGGGTGGAAAGGAGCACTCCCCACAACTTGTCTTGGTTACAGCCTTGAGTACTTGGTACATTGACTAATTGGATTCACCATATTAACATATCATTAATATATTAATGAGCTATTAGCATACTAAATTATCCACCTATAGGCTATAAGGTCCCCTACTAATAAAAAGGCTCTATTCCTTGAGCATGGTGACATTTTTGACCATTGCCACTTTAAATGGAAGCGAGAAATAAGTTAACCAGTCATGTGCAAGTGATAGAATAACATTAGAGATAAAGTTCTTTCTCACGTTTTTGGGTATAAAAGTAGCACTTGTGTGTCAGGAAGCTGAGCTTGCTTGTGGAATACCCACAGCAAAAATTACTTTATGGCTGCCTGGCTGTGTGGGTATCTGGTCTGGTGTGGTTCTCCATGGACCACAGGGGGACAATGTGCTTCACATGGTCTTCTTCACATGGTCTTCTTCACAGGCTGCAGGGAAATCACTGCTCTGGCACCAAGAGCACCTCCTCCCCTTCCTTATTCTCTGACCTTGGTATCTCTGCAGGGTTGTTTTTCACACTTTTTTTTTTTCTCTCTCCTCTCTCTCATAGCTGCTGTGCACTGTTTTTTCCCATTTCCCAAAACTGTTTTCCAGAGGCACCACCACTGTGGCTGATAGGAGCAGCTACATCCTGTGTTGGGTCCACTGCAGCCAGCTGAACTGGGCTGTGTCCTGCACAGGGCAGCCCCAGGCCTCTTCTCTCTGAGCTCATCTGCAGCCTCCTCCACTATCAAACTCTTAACTCCTACACCCAATACATATAGCCATGATGATTTTAGAATCTTTTTAAAAAATCCTTTTTTCTCTAATAGAGCAACATGTCTGCTGCATTTTTCATGGAATCACATCAAATATAAAATTGCATTAACCCTAAATCACAGTGTTTGCTGAACTACAAAGTGAATTACAGTCTTTCAGGTTTTTTACTGGTAATTTTTAATTATTTTAGTATCATTGCTAAACCAAAACACTGATGTTGAAATGAACAAAATGTAGTGAGTATGTCACTTGGGTGGGTACAATTTCCAGTATTGTTGTTGTTGTTTGTTTGAATAGATTTGAAATATTTCATTTATAATACGGACCCATCTTAGACGACTAAATACTCAGTTTTAATCTCACGCAGCTGTATATATTAAACCTTTACTTTGCTGAACTGCAAGTAAAGATGGTACCTCCTATAAGGCTACTCTCACTACAAAGAAGCAATATGCTGCATATTCTTCAGTCTCAAATAAGCATTAATTAATACATTTTCTTAAGAGAACAAGCATTTTAACAGATTCTTCAGAAAGTTAAAAAAAATTTATACTTGCTTTTACCGAGTATGAGGTCTCTACAGAAAAGCGAGGTAAAACTCCATCATATCTAACAAACTACCACTGCAGCTTTTTAGATCAGATAGAACTGCAAATGTGTTACATGTTGACTTAAGAAAACATAATAATGGCAGACTCACTATATACCAGCACATTTAGAGGTTTTAGCATTAAATATGGGTCAAAAATCACTAAACACATAAAAAAGTGACACTCATTAAAATAAATCATACAAAATGCCACTTGTATGATAACACATTGTGACAGTACTACCGCTTTCATAAATAATGAATGAAAAATCAAACTATCATAGTAAAATACTTCACTAAGCCAGATTGCAAAGTTTGACATGGTCAATTCATCACTGCAGAAATCAGACAAAGCTCAGCCTGCTGTAGTCAGGAAGCTCATTATTTCATTAAAATTGCACTGGATTTAGGACTCCAAAATCCTTTTATTAAAAAATCACCAAGAAGTTGAATGGTAATTGCCAACCTCCTACAATTTGGTTTCCCATTAAAATGAGGTCTGAAAAGCAAAATTAGTCATTGTTGATAAAATTGCATTGAACTCATTGTGTACAGAAACCAGATGGATAGATTCCAGGGGTAGTTTACAATTTGTTCAGTAATTCAGAGCGGTACAAATACTCTAGAAAAACCTAAATATTTTAAAACAGACTTTTTACTATCAAAACTAGAAGAAGGGTAGTTAAAAAACAGCATGGAAGGTAACTCACCAGGTTTTTAAGCCCAGTCCTTCATTCTGAGAATCAATCAGCACAACAAGATCACTTTCATAAACTGTATGGGCTCTAGCATAACACCACTGAGCCTGCCAGCACACGTTATTCTCACTGCAAGACTGTTCAAGAACTTCATTAAATAGACAGGTAGAAATCTCCTTGTCCTTTAAAGCCTGAATTTCCTTACAGTCTATTTATACTGCCATAGGTTTATCGCAGCACCGCTCTTCAGCATCAACAATTGAAAGTTTTTATATAGCTATTTTTTTTTACTTTTTTGTAAACATTTCTCTATATTGAAAAGTTACAATGTCTATTAAAAATACTGCCTTGTATTAAAAAAGTTTAAAAAGACATCTCAAGAGTAAGTAACTTTAAAATTACTAAGGTACATATTTTGATACTGCTAATAGGAAATCAATTCAAATTATCAGTCTGTTCTTCAGGGTTTCAACTTGTGTCAACATTAGTCAATAAGGTTTTTTTAAATCTTGAAAATATTTAGGAGTCCATAATTTGCTTTTCATATTTTTTAGTGACAACACCTCTGAAATACTACATCAATTGCAACTAAAATAGGATCATGGAAGAAAAGAAGCATGAAGAAAAATAGAAGCATAGGTAAGATATTTTTCCCTGATTCAGACATTGTGATCTGCACTCAATCCAGTCTGTATTCCACTGCAATCTGAAATGGAGATTCTCTCTTGGCTGGCTCAATGCTTCTGCAGAGACCAAAAGAAATCATAGAATCACAGAACCACAAATGTTAGGTGTTGGAAGGGACGTCGAAAGACCATTGAGTCCAATCCCCCTGCCCAAAGCAGGATCACCCAGGGCAGGTCATACAGGAACGCGTGCAGGTGGGTTTTGAAAGTCTCCAGCAGATTCCCATCTCTCTTGAATGGGGAAACCCAACACTGGATACAGTATTCCAGGTGTGGTCTCACCAGGGCAGAGTAGAGGGGGAGGAGAACATTCCTAGACCTTCTGCATACACTTTTCTTAATGCACCCCAGGGTATCATTGGCCCTCTTGGCCACGAGAGCACTTAGCTGTCCCATGGATAATGAATGGCAATAGAAAGACTGAACAGCATATGAAAGCAACACTCAGAGAACCAGCAAAAGACTCAAGAGATTCTTATGGGCTTCATGCCACTATATATTGGACACAAATGAGATACTACACCAGGTAATTTTGCTTCCTCTAAGCCTAAAGCTCTAAGATTGTACTGATACTGCAGATTACCCTGACACATGTGCAGGACTTTGCACTTAGCCTTGTTGAATCTCATGAGGCCCACATGGGCCCACTTCTTAAGCTTGATCAAGTCCCTATCAATGGCATCCCATTCCTTGGCCATCAAAACAACACCACTCAGCTTGCTGTCACCTGCAAATATGCTGAGGGTGCGCTCAATCCCACTATGTCACTGATAAAGATATTAAATGGTACTGGTCCCAGTACAGACCCTTGACACACACCACTTGTCACTGATTTGCATCCAGACATAGAGCTTTTAACCACTACTCTATGGATATAACTACCCAATCAATTCCTTACCCACTAAATAGCCCATCCATTAAAATCCATACCTCTCCATTTTAGATAGAAGAATGTTGTGGGGGAAATGTGTCAAAGGCCTTACAGAAGTCCAAATAGATTACATCTACTGCTCTTCCCTTGTCCACTGATGTAATCATTCCATCATAGAAGGCCACTAGGTTGGTCAGGCAGGACTTTCCTTTTGTGAATGCATGCTGGTTGCTTGAATCACCTCCTTGTCCTCCATGTGCCTTAATTCCTAGAAGGATCTTGCTAGGCACAGAGGTGAGGCTGACAGGTCGGTAGTTCCCAGGGTCCTCCTTTCTACCCTTTTTTAAAATGGGTCTAATGTTTCCATTTGTTGCACTCAACTAGGGACTTCACCTGACTTTTCAAACATCATGAAGAGTGGCTTGGAAACTACATCAGCCAGTTCCCTGGGGACTCTGGGATGCTTCTCCTCCAGTCCCATACACCTACGTATGTTCAGGTCCCTCAGATACTCTCAAAGCTGATCTTCCCTTACAGTGGGAAGGATTTCATCCCCCCAGTCACTGCCTTGAGAGGTGTGGGAAGAGAGGCTATCCGTGAAGACTGAGGCAAAAAAGTTGTCAAATACCTCATCCTTCTGGTCTGTTGCTATCAGTTTGCCAGTTTTGATCATCACTGGGGGCACACTTCCTTTGACCTTCCTTTTCTGGCTGACACACCTTAAGAAGCCTTTTCATATTATTACTTGTATCCCCTGTGAAATGCAGCTCCAGCTGCACTTTGGCCTTCCTAACTCCATCCCTACACAACTGGGCAGTGTCCCTATACTCTTTCCAGGATACTTGTCCCTACTTCCTCTGCCTGTGCCTTTCCTTCTTGCCCTTTAGTTTGACCAGCAAGTCTCACTTCAGCCATGCCAGTCTTTTTCTTTTCTGATTTCTTACACCTGGGGATCAAGAGCTCTTGCACTTTACAGAAAATGTCTTTAAAGATCTGACAGCTCTGTTCTGCTCCCTTGCCCCAGAGGGCAGCTTCCCAGTGGGTCCGACTGGCTAACTCCTTGGACAGCTGAAGTTTGCTTTCCTAAAACTCATAGTCCTGACTTTACTCTTTGCCTGTCCCATATCTCTCAGGGCTGTGACTCCACCAGTGCATGGTCACTGTAGCCCAGGCTGCCTCAAATCTTAAAGACTCTCATTAGCTCAGCTGAGTTGATGACCATCAGGTCCAGTATCACATCTCTGGTAAGGCTATTACCTGGCTTAAGAAGTTATCCTTAATGCATTCCAGGAGTCTCCTGGATTGCCCACAGCTCACCATGGTACTTTTTGGGATGGCTGATGTCCCCCAGCAGGACAAGAGCCTGCAAGTGTGATGCCTGCTGTAGATGGAGTAAGAAGGCTTCGTCAATAGGCTCCCCTTGACTGGGCAGCCAACCACAAGGTCCCCTTTTTTTTCACTGGTCTTACCCATGAGCTTTCAACCTGCTCATGGCTATCCTTCAGAGACAGCTCTTTACAATCTATCTGCTTCTTGAGGTAGAGGGCAACCTCTATGCCCCTCCTTCCTTACCTTTTCCCTTCTGAACAGTACTTAGCCATTGATAGCCACACCCCAGTCATGGGATGCATCCCACCAAGTTTCAGTAATGGCAACTAGGTTGAAGGTTTCTACCAGTACGGACGCTTCCAACTTCTGTTTGTTGCCCATGCTGTGTGCATTGTTGTAGAGACACTTCAGCTGGCTGTCTGCCTTGTAACCTTTTAAGAGGAAAACACCTTAATTCCTTTGAGGTATTTCACTGGTGTTAAACTGTTGGCTCCTACTACCTCATGAGCCCCTGGCTTGCCTCTGTAAGACTTCAAGTGTGCCCCAGTATACCGAGAATGTCTCAGAGCAACAGGGTAAGGGCCCTTGCTAGCACCCTGTCCCTCTAACCTTCCTGTGTCATCCCATAGTTTGTCATGGGCAAGCCTGATATTTATCCCTCCCCCACCTTTCAAGTCTAGTTTAAAGCTCTGTCAATCAGCTTCATTAGCTTGTGAGCAAAGAGCCTCTCTCCCTTTGGGAAAGATGAATCCCATTTAACACCAGCAGGCCCAGTGCCATCTAGACCGTCACGTTACTGGAAAACCTAAAATTCTAGCAGTGACACCAGCCATGGAGCCCTGTATTTATAGACTGGGTGCATCAGTTTCTTCCAGTATTGCTTCCCACAGGTGGAAGGAGAGAGGAAAAAATTTAGTCTAATTTAGTTTTCAATCCAGCTAAGTCTCTCTCCTAATTCTCTCTCTCCTCCCCTACCTAGGTGGGAGAGGGAGGGGATCAAGAGCATTGCTGTTCGTGGTTTAATTGGCGATCCTGAATCAAACCATGACAACAATCTATTGGCACTCAACGTGGGGCTCAATTTTAAGCCCAGATTATAGATTCTCTCTAATTGGGAATGTTTAAAATTCCATCTCTGATGGGAGGAATCCCTCAGATGGCAATGAGCAACACTTCTGCTGAATCTAGTGATGGATTGAAAACTGAACAGACACCTTCTGGAACGTTTCTGCTGGACTTTTTTTCCAACCTGCAATCGTACATGTGGTATGCAGCTGGGATCATACTGCTCTGTGTAGCTGCTCTTGTTATTGTTTTATGGTGTATCGACAGAACTGTAGCCATGATCAACCATATAATTACTGGCCTAGTGATCCTAGGGTTTCTGATACTGATCTTTATGGGGGCACTGTATGTGTACGGTTATGGTACAGATCCTCAAGTGAATGAAAATGTCTATGTTGATAATGCCAGTAGCAGGTCCAGTTTTACCTCTCCACGTCCTCTCAAGCTGGATCTCCCAGCTCTTGATCTGAATAGCATTGTTTCAATAGGGATGCTTCTGCTGAATGTTCATAATGTTCCACTCACAGTCAAACAGTGACAGTTATAAACAAGTCAGAATGCTTGCACTCAAGAAACCCCCAAAATACCAAAAAACAAACAAAAAACCCCAAAAAAACCCCAAACAAACAAACCCCAAACCCCCAACAACAAACAAAAAAACCCCAAACACTAAAATAAGGAAAAACAATCCCTGCTTTCTGATCTTTAATTAAAAAAAGGGGAGAAAATTAGTTTGCTATACCAAACCCCAAACCCCCTTTTTTACAGATGATATATATTGAAAGTTTGCCAAATCTCATCCATAATCCCATTGACTGTTCACTAACCATTTCATCATGCTCAACTTGACAAGAATCTTGGTCTTAATTTTCCTATTGAACGTAACCTGATATCAAGCAATATATATCTAACATATCTCCCTTATTTCTTACCTGTTGTGTTGCTTACCTGCTCTTGTAATCTCTGTGCTTTAAATTTTGCTCCACTTATTTTGAAAAGAATTACAAAACAGGTCTGAATCATATATATTTAGCAATATTTGAATAAATGTTTGTAATTTACTAGGAGCTGTCTAAGACAGAACAAAGCTCTGAATTATACAATGTTTGAACAGCAAGTATTCATCTGACACCTGCTTGCATGCTAGTCACTATTATACAACTGTACAAACTAGGAAGGAAAGTCTTAAAAACTAATAGTTGCAAATATCACCCAGCGAATAATGATTTGCAGTGTTTATTGCTGCTTTAAAGTAAACACATCAGTGATCCTTTTAAACTTTGTATAATCTCAGGCATTGTCACCCAAAGCAGCTGAAGGATAGCCTTTAAAAAACCAAATCACAATAAATGAAAAAAAAAAAAAAGTTACAGTAAATCGATACAGTAATGCAGCAGCAAAAAACCTCCTGGCTGTCCTCCTCTTCTGCTGTCATTGACTTTGGAAACAATCATTTAAGTAAAACAAACTTCCTTTTATAAATAGTCATGTAAGTTCTTTCTAACAAGAAAAAACCAAAACCAAACAAAAAACATAACCTGCACTGATATAGTCAAAGGATGTTATATTTAAATATGTGTGTGTGTGTTTGAATAAAACCTACAATACTGCTGTAAAGCAGGAATCAAAATATATATAACATTTATGGAATAAATTCTGTGCTGCATATTCACATTAAAATGTATAAAAACAACAGAACTCATTATAATAGCTTTTTGTGAATTTTTCCAGGCAACAGCAAATCTGTTAAAGTGATAGCAAGTGACCAAAGCCCTTCTGCCTTTTACAAATACAGTATCTCTTTTCTCCGAGATGAAGAAAAAGACCTAAAAATTCTGAAGGCACAAGTTTAAAGGACATTTGCATAAATGAGATTACAATACAGTAACGTCAAAAGAAAAGCTTTAAATCAGAATGGAAGGTTAGGAATCAAATCACGAAACTGACCAGAGTGGGAAAAAAATATTTAAATTAAATGGCAGAAACATGAAAATTAGACAACAGTTACCAAAAACTCTCTGGAGCAAAAGAATTTCTATATTCACACTGTAACAAGAAGTTACTGACAATAAAAAATGGCCCTGGATCATTCACACATTTAGTCTCTGTGCAAAACATACAAATGAATCAACTCTTTCTAGTCTCATATAATCTGTTAAGTCTCAAAAAGAAACACAAAGAATATTGTAAATACATGTCAAACAGTTGCTCCCACCTCTGTGTGAGTTGGACAAATTCATGTAACAACAGAATTTTATTTTCTTAAGCTGCCTTTATTCTATGTATAAAAATACATATGTGCATGTACATGCACATAAAAGCAAGGCAACTACATATGTGTGAGCTTCCATGGGGGAAAATGAACATTCAAAGTAAAACTTAGGGAGAGCAGGTGCCGTGGTCCGACAGGGTCGTTCTCCACAGCAGGTCTGTTCTATGCCACATGCAGTAAACTTTCAGCTCCTACAAGTGTATGTTTCCCATTAACTTAACAAGGCACATCTAGCAGAAAGTTGCAAATTTTCCGTTTTTGTTTAAAAGCTATCTCATTTCTACTTGCTATAATGAGATAATTTACTACCATGACTAGTTAAATAAGTAGATGGGATTGCTGCAAACAGAAAATTCCTAAGGGTAAAACAGAACTGCATAATAGTTATCTCTAAAGGCAACTTTCACAGTGACCACAGTATTTTTCAGATAAATGGTGTGTCTTAAAATTCTGATGCTGAACTGGAAAATGTACATTATAGGCAGCTTTGACTAGGATCAGTCTACACTGCAAGCTATATTGTAGCAGCAAAATTTATTAGCCAGCAAACAGATTTCAGTAAAAAAAAAAAAAAAAAAAAAAAGACCTCTCACAGGGATAGAAATACTCTTCCATGATGGTCTAAAAGCAAACAAGTCCCCCAAAAAACAACATATGTAATATAGGTATTTTATTACTTGAAAGAGCTTTGGATGTTCCAGAATCACTTAACTGCTGCCTAGGTATGAGACTCTAGTTCCTCTATCATTAACGAACTGACACATAATGTTGCAGAAGAAAACCAACAAGCCATAGAGCTGATATTCAGGTTAGCTGAGTATCACAGAGAGTCATAAAATAAGAATTTTATATTTGTTTCACTCCCTCCAGCCATTATTTCTATGGCTGACATGTTGACTCGACACTGAAAGATAAGGTAGACAGCTACAATTCTATTAAAGGGATGACAAAAACAACACATCATGCAAAAGACTAAAAGTTCATGTGTCTTAACTCTTCCCTAGGATAAGAAAGTCTTTAAAACAAAGATTCTATTTGCAATGGCCTCTTTATTTACAGCCCTGTTGAGTTACACTTGCACAAAATCACATTTCCTACTATTGCTCTGATGTCCAAAAAGCAAAGGAATATACAGTTATTCAAACCTAGTTTATTTACCACAGCCTCTACTTGCATTCATACACCCTTGTATCTCCTCAGTTTCACAAAGTTAAATTTCACGCCATATGAAGTTAACATACTCATTACTCATATAATGAACCTTACTTAAATTTATGTGTGATTTTTTTATGGCACCTTGGGACACCCCACCTTCTCTGCTGAACGAACAGACAGTAACACTGTCTGTCCACCAAGAGAACTATCTGTCATACAATGTCACTCTAACATATAGGCTACTGGAGAAATTGGAAGATGATGTAGGCTGCAGTGCCATCATTACGATGTTGACATCGATTTATGACTTATATTTGTCAGACTTCGACAGTGTGGTCTCTCAGCTTGCCAAGTGCCCTGCTGTGATAAGGTGCAAGGAATAAGTAAGCTGCTTAAGTTCAGAGCTGACAAGATGGATGTAATGCTTGCTTGAAAACAACGTACAGCCATTCCTGAAGACCACACAGTTAAACATACTGAATGTGCCTAGCAAACAATCTCGCACCACTTTGTATATAGAAGAAAATATGCCACTCCTCCAGAGACAGAAAGCTGTTCTCTGTCATTTGGGGTAATTGAAGGCATTCGTATCTAGTTCAATCTGTGGCAATCTAAGAGACCTCACCTTCTTCTGATAAGAATGGGATGCAAAACAAAAGAGCAGGATGAAATAAATGAGTGTTAAAAGAACACACTGTAAACAAAGGTAGACATATCACTGATCACTAAAAGAACATGCCATTTTTACGGTAATAAAACTCATCAAAAACAGATACCTCATTCTTTTTCTTTGTGTCCCTGCTCATAGCAGGAAGGTTGAAAGGTCCCTTCCAACCTTAACCATTCTATGATTCTATGAAAGTGCATATACAGAGAGCTACTTCAACTCATGGAAAAAGGTAATCCCTGGCAGCAGTTGAGCAACTATTGTTTACCCTTTAAAATGAACATTAACTTGAATTACTTCGAGTCCCCAGAATTTGCTGCTCAACTAAACATACTATCTTCTTCAGCAGCTCCTTACAAATATTATTTCAAACAGCAGTCAGCTTCCTAAAGGATAATTAAAACCTGCTCATGTAGACATGTTCTCAAGCTTAGAACCTGAACTGGACCTTTTTAACTTCAGGGAACAGCTCTGACAATAATGTTCCAAGAAACACCACAGCAATGCCTTGTGGCACAAAACTTTAAATAAGAAAATGACAGGAAAAAAGTGCATGCAAAACAGCATGTAGTTTAAGTAAAAAGCAGGAGTAGCTAGAAGCAACTGTGCAGTTGGAAAGCTATGATCTAATTGCTGTCACTGTCGCTGAAGCCTGGTGAGACAAATGTCATGACTGGAGAGCTAAAACCAATGGCTATAAACTGTTCAGGAAAGGCAATGAAGGAGGCATTGAGAGGCTTCTCTCTATGTAAAAAAAAAACCAAAAAATGACTGAGTGCACAGAGCTGTCTTTGAAAAACTGTGATGAACAGGTTGAGAGCTTATGGGTAAAAATCAGAGTCCAAGCCAACAAAGGAAACCTTATGGCTGGTGTTTATTACTGGTCACCGAATCGAGAGGAGCCTGTTGATGAAACATTCTTACTGCAACTGCAGGAAGCATCAGCCTTGCAGGCTTTGACATAGCTGGGGGACTTCAGTCACCCTGATAATCTGCTGGAAAAGCAGCACTGCAGGCTGTAAGTAGTCCAGGAAACTCCTGGAGAGCATTGAGTACAATTTCTTAACCCAAGTGATAGCCCAACCAGAGGAGAAGCATTACTGGACCTGTTGCTTACCAACATAGACTAACTAATTGGAGAGATCAAGGCCAGTAGCAGCCTTAGCTGAAGTGATCATGCCCTTGTGGAATTCGCAGTTTCAAGGGATATGGGCCAAGTAAAGTCAAGACCCTGGATTTTATGAGAGTGAACTTCCAGTTGTTTAGAGAATTACAGGATTGGAACTCCTGGGAAACTGCCCTCCGGGATTCATCCCTGAGCAGAAATGAGCTGGCACCTCTTTAAGGTGATCTTTCTTACAGCACAAGAGCTCTCGGTTCCCATGGGTAAGCAATCAGGAAAGGAAGGCAGGAGACCAGCATGACTGAGTAAGAACCTCCTGGTCACACTGAAGCATAAGAAACACACAGACAGTGGAACCAGGGCTGGAAAGGACACAGGCACACTGCCTGGATGTGTAGGGATGGGATGAGGAAAGCTAAGGCCCAGTTGTAGCTGGATTTGGCAAGGCATGCAAAGAATAACAAGAAGGACTTCTACAGGTACGTTGCTCAGAAAAGGAAGATTGAAGAAAATGTACATCCCTCAAACCAGCAACAACCAACAAGGAGATGGATGATGCATGCAACAACTTTTTTGCCTTAGTTTTCACTGGTAATCTCTCAATCCCCTGAACTTGAAGGCAGGGACTGGGGGAATAAAGTCCCTCCCATTGTAAGAGAAGATCATGTTCAAAACCATGTGAGGAACCTGAACATACACAAGCCCATGACTCAATGAGATGTGTTCCAGCATCCAGAAGGAATTGGCTGAGGTAGATGCTAAATCACTCTCCATCATATCTGAGATGTCATGACAGTCAGAGAAAGTCCCCAGTGACTGCAGGGAAAGGAATATTACACCCTTTTTTTAAAAGGGTAAAAATAAAACCCTGGGACTTACCAGTCAGGCTCACCTCAGTGCCCAGCAGGATGATAGAAGAGCAATTCCTGGAAGTTCTGTCAAACATATGGAAGATAGAGAGATGGCTGGAGAAAGCCAATGTGGCTTCAACAATGGCAAATCATGCCTAACTAATAAAATGTCCTTCACTAACAGGGACTGACTGCATCAGTGGACAACGGAAGAACAACGGATGTCATCTACCTGGACTTTTCTGAGGTCTCTGACATGATCCCCCACAGCCTTCTTGCTCCTAAATTGCAGACATATGGGTTTGATGGATGGACTAGAAACTGGCCGGATGCTACATCCAGTT
Organism: Hemiprocne comata; assembly: GCA_020745705.1. Taxonomy (NCBI): domain Eukaryota; kingdom Metazoa; phylum Chordata; class Aves; order Apodiformes; family Apodidae; genus Hemiprocne; species Hemiprocne comata. Next base: position 68,167,141 of record CM036616.1, on the reverse strand, counting down.
ACAGCAAATAGCTCAATGTTAAAGTGGAAACCACTAATGAGTCATGTCCGTCAATGGTCCATACTGGGACCACTAATACATTATATCTTCTTCCATGATACAGCGGGATTGAGTGGACCCACAACTAGTTTGCAGATGATATGAAGCTGAGTGGTGCAGCTGATACAATAGAGGGAAGAGATGTCATCCAGATGGTTCCCTACAGGCTTGAGAAGTGAGCCCACATCACAGAATCACAGAATGTTAGGGGTTGGAAGGGACCTCTGGAGATCAAGTCCCCCCCCCCCTGCCAGAGTACAATCACCAAGGGTGGGTCACATAGAAATGCACCCAGATGGGTCTTGAAAGTCTTCAGAGAAGGAGACTCCAAAAACTCTCTGAGCAGCCTGTTCCACTGCTCTGTAAGCCTTACAGAGAAAAAGTTTTTCCTCATGTTGAGGTGGAACTTCCCGTCTTCTAGTTTGCATCCACTGCCCCTCGTCCTATCACAGGGCACAGTTGAAAAGAGCTATCACATCAGTCAAACATGATTTCCCCTTGGTAAATCCATGCTGGCTACTCCTGATAACCTTCTCCTCTTCCATGTGCTTGGAGATGACCTCCAGAACAAGCTGCTCCATTATTTTTCCAGCGATGAAGGCAGGGCTGACTGGCCAGTAGTTTCCTGGATCTTCCTTCTTGCCCTTTTTGAAGACTGGAGTGACACTGGCTTTCTTCCAGGCCTCAGGCACCTCTCCTGTTTCCCATGATCTTTCAGAAATGATGGAGAATGGTAGAGCAACAACATCAGCCAGCTCTCTCAGCACTCGTGGGTGCATCCCATTGGGGCCCATGGATTTGTATATGTTCAGTTTACCCAACTGATCTCTAACCCAATCCTCATTGACCAGTGGAGTCTTCCTTCCTTCGGGCTTTCTCTCTTACATTCAGGGTCTGGGAGTCTTAGGAGTAAAGACTGAAGCAAAGAAGGTTCTCAGTAACTCTGCCTTCTCTGCATCCTCTGTTACCAGGCCTCCCACCTCTTTCAGCAGTGGGCCCACATTTTCCCTATTCTTCCTTTTGACACTGATGTATTTGAAAAAGCCCTTCTTGTTCTCTTTTACTTCCTTTGCCAGATGTAGTTCTAATGGGGCTTTGGCCTTCCTTGTTGCCTTCCCACATATTCTGAAAACGTTCCTGTAGTTCTCCCAAGTGACAAGACCCTTCTTCCTCAAACTGTGAACTTCTTTCTTCCATGTGACTTTTTACAGCAGCTCCTTGCTCATCCATGCAGGTCTTCTTCCTCCTCTACCCGATTTTTTACTCAAAGGAATGCACCTATCTTGAGCTTGGAGGAAGTGACATCTGAATATTAACCAGTTCTCTTGGGCCCCCCTACCTTCTAGAATCTTAGCCCACAGGATTCTTGCAAGTAGATCTCTGAAGAGTACAAAGTTAGTGCTCTGCAAGTCCAGCATTGCAATCCTCCTTATTGCCCTTCTTCCTCCTCATAAAATACTAAACTCTACTATGTCCTGATCACTGTCACCAGGGCTGTCCCCGGCCTTACTGTCTCCAACCAGACCTTCTTTATTTGTTAATACAAGGTCCAGCAGCACACCTCTCCTCCTTGGCTCTTCCACCACCTGCATCAGGAAGCTATCATCAGTGCACTGCAACAGCCATCTGGACTGAGTGTGCCTGGCTGGGCAGGCTTTCCAACAAAGATCAGTGTGATAGAAGTCATCCATGAGCACTAAGGCATGTGATCTAGAGGCTACTTCCAGCAGTCTGCAGGAGGCCTCATCAACATCATCTTCCTGGTTTGTTGGTCTATAGTAGACACCCACAACAGTCTCACCCACATTTGTGTGTCCCTTAATTCTAACCCAGAAGCTTTCAACACACTCTCCCTGCCACCCTGGGTAGAGCTCAATGCATTCCAGTTGCTCTGGCACATAAAGAGCAACTCCACCACCTCACTGGGTTGGTCTGTCTTTCCTAAAAGCCATCCATGACAACATTCCAGTCATGGGAGCTGTCTCATCATATTGCAGTAGCTGCAATGATATCACAGCCCTGCGACCTAACACAGATCTCCAACTCCTGCTGCTTATTCCCCATACTGCATGCATTGGTGTATAAGCATTTCAGAGAGGGAGTTGAGCACTTACTTAGCTTTCACTCTTGATGTGCACCTCATGTGAACCTCATGAAGCTTACCATGGCAAAGTGCAAGCAAGGTCCTGCACATGATTCAAGACAACCCTCAATATCAATACAAACTGGAGGATTAAGAGATTGAGAGCAGCCCTGCAGAGAAGGATTTGAGGTTAATGGTGGATGAAAAATTGGGCATGAGCCAGCAACATGCACTTGAAGCACAGAAAGCCAACCATGTCCTGGGCTGCATCAAAAGCAGCATGGCCAGCAGACCAAGGAAGGGGATTCACCCCCTCTAGTCCACTCTTGTGAGAGTATTCCCACCTGGAGTACTGTGACCAGCTCTTGGCGTCCCAGTGAACAAGAAAGACATGGAGCTGTTACACTGGGTCAGAAAAGAAAATGATCAGAGGGCTGGAGCACCTCTCCTATGAGGAAAGCTGAGAAGGTTGGGGTTGTTCAGCCTGGAGAAGAGAAGGCTGCTGGAAGACCTTATTGTGGCCTTTCAATACTTAAAGAGGGCTTATAAGAAAGATAAGGAGAGACTTCCTGCCAGGGTCTGCAGTGACTGCAGAAGGAGCAGTATTTTTAAACTGAAAGGGGGTAGATTTAGATTGGATAAAGAAAGAAACTTTTGCAATGAGCATGGGGTGATGATACCAGAACATGTTGCTCAGAGAAGCTGTGGCTGCCCCCTTCCTTAAGGTCAGATTGGATGAAGCTTTGAGCAACCTCATCTACTGAAAAATGTCCCTGCTTATGGCAGGGGGACTGGACTAGGTGATCTTTAAAGGTCTCTTCTAACCCAAACCATTCTATGATTTCAGAGGACATAAACCAATAGGGACTTTAAAAGAATAAAACCATACAAGACTGATATATAAGCCCCCACCCATGCTGGCAAAGAGTGGTGGGTTTTTTAAATGTATGTAAGGAGTATATATCCAATAATACAGAAAAAGTTATTCAAAACTGCCTGACACTTACAGATAATAAAAATGTACATTTCTAGACAACTAAGCAATACATCTTTATGGTCTCATAAATCAAACTGGTAATAACTGCAGTGACTCTCCAGTTTCAAATAGCTTACACTGCACATAGAAATGATGCAAGATTATGGAAGATATTTTTTCTCTTTTAAACTTAAATTTAAAAATACCTTGGTTTGGTGTCTATTCAATCACTATAAAACCAACAAAACCAAAACAAATAAAGCTTCCTCTATACCTTCTATATGCAGTGATAAAAGAGAAGTTTTCCTGGGTTATGTTTTCTGTGAATTCCTTTCTTAATCCTGGTGTCAGTTTTCTTTCTCCCACTCTTCTAAAACATTACTTAAATTCTGCATACAATGGACACATTTAATCCTTGCTAATTACTACACTTACGTCAGAAGACACATTTCTGTCCCTTTCCTGGCTGTTTTAATTCTCACACTTTTCCTCTTATATATGGTGTATCATTTGCTAAATCAAATGGCGTTCTATAGAAGATATGCAATTAAAACAAAAAAATAAGGTTAAATAAACCACAGCCTAAATAATAATTCATAAATAAATCCAATGTCTACCAGCACCCATCATTAATATTCCTAGAGATATAAAGTCTCTTCACAACTTAATGGAAGACTGTATTTTCAAACTCTTACACAGGTACTGGGCAATATTTTTCTCAGCAACATAGTGACACCAGTATTGATAAACAGAAAGGTAAACTAAGGCATAAAGTGACTTATCAAATATTACAGTGTGTGCAAATTTCAAATTAATAACCACAGAAGAAGATCCTGACAGGATCTGCTACCTTACCAGTTCAATTAGAAGACCTTTCAAAGGATTACCAGTAAAAAATTAAGCTTTGAATTAAATACAATCACAAGCCCTTTTGCTCTTTTGGATAAAAAGTATTATTGTCCCCAAATACTTAAACCATATTTGAAAGTGGACTTTGATCTTTAAAGCCTGTAAGCACTTCTGAAAGTGTGAGGAGAATTACATAATCAGGAGACTTAAATAAATGTAAGGCAAAATAGAAGTAATTAAACTCAGCAGTTTTGTAATTTTTAACAAGGGAGAATGTTTTAATTTTTTTTTTTACTGATGTGAAGTGAAGCCATTTAGATAACTTGTGATCCTCATGTTATTCAGTTGCTACTTTGCTGACATCAAATTATTAGAGCTCTGACTTACTCCATGCAGGACAATGTACAGTATTATCTATGAATCTATGGCCTGTATGCTAATGCACGCAGCATGGGGAACAAACAGGATGAGTTAGAGATCAGTGTGTGGGCTAAGGGTTATGATCTGGTAGCAGTAACAGAGACGTGGTGGGACAGGTCACATGACTGGAATGTGGCCATGGATGGCTATGTGCTTTTTAGGAAAGATAAGGCGGGGAAGCGAGGTGGTGGAGTTGCTCTTTATGTGAGAGAGCAACTAGAATGCATCGAGCTTTGTGCAGGGGCTGATGAGGGGCAAGTTGAAAGCCTATGGGTAAGAATTAAGGGGCAGGCTGGTGTGGGTGATACAGTGGTGGGGGTCTACTACAGACCTCCTGATCAAGGCGAGGAAGTTGATGAGGCTTTCTACAGGCAGCTGAAAGTAGCCTCACAACTGCAGTCCCTAGTCCTCATGGGAGATTTTAACTACCCCGATATCTGCTGGAAGACTCAGCCAGCCTTTCACAGTCCAGGAGGTTCCTCCAGTGCATTGATGATAACTTCTTACTGCAAATGGTGGACAAGCCGACTAGAAGAGGAGCGCTGCTGGATCTTGTGCTCACCAACAAGGAGGGCCTTGTTGAAGCAGTGGTGGTCAGTGGCAGCCTTGGCTGCAGTGATCACGAGATGGTGGAGTTCAGGATCCTGTGTGGAAGGAACAGAATACCCAGTAGGACCAGAACCCTGGACTTCCACAGGGCAAACTTTGGCCTCCTCAATCAACTGTTAAGGGAAATCCCATGGGACAGGGTGCTAGAAGGTAAAGGGGCTCAAGATAGCTGGTCAACATTCAAGGACCACTTCTTGCAAGCACAGGATCAGAGCGTCCCAATGGTTAGGAAATCTAGTAAGGGAGCTAGAAGACCAGCATGGTTAAAAAAGGAACTGCTGGGCAGACTTAAGTGGAAAAGGAAAATCTACAGATCATGGAAGGAGGGGCTGGTCACTTGGGAGGAATATAGGACTGTTGTCAGAGGATGTAGGGAGGCAATTAGGAAAGCTAAGGCCTCCTTGGAACTTAACCTTGCAAGTCAGGTTAAGGATAATAGAAAGGGCTTTTTCAAATACATAGCTAACAAAGCTAACACTATAGGCAATATTGGCCCACTGTTGAATGAGGTGGGAGCCCTGGTGACAGAGGATAAAAAGAATGCAGAGGTGCTGAACGCCTTCTTTGCCTCTGTCTTTACTCCTGCAGGATTTCCCCATGAGCCCCAAATTCATATAGCCCAAGAAGAAGTCAAGATAATGGAGGAGTTTGCCATGGTAGATGAGGATTGGGTTAAGGATCAGTTGAGTAATCTGGACATCCATAAATCAATGGGTCTGGATGGAACGCATCCAAGGGTGCTGAGGGAGCTGGCGGAGGTCATTGCTAGGCCACTCTCCATCATCTTCAGTAAGTCATGGGTAACAGGAGAGGTGCCTGAGGACTGGAGGACAGCAAATGTCACACCAGTCTACAAGAAGGGCAAGAAGGAGGACCCGGGTAACTATAGACCTGTCAGCCTCACCTCCATCCCTGGAAAGGTGATGGAACAACTTGTTCTTGTCTCTATTTCTAGGCATATCAAGGACATGGGGGTCATCAAGAGCAGTCAGCATGGTTTTATCAAGGGTAAGTCATGTTTGACTAACCTTATAGACTTCTATGATGAAATTACTAGGTGGATAGATGCTGGTAGAGCAGTAGATGTGGTTTATCTAGATTTCAGTAAAGCATTTGACACCGTCTCCCACAGCATCCTTGTAGATAAGTTGATCAAGTATGGGTTTGGTGATCAGGTAGTGAGATGGATCAAGAACTAGTTAAAAGGAAGGAGTCAGAGAGTTGTAGTCAATGGGGCAGAATCTAGTTGGAGGTCTGTGACTAGTGGAGTCCCTCAGGGGTCGGTACTGGGACCGATGTTGTTCAACATCTTCATCAACGACCTGGATGAGGGTACAGAATGTACCCTCAGCAAGTTTGCTGATGATACTAAGCTGGGAGGAGTGGCTGACACACCAGAAGGCTGTGCTGCCATTCAGAGAGACCTAGACAGGCTGGAGAGTTGGGCGGGGAGAAACATGATGTAGTTCAAGAAGGGCAAGTGTAGAGTTTTGCATTTGGGGAAGAGAAACACCATGTACCAGTACAGGTTGGGGGCTGACCTGCTGGAGAGTAGTGTAGGTGAAAGAGACCTGGGGATCCTGGTAGACAGGAGGATGACCATGAGCCAGCAATGTGCCCTTGTGGCCAAGAAGGCCAATGGCATCCTGGGGTGCATTAGAAAGGGTGTGGTTAGTAGGTCAAGAGAGGTTCTCCTCCCCCTCTATTCTGCATTGGTGAGGCCCCATCTGGAGTATTGTGTCCAGTTCTGGGCTCCTCAGTTCAAGAAGGACAGGGAACTGCTTGAAAGAGTCCAGCACAGAGCCACAAAGATGATTAAGGGAGTGGAACATCTCCCTTATGAGGAAAGGCTGAGGGAGCTGGGTCTCTTTAGCTTGGAGAAGAGGAGACTGAGGGGCAACCTCATCATTGTTTATAAATAGATTAAGAGCGAGTGTCAGGAGGATGGAGCCAGGCCTTTTTCAGTGATGTCCAGTGATAGGACAAGGGGCAATGGGTGCAGGGTGCAAACTGGAGCATACGAGGTTCAAGGTAAATATCAGAAAAAACTTTTTTACTGTGAGAGTGACAGAGCACTGGAACAGGCTGCCCAGGGAGGTTGTGGAGTCTCCTTCACTGGAGACATTCAAAACCCGCCTGGATGCGTTCCTATGTGATGTGCTCTAGGTGACCCTGCTCTGGCAGGGGGGGTTGGACTAGATGATCTTTCAAGGTCCCTTCCAACCCCTAGGATTCTATGATTCTATGATTCTATGAAATTAAATTATTCTTCTCTCTGAACTGTATTATTCAATTCAAAACTCCATATTTAGTTTAGCTCTTCAATGACATTCACCTCTGGACATCTGCCTGTTTAACTTAGGAGTTACCTTTCTTATATACTTGTTGCAGTAATGTCCATTTGTGTGGGGGCCCAAAAATACCCACATACATGATCTCACCTATACACAAATACATGTTGTGACATAGACCTGACTCTAACAGATCTACATATCTTACTGTGGACTATTAATAATTCAGAACTTTAAGAAATTCCAAGGACTTTTATAAGAAAAATCCATTTTCTTGCTCATAAAGTCCTGTTTGCAAGAAAAAGAAACTCAGAGGAGTGATTAATATTTTAAACACTGATTGCATTCTGGCAGACATGTCCATGTCTTCAGACTTTTTTTATAGTCCCATGTATCTATAATTTTCCATATTTTTCAGTAGACTTTATAGTATGGCACCACCACAAGACTCAAATTTGACAGTCTGCAATAGGATCTGCTCATTGTAGAAATTACTCTGACAGTAAGTTCTATACAGCTAGCAGTGTATATTCTTGAAACATACTTATTAAAAACCTTATGAACACTGTCCCTAAAGCATATACATTGAATTTCATTTTGTACACAATCACAAGCCACTACATTTTTAACTCATTTATTGCAGTAATCAACTATTGCATTGTTTTAACTTCTTTTTTTTTTAATAAAAAAATGTGCTATTTAAGTCTATTTCATTAACAGTTTTAAAACAGTTTTTCCAATTTGGAAATATTTTAAAGTTTGTCCCAAGATTGCTGTCTCTTTTGCTCTCATTGCCTGTGAATGTGTGCAATGAGTTATTTAATGCATGAATTAATGTAATCAATACCTCTTTGTATTACCAGAAATGCATAGCAGCACTCGTATACATTACTGCAAGTGTTCCTTTTCTCTTTCACAAACACAGCTGCAGTAATTCCACTACCCCACAGTAGTTTAATAAATAAATTTCATTACAAATTAGAACACGTAAGATGAGCAGTGTCCTCAAATGTCTTTAATCCTTTTTTAGGTTTCATTTATCACTAAAACAGAATGACTGGCATGAGAATATTGACTCACTCAAAGCTCATACACATTTTTGCTTTGATTCCACTCTTCAGTGGCACTCCACAGAGAAACATCTGTATTTTCAAAATTGATGCACCTTTCAGAACTATAATCTTTGGTTTTCATGCTCACTATTATTTGCCTTCAGGTGCAAATTTTAAAGTGTATAGGCTTCTAAAAAGAACTTCATGGTTTTAGTCAGATATTGAAAGGCTTGTATATCAGTCATCATCACAGTGTAAATTTCTTTTCAAAATAATGTTCCTCACTCGAAATACACTTGTGCTTATACTTTGTTCACTTGTCAAATACAAATTTGAGGTCATCAAAAGCTTCAGGGCAACTTCAGCTATTCCAAAACTCATTTTCTACCTCTACTTGTTGGAGAAAAAGGATTTCAAATGTAAAAATTCTAGAAAATGTTACAGATAAGGGAACAAAGGCATATTACACGCATGTTTCTGTACAGCTTTGCAGTGACTGTCCATAAGAACAAAGTGAATCCAATGCTCAAGCATTTTAAAACAGCAAAAATATCAAAAGCAGATACTGTATTTTGCTATTGAGTTGAGACGTATTCTACTTGCAATATGATTTTAGAGTTAACAACCTAGATATAAAGGTTGAGGATCAGATGCTAATGATTCTATTTAAATGTTGCTTTTGTAACAGATGAAACATTTAAACACTCTCATGTACAATGTCTCCTGCTTATTATGTGACATGTCTGACAAGGGTAAATTACACTAGGTGCAATATTCCTGTTGGCTTGGATTCCTTTGCCATATAATAGTAAGTGGTTTTATTTAATTCTAAAGTCCTAAGGTTTATTAAAGCAGAATGAAAAACAAGGGAGCACTTATTCTTTCTTTTAAAGGCTGAATTTATGTTTGAGAGGTCAGTCCGATTTTTTCATCTCCAGAGACTTTTTCATGCAGCTACAGCTCACATTTATAATTAAAGCTGAGTAATTAACAGTCTTTTGAAAGCAGAGACTACCTAGGTACTTGGTCAAAATTTTTTCCCTTCACAAAGCAAAATCGAGTTTTATCAATTACTTTGACACACATAGGAATCGACAGTCCATTTTCTATGACCCAAAGCCTCATGCATATAAAGAGTCAAAGAAAACAGCTATTCAAAAGAAGAAGTTTACACTCAAGCTTGTCTTGGAGACTTAAGGACAAATGGAACAAGGCAAAAATAAAACAAATAAATAAAATAAATACAGCTAAACTCAGCTAGAAACCTAAGTTTCATCTGCTTTGGGTAAACTCTGCATGTTTAGACAAATTTTGTGTGGTCCCACTCCATACCATCACTTATCAGCAACTTTGTCTCCCTTTTATCTGCTCCTAACATTTTCACTGTGATTAAACAGTATTTGAGTTGGCATTTGTGTATTTCCTGTCTTTTCACACTTGCTCATATGTCTGCTGTTAAACTTGGAGACCACTGGAACAGAGACCATCTGAACTAAGTGTTTGTAAAGAAGCTAACATACTGCAGTTTATGTAAAATACTGTTTTAAAATCTGTGAGATGGCAAGGTACATCCATCCCTCCAGCCATTTCATTCTAGAAACTATGCATAAACATCTGAGTTCAACAAATTTGTTTCCTATCTTGATAGTCACAACTTGTTATTCCACATGGCTATTGGAACTCAAAGTGTCTGACAGTTGCGACCATCCAGGCTGAATCTAAAATAAAAGAAATAAACACGACTATCTGACAAAAGAGACAACATCATTTTCCCACTAAAAAAAAAAAAAAAAAAAAAAAGACAAAAGGTACAGCCACAAAGAAGTAAAGTGAAGAAACTGAAGGTTATAGCATCTTTGTGGGATGCTCTCTACACTGAGGTTGCCTGGAAGGCCATTTCACATGAAAATACAACTAGAGTCTATCAGTATTATAGCTGTACACCACTAAAATGTAGGAGATCATACAACTGTCTTACTTCAACACAGAATGTATATTATTATTTTCTTTCACATTCCCCTATGAAAGAAAAAGCATGAAATTTTCTTTTTTTATCCACTAGCATTAAGGAATGTTTTTCAAGAGAACTGATTTTTAATCAACATTTCACCATGTCATGTACATTTTCAGCAATAATGGAACGTAGCACGTAACCCATTGAAAAAAAAAAAAGGAAATATGAAAATAATTTGGCATTCCACAAAAACCTCAAGTTGTAAACATGAAATAGTTGCATAAAATGATTTTTAAATTATGAGCTACCATAAGCATAACACAAACCCTCATTTTTGCTCTGGAGGAAATGAGTATATACTGAATATTTAATAATGGAAAGATTGGGGAAACACACTGATTCCAACCCAAAATATCTACTGAATTAAAGCTATTTAACAGCAATCAGTATACATACTAGCTAAGAAATAAAAAAAAAAGCCTACCAATATGTTCATGTTTGCACGGATGTTTCTTAATTTGTTAAAAATAAAACACTATTTATTTCCTTTTAGATTCCTTTGTAGATGCTACATTAAATAAAATGTCATCTAAGCCTCTACAGATCTCTGAAAAAAGTAGATATTCTACTTATTTGATTTTCATACTACTTCAGAGAGAGAGATGTGAAGGGGGAGAAGAAGGAAAAAAGGAGAGAGGGGAGGACAGGGGAGGATGGGGATAGAAAGAGAAATGTTTAAAATAACTAGAACTATTTGCTCCTACACTTTAAGATCTAGTTCTCTTTTGGCTGCATGCTAGAATGTAATCTATGCTTTTGTATTTTATTTTCCATTGTGTTCTGTCTATTTAATAAAAATCAACATATTACATCCCAAATGTTACAAGGCAGACAGGCATAGTAGGAAAGCCCACATTTATTAGCTATCACATGCTTTAACATAAAGAGCACTATAAAGATAGGTCCAAAAATGTACTTTAGAAAATGTATTGCTTATGAAGGCTAAATATCAACAATGTACAAACCTTCTCTTTGCTTATATGCTTATATGAAGACACTCTGGCTTTGAATGATGGCGACTGATGAACAAAGATACTCTTAACAAACAGGATACCTGTGAAGCAGGAGTTGGCTGCTGAAGAGTACAGGCAACCCCTACAATTTCAAAGGGGAAGACGGGCTCAAATGAACTGCTCACAGATTCCCAGAGCTGAAGTCAAAGCGTGAATCACTCATTATGCTTTTACAGAAGGTAACAAGAAGACAGATGGTATCAGCTCTCTACTCCAAAGTACAGAATATATGATAATGGAGATGAATGTAAGATAACAATGGGGACCAAGAAGGGATGCGAATTCCTAGAGAAAGAAACAGAATTAATTTGGATGTAATTCCTGGGGTTCCTCCAAGGCTAAGAACCCAGTGTCAGTGGGTATGAGAGCAGAACTGTTATTCTGTAGCTTCATCAGGAAGTAAATACCAAAGTAAGGATCACATCTGATTTGAGAATGTCACATATATACACAAGGCTAATGACAACCACCTCTTTAGAGACATAGGAACCCCATCTTTCAGGAAAAAAAAAAAAAATTTACACAAAGTATCTAATACATAGGGCTTTAGAGAAACTATAAAGTATCCATGAAATTTCATCTAATTATTTATTTAAAACAATAAAATTAAAATACAGACTACTACAATGTTATTGAGGAGACTTAGTTTAGCTAGGGTATATGTGGTGAAACAGAGCAAAGTAAAACTGTCAGATACAGCCATGTAATTGCAACAAATGTCAAAATTTAAAAGCAGGGAGAGTTGGGGTGGTTTTAGAGCACATTTTTTTCTCCACTTCTTTACCCAAGGACCACTATTATGTTCATCTACTGATATTAAATCATTATAGAACCTTTTGAAATGGTCAAACTGCCTACTTCCCTTAAATTAGTACAAGACTAGCTACTTCACTTTAAATCCAATGTCAGAAATTAAGTCTTGGAAAAGTAAGGTTTAATGAGTCAAATCAGGTTTACAGTGCTTCCTTCCCTCACAGTAAGGCTGGTCCACTACTTGCAGCAACACTATAGTCATGGCTGTCATAAAGTACCCTGCCTCTACTGTATTCAGCTGAGTTCCTTCAGCACAACATTAATTCCACTCGAACATTCAAACTTTTTTACTTTAAAAAAAAAGCATTAAGAAAGTCAGTACTGTATTTCTAAAGATTCAGTGTCTAACAGGACACCAAAAGGGTATATCCAGTTTAATACAATCTGTAGTGCTTCAGTGTCGTTTTACGCTGAAGAAGGCTTCAAGAACTGAAAAGGTGCTAAGGAGTATAAGAAATCTTCTATTAACTGAAGGAAAGAATTGAAGAAAAAGCTCTCAGCTACAAATAACCGATTAACATAATTCCTTTGCATTCAGCAGAGATGACACAGGAACTGTAAATTATGCAACTTCACAAATTTTGGCTCCATACTGTCATAATCAATAGTTTACAATTAATTCAAGCCTTCTCCAAAAGGATCCTATTACTGTCACACAGTCGAAGTAACAGACAGCCCAGAGGATGAATTTCAATATCTAGCAAATCAAACATTTCAGTGTTTTCAACCACAGAATTAACAAAATTACAACAAAACATGTGTCTGTGACTGTTTAAGATCCTCAAAAAACAAGACTGAACATATTAAATTAATTCTCAGTGCTTCTACTAGTTTTACTTTCAGGTTAGGAAGAACACTTTTTTTATAGTAAGTTATATATAGTCCTAAGAAATGTGTTTTATGTTATTTTTAAAAAGACATAAAAAACAACATTTTAAAATTCTAAGCAAAAATTTAGAACAGGCTACCATTTGAAGGATAGACTATCAATTTAAACCACTCAAAGCTGCATCTCCACATTTAGAAATACAGCTTCAAAAGACAAAAATTAACAAATGTGACGAAAATGTAATTAAAAGATTAATAGCTCAAAACGAACAAGTGTAAGGTCAGGTAAAACAAAAACCACTTTGGAAATAGTGCAGGGCAGATCCAGAAAACTGAACTTTTCATTTAGGGTATTTTTTCTCTAAGATTTTGAACAGGCCACTAATCGCTGTCTATCAGCGATTCACTGTCATTACATGACAGTGATGCACAGGCTGACAAATGAAGTAATTATCCTGTAACACATCAAGGAAAATAGTCTTACATTGCATTTATGCATATCTTCTGCTCATGTGCAGCAACTGTCTTGAATTAGTGTTATTCTAGATAGGGTGCAATTTTTGGTAGCTGATGCACTTCTGTTTATGTATTTCACTAGCTTTTGAAATTTCTCAGGAAACAGGGTGTTTTTTTAATCCAATATAATGCATTATCTGTTTTGGGCACATTTTTCAACACCCAGAGGATAGAAATGCCATGTAACAAACTGATCATACATCCTTTAACCTTCATAAATAATTCCTTGAGAAAAAAACTACATAATAAAAAGACCTCACAAACAGGTACTGTGTGATCGTCTCAGTCTGTTTGGGTTTCAACACTTTCATCATCAATTCATTTCCAAAACTGAAAATTTCATGGTTGACACTGGCTGAATTTGTTATTCTTCTGTGAAAGGGCAGGTTCAAACTTCTTTCAGTAAAATACCAAAATCTGTTAATGAATTGTCATTACATTTCAAAAGGCCCATTTGGAGAAAGCCCTGGCTATTTATACCTTACCTTAAACATAGTTTACTATTCTGTGTCTAGCAATAATAATTACAATTCAGATTTTTAACACATTTCAAATATTGGAACACCTTAATAGCAAATAACATATGAAGCATATATGAATATACTACTCACCAATTTTAATCTTTGCAAAGGTATTCTGCTAGTGTCTATCGGTGTACGTTCTGTGACATTACCAAATCTGACTTCTGGGATGGCAATTGCACATATTACATGTGCCCACCTGTGAAAAGTGGCAAGTCAAGAATACCACCAAAAAACCCCATAGAAATACAAGTGCTTAAGATGTTTCATTACTTGCTGTGTGTTGGCTTTTTGTTTTGTTTTTTTAAGACAAGGACCTCTGGATACTTCCTTATGAGGATGATTTCCTGAGCTTCTTTGAAACATCTTTAACAAACCTTACAACACTACAACTTCGTGTAAACATCATTTCAGACTGGTGTTTAACTGCAACAACTTTCATATTTTAAGAGCTAAAGTGTTGTCGTTGTGCTATACAGATGCTTATGTGATGTGAAGACACTTACACGATCCATGTGCAGTTTATCACCTACAGCACTTTGGATTAGCATTATTCAGCCCTGCATAACTATTTGTAGGCAACACACATGATCACAATCAGTCATAAATCTAAGTGTAAAACAAAGTATGCTATCAAGACCTTCAGTTTACAGACACAAAGGCATAGAAGCAGCAAACTGATCAGGCTGTCACTATAAAGCCCAGCATGAACTGTATCCCCTTAGCATTGAAAGCACCTGTCAAGTACCCAGGACCAGTGCTACCTTTAAGGCTTCAGTGCAACTTCAGGAAACATGTCAGATCTGTCAAGACGATGCTATGTGCTTCCTATATTCATCAGAAAGCACTGCTATATCCTCCAAATGCTAGTTCAATACATACATCTCAAAATAAGAAAGGCTAAATGAAACTTTTTGAAGTCTGAAATTGATATTAAAAGTGCATATTATATGACGTAAATGAGAAGCTAATGACATTTTCATCACTCGAGCAGCCTTCTGAAACTTTTAAAATCTTCATAAGGGTAGACAACTAGTAAGTCTGAAGAAAGAAAACCATTTCCATTCCTTGACTCAAATTTGCTGTATTCTCAGTCATTCATTGTGTATTTTGTCTCATTACCCCATTTGCCGGTTTTTGTAAAGCCCTGAATACTTGCCTCGGTCCACTTTCTGTAGATCTAGACAAACATTCTATGAGCATTTTAGCAGATGAACACAAATGTGGGCTAGAGCTAAAAAAGATGGGTGATGTACCAGAATATAAATAATTTCTCCTCCCTGCATTAAAGTGGTGCTTTTTCCATAACTCATCTTTGACAAAAATATCTGCTAAAATGTAATATGATATATAGGAACTAAACAAACTGCTGTCATGTGATATTAAAGTTGTATCAGCCAAAGTGTGAAATAAGAGCCCAACATAAAGCTGACATATCAATTAGCAAGTTATAAAGTTCACTTCAAATGAAGGCAGATAAAGCTTGTAGTTCTATCATCTTATTATGGTGACAGTTTTGTTTATGGCCTACCTTAAAAAAAAAAAAAGTCTTGATTTTTTCTTTTGAAATTCTAATACGACCCTTTTTCTTTTCATTGCTGCTTGCCTACCAGCAAAACTACACTGTCTTACCATTGAAGCTTTATGGGACAGAAATGCTACAAATAAAATGCTTCTTCAATAAATCTTCACTCAAAGCTTTATACTCCTTCATCTTTCAACCCAACAGGACTTAAAAGAATCACTGTGTTCTGCTGAACAGAAAGAATCCCAGCTCTCCTATATGGCAGCAAATTGTTACTGCCCCCACGTTTCATTCATTAGCTTTTAAATCTAAGGCTCATCCTACATCTCTAACCAATATGTGAGAGGGAAAGAATGAGGGAATGCATATGTTGGATATTACACTTTTTAGAATAAAAAGATGTAACTGGAACATACTTTTCCAAAAACACAAAAGTTTGGAATAGCTACTAATGCTGAAAGATAGATGAAGCACTTAACAATGTATAGCAGCTGTACGGTGCTATGGAAACAGGAATACAAGAGCTGAATTATTTTGAGAGACCTCTCATTTCATAAATATGACACAGAAACCTACAGAGGGATATAATGCAAAACCAAAGACTTTAGGTATAGTTATACAGATAAAGTAACTTTCTGCCAACCTCTGTGGACTTTTTTCCTAAAAACAAAGCCAGTGAAGCATTTCTTAAACATTTTAATTGATCTGCAAAAAACAGTGTGCATATTTTCAAGATACAACATACAATATCTATGAAGCAAATAACAAAATGGCATGTAAATTCTACTGAGATAACACTTTTGTCTTTTTTGGTCGGTTGGTTTTTTTGGCTTCTTTTCCTTGTTTGTTGTGGGTTTTTTTAATTACTAAGAAAAGGAAGTAGCAAATTTAGGCAAGTTAGGAAAAGAACTAAAAAGCAGCTGAATATTTTCATGTGTAGGTCGAAACCTTCATTAAAATGGTTACAATACTAATGCTTTCTGAAGGTAAGATCCGGCCTGTAAGTTTCACATAAAACCATCTCCTAACTGGACAATTTTACAACAACAATTTAGGTCATGCAACCTACTGCAAATTACTGATAAATAAATTCTTCCCTGGTAAGTGGAAAAGAATGCTGCAGCTAGATCATGTCTTACCACTGCAATACAAAGGATTAAAGAAAGCAAAATCTAAATTATATTGCTAAGTTACAAAAATAATTCAATTCATTATGAGAAAATTCAAAATGCAGAAAGACTGTTCCACTATTGGGCTTGAAAAATAATGATCTGCTATATTTTCTGTTTTATCTGTTAGGATTATTTGCTAATATCATCCAATTACAGCGAAAAACACTGATGCTGTTAGTAGCATGATGCCAGCAACAATAGGCGACAGCGTATGATCAAAGTGTATTTTTTAAAAAACATTTCAAAATCTAAAATTATTTTACATTATTCAAGTTAACTGATTACAAATATTTTTTTCTAGAAGTTCAAAGGTACTGTATTAAATTCTGTAATGACAAGTTTCCGGGGCCAAAGAAGAAAATACACTTTGCTGTTTGATAAGACTTGCCCATGCAAATAATGACAAATGAGCTCTCATTTACTTTCTTTACACAAAGGCCAGAGGAACAGAATTTTGGAACAAGTAAGTGTGTGCAAACAGTAAAACAAATGTACATTTTACCATCTATTTCCCTAAATGCCAGTGGCTTATTTCACTAAGTGTGATTTTAATTCTGCAGCGATTCAGCTTAAAGGGACACTGCCAATTAGGTTTAAAAATGCTTTTGTACATGGGGATGGATTGGGAATAGAGTTTAAAACAAGCACATGCGATCCTGACGCATATATTACTTACTTCTTGTCAGTAGTTTGCTTTAGTGCACCACCTCTCAAATTGCAGAGACAACATTCCTAAAAATAAAAATAGCATAGAAATAAGTGAGCTTTACTGAATGGATACAAATCAGGTTTATTCAGCTGATCTTAAGGATATGTAAATTGCTAGTGTAATTAATTAATGAGTTACTACCTGCCACCTATAAGCACTGCATTTCCTTCCAGGAAAAATACAAGAACACAGTAAAAAAAAGAGAAACAACTCAAAAGGGCTGAAGAAAAATAAAATTTTAGTATTAGTCTTAAACAAAGTCCACAATTACTTTTAAAGTGATAACAAATACACAGGCATTTAATCAGTTCTGTCATAGAAAGGCTGGAATTGCCATGCAGCTTACTAAGGTAAAGCAAAGTAAAACAATGCACAGTTAGTTTTACAGAAGTTACCAAGAAACTAACCTAGAAGCCACTGATCCAACTCAAATACTTTGAAAACCTGCTTTTTCCTGACAGTTCTCAAATTTATTAACATACAGAACAAAGAAGCAGGTTATGCATTTTGCAGACGTTCCTTTTCTACAGTACACTTTCACTGCCTTGATCTTCAGTACAATTCCATCTGCTTTCAGAGCACTTAGTAAGGCATTATCTTTAAGTGGTTCCTAGATAACATGCCAAACAAACAGGATTCTTCATACCTCTAGTAAAAACTGGGCCTTTGAACAGACACCACGGGCTTTTGTACTTTCCAACCTTTCTCTTTTTCTTCAGTCATCTTATTTTCTGTATCTATCCTTTCCCCCCCACCTTTTTTTTTTTCTTTTTTTCCTTCACAGGAACAGATGAGAAAGTGTTTCAATGTTAGTTCCTGTCTCCATTTTGCTGGTCTCTAACAAGAATCAAATGCACCAATGGCATCTTGGGGTGCATTAGGAGGAGTGTGTCTAGCAGATCGAGGGAGGTTCTCCTCCCTCTCTACTCGGCCCTGGTGAGACCTCACTTGGAGTACTGTGTCCAGTTCTGGGCTCCCCAGTTCAAGAGGGACAGTGATATGCTGGAAAGAGTCCAATGGAGGGCTACAAGGATGACTAAGAGACTGGAATACCTGCCTTACAAGGAAAGGCTGAGAGACCTGGCTTTTTTCAGTCTAGACAGGAGCAGACTGAGAGGGGATCTAATTAATGTCTATAAATGCATGAGGGCTGGGCGTCAAGAAGGCAGGGACAACCTCTTTTCACTTGTGCCCTGTGATAGGACGAGGAGCAATGGATTCAAACTCGAGCACAGGAAGTTCCACCTCAACATAAGGGAGAACTTCCTTACTGTGAGGGTTACAGAGCACTGAAACAGGCTTATCCAGAGAGTTTGTGGAGTGTCCTTCTCTGGAGACTTTCAAGACCTGTCTGGATGCCTTCCTGAGTGATCTGCCCTAGTTTTTGGTCCTGCTCTGGCAGGGGGGTTGGACTTGATGATCTTCAGAGGTCCCTTCCAACCCCTAATATTCTGTGATTCTATGACTCTGTGCACAAAATGAAGTCAAGATATCCTGTGATTGCATATCTATACACAGAAAGTGAGCTTGCCTCCTCAACCTCTTAGTTTAAGTTTCCCTTTTCTGGGGAAAACAAGCAAACAAACAAACCCCAAAAAACTCTATGTATTGTCATGTAACAGTCTGGTCTGATCTCATCTTAAACCTCCCACAATAAAGATTATCAGTGTCTGCTAGAAATCTAATTGAATGCTTTATTACATTTCTTATGAGAAAGACCTTTCCTAAGTAAAAAATACTTCCTTGTGACAAATTAATCTTCTTTGCAAATCAAGCACATAACTTGTTCCCTTCCCTACCGAAACTACAGAGAACAGATAACCCATCCTCTCATAGATACCATTTTAACTATGTAATATTATTGTACAGTTGTGAGGAAGAGAATTGAGGTTCATTACTTTATCCACAAGAGCCTTGAGATGGGACCTAACATATTCCAGATCACAGTTTCCTTTGTAATAGTAAACACTGACAATTATGACAGGAAACTCAGAGGCTCAAAATACCAATTCCCTCAGGTATTCAAAGAGGACTGTGCAGGAACAGGCAGTTTTAGCATATAAAGCAGAAAAATGGAACAGAAGGAGGCTGCCACTGCAGCATTGAGTAGCAGCTTCAGCTTGTAATGTTTCTAACTTTTGGTAGCTTCTCCAATAGAGGAAACACATCAGATAAGGAAGAACATAATTAGACAGGATTTCTCCATTTGGCTGTTGGAGAGTAAGCAAAACTGTTTCTTCCAGAACCAACATTTGTATTCCATTAGCTGCACTTTTGCGAGGTTCTCTTGCTGCATCTTAGAAAACCTGCTCTTACGTCAAGCCCAACACACCAAGACAGAAGCTCAGTGAGGGTGGATGGGCAGTGGAGAGAATAAGTGGAAGGCAGAAAACAGAAAGGAGGAAAGGATGGAGGGAGACAGGGAGAAAGTGAGGGATGGAGGCAGAGAGGGATGGGAGGTTATGTCTTCTCTTTCTTCTCCAAATGCCCAACTGACCCAGTCAGTTTTATATGACAGCTGGAGGTGCACAATAAAAATTTGTAAAAATAGATGGTCAGAAATCTCCACGACCACAGGAGAGTAACAGAAGAAATGAGCCAAGCAATATAGAAAACAATACTCAAAATAGAACAAGAGACAAATATCATCATCTCCTGAAAGAGGAGCAGTTCAGGATTTCTTTATGATCTAATCCCAGACTCACTCACAGTTATGCAGGGGCACGAAATTAACAGCGTAGAGGTAGAATATCATCTGCTGACTGAAGGAGAGACCACAAGTCTGACTCAGTATCAATTTCTGGGGCTGGCTGGGGGACAGGTTGTGGGGGTGGAAAGCCTCATTCTCCACTTTAAAAGCTCAATGGATTCTCCACCTGTGGATCCCTTTTATTTTTTTTTTTTTAAATTGAAACTCTTTCTTTCTATTTGCCATAACAATCCTTCAATTGCATTTCTATTTTGCAAAATACCAGTGGGTTTGAGCCATTTTATGAGCTCTGATGTTCTTATGCCAGCTTACTGTAGAATTTATTTCTTGAATAGAGATTAACTTTTCCTGCTTCTAATAAGTTTTTTTAAAAAAACCTTTAATCTGATCAACTGCTATGTAACTTATTAATGCTACTAGAGAGAGAGTCCAAGGCCCTAACAAAGTCCCACAAGTAAATTAAGCTAAAATATCCCAGGAAGAGACTTTATATAAGAAGATGCTGCCAACCAACTTCTGAATGTTTACTGTCACTTAACCACTTAGTAACTGCAGAGCTTGCATACTAGGTTAAAAAAAAGACATTTAAAAAAAAAGAAAAATTAAAAAGTTGGGTGGGCGGGGGATGATGGCGGAAAGGCAGCCCAGTGAAAAGAGAAAGTGGCTGTAAACATCTGCATTACCAGCAAGAAAAAATTTCCCCTATGCAGGACCTATAGGAACCAAATTTAATCCCTTCTCAAAAACCACCTATACAAATCTTTGGTGAGTAGACAGTGGTGGTGGGAAAGAATTGTTCATTTTCTGCTGGATACAGGATATAACAATGTAGGCCAATAAGAAGTAGGAAATTGCACCAGTGGTCACAGGAAAACTGGATGGGAAGGACACAAGCTTAAGACCCATTAAACCAATTTCGTAAATCATGCCTGCATTGCAATATAATTCCCTCTATCCATGTGACATTGTTACTTTAGCTCCAGTTTCAACACACTGCAAGCAATGAAAACACAGGGGACCTAATATTTAGAAAGACTAATATTCCCAATACAAGTATACTTGCCATGGATAGCAACAGCCTGTTGTCAGCCTGTATAAAAATCAGGATTCCTTATAGAGCACCACTTTAGAACATATCCGATCTCTGATTCACTACTACTTTGCTAATCCTTTACACAAGAAATTTTGTCATTTGTATTTTCATTATATAACACTTTCTTAAGCATATTATTTTACACTTATCTAAATTAAATCTTAGACCATTTTAAATTGCTCATCTGCTTAAAAAATCTCCATAACATTCTAGAATTACAAAAGAAAATTCCCTCTTCCAGCATCTGTGTAAAGTAAGACATCTCCATATAAATTACTAGCTTTAACACACTAACATTCACTTCCTCTTTTAGCTTTTAAGTGGAGACAATCCAGTTTTTTTCAAAACAATACAGACCATATCCACAGTTTCTGGACTACCCACTTCCCCTCGCTTACAACAAAACTGAATTTTGCAACCACCATTCCTAATCTAGTTTATTTCTCATTTGTCTGTTTCAACTACTGCTAGGAACCACAGCAAAAACCTGATATCCATTTGAATTAACCATGCTTTCTTTGCTACATATATCCAAAAGATAGATCACCTTTTTTTGGAATAATATGCCACTACTCAGGCACTGCTGCATATTAATTGTTGTTGCATGGACAAATACCAC
This sequence comes from Hemiprocne comata, assembly GCA_020745705.1. Taxonomy (NCBI): domain Eukaryota; kingdom Metazoa; phylum Chordata; class Aves; order Apodiformes; family Apodidae; genus Hemiprocne; species Hemiprocne comata. The sequence goes on along the minus strand of CM036616.1, from coordinate 68,145,289 downwards.
ACGAAACCCAAGCCTGATCACACTCATTTGCATTTTAAAATTAATGCATTTGGTTTTCTTGTAGCATTTTTTACACCGTCAAAATTCAAAATCATATTGACAGTAACACTTATAAAAAAAACATTGTCATAATTCAGTATTTGCATACTTACTTCATCAACAATTATCATTCTGTATGAGACAGGAAACTGTGTGACACAGCAAATTGACACAGTTCAGCCAAGCCATAGCAGAGGGTTCTATATTAAGTCATCTAACTATTATTCTTACAGACAACTACAAACATACCTCACATCATCCCCTTTGTTGTTAAACTGTCGTTTCTCCTTTCCTCTAAAACCCTGTAAACTACAATGGCATCTCCAAAGAATTTAATTTATACAGTTAAATGAAACATTTAACTCACGTTGGTGGATGAAGACAGGGTAAAATAAAATGTATGTTATTCCTAACTCATTTTGATATATTTTCAAAAACTTCCTTATAAAATGTAATCTCCATAATAAACCTAACAAACTCTTCCAGCTCTTTGACATCCCCTGGCATTAGGAAATTTTTCATAACAGCTAACCTGAAGATTCTCTGCCGTAGCTTAAGCCTCTTCCTTTTTACTTTAAGCATCATAAACACAAAAAATGGATTGTTCCTTTGCCCTTTTGCCATTTTCCATCTACAGCCCCTTAGTAGGTTAAACTACTCCAACTTTTTCACCTGCTGCCCTGGGGCCGTATTTCCCCCCCTGAAATGCAATGAAAGCATATCCTCAGTGATGACAGGCAGAACATGTTTAGTTGATACATCTCATATCCCACATCTACAGAGATGTGTTGACATAGTGTTCACCTTTGGACCACAGTGACTTGTTAAGCTCATGCACTATAACCTTGAGGACCTCTTCCACAGTAGCGGGTGGTACCATTGTTCCCCATTCCTTTGTCTGTATTCTAGCTTCAGCATCTAGCACAGCACTTCTCCCTATTTAATTACACCCTACTTTCCAGAATATCTCAAAAATTCATGAAGATCTTACTCATTTCTGATTAACACGACATCACAGGCCTCATAAAAAAAGCACAAAACCAAACCAAACCACAACAGCATGCCCCACCCCCACCCCCCCAAAAATAAACAAAAAAATAAAAATACGCCTTGTATTCAGCTAACATTGGCTGCAACAGCTTTGGCACAAGGCTGCAGTTGGTCAGGCCAGTAAAGAGGATACACTATTATGTTTGAGAGATGCCAGTAAAACCATGAAAGACTTGGAAAACTGCTTGACTCCAATAAAATAACTGGGTTGTTGCTATTGAAGGAAAAGAGAAAGATTCAAAAGAAACAAACAAAAATGACTGTTTGCCAGCTGTGGTTCATAAGATTTTACACCACTTGAAGAAGCACCTAGCTACGTTAATGAAAGAGAAATCTAACAAAGGTTACTTAGTAAATACAAAGATACTGCCTTTGTCTAAGGCAGTTTTCTGATTTGCATAGTGTAGGAGATAGAGACAGCATTAAGGAATGCTTGCCCAGGACTTACATTCTCACCCAGGTATTCATTTCTGGCTGTGCTAGAGAAAGGATAACAGGCTAGAATAGACTTTGGTTTAATTCATTATGGCAGGTCTTACTAGTCTATCTAACCTGCCATTTTAAAGCTTTAAAAATTACCTTTTGAAATGTTTTAGAAAAGATTCCCAGACATTCGGAAATCCCTGTTACTTGGCACTGCTAAGGATACACTGCAATATACGTTACATGTAATACACATTCTATTTGATTTTCATGTGTTTGTAAGGTTTGTGATTCTGAAAAACAAACTGAATACCTTCACTAAACTTCATTATATCAGTGTTGTGATAGTAGTATTATATTAGTATTGTAATAACTTTTTAATCACAGCTTTACTTAGCAGTGATACCAGAATGAATCACTTCAAGTAGGTATACATTTTGCTAGTGGTTTGAAGCATTGTCGATAAAGTCCTGCACTAAGCAGGACACTATCCAATTGACAATATATTTATACTTTATTTTAATCAGCTCTTTTCCTTGTGTGTCTGTTGACTCTGACTAGCATCTAAAAGCACTCAAAAATCTTAGAAAAGTGGTTAGAACAAGGTTTTTTTCCAAATATTTCTAAAAAGAGGTCAGAACAGATGTTTTCAGTTTTAAGAGTAAAATGCCACAAAGCTGTGTCACAATAATGCTGACTTTTTAGTTTCATTTGAAAGTAGCTGGTTCGTAGAAAACCGTAACTAAAACAGACATCTAATTTTGAACTCTGCCATGGCTAAGTCAAACAGATAAAAATTTTATGGCTAAGGCTGATACACATCTTTTGTTTTCTTCAAGTCACTCTGGAGGGCTTTTTAGAGAGGAATCTTTGAACTGAAAATAGATGCTGTTAGTCTTTCACCTTCTCTCTCAATTGCCTTGTACTGCCCAAGTCACACTTCCTAACAGTATTAACACAGATGTGCATTTGGATATGGCATTGCTGCCTTTCCAGCTCTTTCATTTCCCCAGCTTATTTATATTTCTGTCTATATTTATCCTGAGTAAAGAGAAAAGAGTTGGTGTTTCTTTTAACACCTTTGAAAATGCCATTTTCAGAAATGGTCCATTAATGAATCTTTTAATCTTTCCACACCAGGGCAATAATTTTCACAGAGAAAATAGCTTTTGAGATTATTTCAATACAGAGACCATTACTCTACCCACTTAAAGCTATTACCTTAAAAATTGGCTTTTCAGAGACAAGTTTCATTTTTTAGAGGCAAAGTGTTTCTAAAAATAACAAATTACAGACAAATTGACAGCTGTCTACTGAAAGGATCCACCTGCCTGCGGGCATGACTTTTTAACAGAGTTGCAAGGTGCTACCACTTTAACTCATAATGTTCAGTTGTATATAAATGCTGCAAAACTTCCACCATCATCTGCCTCAACAATGCCACAATCTTTATTAATAACAGGAACTTTGAGAAAATAATTTAAACTTTTTTTTTTTTTTATAGTAAATGTTACAGGAAGTCTTACTCTGACCAAAAGAATAAACCATTATGAATTCTGTAAGCATTTTGTAGATACTTAAAGTTCATGGTGATTGAGGAGGCTGAGTAATTCCATGAAAGAGAAATCCGCCATCAGTTAATATTTATTTAGTATGAACACACATCTTTGGCTGCAAGTTTAAAATAGGTTCTTCAAAATTGAAGGTGGCTGCACTTCTGCTGTGGATGAACACTTTTTCAGGTGCACTCAGATCTGCTCAAGATATCTACCTTTGGGAATTTAAAGTTTACGCATCATCAGCTACTGAATTTCCACATTAGTAGCCTAATACCACAAACACTGAGTCTGCCCTGCCCTTGATTCAGGGATGGCCAAAAACTTCCTTACAATTGCAGCTCCCAGGTCATGCCAGGCTGAGGCAACAGTATACAGGGCAAGCAGTCTTTTTCTGTGCTTTCCATGACATAGGACTATTTGGAACAGTGATCTGCAAGAACATGAAAAGCAGGAGAGTATTGGCTGGGATAAGACTTGGAAAAGAACAAGGAAAAGAGGCGAGATGGGCAATGGAAGTAGGGAGAGAATTCTGTAGCCAGAGAAGGAATGGGAACTGGCAGGGCTGAGAACGAAATAAGAATCAAAATACTCATTACAGGTAACTGAAGTAAAAATAACTCCCACTCTTGGCAGAGGGGCCTGTGTGTCCTTTCTCTCCAGAATGTGCATATCTGAAGTAAAAAAGACATATAAAGTATAAAATGGAGACTGCTATATTGCTAAATATGCAATACATTCTGCAATAGCGGTTGTTGGTCACTCAGTTTTAGAAAATGTTTACAGCAGAAAAAGCAACTGTTCCCAAGCATCTGAACAAGAAAGATTACAGACAACTCCCCCTTTGAAATGAAGTCAAAAGGATGGAGATTAGCTGTTTTAAAAAATAAGTACTGAAATTAGGCACAAAATACAAAATTGATCATTCTTCCTGCAAAATATGAGATTGTGAAAATCACTGGCAGAGGATAACACTAAGGATAAATGCTTAGCAAACACACAAACAAAAATTGAATGATGGTAATCGTTGGAAGTGACAGTAAATATTAGATTTAAACCTGAACAGCTTTAGGTGAAAATCTGTATCTTCAAGAATGCAGCCTAGCACCAGCTGTGCAGGGCACGATATCCTCTTACTGGGTATATCCACATTTGTTTTCCCCTCAATGATTTTTCAGCAGTACTCCTGGAGATCAAATACATTCTTTGAGGACAATTTTAGATTGGATGAGGTTGGTGGAGGTTCTCTGGTTCAATTCCAGCTGTAATCAGGGCTTCTGAGCTGCATCTGACTGAAATCCTGCTTCACCCTGCAGGGAATGGACAACCCCTTCCTTGGTAAAATGGGAACACTCACATTCATGGAGGTGCCCAAAGCTATTAAGCCTTTTCACATGGATAGGAGTGGCAAAGGTTGACTTGGTGAGCTGCAATGAAGGGCATCCAAGGTCAAAATGGACTTTAGGACTGACTATTATGGCACTTAGATTAAAAAGATGTTTTCCAGGTTTAACAGTCTTTCAGTATCTGTGACAACACCATGGAAACTTTGTACTTACAAACCTGTTAAAATATGTTGCATCAAAGACTGGTTTTTACAAGCCATGCATATCCTGTTACTAGATTAATATCAAGACCAGAAAGACATATCATGCTCCCCATCTCCAAGGCAACATACATTTACCATCAGCATCTATAAGTAATTCTCCCAGCTAGTCACCTTCCTGCAGAGAAGGTCTGGGAAAATATCCAAATGCTTTTAAAGTCTGGTAGCAAAATCCAACCAAAAATTAAGACACTGTATACCAATTTGCACGTAGTGATTTAATCTTGGCAGTAACCAGGCTCAGGAATTTATAATGGAAATGCTGACACTGTACCAGTGAGAAGGGCAACACTAAAAAAAGATTGTTCAACACAATTATTTTCAGTAGGGTGAAACAGAGGAGTTTCTGAGCTGAAATGTAAAAAGCTCTTTTGTGCCACTTTTCTGATGCCTTCAAAAAAAATAAGAAAAAAAATATCCTTCCCCTGATGCAATGGGCTACTCTAAACAGAAAATACAATCAAACCTAAAGTTTGAATATGAGTAGTAAAATATTAAGCAAGAAAGAGCTCATGTACAGAACAAATACTCTGCTAAGCTGTTGAACACTTACTATTCAACACTGGATCTGTTCTCAAAAATCAGTGCCAGCCAACTGGTCAGATTAGGTACCACTTCTGTACTGCTATAGAGGGTTAGAATAACATGTGAGAATTCATGTAGCTTCCCCAGTAGCCTCATTAACAGCCATCTTACTGTGAAGTAAGGCATTGAAGTGCATTTACCCGTTTCCTTACTTGCTCCTCTCTTTCCTGTCCCAAATCCTTTTGTCCTCTAAACAACAAAGGTACTTATATTTATGTACTATAACTACTAGGTGACCACATCCTTGCACATTGTATAGTACACTGCATTCTCTATAATGCCAGTCATTATTCTTCCTGACTTCACTAGCTTTCTATAGCTGAAGCATTTCAAATTAATGAGGCGTTTGTTCGCAATCAAAGCACTTTGTATGAATACAGTTACACTTTTAGGAGCCATGCAGATGATTTATTTAATATTATTTCATTTTCTAATTGTTTTGGGGGATTGATTTATGGCTATTTTTTGTCCATTAGCACAGACAAGTTCAGTAACACTCTCGTTTTTTTGTCAATAATCATTATCAAAGAGGACATAGTGCCTAGTAGAACATAAAGATGTATCCAAGTGCACCTTGAAAGTGAAAATTTTACATAAAATATTGTAAGGTATACTACTTCAGCTACTTAGAGATGCTGCAACTGCTAGAAAACAGTATGCTTCTGAATCTCAAAAGCGGTTTCCCCATATTACATAAAACTTAATCTGCATTAAAAAAAAAAAAGTTTGGCTCCGTAAATGTGAGTCCACTTAGGTATTTTTCTATTTCTGTTATTTTAATGATGCTCGTGGTTGGGATTCACACACAATACAGTTCCATTTAGATACTAATAGAGTTCTCATCCTTCAGTGCTTTGCAAAATCATACTCATATTCAAAAACCTAGCAGAAAACAAATTTTCAATAAAGTTAACATAACTGCCAGGACTTAAGTATCATAGAACAAAAAAAAAAAAAAAAAAAATCTTATTTGTGTAAGCAGAGCAATGAGAAGGAACTTTGCCTCCTAGGCAATTAATTCTGAACTTTGAACCAATCTTTGTAACAGAGTTTCACATCTTCTATTTTATTCTCCTCTGTACAAAACTTTCCTTTCTCCTTGTTTTCCAATCAACCTTCCCTTCAGGTTTTAAAGTCTCACCCACTTTCCTCATACAGGTCTTCCTCAGATAAATCTTCTACAAATCAATTTGAAGACGAAGGAAAACAATTTCAGACATTCAGGAAGCTGGAGTTTCAGGAAATAGGTGTTTTCTGATAATTAAATCTTATTTTGTGCACTTTGCTGATGGAAGAATAGATTTTTTTGAAGGCATTTGGATATATCATTCCCACAGTCAGTTTCACATCTCAGTTTCATTTCTTCTGCCACAGCTGTAGTTTTTAGGAATACTTACCCTCAACAAGAATTTAGATTAATACCATTTTTAAAATTTGTTTCATGTAGAAAATTAAAGTCTGAACTGTGCTAATTGAAACATAAAATACACTCAATTCCATATTCCCTACAGTAAAAAATACAGTAAAAAAAAAGGTTGTGCAGATAAGTAGTTTTCTTAATTACATCTCCCTCTCCAGAAAGACTTACAGTACTACACAGCAGTTCAAAATACAATTAAAATATCAGATTTACCAGAAGATATAAAAAATTTAAACAAATTTTAAAACTGACTCATAAAAGACATACATGCATATAATTCAAAGGTAGCATAAATTTGCAGCTGCAGGTTGGCATGACTAACATGAATTGCAGGTTTTTAAAAGGAAAAGTAGTACCCTGGGCAGAAGTATACTCAATTAAGTTGTCTTTTTTAATACATGTACAGAAGATTGGTCAAAAGAGAACCACATGTATCTAAAGTATAATGCTGGGATTAGATAAAAGTACTATTTTGAAGTAAAAGCTGATAATCTAAAGTTATTGTCCAAACTGAAGAGACAGAAACATGATCCTAAAATGACAAATAGGACCCAAATAAGTATCAGTAATTCTTCACCACGCTGATGTCAGCCATGAGGTGACAGACAAGATAAAATACACTAATAAATTTAAGTTGTACACCAAACATAATTTTCTTCTCCACAATTTTTTCTTTGGCTGTGAACTACAGTCACATTGCTTTGCAATGAATAATACTATTCAAACAGGCCAAACAGACCCATAGAACAAAAGAAACCTCAGTGTCTATTTTATCCTGCTGCCTCAAGGCACGATCAAGCCTTCTTCAGCTATTACTGACAAATGTTTGTTTAATGTTTTTAAAAATCATTGAATAGATTCTACAAAATCCGTATATATGATTTTGCCCTAGTTCACTATTTTTGAAAGTAGAAATTTGCAAAACCTCCTGGAATTAATGTAAACTTCTGCTGATGCAGCTTAAAGCTACTACAAGTCATCTTGTCCCTAAAATGAGAGAATGGCAACTTTGCACGTTCTGTGGCTGAGAGATAGACTGAGGTGGACAGGGAGGTTTCCTGGAGCCAGGGAAACTTAAGGAAGAGCAAGAGACCTGCCAGAAGCTGGCAGCTGTCATGACCAGGACTGGTATGGCCTGGGTGCTGCCAGCAGTAACTGCAGAAGAGTTAAACAGCAGCCAGGAGCACTTCCCACAGGGTGGGCAGACAGGGCCTGGTGTGGCAGTTGGCGCGGGAGGGGAGCAGGGAAGGCCCTGCAACCTGCTTGTAGGTCCACAGCCCAGGAAAGTGCTCTAGGTCTCTGCCAAAATGGTGGGCACTCACCTCAGAGCTAAAACCAGTGATCCTACAGAGAAAGTCCCTGAGATATCTGATGAGTCCACCCAAATGGAATGGGTGAGGAAGGAGCCTTCAGTACAGGTGGTAGGTTGCAGCGACTGTCCTGACACTTGTCCAGGTGAAAAGGTCAGTACCAGCATACGCCACGTGCAGGTGGCTGTTATGTCAGGCAGCTGAGTTTCAAGAAACAGTTAAAAGGCTTCACAGTATTAGAGAACCCAAGATGGTGATACATAGGGGGTTGCATTACCTGCTTCCTGTAGCAGACACCACTAAGAAAGAAGCGCCTTGGTCCCTGGTGTCCCACAAAAGCAGGAGTCCACTTCAGTCTCCACCCTCCAGCACCAAAGCCAAAAACAGGTACCAAGTTTTAAAAGCTGTAAACATCTACAAGCAAGGTCTGCAAGGAGAAACTGTACCAGCAGCACACAGTGGATATGCTAAAAAGAAACAATGAGTGCTCATAGTGGGTGACTCTCTGTTAAAGGGCACTGAGGCACCCATCTGCCAACCTGACAAGAAGTATGCTGCCTACTGGGTGCTGAGGGGTTAAGACATTGCCAAGAACGTGCCACAACTTTTCAAGAGCACAGACTACTATCCACTGTTACTGTTTCATGTGGGCATGAACAACACCGTAAGTCAGAACCTGGGCAGAATCAAGGAGAAGGTCAACCTTGAAGAATCAACAAAGCCTTAGGGGTGCAAGTGAAAAATACCAGTGCTTAAGTTATCTTTTCCTCCATTTTACAAGGAAAGGAGACAGCCAGAAATAGACATAAAACGCATATCAACTTCTGCCTATGTGGCTGGTGCCGCCGTGTTCAGCGTTTTAGCTTTCATGACAACAGGACACTCCTTGGTGACTATGACCAGTTAGGAGGGATGGAACGCATCTGTCTAGAAGAGGCAAGGGAATCTTTCATAGCAGGCTGTCTAACTTGATGAGGCTGGCTTTAAACCGAAGGATTCAGGGGGTGGGGTCCAAAATGGCAATGCTCACACCATCTCATCCAACTGGAGAATAAGCCAGGCCAACCACAGCAGCAACAAATCTCCCTTAGCTGCCCCTCAAGATGAGAACCAGAAGAACAACCACCTCCAGAGTGTGTATGGCTATGGTGAATCCTCTCGCTGCCCTCCAGGGAAACCTGCATGCTCAATTATTTCTCTGAAATGCCTCAACACCAGCACATGCAGCATGGGGAAAAAAACAGGAAGAACTAGAGATCCATGGTGGTCACAGGGCCATGATCTCATTGCAGTTACAGAGACATGGTGGGGTAGCTCAAGGAAAGCAAATGCCGTAATGGATGCTACATACTTCTTAGGAAAGACAGGCCAGCCAGGCGAGATGGTGGAGTTGCTCTTTATGTGAGAGAGCAACTGGAATGTATTGAGCTCTGCCTAGGGGTGGATGAAGAAAACGAGTCAAGAGCTTATGGGTAAGAATTAAGGGGCAGGCTAATATGGGTGACACTGTTGTGGGTGTTTATTACAGACCACCTGCTCAGGAGAGGAAAGACAGCTGAAAGTAGCCTCAAGACCTCAGGACCCGGTTCTCATGGGGGACTTCTGATAAGACCCTGATATTTGCTGGAAAGGCAACAAAGCTGGATATGCTCAGTGCAGGAGTTTCCTGCAGAGCACTGATGATAACTTTTTGATACAGGTGGTGGAGAAGCCAGGAAGGAGAGATGTGCTGCTGGACCTTGTACTAACAAAAAAGGACTGACTGGGGATTCGAAGGCTGGTAGCAGCTTTAGCTGCAGTGACCATGAGATGGTGGAGTTCAGGATCCTGCATGGGAGAAGCCGGGAAGTAAATAGGACTGCAACCCTGGTCTTCAGGAGAGCTAATTCTGGCCTCTTCAAAGATCTGCCTGGAGAAATCCCACAGATTAGGGCTCTAGAAGATAGGGAGGTCCAAGAGAGCTGGTTAATATTAAAGCACCACTTCCTTCAAGCTCAAAATTGGTGCATTCCATGGGTGCTGAGGGAGTTGGCACATGTTATTGCTAAAGCCACTCTCCATCGTCTTTGAAAATTAATGGAGAACAGGAGAGGTGCCTGGGGACTGGAGAAAAGCCAGTGTCACTCCAGTCTTCAAAAAGGCCAAGAAGGAAGACCCAGGAAACTACTGGACAGTCAGCCTCACCTCCATCCATGGAAAGGTGATGGAACTGCTCATTCTGGATGTCATATCTAAGCAAATGGAGGAAAATAATGTTATAGAATCATAAAATATATTGGGTTGGAAGGGACCTATAAAGGTCATCTATCTAGTCCAACCCCCCCTACAATAAACAGGGACATCTCACACTAGAATAGATTGATCAGAGCCCCATCAAGCCTGACCTTGAATGTCTCCAGGGATGGGGCCTCCACCACCTCTCCAGGAATCCTGTTCCAGTGATCCACCACCCTCATAGTAAAGAACTTTTTCCTGATGTCCAACCTAAATCTATCCTTTTCTAGCTCGATATCATTACCCCTTGTCCTACTGTTACATGCACTAGTGAACAGGTCTTCCCCAGTCTTCTTATAGGCCTCTTTTAGGTATTGGAAGGTCACTATAAGGTCCCCCTGGAGTCTTCTTCAGGATGAACAACCCCAACTCCCTCAGCCTGTCTTCATAAGAGAGATGATCCAGCCCTCTGATGGTTTTCATGGCCCTCCCCTGGACACGCTCCAACAGCTCCACATCCTTCTTGTGTTGGGAACTCCAGAACATGGACACAGTACTCCAGGTGAGGTCTCACCAGTGCAGAGTAGAGGGGCAGAATCACCTCTCTCAGTCTGCTGGCCATACTTCTCCTGATGCAGTCCAGGATGCGGTTGGCCTTCTGGGCTGCAATTGCACATAGGTGGCTCATGTCCAGTTTTTGGTCCATTGGTACTCCCAGGTCTTTTACCACAGGGCTGCTCTCTAGCATGTCTTCCCCCTGCCCATATTCGTATCTCTGGTTGCCCTGGCCCAGGTGCAGGACCTGAGTCAAACCATGACACCTTGTTGAACCTCATGAGGTTCACTTGGGCCCACTTCTCCAGCTTGTCCAGGTCCCTCTGGATGGCATCCCATGCCTCTGGCATATCGACCACAACACCCAGCTATGGAGTAGTCAACATGATGGCATGCCTGGTTGGGTAGCTGAGGGAAGAGCAATGGATGTTATCTACCTTGACTTCAGCAAAGCTTTTTACACTGTCTCCCATACCGTCCTCATTAGGAAACTCAGAAAGTGTGGGTTAGATGAGCAGACAGCGAGGTGGATTGAGAGCTGACTGAATGGCAGAGCTCAGAGGGTTGTGATCAGTGGCACAGGTATAGCTGGAGGCCTCTAGTCAGCTGTGTCCCCCAAAGGTAAATACTCAGTTCAGTCTTGTCCAACCTATTCATCAGTTACCTGGATGAAGAGACAGAGTGTATCCTCAGCAAGTTCGCCGAGGACACAAAACTAGGAGGGGCAGCTGATACACCAAAGGCCTGTGCTGCCGTTCAGCATGACCTGGACAGGCTGGAGAGTTGGGCTGAAAGGAACCTAATGAAGTTCAACAAGGCAAGTCTAGGGTCCTGCACCTGGGGAGGAATAACAACATGCACCTGGACAGCTTAGGGGTTGACCTGCTGGAAAGCAGCTCTGTACAGAAGGACCCAGGAGTCCTGGTGGACAAAAAGCTAACCATAAGCCAGCGATGTGCCCTTGTGGTCAAGACCAATGGCATCCTGGAGTGAATTAAGAAGAGTTTGGCCAGTAGGTAGAGGGAGGTTATCCTTCTCCTCTACTCTGCCCTAGTGAAGCCACATCTGGAGTACTGTGGTCAGTTCTGGGCTCCCCAGTTCAAGAAAGACAAGGAACTACCGGATAGATTCCAGCAGAGGGCTACAAAGATAACTAGGGGACTGGAGCACCTCCTTATGAGGAAAGGTTGAGAGACCTGGATCTGTTTAGCCTGGTGAAGACCGAGAGAGGCTCTTATCAAAGCTTATAAATATCGAAATGGTGGATGTCAAGAAGATGGGGTCAGATGCTTTTCCATGGTGCCTCATCTGAACATGAGGAAAAACTTTTTCACTTTGCAGGTTACAGAGCACTGGCACGGGCTGCCCTGAGAAGTTGTGGGTCTCCTTCTCTGGAGACATTCAAAAGCCGCCTGGATGTGAACCTGTGCCATCTGCTCTAGGTGAACCTGCTTTAGCTGCGGGGGGGGGGGGGGGGGGGGGGAGACTAGATGACACCCAAAGGTCCCTTCCAAGCCCTAACATCCGTGATTCTGTGATTTGGTTAATCTGTTGCCTTATGTTCAGTTTGGGACCAGAGTGGTAACTACTGCAGTTAGGAGCAGAAGCTACTGCTTAGGTATGCGCTCTCACCTTATATGTGGATAACTGACAACTTCTCTCTAATTATTGCACCCATCTCTGTTGAATTCCATGTAGAATATTTTACACCATTTCTTCAATATAGTAATTATTACAAAATAGTATTATTGTCCAACAAAATAACAGGATCCAATCCAAAACAGTAATTTGATCCATCCAAAAGAGTAATGTTAATCCAAATTAGTAAACCTCAGCCTACAAAATGCCCAGGGCCCTTACAGAAAATGCATCAGGAATGGTTCTTATTAATTCTTTCACTTCATTGAAAGAAGAAAATAATTTAATAATATCCAAAACACACTTGACAGTTTTGAAAGCTTTTGTTATATTCTGTAATTTTAATGCCTTGGTAGCTTCACATGCAATGTACTCTCCCATCTCCCTGTTCAAGCATCTTAAACAACTAGTAGACCAATCTAGATTTCCATATATGTTCCATAAGGAACAGAAAGGCTAAGACAGCTGGGGCTGTTTAGTCTTGAGAAGAGAAGACTGAGAGGGGACCTTATTAATGTCTGTAAATATCTGAAGGGGGGATGTCAAGAATGGGCCAGTCTCTTTTCAGTGGTGCCCTGTGATAGGACAAGAGGAAATGGCACCAAGTTGCAACACAGGAAGTTCCACCTTAAAATGAGGATAAACTTCTTTACTGTGAGGGTGACAGAGCACTGGAACAGGCTGCCCAGAGAGGTTGTGGAGTCTCCTTCTCTGGAGACTCTCAAGACCCTTCAGGATGCATTCCTGTGTGATCTTTCCTGGGTGTTCCTACTGCAGCAGGGGGGTTGGACTTGATGATCTTCAGAGGTCCCTTCCAAGCCCTATGATTCTGTGACATGAAAAGTAATCAGCAAATGATGCACAGAACTTTATCACTCTCCTAGTGATTTAAAGAGTCTGATAAGACTGATGGCTCTGGAGGCTTGAGACACTGAGGGTTGAAAACAAAGCCGTATTTCTGCATGTTTGGCAGCTATTGATTTCCATCATATCTCTTCTGTTGCTTGAATTCAAAACACTATCAAAAGCCTGTAAAAGGAGGCATGAAGTCTTTTGCTTATTCTTTATTCCCATGAGCTCCCACAGCAAAAAAATCACTTGGTTTGTTCTTAAATGCGTATGTCTTTGTACTCTGTTATTGTCTAGGTATTTAGAAATTGATAAGATTAATCTTTTGTTCAGTATTTCTTCTGGAATCCAGGATAGGTTGACTGGCACATAATTTTTTGGATCATGCATTACCTGCCTTTTTAAAAAGCAACATTAAGTTTTCCAGGCTGCTGGCACCTCACCTAAGCTCTGCAAACTCTCAGAAATAATCTTTAATAGTTTTGAGATTGCTTCAGCATTTCAAAAGTTTTGAAAGACTCTAGTATTAAAAAAGTGAATATGGTGTCATTTAAGTATGAGTAAATAGTAGAGCGTTAGTCACATCAATGAAACTTGGTCTTTTGCTATTTAACTTGTGTAGCAGATGCCTACTATCTGTCACTCCCACATTTTTTAGCTCACAGTGAACAGTTCACATTGACATGTGAACGACATTTAATAACAAAGAATACAAGATAGCAGACTATAGAGGACATGTTTTAAGTAAATTTAATACTAGTGAGGTCTACTCGTTCATCAACATTTCATTAAAACTTTCTGACTGAATGACAACTTAGGCCATTCAGAATGTGAATTTTGTTCCACAAACACATCTGAATGAAGACCTCTCTTGGGGCCTAAGTTCATTTCACTCAGGTCACCAAATCAGAGGTATAGAAAGACAAAGTTGTCAGCACAAACTACTTAGCTGTACAGTATTCCATACACACACAAAATCACAACAATTCAATTAAATATATAATAGCCAAAGCTTAAATTAAATTATTTGTCCAAATGGGCAGCACATACTATCTATCTAGCCTTTTCACAGTGAAAATGGTGCTCCATTTCACTCCTATCAACTTCTTGTTACCTAACATATAAAATTCCAGAAATCAGTACTGAGTCTACTATCTAGTTCCTAGAGATTGCTTTTACAAAAATCCAATACTAAAACCTCTTCACATAAAATTTCAGGTACTTAAATGCATCGTAACAGAATAAAACCAAACCTGTTCAGTAAAAAGCGCATAATTCTCAAATTAATGCATTGGATGCAATTTTTTCCCATAGAAGTCTGTCAAAGAAGAATCCCAGTCAAGTCAAGCTTTTATGTTCTCCCCAACATTTTCCTTTTTCTATTACCCAGTTCCCCTATTATTGTCCCATAGTGAACATGAGACAAGCCAGTCATATATTTTACCTCTTCTCTTTCACCTACTGTTGCATTATCTGAAGTTCTCTTCTTCAGCTCAAGAACATATGTAAAATAAACTTAAAACCCTAGAAAAATTTTATAATCCTTTTTACAATGCAGCATTTACAAATTATAGGACTTAATTTTGTTTTACTGTTTTTCAGCGACTAGATTTTTTTAAAAATGCACAATCATCAAAAGACAAAGACTGTCTCCAAATTTCCCCTCAAATATGTCACTGTTATATTGCCGTAAACATCAGATTCCAAGACAATACTTTAAATTTTTAGTGCTTTTAATGAAAACATCTGATTCAGTCTTATTGCTGCCGCACACAGTATTTTATGAATAAGAACGTTCTCCTTAGAACATATCTCCCCTGGAAAGAAAGTAACAAAAGTTTTTGATACAGCAATGGGACTTTCTAACCCTGTTTAACTGATAATTAGCTCCTAAGTTAATGGCAACATGTCACTTGCTAGAACAGACTTATGCTTTTCCCCCCCGAATTTCCCCTGACTTGAGAACCATAGTCAAAAAAGTAGTTCAGGACATCCTGATCATAATTGTCTGGTAAGGAAGCAATAACAAGGTTTTCTGGTTACCAACAAAAGATGAAAATTGGATTTTACCTAGTCAGAATGCCTTTCCTACTAAAATGAGAACGCATTACAGAAATAGAAATTGATTCAATAAATATTTTAATTCCTACTCTCTGAGAGAACACAGGACTAAACATTAAAGATGGGCCATCTTTTTGTTATGAGCAGTTCTAAGTCACTTTTTTCCTTTTTTTTTCCCCAGATTAGGTAATATCTGGATTAAAAATACCAGTTCCTATTTCATTTCATTTCAGTATTTCATTTCGTTAACTCTTAGCATTCACAGAAGAACCTTAAAATGTTGATAGAGCACAAGAGGAAAATCAAATTGTTTATATTTAACGTTACTTTCAATTTGCTAATGCTACAACTGTGGATTTCTTACAGGTGACATTCATAATTGCAAGAAGTGATGTTTGATAAAGTGACACTGTATTTTCCTGTAGTTAGAATTCTCATTTCTTTTTCAACATATCTAAAAATTTTACTATGTAATTTAAGAATTTGTATTTTCAAGGCACTTAAAATACCTGCTTTTAATTCAACAATGGAATGAAGAAAAGCTATGTTGCTATCAAAATTTATTATCACATTTCCTCCAACTGTTTGAAGGAAAACAAATATTAGATGACTCAGCAGGGCAACTGATAAATTGGTGGAACGTAAAATTTTAAACTGCTTTTTGAAAATGACTATACGTTTATGGATTCTATGAACTACTATGCTCGTCTGTTCATTCGTTGCTGTATAAAACTATTTTATACTTTTTCAAAAATAAAATAATTGGTACTTAGGAGCTTCACAATTGAAAGCTTTTTCTGTTTACACAGTGCCGTGAACCTTACATGCTATAAAAGAACAATTTCTTTCTTGACTGTAATTTATTATTCTCTTTCCCATTCTCTGTTCTCCAGCTACCCATATGTACCTACCAAAAAGTCTAAAATATTTAGAGGAAATACAATTTTTTCTCTGTCCTATGTGCATTTAAATTTTCAGTTTGCTTGAACCATTTCTTACACACAACGATATCCTGTTAGCCAATCATTTTCTTGAGTACTCTAAGTTTGTCTATCAAAATCCTATTACATTTTACATTGGAATCTGATCATATTTTCTCCAGGAAGCCTGTTCTCACAGGCTACATTTTCCATGCAATCATGCATCTGTTTTGTTGTTTTGGGTTTTTTTCCCCTGTATCTCTTGTGTTAGATAACAAAGCAACATGTGAAACTTACAGCAGTCCAAGCTTCTTTTCTGCATCGAGAACACAACCATTCACTATGGATTTCACGAGAAGGAACACCATAGCAACCTAGAATAAAAGAGCTGTATTGGTTAACATATCCTGCCTTTCTGTCTACAATGCCATACAATTCAACTCCATATAAACACTAGTAAAACACATCTACTGTGACCAAGGAGACTTTTCCAGTCTAGGCTTACTGTTAATTCCATACTCTATGAAATAAATAAATTAGACACAGATTAAAAAAAAACAAAACAAAACAAAATCCAGCAATCCAACCACAAACCTAAAAAACACCAAATGAAACCAAAAATCAAAACAAACAAAACCAAAAATCCCCAAAACCCAAAAAAATCAAACCCCAGGGAACTTCTTATTTTCTATCAGTGCAACAGCATATCATCAATTCTCCTGCAGTAAAAAATTAACACTTAATTAACGCACTGACATTTATTGCATACAATTATACTGCACTTCCATGTAAGAATTTCACATGGACTTCTCAGAGTTAACTATTCAAGTTTTAGTGCCTGTAGAAGATACTGCAGAAAAATCCATGCACTCAGCAGTCACTTTTGAAATAAAGAAGAACACAAGGTGAAGGAAATTATTGCATACCTAAAGTCAAGAGCAATATTCACAAGTCCTCAAATTCAGCAGGATTTCACCTTGACCACTAATAAGGACATACTTACATCACACAATGGTCGAAAATATGCAAAGAGGAATTAAACAGCTCAGAATTGAAATCAGAATCAGAAGTTTGTGATTATTGAAAGTTTACAGAAAAGTTAACTCTTCACTATTTTCAGAGCAATCATTAACAAGAAAACACAGTGTAAAAAAAAAATCCAATGATTGAAGAATTCCATAGGAAATGTTCTTCAAGTATTTTTAACGACAGACTAGAATCCTAGTTATTATTTATCAATAAAAAGAATTTGAGATTACTTTGTGCCAAATAAACAATTAGTTTATTTACTTGCATGAACCTGTACACAACACTTTGTACAGGAAATTAGAAGGCTTGTCCCATCTTCTTCGATAAAGGCATTTGATGGGTAGTTTTCAGTGTTTTCTTCACTATAAATAAAACACATCTCTGGAATAAGAGGTTTAGTCTTTTCATTTTCAGCCATCAATGTTTCTGCTGAGTTTGCTTCCCCGAAAGTAGGACTTTCTTCGTCATGATTGTCTGGCTACAAAATAAACAAAATTTATATTTAAATAAAAGAAAGGAGAGTCTGTTTTACTCTTCCTTTTGACAATGATGAAATGAATTCTTTCCCTCCAGCTCTTGCACTAATGTAACAGCTTTGCAAGAAAAGTAACTATCACCGTTATTCTATAGTTCCACGATCATTCAAATAACTGTGAAATCTAGAATTTCACTCAACCTGCAAACTCGTGTTACTGCAGCTCTGTTCAGTTATACTGTACCTCTGCCTCCCTTTGAACCCTTTAAATGGGTCCAGTGTAATATGAGTTTTCTTCCTAGTTCCCATGCTGAGAAGATTCAGCTTTAACAGCTTCAGAATTAATACCATAGTACTATGACAGCATTTTTAGCTGACATTTGACACAGGAATTCCACAAGCCAGTATCAAACAGTGCTCTGCATTAGATTGTTTCTATAGGAATATTATTCCCAAGAAGGCGCAAGTACTGTGAAAACACTTACTTCTTCAACATTGTGGGAAGAAGACATAGAAGAGGCTCTGATAAAAAGCATTTGAAGATGGACGTATAAGGAAATAGTGAAAATACACAATCCTATGTGGATTCAACACCTCCAAAAGTGTAACTTCAAGGGCAAGCGCATATACACTGACACCAATCCTACATACACCCTAACAGAAGGCATACATTGCCTGTAACCAAGGATAGACACAGGTGAACATAGTTTTAATTTAAACAATTGTGAGGTGATTTACTTCTCATGAAAATCAAATGCATACGCTTATCCTATTCTAATTTACTGGAAATGAAGTGGCAGCTATTTCACACTTCACACAAAGACTGAGCTGTTAGGCTCTTGCTTACCTTGTAGTATGGCATGAGGAGAGTGCAAATGGCACAGTGTGGTTCCTGTTTTGCACAAGCTGCATTATATTCTTTTTCAGCATTGAAACTGGGGACTCTAGTCTGCCAAAGGTAGACCAGAGGCCTGGCCCACATCTCTGTCTCTTGAACTTCCTCTTCAATTAGGGTAGTCTCAGGCAGTTCTTAAAGAAAAAAAAAAAACACTTGGTTACACTGCAATCCTGGAATCAAGACAAAAATTTTGCTAAACATGTTAACAATGAAGATAAAGTAATGCTGTGTGACTACAACCGTGAACACTTCAAGAGATGGGGCATCCACAACTGCCCTAGGTTACCTAGTCCAGTGTCTCACCATCCTCACAGGGAAAAAAATTCTTCCTAAAATCTAATCTAAATCTACCTTCTTTCAGCTTAAAACTGTTCCCCCTTCTTCTGTCACTACACGTCCTTGTAAAAAGTCGCTCCCCAGCTTTCTTGTAGGGCCCTTTCAGGTGCTGGGAGGCCGCTATAAAGTCTCCTCACGAGCCTTTTCTTCTCCAGGCCAAACAACTCCAACTCCCTCAGCCTGTCTTTATAGGAGAGGTGCTTCAGCTTTCTGATCATATTTGTGGCCCTCCTCTGGCTCGCTCCAACAGGTCCATGTAACTGCAGAAGTCTAAAAGAATCATTCACCAGGACAAGAGCACAAAAAAGTGCTTTCACATCTGTGTCCTCAGCTGACTGTACCACATAGTGCATAAGAAAACATGTCACTAGGTCTGCTGTTTACAATTTGTATTCCTATCTACAACATTACGTCTCACTCACCCACTCCTTAATTCCTCCAACCTCTACCCCCTATCCCTCCATGCACTCTGCCCTAAACTCTTTATGGAAACTGACACTCATTTTTCTAAGCCAAAAAGAGACAGATGTTATGGCCAGGGAGTAATGGGGAACAATCAGACCTAAGATTCAGTTGGACATGCAAGCTGGACTACACTACAGGAAAAAATATTCGATAGTATCAGTGATCTGTTCTGGACGCTGTAAAAGTTCTCTGTAGGACTCCATAAAGGTGACTTCATGAAATTAAAAGCCTCTAGAGAAGCTGGGGAATAAATTCTGACTGAAACTCAAAGAGAAATAGCTTATTCAGTATGAGTAATCTAAAAATGTAGTCATTTGCTATTGAAAAAGATACAGAAAAGGGAAAGCTATGAAAAAGAGACTGGGTGTAAAGCTGGGTGTAAAGACTGGGTGAAATCAATAGCATAATTATTAATGATCCAGTTGTTAACACCAGAATTTCAGCCTAATCATGTGTTTGATTTGGTTGGAAACCTGAAAGTATCCTACAGGCAACCTAGTGACTTTGCCACCTGTGAAATATACAGATAATGAGGAGGGAAATGTCTTTTAATTCTGGAAAGGAAAGCATTTCAGACAGTATATGTTAAGTTTATTTTTCTGAATTGGGTCTTTATACACCACTCTGATTTGTAAGGTCTGTGGTTCTGTTGATTGAAATGGACAGTGCCTATTAAATCTTTCATGATCAATGAGAAGGCATGTAGGTGTCAATTAGAATAATTAAAATTATCTGACTGTGGGAAGGAAAATGTGGAAAGTTATTTAATAGAACTTTCAGATAACAAAAAAAGGTCTGTAACATACAGTTATTTTCTAATGATATATTTAAGAAAAACCGTTTATTTCAGAAGAAAATAATTTAAACAACAGAGGAATGTTTAATGAAGTACACTAAGCTGAATCATCACACTCCTTCAGCCCATCACTGCCTCCACTGACTTTACAAAAAAGTGGAGGCTTCATAGGTCTCCCTCTACAATAAATTGTCACACATTGATACAAAAGCACTATAAAGTTGATAGCATTTTTATCAGTGTTGTATAAAAAAAAATTATTTTTTTTCTCTACAGGCAAGCCAAATGAAGCAAGAATAAATTAATATATTTTCCATGTTGTGAGGGTTTTACCCCTCACTAAGGGAAAGTTGTCTCCCATGAAGAACTATTCACCTAGTAAAGGAGACAGGACTGCACCAGGACAAGCCTGGGCAAGCCTTAGACCAAGGCTGCTGCTAAGCCCTGGATGGAACTCTTGCAGCTGGCTGGATAGCTATCTGATTGGCTGGAACTATATGCAAATAAATGGATTCAAAAGATGCGCCAAATCAGAAGGCTCCTAGGGGCTCTAAAGAGACCGCTCGCGGGAGCTCTCTCGCTTTTTTCGTCGCTGGACCTCCCTGCCGCCTCACTGCCCTGCTGCCCTGCCGCCTCGCCGCCGCACCCGCTTACCTGCACCCGTCTGTGCCGAGGAGGAGAGGTAAAAGAGCCACGGATCTCGACTACGGAGGCTAGGTCTCCACCCGAGAATCCTAAAAGGGGAAGCCTAAAGAACTATAAAGCTACTACTCGAGAGCTGGGCTTAAAGCAGGAGCGCTAAGCTCAGTATCTGCTAGCCCCACTGCCTCAAGAGCACCTGAAAGAACAGTGAATCTCCCCAAAGGCGCGCTCTCTCTCCCTCCTCCCGTCGGGGAAGACGCCCGCAGCCTGCCGTCTGCCGCGAGCCGCTTTGCTATAGCGCAGCCCGCAGTCTTAAAGCCGCCGCTACAGCTGCCGTGAAGCCTACAGCCTGCCGCCGCACCCAGAGCCGCTGCTGCCTTTGCTGTAAAGCTGCAGATCGCCACGTGGAAGCCGCCATCTTGAAGCTGCAGACCGCCACGTGGAAGCTGCCCTCTTGAAGCTGCAGACCGCCACGTGGAAGCCGCCATCTTAAAGTTACAGACCGCTTTGTGCAGCTTGTCGAGACTGTAAGATTTAATAATATTTCTTTTTCTGTCATTAACCGTAATCTTTCCCTGGGGTAAACCCACAAACGGCCCTCACTTCCACGCACAACGTCGACCCTATTGAGGGGGAAACCGCGTCGCGCTATACCAGCCCCCTCTATCATAAGTTTTCTTTCTTCAATCTAAACTCCCACACACATACTCATACACACCCCTTGCGTCCTACCTTCTAAATTTACCTCCTACACAATTTGTGACTCCACTCAAACAGTTAAAGCATATAAAATATAACTCTGTGTCTGGTCTTCATTGCGTGCAGACGTGCGTGCTCTCCTATTTAGGGCTTCTGGTATATCATACATTGGCGTCATCGCCCTCCCCAAAATCAGGGGCGAATCCTAAATATATAAGGGCTAACCGCTCGAGCCCATCCGAGTCCAAGTCACCGCTTGGACCGGGACACATGTGAATTTTATTCCATTTTTTATAGTTTCCCGAGAGGACTACTATCAATTCAATAAACATTTGTAAATAATCCAGGTAGAAGGACAAAAAAAAAATAAAATTTGCAAATAAGCTATCACCAAGTCAATGTTCAGCAGCAGAGCTTTACGGTGAATAACACCGCTGTAAAAGAACAGCAGTGAAGAAATAGCTAAAAACATGGAAGAGAAAAAAAATCTAAAATGCCAGTATCACTTTTTCTAGCTTTCTGAATTACTTATTTTTAAGTTGTAAGCTTAACTAAGCTTTTATTTTAAAACATGCCAGTAAGTTTTTTTCTATTGTGTGCCGTTTTCCAGAACTGTAAAATAAATAGCTCTGAAATCGATGCTCTGGTTCTATCTATTTAAATTTCCCTGTACAGAATGGTCTCACAAGTGGTTTCATCTTTGCTAACTTATTTTCTGAAATTTTCTTTTACATTATTTTCTTTCAGGAGCTTATACTGCCCCATTGTTTTAAGTATTTTCATTATAGTTGTGATCTCGCAGAGAAGTCAGGACTGGATTGTGCCTGACAAAGAATTAACAGAGGAAACAAAATTTGTTGCATATCTTCCACTTTGCAAGTGACATCCTTTGATTGCACCACTCCTTATCACTGCTGAATAATTCTCCTGCGAGGGTTGAAGTCATCACCGTGAACCTCAAGCTATTACGCTTCTCTTTAGTCAAAAATCTATCTCTGACTGTCCAGTCCTGACATCAATTCTAGGACAAGAGCTCTAGCTCTCTCACAAAGTGCTCTGGTTTCCCACTGCCTCCAGCACATTGCTAAGCCATATTGGCTCTGCTTTTGATGAGAACAATATTTTTATCTTAATTACATATAAACACCACAATTTCAGTTCCCTCTTGTGTGATCTTTACAAATCCATTCCAGACCAAGGGAGTGAAAAGAATGCAAGAGCCAGGAATAAAGCTGGCAGCAGTCTTGCAACATTTTGTTGCTTTCAAGAATTTTGTGTTTATTTTCAGACCTCATTCCAAATGAAGCCAGGAACAAAGTGTTATATGCAGATGTACCAGACTGGGTCTTCCACAATCTCAGAAAAATTTAGTGTACCAGACTGGATCTTCCACAACCTCAAAAAAATTTACCACTATTTTAGTAAACTTATTTTCCTCTTTACATTATCTTTAGAGAAACTACTTCCAGTTATTTATTAACTAGAAGCAAGCCATCCTCATTTGCCTCTGTTCCCTAACATCTCTGTTTTTAATCTCTTTTGAGGTATGACTGTCCTCTCAATGCTCCTTTACTGCAGTTTCTTTGTCTCTTTGCATGGACTTTGGCACCCAAGCTCTCTGATGTGATCCCCTTGCATATTAAACCCTTCGATTTCTTACTTTTCTCCATCACAACACGCTCAGAAGCACAGCCAGGAAAGAAAAAACACCCCTCCTCCATTCAGAGGGAGTCTAGTTAACCTAGTGTTTCTTAAAGAAATGTTACACTAATAGTATACAAAATTAAGAGTAGACAGAATGGATGTTCTTAAAGGATATAAGCTTGGTCTGATCCTCTGTTATCACTATTGTATGGCTTGTGAATTACAGTTCTCTTCAAGACTTTCCTTGACAACCTTGACCTTAATTTATCATTTTTCTAGGGCTTAAGAAATATTAGTTCATCTCCTTATTATCAATATTCACCCACTCCTCGAAATAATAAAATTCCAAAATAATTTGATACTAAAAAAAAGTTACCAAGTACGTGACTCCCATTACGGAATATGACAACACTGCTCAACAACTTTCTCACCTGGTAGACTATGCAACCTGCTATGTAAATATTCTACATCAGTAGCACTTGGGCAGTTTCACTTCATGTGCTTTTCCCAAGGTGCACTAGTAGCACTGACAGGAAGAATTTCCAGGTCAGCTACTCAGACAATAGAGATGGAATTACCTTCTTGATTTCCAGGAAGTCGGAGAAGTTATATACCATAAATAAAAACTGAGTATCTGGTTATCCAAAACACGTACGGCAATAAAAACAGCTCTCAAACTGTTTGAGAGATGGCATAGATTATAAAATCACTTGATGTAACAAACGCTGCTGTCTTGGCACAGTTTATAGCCTTTCTTACCCATTTGATAATTCAAAATCACTATTTATGTCCAAAAAAAAAACACTTGGAAAAAAGGGGTTTTGTAGAAGTTTTTTTTTTTCTGTTTTTGCAGTACTTCTCATCTCCTCTTACTCTTTTTAATGACTCCTTTCATTACTTGCTACATAACTGAAGAGAATTCAGTGACTTAGCCTAAAATAAATTTATTTTTCTGACTCACATTGGTATGTGTAGTTTCAAGATAGACATTCAGGTGCCTCATCCGAGCTCAGTGTTTTCTGACCAGATACATCTGTTAGAAGTACAGAAGTGCCCAGCACTTTGTCTGCATCTATGCAATGATATAAAGGGCACAAGGCAACTGCAGCTTCCAGTTGTCCCCACTGAAAATCCACCTAAACTGAGGATTCCCAGAGTAAGAATGGAGAATAAATTGTGGTGTACACACTGACTGAAAAATCTCAGAAGCTCCACTGTCCTAAGCAGGCATAGTTCCTACTTCAACTACAATCAGTGCCATTTCCCAGTACTCAAGACCTGCAAAAACCATGGTGGAAGGATCAGTTCACACAGTGAGAGAGATTCAAACACTGCCATCCAAAAATTACACAGCTACTTTACAAGCCCAGTATGTAATATGTCATTAAGTACTATGACCATAAAAATCCTACACATTGGCACTGTTCTGAAAGAGCCTGAGAACATTGTCTCAGTTCTGGTAGAGCAAGTTTAGAGGAATTCACTTATGCAATGCTGCCAACCAACAACAGTCCATTATATGAGCCATTATTCAGTGAAACCTTCTTCAAATTAACTGGTCTACCTCTAGGAGTAACTACCAATGACCTTAATAATGCAACAGAACCATAATTACCCAATTCAGTTTCCCACTCTTCTCCAGAGACCATGTGTCTCCACAGAATTCAGTAGATAAGGCAGCATGCTCAGAAGCTGACTATACAAATATCTACGTGCTCACTCCCTGCATCGAAGTGAATCTATGAGAAGGACCATCCAGCACACTTTCTCAGGACGCATTAACATTCTGTAACTGTAAAAATACAGTAGAGGGTTTCTTTAACTGCAAACATTAAAATCCTCTGGTTATCACATGAAGACTTTACTATATGGAAGATAACATGGAACTACATTAAATAAAAAAATAAAATAACCTACACTTTAATAAACCATTTTTGCATCAAGAAGAACTGACTACACAACCTCTTGCACCATGTGAAAATTCAATAAAACTAAATGAATAAACTGATTAATTAAAAAAATCAAGACACTGTGTAGGAAAGAAAAATAAGGGCTGGTACTTGCACCATTGGATACATCTACATAGACATGACACCAAACATTGATAGCTAAGGCAGATAATCAGAATTGGGAAACAAAATTAAGTATCATAGAACTTGTACAACCTCTCATCTCTGTTTTGGTTTGAGACAGGGTGAAGCTCCTTGCTGATATTTCTTTTCTTTCAGTGAACTTTTTAGCAGCACCAGTGGACTGATAATAACCAAGGTCACTTCTGAGTGTCTGCAGCCTCCCCACCTATGGGGGAGCAGATCAGACCGAAGGCAGGATCAGCAAATCAGAATATTCCCTTCTCATCATATTTTCTCTATTTGGCTTTCAGTATAGGTTAAGACATCACAGAAGTCAAGCCTTTAGTTTCCTTTTTCTCTCACTTTTCTGCTTACTGTCACCTCTATCTCCCTCTCTTTGGCTCTCTCTTTTTTTTCCATTTTTTTTCCTTCCCAGCCGACACCCGAGGCCCCGTCCGTGCGCCCGGACACTCCCCCCTTCAGCTGGAGTCACCAGGGAGAAGAGTTGCTGTGAGAGTCGCTGGGGGAGGAGGGAGGGGATCGGGTGTTGCACATCCCTTTACAAATATATAAATATATATTTCCTTATCATTAATAATTAAAATCAATCTGTTTCACTTTTCAACCCAGAGCCTCTCCTTCTCATTTTTCTCCCTCTTTCCCTACCTTAGGGGAGGAGGGGGGTGAATCGAGAGTGTTATTGTTATTGGTTTGACTGCCAACTTGGTGCCAAACCGTGACAATAAAGTTCAAAACATGGCTGTAAACATTATAAGATAAACTCTAATTTCAAACCAGCCCCTATCTTTTCAAATGAAAATTAAATTTCACCTCACCCTTGTGTAATACGTACAAGCCAAAGGGGCCTTTTAAGACATGGTTCATTAACAAGGATATGTTACTCAAAGGAAACAACTGTGAAATTTATCATTCAGAGGTTCAAAAATTCCCTGATGCCAGAGAAAGAAACAACAACAAAAAACCCAAGGTGATTTTATCTTTAAACAACTTAAAAGGAAATCCATCCTCAATTACTATTTTCTAGGGCAGAAGAAGAAATCTTGGGCAGCCCATATGTAGAAGGGGATCTGTTATTAAGCAGACACTCCTTCATTCTGCCTAAAAAACACTAGCAGTCTCCAGAAAACTTTCTTGATGTTGGAGGTATCTTTTGTATGTAAATCAGGGCACTGAGGACATACAGAGCGCTGTGTTTCTGAATCTCAGCGAAGAACTTAGGAATGATTGCCCATAGCTGTTGCAAAGAAAGACTAATTTATCTCAAAGTAAAAGGGGAACAGAGCATGGTCTTTGTTTTAGACAAATGGGTGTATTAGCTGAGTGGATCAGCTGGTGCTGTAAATGTTTTTCCCTGAGTTAATCAGAAGATTGAGAAGATCCTTCTGAGCCAGCCAGACCAGAATACAGGAAGAGGGTGTATGGCTCAGTCCAACACAGAACATAAAAACTGGACATGGAACAAATAAAAAACTTTGAAGAGGTGAACAGGTTTGAGCTGACTTCAACCCACATATTCCTTCCCAGCAAATGGTGACACCCAGCATTATGACAATGAGCATATACAGATCAATAATGGGAATCACATTTATATTGTGATCCAAATGTATTACTCCATTACTCTCTTGTGCCTGTATTGTGATTTCAGTACATTGCTGTATCACTCTGCTAATGCAAAATCCTGTGTAAGATCGAGGATCTTCCAGTAAATTCAGTATTGAATATTAAATACTTTTCATGTAGGACATCTAAAAGAACCAGGTCAGACAGCATTGGAGTGTAGCAAAAGGAACCCAGGATTCACTTCTTTAGAACTGATACTTAAAATTGTATTTACAAGTAAAAAGACTGTCTTGAGTTCTCGTAGAGTGTTGACCATTACAGTTTAAAGCCGCCAGAAATTTCCTGGACAAGATGTAAACTTCCAAAGCTGAAGCACACCTTTAAATCAAGTTCAAAGATGCTTTACTGGATACACTTCGACAATATACCCTACTTGGAAATATACATCCTATGGATACATCATTAAATATATCACTGATTTTTGTGTGCTTTGGTGAGAACTATGTAGTGTGACCTTCACCCAATGAGTGCCATTTCTGCCTCTTATAAGACTCCCAAGGGAGTATATAATGCAAGTTTGTCAGTATGGACAATTTTATAAAACATTCATGTGAATGAAGCCTGTCTCTTGAAAGTTCTGTTCCATTTCTGGCTGTATCTGTATCCCATATTCATGCTGAAGTCTAAAAGAGATCAGTATCAGTCCCCCAAAAAGTATTAACAGATGATGTAGCAATGCACAGGATATTCCTAGGCATTTAAAAACCTCTCCTTACCCCCACCTCTAGCAGTGTCCACAGATCTTGGTTTTCCAGGAACCACCATACTCCGTTTACCTCACTGCAAATATAATGCGTTGTTGTAAAATTACTTTACCAGATACAATGCAAAATGAGGTTAAATTTTTTTTTTCCTAAGGGAATAGAGCGAGTGCTCTTATTATCCAAAAGAAGAGCAGAAACACTTGATCAGCCAATTAATGACTTAAATGCATTACAGCTGCTATAAACCTTATGGCATCATAGAATAATTCAGCTGCCGTGGTACTGATACTTCAATGCCAAATTCCATACTAGTTCCTACTATCATAGTTGTACCTGAAAATAAAATTCATATAGGATTAATTAATACACATAATGTAATTTCAGATACAAAGCTTCTCATTTATGCCATTATTTATATGCATTTGTATCCCTTTACAAAGTTAATAAAAGTGAAACAACTCAAGAAAACAGACTGTGGAGTCAGAAAGAAAATTATAGCCCAGAATCTGTTTTGTTACAAAGGAAAATCCTACTATAACAAAGTACTTATAAACAGTTACCATGCTGCTTTCCAAGTGGTTAAGTGAATGAAAAATGTTTTCACAAATGTTACTGGTTTAATGTTTTGTGGCAAACTTCCTCCAACACTCAGTACTATTGCTTTGAACATTTTTTGCTTACGAAGTTAAACTCAGATTCTCAGATGGAAAACATTTGGGCCATTTGCAGAATGGGCTGTTGCCAGTATTTGCTGATTTAACCCAGCAGATGTGAAAAGCCATAGACACTAATACAGTACAATTTGCTTTTGCCAATCTCAACTGTGATTTTGCTGCTTGGGGTTACGTTCCGCTGATGTCTCCTGGCTTTGTACAGCAGTATTCTCTGCTATGAAGAGCATAGCAGCATCTGTTATTTTTCAGGTAGCTGAACATAATCTCAGCCCTGGGAGGCATTATCTATAGTTTCAAATGTCCTGGAGGAAATAATAATAATTAAAAAAAAAAAAGTCAGTCAGTGAAAAAGACTTGTAACTTCAAAACTTTCCTGCTCCTGCAGTATCAGCAAATTCAGTTTTGAAAAATTTGTTTCTTTTTTAGCAACAAAAGCATAGATTTCATAGCAAAATATGAAAATGTCAACTTTTTAATTTCTTGCACTGTACAAGAAACTTACTTTATTGTAGGATACTGTACAATAACATTTCTGTCAGGTAGGTATACATTTTTGGTTCAGAAAGTCTAATTGCTGAACTATCAATTAATACTTCAGTTCTTTTCAATACTGTACATAAAGACATCCATACTGAATAAGAACTCTAGAGATAGGAAAAATTGCAAGTTTAAAAAAAAACATAAAAAACCCACAATTGACAGAATTGAAAGATGCATTTAGATACTGGGATACTCTTGATTTTCCTTGAGCGTATCACTAGAATCCTGTAATGAAATTCATGTTTGCTTTGTGATTGAATGGTGCATGGCAATTGCTGCACTTTTCTAAATGTAATTTGGACTTGTATTGTGATTGAACTGTATATTACAATTGCTACACTCTGCTAAATGTAATTTGTACTTCCACTGTGATTTAAGTGCATTGCTGTATGACTCTGCTGTATCAAAATCCCATGTTACTTCAACTAATTTCAAGTAAGAAAATTTTCTGTTATTCATTAAACCCTCCACATGTGGAATATCTAAAAGAACCTGGTCAGAGTTTATTATACTCTGACATTAACTGGCACAGTTTGCTCGATACTCCCGGGGGTGAGTGGTACTCATTAAAGCAGTAATGATTACTTCGGCAAAAAAATGCTTTCTGATTTGGTGTTAGTCACAAATAAGAGCCTAGTACAGAAACCCTGCATTGTGATTAGTAACAGGTAATTGTAAGACTGGCTACTGACAGGATCACTACCATTTAAAAGAGGAGACAGAATAAATACTAGCAAAGTCTGGAAAAATCTCACCAGTAACTTACAAAAGAAGAGATGGGAAATCCATAACCAAGATTTTTCATGGCTACCAGAACAAAACACTGGTCCCATTGTTATGTAGGATGAATTTGAAAAATTGAGAGGTTCTAACAAGTTGAAGTAAAGAGAGAGAAGCAGAGCTTTGCATGTTGCTAGGTATTTACTTGTCAGTAGTAGTGCAGAAGTTAGAATATAAGAAATGGACACATAGAACAAGAAAGAGAACAAGTTATAAAAGATGACAATGCATAAGCAATGTACACAGAGAATCAGAATAAGTTCGTAGACTCAAAGCTGCAGCTTCGAATCCTTTGTGATGCTCATACACACAGGAATCATTTACTATGATCTACTGAAATAGACCACATTCAAGTGATAGCCACCATACATATCAAGGGAAAGGAAAGATGAAGAGATAATTGGCTTGATTACTGATCCTTTTCAGGGTGATGATTCAGGTGACATGAGAAGAAAGTATAATGAAAGTATTTGCTCTGATGGCAAAAACCAAACAAATCAAGACAGCAACGGGCCTGAACAGGTTGCAACCCACATATTCCTTCTGTGAGACTGGAAATACCCAGCACTGCGACAGTGAGCATGCGACTACACACCAGTAATAAAATCCACATTTGTATTACGACTGAAATAGATACTGCAATTGTTACACTCTCTTAAACGTAGTTTATAATTGTTTTGTGATTTGAGCGCACACCATATCTTTCTGCTAAATCAAAATACCATGAAAATTCACTGACTTTAAATACATAAAGTTTATATTATGCACTGAATTTTTCATATGTGGAATATCTAAAATGACCTTGTCAGACTCTACTGGATCCCAACTTTTTTCTCTAAAAAATGGCAAGGTAACTAAAATCTATTTGATTTACTTTGCAATGCTGCTGATTAAACAACTTTGAGAATGCTCTGAGGACTCATGGTGTAAAGAATCAGTTTACATTTACATAATTGTAAAACTAGTCTTACAGGACTATAGTGTTGACATTCTTTAACCTACCAATTTATTTTTCTTAATAACTCTTGCAACAAGATCATTCTCCAAATATTGGACCATAAAAGTACCGGATAAATATAATGGGTAAATACTGATCTTTCATCCATTAAATTCCCTAAGTAGCTGCACAACTTTTTTGTGAATATGGAATGAAGAACTGAGCCCTAATAGTTAAGGCTCAAATTGTTGAAGATGTCTACTAGTTCTGGTTACCTAAGCTTAAGCACAAGCTACACATTCTTACTGATTCTAAAAAACATGAACTACCTCAAGACTCCAGAAATACAGATACTTATGTCCAAAATTCAAGCTCCAAGGTGACCCTCTATTGAAGCAACTGTTTAACATGTGGACATGAGGCCACAGAAAGGGAGATGTTCTTGTACCTGTGGGAACTGCCAACATGAAATATGTATAGCATATTTGTGTTACAATTTCCATTTTTATATATGTGTACATTATAGCAAATCCAGTTTTTTAATTCATCTTTAAATTGCGCAAGTTTAAAGAATAGCCACTGTACTTATAATTAAGTTCAAAAAGGCATCTTACCAAAATTGAAATGGGAACGAAGGAAAAACTTGCTGGAATTTACAGCATAGAGTATCAGCAAAAAATGTAGCTGTCATTGCAAAACCATCAAAAGAACAGACTACAAGCTGAAGACTGGCACATATATGCTCTCTTGAAAAGCTTTAATTCACAGCACCGTTAAAGACTTATTACCAGCTGCTTTCTCCATTCCATTCCCCCACATAATTTTTTACCATTTTTAATGAACAGAATTTTTACTTTGCTTTCCAATTCAATTTGCTTGCAGTCACTGCACTTCCCAGCTAAAAGATTTGATCACTAGCTAAAATTAGATTAGAATTTTTAGGAAATGCTATAGCCATTCACACACATTCTCACTGATTCACTGAGACACCATAGTTTGCCATACAGTTTCAAGAGACACGAACTCCAAATGTAGAATGTGTTTTCAATTTACACTTATTTCACATAATTAAGGATTACTTAAACCTGAAGGTCTGATCATGTACATATTTATCCCAGTATTTAGTACATATGATGTCCAGAATGTAAAATAAGTGTATCGCAAAGTATTCAATGAAATACACATGCTAGTAGCACTGATTATTTTCTGGAACATTCTACAATACTTGTCCAACCTACTTGTCAGTACATGCATCTGTTAGAAAGTGTAAAAATAGAGGAAACTTTCTCCCAATGGTCAGACATCTCTTGCCTGTTAATAGAAATCATCACTGAGATACAATAGAATTATTTGGCACTTATTCATTATTCCTGAAATTAAAATGTATCTTCACTGACCATACTGCCAAGTACTATATACACTCGAAGTATTTAAAGCTGTTAGAGTGTTTTAGAAACATTACTGAGCCAATCCTCTCATTTCTCTCCACTCTAGAGAAAAACACCAGGGCCAGGTGAGGAAAACATATGGTTACTTTGTATCTCTCAGGCAGCACAAATCTAACCTATGTCAATACACTATTACAGCATCAGTGCCTCTGGGCAAAACACAAGTGAAATTTTGAGGAACCAGGCAGGTTGCTTGAATGCTTACAGTTAAGATTGTGCTGAAGTTCTTCACTGAACCAAGGCCTCAGGTAGTTATTTATCCTCATAAATTAATTATGGAAGACACAAAAAGGAAAAATTCTATCACAGGTCCAAATTCACATGACAAATCGGTGTCTGAATTAGAATTAAAAATTAATAGCTTCAGGCTACAGTCCCTGCACAGATCACTACAAAAAATAAACCATAAACACTTCTTACACTAGACAACAATGGCATTCAACCTTCCTCAAGGATCAATTTCTTAAGTGTAATTACTTTGTACAAAAAAAAGATATTTTACCCACACTTCTCAGTCAAGAAACAGCAGTTAATAAAATGTCATTCCCATGAAAATCAAGTCACTTCCAATACTGGTGGTTTAAAAAAAGCTTTAAACTTTGACAAAAGCAATGATAACACTAAGGGCTAGATTTTTATTTTTTTTATTTTGAAAAAACTACTACTGTGATATTTTGGAACTAGGATTGTGTCTTAGGCAATACTCCGTATGAGTACCTTAAGGAACTAATCCTAATCAAATGCAAGTCATACATCTTCCATGTTTCTCTTTGGACCGTAATTATATAAACGGAAGCTCAACTGCAGAAGACAAGCACACAGAATCACAGAATGTTTTGTGTTAGAAGGGACCCATGTCAAATGTCATATCCAGTTTGCCTACCAACTCCATAGCTACCCTTGTGATTGCTATTGAAGGGCTGCACTAATGCAGTAGGAACACCATTTTCATTTTCACACACTCAATAATGAGAAATTATAAATGCCTCTGTATCGAAAACTGCAGTTTTATCCACTCCTTTAAGAGGTAAGATGCTACATTTTAAAGAGAAGAAAGCTGCACAATTAAGAGTTGTAAGGTTCACCTAGAGGACAATGAGTCTTAATGATCACTACATATACCATTGCCCAGAATATGAGGCATAACGTTAGAGAAACTGGTTTGTATTCCCCTCTTGAATCAGGATAATGGCTATGTTTAGGTTTTGGCATTTGTAGTGTCCACTCTAAGGCAGCTAAGGGTTACTTGTGAAAGATGACAATGGACAAGAACCACTAATGGCAATAATCAGTCACCACTTCTTGCCATTTCTGGAGATCAGCTGCTAGCCCACAAGACTGACTACAGTACTGGACATTGAGGAAAAACTTACAACTGTGTCTCCATTTAGTGGTCAGGACAAAGCAAAACTCAAAACAGAATTGCTCTCAGTTACTCCCCCCCACCCTCCAAGGGAAGATCAAAGGGGAATAAGGAAAAGAGACTTAATTAGACAGGGAAGGGACTGTAGAAAGTGGGATAATAATGAAAAACATACAAGTATATACAAAGCCCGATTTCAGTGGTCACTGACACAAGTGTCTGAAATTCCCTGTTGGCAGAGCCAACTGGGAAAAGGGGTCCAGGGCTCTTCACAGCACCCAATGGAGTAAAGTTCTGTCAAGTTTGTGGCAAGCTGAGGACAAACACCAGGAGCCTCTCACCAAGAACTCCACCGGATCAGCAAGAGGAGGAAGGAAGGAGGAAGGGGCAGACTTTCCCACCCTCCTAGCTGGTTTAGGGTATGGCAGAAAATAGGAGGCAATACTGACTCCTCTCTATTCTGCCCCCTGGATCCCTCAGGATCCTAAAGAACACCCTCTTCCTAGGTCCTTGTATTAATAACATCAAATTAGCCTATGCCCCCTCAAAAGATAACAAGTTGACCTTTCAACACCTCCCTTTCCTAAGTACCTATTAAAGATTCAACCATAATTTTGCAAAGTTTTTCTTAGTCTTCAGGATAACATATCCTGATGCCCATCTATAAGAAGGGCCAGAAGGAGGATCCGGAGAACTACAGGCCTGTCAGCCTGTCCTCAGTACCAGGAAAGATCATGGAGAGGCTCATCTTGAGTGAGCTCTCACAGGAAGTGCGGGGCAGCCAGGGGATCAGGGCCAGCCAGCATGGGTTTATGAAAGTGAGGTCTTGCTTGACCAACCTGATCTCTTTCTGTGACCATGTGACCTGCCTTTTGGATGAGGGGAAGGCAGTGGACATTGTCTACCTGGACTTTAGTGAGGCCTTTGACACTGTCTCCCACAGCATTCTCCTGGAAAAGCTGGCAAATCATGGCATAGACAAGTGTACTCTTCACTGGGTAAAAAAATGGCTATGGCTGGATGGCTGTGCCCAGAAAGTTGTGGTAAATAGAATTAAATCTAGTTGGTGGCCAGTCCCAGTTTTGGGGCTAGTCTTGTTCAAAATCTTCAGCAATGATCTGGGATTGAGTGCACCCTCAGTAAGCCTATAGATGACATGAAATAGGGCGGGAGTGTCAATCTCCTAGAGGGTAGGAAGGCTCTATAGAGGGACCTGGACAGGCTGGATCAATGGCCCAAGGCCAATTGTATGAGGTTCAATAAGGCCAAGCGCCAGGTCCTACATTTCGGTCACAACAGCCCCAGGCAACACTAAACGCTTGGGGAAGAGTTGCTGGAGAGCTGCCCAGCAGAAAAGGACCTGAGGGTGCTGGTGGACAGCCAGCTTAATATGAGCCAGCAGTGTGCCCAGGTGGCCAAGAAGGCCAACAGCATCCTGGCCTGTATCAGGAATAGCATGGCCAACAGGAGTAGGGAGGTGATCATGCACTGGCACTGGTACTCAGCACTGGTGAGGGTGCACCTCAAGTACCACGTTCGGTTCTGGGCCCCTCGGTACAGCAAGGACATTGAGGTGCTGGAGCATGTCTAGAGAAGAGCCACCAAGCTAGTGAAGGGTCTAGAGAACAAGTCATATGAGAAGCAGCTGAGGGAACTAGGGATGTTTAGTCTGGAGAAGAGGAAGGTGAAGAGAGACCTCACTGCCCTCTACAACTACCTCAAAAAATAAGGTTGTAGGGAGGTGGGTGTTGGGCCTCTTCTCCCAAGTGAATAATGACAGGACCAGAGGAAATGCCTCAAGTTGCAGCAGGGGAGGTTCAGATTGGACATCAGGAAGACTTTCTTTACTGAAAGAGTGTTCAGACATTGGAACAGCCTACCCAGGGAGGTGGTGGAGTCACCATCCTTGAATGTATTCAAGAAACATGTAGATGAGGAACTTCAGGTCATGCGCTAGTTGCTGAGGTTGTAGGTTGTGTGTTTGTGGTGTTTTGGTTTTGGTTTTTTTGGGTTTTGTTTTGTTTTTTCTTTTAGGGTTGGACTTCGTGATTTCAGAGGTCCCTTCCAAACCATGACTATTCTGTGATTCTGTGATTTGCTACGCAAGCGCTAGAACTTTTCATTAATTATGGTAATCAAATACTGAAAATTGAATTTAAACAAAGAAACAATGTAATGACCAGAGGAAAGCAGAGAAAACACGTTTTCCTAGGATACTGACATAGTTGCAAGTAGTAGATAAGGCTAGTCCCTTCCATCGCTACTTAATGAAGTATGAAAAATGTAAATTTGTACTCTACTAACTTATACTCACACAGCAGGCAAAGTGTTTTTAATGAAGTAAAACTCCACTGAAAAAACTAGATCAACACAGTATGGGAGTGAAAGCAACACTGTAAATTATAACACTAATGTGGCAAAAATAAACATGTCTCTATATACTGGTTAACAAATTCCTCTCTATCTCCTAAATAATAACAGAAAAATAGATTTAACATTTATTTCTGAAATAAGTAAGAATCTTCAAGCAGAATCTGGCATTTTTAGCTCTGGAAAAAAAAAATCAAATTGCCTCTACAAATGTAATTTTCCCCTATTTCAGTATGCTTAACCTATTTATGATTCTACTGAGCATGCCCTGTGTGGCTTGACTACTGGTATCAGCTCAAGCACATCTTTACAGGATGCAGGGAGCGACATAAAAACCAAAGTAGCTTTATGTCATAGCAGAAGGAAAACTAAAGCTGTGTAACTAGCAATTTTCACTGATCAAACTCTTATCCAAGACACTCTTTTGATTCACAGTAGTTTTCTCTGCTTCCTTATCTTAAAAAGTAAGAAAGCAAATTACTTTGAACTTCCACATCTTTTTAAAACACTAAAAACCATATACAAAGAAACCAATACTGAGTTCAATTTAGAGCAATGGGAAATTTTACTCAACTTGAATCTACAGTTTCTAATGTTGCACGTCCCAATATTGCTAGAAAGAAATCTCTGGGACCAATCAATGTGCATCCAAAGTCAGTATGCTTTTTCTCCTTCTGCTGAATTTGCTTTTTTATTGCTTAAGTGAGCAGAACTACAACTGCATTAAATACAGAAGAATAATATTACCACAAGGTAACACACCACACTGAACATAAGACCAAGGTTCATTACGTAGAAGTTATTAGTATTCTGAGTGTGACATACAGCTCACACTGTACTGCTGCACTTATTTTTCTAAACTGGCAGTCTCAGCTATAACTTCTGGGATTGACTCCCCAGTTCCCAGTATTTCTCATTGCTCATTCCTTTAGGCATTAATTCCACAATAGCAATCATAGTAAGGGAGATTCAGAAATCAAACATACATAGGGAAATGCTTCAGGAAGAGCAAAAAGAAAATCTAACACCAACAGACCATGAAGAAACAATTAACCCGATAGTTTTTCTATACAAGAACCATTCAAATTATAGAAAAACATATACGGAAAGAAGCACATGCAATGATACAAAGAAAGCACAAAACTTAAAGAGATACTGTGCAAAAATACTCAAATTTCTTTATAAAGAGAAGCATAGTCATACCAGGCATTGATACTGATTACTCCCCTGGTACCTGACAACAAACATTCCTGAACATTATCAGAAACATCTCCTTTGACTGGCATACATCTAGCCACAGGTCTTTTAACTTGCATGCCAGCAACACTTCCTCAGCAGTTCTTCAATCTCTGTCTTGCATGTGGACATTCCGCTCACCCAAAATCTATTGTCTCTTCAGGTGTTTTCACCCAAGCATGCTGATAAATCAAATAACAATGGGAAACAGAGACATTACAATAATTATCAAATTTCAGTTCCAGCTAGGAAATACCAGTAACTGCCATATCCAATAAAACTCTTAATTACTTCCTGCAATCAATAAGCAGACAAGTGCTTAATAGCTACTTGAAATTATTCTGAGAAAATGTTTTCTTTCATAATAAAAAACACACCCTTATCTACCAGAAGGACAATCATCACGTAGACATTGGGATGGTGATACTCTCACACAAAATTAAGACACCGAGAACTTGACAAACTACTGGATAAAGTGGCAAACAAAGAGAATTCTTGAGATTAACAAACCAGCGTCATCACATCATCATCTAGCCATATAATATCATATATAATCCTTGCTTAAATAGCAAATTTATTCTATGTTTTAACTATAATGTTGAAAAAGTATCAGCAGGCAAAAGGAATATAATCTCCAATTTAAAAAGAGCGATTTCACTGCAACCTACCACATATTTAAATCTTTAATTACTTTACTAGCTGAATCTTAATATTATTATCATCTTTTTTTGTGCAAATTACCATAACACTTTCTGAAATATGCTCTGTCTAGCCCTCAAGGTATCCAAACATATTCACATGTGATAGAGATCATAGGCCTAAGCTGTCTTTAATTTTCAGAAAGATGCTTAACAACTAATTGAAGTATCATGCCTGGCAAAAGAGAGGCTCAGATAACAAGAGAGAGACTATGGCTTTCTCAAACTAGTGAGATGGAAGAAACAAATCGACAACTTTAGGCTTGGAACAAAGTGGGATATGTATTGATGAGGTATCAGTTAAACTTACAGCAACCAGCACAACAATACCTAAATTGGTGCTAACTGAAAGCATAATATCCCTTAGTTACAAGAAGAATCAATTAAAAGCCACGCTGTCTCTGAAGTTTATCTGTAAGTGTAAGAAATAACTACTGTTGACTGGAGGTGATAACTGAGGAACAAAAAAGATCAGGAAGTCCAGCAACGCTCTTATATCACTGGAAGTACAAAATAGGAGCTCCAAGCAAAAATGGAGGCACAATGCACAGGTAAGCACTGAAGCGTGCAGCAATGCCTGAATCAGACCTGTAGCCACAGGCACAGTATCAGCTCCATTCTGCACTACCCAGAGCATCCGACAGAATAAAGCAGATTTATTCACCAGCTTTGGTTGACTGTGTATGTGATTGTTGGATAAAGCAGATTTATTTATTCTTTACACTTCAGTGAAGTAAATTTCTATCTTTGGTAAATTTCTTAGCTTTTGTTTCCTGTCTGCACATGATGGTGGCTCTCTAAAGTTAAGGCACTCAAGTAAGCTTTCAAAAAGAGCATCTGAAACGTTCTGAGTATTGTTTCAACCTTTTGGGTCACTGTGGTATCCAGTTACCCAGCACCAAATTTCATGGCTGCAGAACTATTTACTTATTTATTTTGTACTGAACTCTGTTCTATATATCGTTGTTTATCACCATTAATTATGGACACGCTTCTTTTTCTTAATTTCTACTTCACTCTATCCCTTGAAGTGCCTGAAGGTACCATATAGTACACAATAACGTGCAAATCTGCAATCTGTGTTGAAGATCTGGATGAGTGTATTCAAAGTGACTGCCTAACATTAGGCTTCTTATTTATGCAGTTAAGTTAAACAATGGAATTTTGTGATCATTACTCAGCATTAAAATAAAAAGAATCAAAAACATGACTTAAACTCCTAAATCAGAAACCCAGTCAAGAAACACTCCAAGGAAAGCCCTTTACCCTGCATTCAGCTGCTTTGTGCCATTTAAAAATAAGCAGAAAACTGCTCTAAGAAAATTTCTCAAGAATTATTCAGCTGGGGAAATAAAGAGAAAAACTTTTTCTGCTTTAAAATACACAAAGGTTATTTTCATTATGTCTACAAATAGAACTAGGTTTTTCCACCTCTTCTTGTGTTTCTAAAAATATAGAATTTACTTTTAATGCCTTGCCCATTATTCACTACTGGCAAACCTGCATACTACTTAGATACTGTTAGAAACATATATAGAGATATAAGACATGTAGATGACATATGCATCAACATCAGCTTTCAAATTACACAATTGATTTACCAAAACTACAGGGAGACAGATCACAGAATCAGAGAATCACAGAATCACAGAATGTTAAGGGTTGGAAGGGACCTCTGGAGATCAAGTCCCACCCCCCTGCCAGAGTACAATCACCAAGGGTGGGTCACATAGAAATGCATCCAGATGGGTCTTGAAAGTCTTCAGAGAAGGAGACTCCAAAACCTCTCTGAGCAGCCTGTTCCACTGCTCTGTAAGCCTTACAGAGAAAAAGTTTTTCCTCATGTTGAGGTGGAACTTCCCGTCTTCTAGTTTGCATCCACTGCCCCTCGTCCTATCACAGGGCACAATTGAATAGAGATCGGCCCCTCTTTCTTGACACCCACCCTTCAGATATGTATAGACATCAATAAAGTCCCCTCTCAGTCTTTTCTCCTCTAGACTAAACCACCCCAGATCTCTCATCTTTCCTCATAAGACAGGTGTTCCAGTTCCTCAACCATCCTTACAGCTCTCCGTTGAACTGTCTCAAGTAAATCCCTGTCCCTCTTGAACTGGGGAGCCCAGAACTGGACACAATACCCCAGGTGGGGTCTTACTAGGGCAGAGTAGAGGAGGAGGAGAACCTCCCTCAACCTGCTGGACACACTCTTCTTAATGCACCACAGGATACCATTGGCCTTCTTGGCCACAAGGACACATTGCTGCCCCATGGATAACTTGTTGTCCAGCAGGACTCCAAGGTCCTTCTCCATGGGGCTGCTTTCTAGCAGGTCAGCTCCTAACCTCTACTGGTCTGTGTTGTTATTCCTCCACAGGTGCAGAACTCCACACTTATTCTTGTTGAACCTCATTAGGTTCACCTTTGCCCAGCTCTCCAGCAAGTCCAGGTCCTTCTGAATGGCTGCACAGCCTTCCAGTGAATCAGCCAATCCTCCCAGTTTCCTATCATCAGCAAACTTGCTGAGGATACACTCTGTCCCCTCCTCCAGCTCGTTGGTTGAACAGGACTGGTCCCAGCACTGACCCCTGGGGAACTCTATTAGTTACAGGTCTCCAGCTGGACTCTGCACCGTTGATCACCACCCTCCAGGTTCTATTGTTTAGCCAGTTCTCGATCTCTCAATCCATCTCACTGTCCACTCTTCTACCCCACACCTCCTGAGCTTGCTCATGAGGATGTTATGGGAGACAGTGTCAAAATCCTTGCTAAGGTCTCCCTGCATCTACCCATTCAGTCACACCATCATAGAAGGCTATCAGATTGGTCAAACATGATTTCCCCTTGGTAAATCCATGCTGGCTACTCCTGATAACCTTCTCCTCTTCCATGTGCTTGGAGATGACCTCCAGAACAAGCTGCTCCATTATTTTTCCAGCGATGGAGGCAGGGCTGACTGGCCAGTAGTTTCCTGGATCTTCCTTCTTGCCCTTTTTGAAGACTGGAGTGACACTGGCTTTCTTGCAGGCCTCAGGCACCTCTCCTGTTTCCCATGATCTTTCAGAAATGATGGAGAATGGTAGAGCAACAACATCAGCCAGCTCTCTCAGCACTCGTGAGTGCATCCCATTGGGGCCCATGGATTTGTATATGTTCAGTTTACCCAACTGATCTCTAACCCAATCCTCATTGACCAGTGGAGTCTTCCTTCCTTCGGGCTTTCTCTCTTACATCCAGGGTCTGGGAGTCTTAGGAGTAAAGACTGAAGCAAAGAAGGTTCTCAGTAACTCTGCCTTCTCTGCATCCTTTGTTACCAGGGCTCCCACCTCATTTAGTGGGCCCAGATCCTTTCCATACATTCAACTAAGCAAAAGCCTGGAAATCAAGACATATGGAAAGACACTTGACAAGTTTTTGATGATACCCAGAGGTCTGTAGCCTTTTCCTGAATGAGAAATATAGTATCTTAAGACACTGACTCCCAAGTGTCCAATGTCTATCAAAAAACAGACAACT
Source organism: Hemiprocne comata (assembly GCA_020745705.1). Classification (NCBI taxonomy): domain Eukaryota; kingdom Metazoa; phylum Chordata; class Aves; order Apodiformes; family Apodidae; genus Hemiprocne; species Hemiprocne comata. The sequence continues at coordinate 68,104,100 of CM036616.1, read as the reverse complement.
AGAAAAAGTATCTTCAAACCAGTATAGGGTACTACGGCTTACACCTAAGATCCATATTCAAAGAATTATTACATTTATTTCTGTTTACACAATTAAAAAAAATTTCTTACACACAACTGCTTTGAGGTCTAATAAGGAAAATATGATTGGTGAATGTACTTGTTTTAAATGGCATCTTACTGTCAGAGCTTTATGCAAAGTCAGATCCACTGTTTTAAGAATTTGAGTGAAAACAGGAAAGAAGTACACAGTCTGTCTGTGGATTCCGAGGCCTCACTGTTTACATTTCCCATGCAGAAATAAATTACTTAATCTTGGGGTTTTTTAGAAAATGCTTATATATATAGTCTCATAAAGAGAAAAACATCATCAGAAACATGTATTAAATAGTACACTCACCTTCATCGCTAGCTGCCTGCTGTTTAACCAAAGTCATTGGAGATCTAGCTGGGGGTTTACTTAGTGGATGACGCCAACTCTTAGATATTTTCTTTCTTTCAACTTCCACTGACTGAAAAGGAAAAAAAATACAACTAATTTAGTAAGGAATTCTGCAGAGTTAATTTGGATGAAAAAAAAGAATCTTCTGTAAACACAGATGTCAATTCTGTTAATACTACCTGAGTACTTGAAGCACCTTTAGTGTACCAATAAAACATTTGTCTTTCATAATTAAAAGAGAGCAACCCTTGCCAAACACAAATGGTTTGAGATATAAGTTACTATGGTCCTTGCCAAACTACAAAGCCTAATTCATGGTTTGCTCAGGTGATGTTTGAGAGGAAGAACAGCAAAAAAATTCTGCAGAACCAGACGTACAATACCGCCACTAACTGTGACTGGGAAAACGAGGCAGAAAACCAATGACTTAATTTGTGAAAAAGTGAAAAACTCCCGAGGAAATAAAAATATTACCTGGATTTGAGATAAGAAATTGAAGAGTCCTGATATGCAACCAACATGTTGATTTGGGATATGAGGAAATTATTTCCTTCCTCAAGCACATTTATGTACATTCAGCTTGAAGTTTTCCAGGCTTCAAGAACAAAACCTAACGCTACGAACTCTAGATGTGCAGCTTTCACAACTCTAGATTTGAGTGCTGGTGGGGGAATCATGAAGTGACTCAGCTGCTGACTGTATCTGGGAGTTGAGGAGCAGATGAAGCGCAAGCACACTGACAGAAGGGTGTGAAGTCCAAGTCTCACATGATTCCTATGGAACACAGCATTCTGCTCCTCAATGCCCTGAATCTAGCCTAGCAGATTACACACATGCCCCTTGACTGATTTGAGGGTTGAAAATCACTACTATAAAATGGGTAGTAAATTACAAAACATTGTATTTACTGTGCGAAGCAGAAGGAGGAAGGTGTGGTTAAAGCTCAGGACAGGTTTATGATCTAGAAAAAGTTAAGTGAATTACTTAACTATGAGAAAGAAGATCAGACTTTTTGATTGCATCTGTACAACGTGCTTCTTCACTTAGAATAAAAGAGAGAGTATGCAGTTATACTGGAGAATGTCTGAAACCTCATATATAAATGGCTGAAGGCACAGAAAGAGATAAATATAATCTCTCATACATGATGATTAAAACACTGATGCTCATAGTGCTCATTATTACAGTGGAAGGGCTAGAGCCAAGGTTATAAAACTCAGAACACTGCAAAAAATCTTTTTTGCACAGTTCATGTCTGTGAAAAGGGTCAGAATGATTTTACTTTGGCTTCTAAAACATATTTCCCACTAAGACTGGCAATCTGGCAGTGGATTCCCTGCTCTCTCTCTGCCAACTGGGATTGAACTCACCACTCTGAAAGCTACTGTGACTACTGTCACAGCTTAACCTTTTGCTATGCTTCCCAAAGTCGAAGTTGCCCACCCTTCATATCAGATTAGTAAAAGTGAAAAAAGACTAAGTTTGTAGGTGCACCAATGACAGAATATTATTAAACCTACTATTTAAAAATATTAAATTATATTCATTTTATTAGAGGGAATCATTTCCTTCAAGCGTTTTCTTTACATGTTTCAGGTCATTTCCGAAGTCCAAGAATAGTAAGTTTCAGACCCTGAAATAATGCTGTCGATATTATCCTGCTATAGCCACATCTTGATGATTCACTTTATCCAACTTCAATACTATGGATACAGTTTCAACTAAAGCAAGTCACAGAATCACAGAACAGTAATGATTGGAAAGGACCTCTGAGATCACTGAGTCCAACCATCATCACAAAAAAACAAACAAAAAACAACAACAACACACTAAAACAAACAAAAAAACCCACCATACCACCCAAAAAAACCCACACACAACACAACCCCAAACAAACACAAACATCACACAAACACCACTAAGTAACACCCACAAAAAAACACCTACAATCTCGGCCCTGAAGTTCTGCATCTACACGTTTCTTGAATACCTCCAAGGACAGCAACTCCACCACCTCCCTGGGCAGACTGTTCCAGTGCCTGATCACTCTTTCAGTATAGAAATTCTTCCTCGTGTTCAATCTAAACCTTCCCTGCCACAACATTTCCCTCTGGTCCTATCATTATTCATTTGGGAGAAGAGGCCAACACCCACCTCCCTACAGCCTCCTTTCAGAAAGTCCGTAACATTTCATAAACCATCAGTCCAAAAATACATTATCATGTGCACACAGTTATGTTCTACCCTTGGACACTCTCTCAGAAAAAATTCATTCTGCTCACAATGTACCAGCATACTGTTAACTCTCCCTAAGACTCAGTCAATACAGCCATTTTTTGGAAATATAAATACATTATATTAAATACAGCACTCATCTCTAATAATTTCAATTTCATGTCAATAGCAATAATTCAAGCAGATAGCAGCCAGCAAACATATGAATCACCTGAGAGAAATTGCTGACAATTCAGATTCAGACACAAAATAAAGTTAGTAGGTATCTGAAATCAAAGGGAAATATGTCAACAAACCAGTTCCAGAAAGATTACACTTTTGGGTCCAAATTCTGGCTCTTGCCTGAACACTTGAAAACATTCTCAAATTAGCATCTGATTGAAATCATGCATATTCTTAAGTGCTTTAATATGGATATCAGGTCTCATTAGAAACACATTTATTCTCATTTAATTAAATCAGGGATATATTACTATAATGATGGAATTTACTTCACGTACACTGGATGTTTCCATGCCATCTTCATAATTTTTTACAATGGGCACTTCTCCATGTTCCAAGCTACTTCCACAGCTTTCTAGGTCGCTGACATCATCCTCTACTGAGATATTTTCCTCTTTATCTGGGTTTTCTGCTTTAGAAGAATGTTCCTCTGACTTGTGGTATGGTAGGGATGAAACACACTGATTCAGAGATTTCAAATTGTCTTCTTTTTTACAGCTATCAGACACAGGCCTGTGGGCCACAGAATCTTCACATGCAATGAGAGGATGGCTGGAATCTGTCCTGTTCTCATTTTCCATTTTTGTTTTCTCTAGTACAGGAACAAGGTTCAAAAATGAGCCTGAATGGATGCTTCCTATAGATCAAGAATATGTTTTGTTAATAAATCTCATGTCATATAATTGTATTTCATTTCACAACAAGCTAAGCTATTCAAATTCAAAGCATGGTTCATAATTTACCAAATTATACAAAAAAGCATTTGGTAGAAGGACATACACAAATGTGGAGCATACATTTGATCAAAGAATAAATTAAATGTAAATGTTTTGAGTTCAGTGTGCGAAGAATAGTTTTAAGCATTTAATCAGTATTTTGTTTTTTTGAGTTTCTACAGGCCTTCAAAATAATCAGTATTCATGTAGCTTGTCTGCTCTGACAGCCCACAATAGCTTTGACTAGTTGGAAAAAATAATATAAAGGGTTGGTAACTGAACTTTGCACCCTGCATTTATACCTATCATGCCTGTTTCAACAATGAAAATAAACAAAGACTAATGATTTATAATTAGGAAAATCTATTTAAAATAGATACCAAGAATATTTTGAAAACAGCAGCACTGGTCTAAAATTGAAAAGCAATTAGCAGATATTTATATTTCAACAATTAGCATAATATTATATTTCAGTTATGTTGAAGAGCGAAATTGTGCGAATTTTACTTTATTACAATTTTTCATTTGCTGATGTTTGCATGGGATGGACAGAACAATGGGTTATAGAGGTCATCCAAAAAACATGTTCCTGAAGAACTTTATGGCACACACCACAGTGAATTTTGATTTAGGAGCATATTCAAGGCATTAAAGAAAACAGTGTCTGAAGTCCCCTCCCATTCTTTCTTTTCAATTGTTATTTAAATTTGCTATTCTGAAAAAAATCCCTTTTCATGTCAAATGAGTATAAAATGTAGTAATTTAAAGCCCATCCAACACCAAAACTTAATCTCTGGGTACAAAGAGTACTGCCTCAACTGAGCATAAGGGACACGCTAGCCACAGAGATAATGCAGGACAAACGACCATCTCCAATGTGAGAACTGGACCTTCAACTGTATATCAAAAAATGTTATTTTCCCTGTGAAGGTCCAGGCAACACCCTTTAATAGCACAAAGGAGGGTGGATAGCACTCCACTCTCATCTGCTTTTCCTTCCCTTGCCAATGAATGTAGAATGGCTACTAAGGAAATAGTAGTTTCTCAGTGGTCGTGAGCACTCCAAACCCCTATTAAAAGTTGGTGGAAGCTGTAAAACAATAGCACCTTTTAAAAATAAGATCTTCAGACCAGACCTGGGAAAGCTTTGATAGATCTCCAACTAATCTGTATGCAGGAATCGGAATACTCACTTTGTTATCTTTATGTGGACCAATCCTAGTGCTTACCACCTTCAAATAACCACTAATATCCACAATCAGGGACATATTTTCTATATCCAATTTGCAAGTAAATTTTCATTATCAATACAGAACCAGGAGAACCTGCTTGAAACTTTAAAAGTTAAAACTGCATTTTTCCTTTCTGAACAGGGATGTGAAACTACACCTGAACTACAATGAAATGTGAAACAGAAGAAATTAAGCCCAGAATAGACCAAGTATAATAGTGCAAAATAGCTGTGGGAAAAAAAAAGAACCATCTTTTGCTTGATAAGGCCTTTATAAGTTGCTTTGTCAGACAGCTCAACAGGAAGTGATAAGAAATCCACAATCTCAAAATACAGCACTTTTGTGCACAAGTATAGACCACTTCTATGCAGCATTCTTCATGCAAATACATGTAGCATACCAAAAGCATGTATGTTCTGTACTGTTAGCATTAAGTGTTAAGAAATTCTGTATCATTTCCATATTAAAAAAACCTGCTGTAAAAGCTAACTGTCTATTGAAGAAATATAATTTACAAAACATTCTGCACCTTTAAAAAACATCTCATTATAACAGTTAAGGTGATACTACTGTCAGCTTAGAATATTAATTTCGACATTTTTTCATTGTTACTGAATATCAATCTTCTCTGCATAACTTTATAAGTAAGTATTTTAGTATGCTACTTAGGATAATACTATGCTTCAACATCCACTGATTTGGGGCATTAGAGTATCAACAGCCTACAAATTACATGTGAAATACAATCAGTCCTTATCTCACCTGCAACCTTGACATTATCCAATAAATGTTGATCCAGCTGCATTCCACTACTGTTTTCTTCTTCCCCAGAAGGCACTCCTGTGTTTACCAGTCTCACTTTTTTTTCAGGTTCTTCATTGACCTTGAAGCCATCAGTAGCTGCTTCAGTCGTTATGATTTCTGCATCAGCTACCATAGCAGATACTCTGATGTACTCTGGAGCTTTAAGCTTTTTAGATCGAGATCTAGTGTGCTGGAAGCTGTTATAAGAGATATTGCTGTCAGAGTAGAACGTCTGTCTTGGATAAGATAAAATGTCTACCAATATATATGTCCCTTTCACCTGCTTAAAGTGGTAAAAAAAATGACAATTTTTCATCTCTTTGTACTGAGATAGTGTTTACAATTTATTAAGTGAGAGATTAGCAATTGATTGGATTTAACCTCCTAATCTTTTATCACCATTCTATGGCAAAGTTATAAAACTGTAAAAGCAAAATAACCTTAAGTAACTATTACTTAACCAGTATTCAAACTAGCTTTTTAATAAATAATTTTTTGAACCTGAAAAAGAATAACCCTTATAAAAGTAATGATGACAAAACATTCTTGGTTGCACTGAAATCAACTACTTTCAAACTCCAACACTAAAAAACTAGTAGTCTGAATACCCTTGTAAAATCAGATCTGTTTAGATATCTTAGAAGTTTTTATATGCACTTTAACACAAGTCATTGAAAGAAGGAAAAATTCTGATAATCAAATATTTTGAGTCTACAATATTGATCAATGTATTTCATAATGCTGTGTAAAAAAAAAAAGTAGAAATTATCTCCTCAGCATAAGATTTTGCACCCTCAGAACTAGAAGGGAAAGTTTAAAGCTGGAGAAATTGCACACTTCATCAGAAAATTGTAATTTATATGCTCAGGATGAAAGTAACAAGAATTAGTCCAGTTGCAAATTCAACTACATGATACAAGAGGAAATTTTTACGTGTTTCATCACATATAAGGTTTCAAAACTCATAACACACTAGTGATAAAGGTCCGACTATGACAGGTAAGCCAGGAGTTTTATAAAGGTCTTGCATCTTAGACTACAAACTCCAGAAAATATTTTGCTACCCCTTACTTTTTACCCTATGTCCACTTGCATAAATCTTTCAACACTTTCTCTGTAAAAAAGTAATTTACAGAAAATTTGCCAAATTATGAGACACACGTCAATTCACATTACAATACAACAGCAAGCATTATTACTGTTTACATGCAGTCATTAGATGTTGTATTGCAGCAAAGGATTTCAGCCAGAAGTGTCAGAGTTAAGCTCTCCCTGTTACTATATTAATGAAGATTTCCACAGACGGTATTTCCATTTTCACTCTGCTGGAACTTGTATTATACTCACAATCAAAATGTTGATAATTTCAATCAACATATTACTCCAGAAATGAAGATGAATAAACCTTTTATCCTCCCTTTGCAATACACATTGTTACCATGCCTGAACAAAAGCCAACTCAAGAATTAAAAAGCATTGGAATTGCATTTATTGACTTATCTAGGTGTATGAAACCAGCCCATGTGTTCCTATACTAAAACTTTCAACACAGTTATTACAAAGTCTTTGCTTTTATTTTAACCTGGTTGCCTGTTAGGGTACTACCAAATGAATTATTGCTGGTTCAAGTCTGAACTTGCAGGTACACTGTACAACATATACAATGAAACTTACTACAATGCAAGATGGCATTCAACTAGGTATTCCTATTATTTGCCTCAAGATACACATTAGCTTACAAAGAAAGTGAGGAAATTCTGTTAAAGAGCCAGCTAAAAAATAACTATATTGCAAAATGATTTGTAGGAGGAAAAAGTTCTTTAAAAATTCTGTATTATCTTTAACCCAGCAAACTGCACTCTGCAGTAAGTAAATACCTATAAAACTGCCCAATCTGGCTTAGAAATTAGATAGATCTTTACAAGATAATGAAGAAGGAAATCCATAAAGTTCCTGTTAAGTAATGCTTTAAGAAAAGCATTACCGTTCAAAAAATGTTTGTGCAAAGGAAACAAAAAGCATGACGCACACCAAGGAAATTGATTCAGCTATGAAACTGCCTTAATATGTCCAAGCTTTTGCAGCTTCAGTGACATGCTGAGAAACATTTTTATTCTCATTTTCTTAGTGGTATCAGCACCAATAACTAAGATTTAGGCCTTCCTTATGGCGTTATGATCTGTGATTGACCTGTGGTAGACAGGGAGATTTCGGCTCTCACGCTGTCAGTGTGTGCCAAATAGGCATAGATCCCTCCTTGGACCTAGATGGCAGTGAGAGCTAAGACTATTGCTACAGATTTACACAGTTGTGATGATTCTGCCATGGTTTCATAGTAAGTTTTTTCCAACGTAACCTTCACCTTCACTACTAGGAGAGCTGCATTTTGGTTGCAGATGCCACTAGAAACAAGAACCATCCATACCCTGGTAATCTTAATGAAATAATGTCTACTAAAGAAAAGAGTCTAAATACCACACTGGAATGCATCTTGATGTTCTCCATAATCATTAACTTCAGCTATACACAAAAAAGTTGAAGTAACTTTTCACAGTCAGTCTGAAGACTTGCACGTCCCAGTGTTGATCTTAATACAGAAAGCAGAAAACTTTGTTTAAAGTAAACGATTTCAAATAAAACATCAGAGAAAGTGGCAAAAAAAAAAAAAAGAAAGAAAAAGGAAACTGACATCATATTGAAGGCAATTAAATGGGGAATAAAGAACCATATATACCACTTTGTAACGTGCTTTATTTTCTTTCTTCTCTGTAGCCAGGTCTTTACTTCAGGTGTCGAATCCGGAGTTGGTTTTGTATGATCAATGGTGTATATATCCTTGCCTTGTTTCCACAGCTGGTATCTGTCTGGTTGAAACTTCCTCACAAAGATGTCCATTGATATTGTCACCATGTCTTTCCTACAGGTACACTGCAAGAAAAGACAGGAATTCATAAGTGACAGGTAATGGAATATGCCACAGCTTTGGAGTAAAGAGAGTTCAAAATAAAAACTCCACATGTGAAAACCAACTCTAACCAAAATTTTCCTTTTTGCTTCTTCCTCACTTCTTTGGAGGGTAAGGATGGTTCAAAAGAAGATATTATCTGAACAAATGTAACACTATAGGATTCCACAAAGGTACTTACTAACAGACACACCATTGTTTGATTAACTCCTACGGGTTAAGACCAAAAAGAAACTATAGCATTTCTTTTTTATCTATTAGTTATTCTTGGTAAGTTTTAAGAATAATACCACGTTGAATTCATAGACTGCATATATCTTTAGGCATCACAGTTTCACAATTTTCTTTTTAAAAAATAATCTTGATCTCCACCTGACCCAAAAAGTCTTTACAGGCATATACAGTCATAGTTTTTAACCTTCAAATACATAGAATTACCATACAAAGATACAATTTTGCCCAGTTTTTTCTACACAGAGGAAGAAACATGCAAGAGAGGGGAATATTATGTTTCAGGTCTAGAAGAGTGCGTTACTAACATGCAATCTTACGTTTTGTGCAATGCAAACCCTAACATATCATGCAGTACTCATTAGCTCTGCTCTCATTAGCTTTGCTCTAGTCCCTTATTTTAGTCCTCCAAAGAATTTTGCATGGCTTTTTTTTAGAAATTATGCGTATGAGTTGAATATCTTTGATTTATTTGAATAAACCCTTAATGATGATCATGAAAATGCAGGGAAGTCTTCATCTGGCATACTGTATATGCTGAAACAATTTTCAGACTACAGTTACTATACCTAATGCTCCAAAATACTTAATTAATATTAGGAGACTACAATAAGTAAATAGATATGCCTGCAGCACAAACAATTGTGCGTAAGTTAACCTTGGCTGGCCACCAGGTGCCCACCAACCTGCTCTCTCATTGACCCTCCTTGGAAGGACAGGAAGAAAAAGCTCTTTTTTACCCTTTCTTAAACATGCTATCACAGGGGCACCACCAGAGCTGCTGATGGGCTCAGCTTTGAGCAGCAGCAGGTTCATTTTGAGCCAGCTGGACCTGTCTGACATGGGGCCGCTCCTGATCCATTCTAAGAGAAGCGACTACTGCAGCTCCTCTCCACTGCCAAAATCTTGCCACATAAAACCAGTACAATTATTGAGATTAAAAGGAAATTCATTGGCTAAAACATACAGTCTCAAATGGAAAAAAAAAATTCTTTAAAAGTTTGTTTTATAACAAAATGACCCTGTTGAAGGACAAAAGTGAGATTATTTTCTTTCAGATACACAGAGGTATATTAAAAACAGCACATAAATGCATGGCCTGGCTTTCTAGTTTGCTGCAGCCCCTTTTGAACAAGGAGGAAGTTTAACCATAGATTGAAACACGTAACGGACTGAATGCAACTTTTCTACTGGCTAGCTTTCTGTGTGTTGGATGCAAAATTCTTTATCAGATATTTCCATCTATTATTTCTAGTTCACCCTCTTGAAAATCGTAAGATATATAATGAAAAGAAGGAATACAAGATGTATTAAAATGCTCTTTCTTTCCAGTACGTCAACCTCAGCATGTCATCTATTCACAACACTGCCCTCTAATGGTAGATGAAAAGAACTTCAGAATAGAAATTCTGATTTTATGCCGCTGTCTTAATGATTGCTTTTACCCAAAATATTATCAGAACTTGCCTTCGTCAAACGACATGAATATACATAAATATACACAAAGCCTGTAGAAGAATGTGCATCATTCAAAGGGTCCTCAATAAGTCACAATGAACAGTAACAGAAAAACAATTAAGATACTTCTGTATACTGGAAAAGTACAATGATGATACACTTTTAAAAACTGAACTTGTAAAATAAAGGCAAACAACTTCCTCTGCACATACCCAAAAAATCCTTTCATATTCAAGCTATGCTGCTACATAGCAATTAGAAACGGTTGTTAAAGAAAAACAAACAAACAAAAAACAAAAACAAACTTAAGAGCACCACTGTTCTTGCCAAGACTTCCAGTGGTTTGGAAAAAAATAATTATTTAAGTCAGCACTGAAGTATCGAAGAAGAAAATAAATCAAGAAATAAAATTGATTCTATGGAATTGTAGTAATAAATAAAAAGACTCATATTATGTCTCAGTGAGGCACAGAATTTCTTTCTTTTAGTAATCTTTGATCAGTTTTCACTACATTTTAATAGCACCACTGCAAAAAATACAGGCAGGTATTAGAAATATCATAGCATGCTTCAGAAGTTTTAAAACTTTCAAAAACATATACTTCTGAGGAAAAAGTAATGGAGAAACATCATGCCCAACAGTATTGCTGTTTGCCTGAAAAAACAGAAGACAAGCTTCTACGCACTAAAGGGTGGGAATTTTGCTATCATATCAGAAAATGACAGCAGGTATGTTCTGAAAACCATGTCTTCTCATTTTCCCTAAAATAAGCCAAGAAAAAAATAATCTGTTGTTTTGATAACTAATCTGGAAGAATTTTTGTTCTTGGTGATGGCTGTGATGTTTTTGAATATTTTTTCATTTCCCATTTGACTGACTTGTAGCTGACAGTTATAGGGCTTCCTTCTCCCAAGACAAAAAAGTGACTGAAAGATTCTCTCTAAAATAAAACTAAATGTCATTCTGTGGAAGAAGCCTTCAGGGACATGCCACTGTCTGCTAAAATACTTACAGTGATACTTTAATGGAACATAATAATTTTTAAAGCATCTTTTAATAGTTTTGAAAGTAAATGCAAAATAGAGTTGTTGGATCACCACGTAAAATACAGCTGATGTTGCCATAGATAAACATTGCAACCTCTGTATTGGAAATAATTATTTTCTATATGCAGTAGAATTAGTCTGATACATATTGTTCAATCAAAGATTAGTATAACAATCAGAGTCCTTAAGGGAACAGAACTATTTCACAATTCTTTGATATTACTGGTAACATAATCAACATCACCATTACTATTACTATTTATTGTATCATAAAGATACAGCTTGGAGGTAAGCAATTAAAAAACACATTTATTAGTAGCTGCAGATCTTCATAGCAACAAATTGGAAGAAAAAACGTTTCAGCAACTTTAATTGGTATAACTAAATGTGAGGTGTATTTGCAATATGATAACATTAGCTAGGAGAGATACTGAGGCAAATGAATTTTTTAAAATACTTGCTATTTGTGAATGGAAAAAAGAATATTTTACACTAACATAAAAATTCTTCCCATTTTGGACTCCAATTTATGAAAAGGAATACAACAAACTTCTAGACTTAGGCATATGGAAGTTAGACACATTTAAAAACATTTTAAAGTAGGGGCATTTTTCTCCTAATTGCTCTCACTGAACTAATTTCAGAATCCATGTTTTGATCAGCAGAATATTGACCAACTAACGATCTATGCTAGTGCCTAGGAACAGCTCTTGAGAAACATTTTATATCATTAAAAATTAAGCACATATCTTAAGGGTCTTTCTAATACTCCATCATTAATAGAAAACTCTTTCACCAAACAGAATCACTCAATTTTTAAAATTAACACAAAAATACTCACTCTAGAGAGAGTATATATTTTGCTGCAACAAAAAGTAAGTAGACAGTTTATCTTAGTATTTGACTATTAGAAAGGGACAAGTATTTCTTAGTACCACAGTTCTAAGCACAGAAATATATATCCAGGGTCAAGCCTTTCTGATTTGTATATTTCTCTTTTAGTTAAACATATAGTGTGTATCTGATTATGTGCTTTCTAAGATGTTGAATTACATCTTTATCAAAAAAGAAACCCACAACATTCTCAACCTAAACATCAGTTCCTACACTACACATTAAGCTTAAAATAGAGGATTCTGGAAATTTTGCAGTCAGTATTGGATTTTGTTAATTAAAAATTGATTTTCACTATATGTGAAATCTACTTTACTTAAAATTCTTCCACAGTAATAATTTTAAGAAGAATAGTAGTACTTCACTACGCTAAATTTTTGTTTGTACTTTATATAATCATTTCAGAAAAATTTCACTTTGCAACTATACAGTGTAGGTAAACTTTTTCTACACACCTGTGGAATAGCATGTATGAGAATAACAGCCAAGGAAAACCATGAAAAGTTCTCTTCTTTGTAAAGAGAATGGATTTTTACAAAACATATAACAAAACAACAAATTAGCAGAGTGAGGCAAGTAATAGGCTGGTAAACTTCTTTATATACTATGTAAGTCCCAATTCACAAAGCATACTGGAAAAATTATCTAATCCTTCCTAATATGCCTTCCTAACTACTTAAAATGATTAAAGCTTTCTTCATGGTACAGTGGCAATGATGTACTTACTGGAGAGATATTTAGATTCTTCTTACCATTTAACTTCAACTGCATTTAATAGACTATTTCACTCACTGTATTCCACTCCCCTTGCAATACTTTAAATTAATCACGTTCAAACAATGTAAAAAATGTGTTTTGATAAACGACACTCTGAAAGTGCTGCAACTAGAACTGCTTCTTGTGGACTACCTGTAGAAGTGCTTCGTAGGTACCATTTGTTAAGAGGACAGGATTTAACAAATCCTGCTAACACTAACTGTTCTTTGCTATGAAATCAGGCAGTGATACATTTTCACACTGACCTTCTGGCAACTTGTAGGCAGTGTTGCAAGAAACCTTTGATATCAGTTAGCCACCTCTGCAAGCTTCAATAAAGAAAGCCTTCCTTTAGTAAGTCACACAGTACACTCACTTTCCCCTGACACTTCCAGTCAAACACAACAAAAATACAAATTTAAAACACCACCCTTTTTTAAGGTTCTGTTTATACATATTCCATGATGTTCTGGCTAAGTAATAGCAAAATATTTCTAATATATTCATTATTTGTATTCATATATGCATTAAACAAATAGTCTGCAATATTTTAAACATAGTTCAGTATTTAAATAGTACATTACAAAATATGTGGTGTTTTTCTTTAATCCTATTTCCAATTTATTTTACTCTTACACATCATGCTACCCACACATCCCAACAGAAAAAAAGACTCAATTCATATTATGCAGAACTGACTCCATTAGCATCACACGCCATTGCAAAAATGTGGCTGTTTTCCTCCAGTTACTTTGAAACTTGACCAACAGAAGCAGTGTGACAGGACAGAGCAGAAAAAAAAGCCCGTCTTTTCTGGAATGTTCTACCTCTCAGCCGTTCTTTCTCTTTATTTTACCTGCTTCTTATGCCTTTTTGATCATACTCTTTCTTCACTCATGTGACCTAGAAACCACTGAAATAATCACTAGTTAGGCCTGCAGACAAGACAACTGATGAAATTCAAAATGAAAACTAGACATCAGTCTATGATCCAAGGAACTTGCTGGAGACAGGTAAAGATGGGGACAGAAGGACATTTCTATGCAGAGCAAGAAGAAAGAAGTAATTTTAAGGTGGTGGGGGAGAGCAAGATTGTTGCAATGCATGCTGCCATGTTTGATGCACTGCAAACTGTCATTGCCAACAGAGTTCAACCCTTTTGAATGCAAGTAAAACAGCTGGAAACATTAAATGGTTACCTCTGTGAGGCAACTATTTTGTGTTTGCTGCTGGTTTGGGGGTTGTTTGGGTGGGTCTTTTTTGCATACCTTGAAAATAACTCCTTGAGTTTCCACAACCAAACTACCCTTGTGTGTCCTATTACCATAAAACCCTTACGGGCGTCTTTCCTAGCACTACTCTTACCCTCTCGGAAAATTTAATCATAAGGTCTGAACTTTTTTCTCTTCATTCTTAGCTACTTACTTACATTTACTCCATATTTTCAGCCCAACTTCTCATCCTCTTTCACTCACATTCACTTCTCCATCCATCCCTGATGCCTACACACAGAAACCTTTTGCCTAGAGTCTTTATCTCTACTGTATGACAACTACCCTTGGTCCATCCTCCTCTTGGCTCTGCATTGTTTCCTTTCTTAGCACCTGTGGACAGAATTTATCAGACCTAGAAAACAAAGGCTCCTGTTCTTTAACTTAAACTGTCCTGTAATTCCTGTATTTAAAAATGCAAGGATTCTGAATCTATGAAGGTGTAAATTATTGTAAAGAAATTAATCTCCACCTGCAGCAGTTAAAAATTAACCAATTCCAAACTATCTCCTGAAGTAAGGAAACACTCTGTGCAATAATACATTCATATATATCATTATTAAGAACAAACTGTATTTGTGCAGTACCTAATATGATCCCATTACCATGTCATTCCTCATCTTGATTATACAAATGCCACAGTCATTATCATGTATTTACTTACAGAAAGTTTACTGCTACCATGCACAAAAAAGGAATTTGCAAATTACTCAAGTACAGCAATTCCAACCAATTGCATATGTCCTTCACTCATGAATTACAGCAAATGAACAGTTTTAATGTATTGGAGGTAAGAAGTCAACATAACTGGGAACATAATAAGGAAATGTTCCTTCTCTATTCCTAATAAATTCAAAGGAGAACTGATAGGTTGTCAATTGAAAGTTGTATTCCGACCTGCCAGCTTGGAAAAACGTCAAATTAGAACACCACATATTGCAGATGAAAGGGGGCTCTGGGAGGACAGATATATACACATGGTATGAGTAGATGGGCTGAGGAATAAGAACTTTTTCTGTTGTTTTGGAGCATTGTTTAATGGCTAAAATAAACTCTTACCTCTACCGGAACATTTAAGACCATTTTATGGAACAACTGATGTATCTGTGTATTACTAATAATACTGCTAGTCAGTCAAGCAAGTCAATTAAGAAGGCGGCAATGAAATTCTAATCACAGGGAAAAGCTGTGGCCAGGTCTCACATGAAGAATGTAAAAACCCATCATATTCATTAAGTTTCTCATGATCAATTCTTGCTAAAGCTTGGCTCGGTTTTTCAAGACTTAAGACACCCAAATTCATCACTCATATGCATCTTGTAGCTTCTGTAAATACTGACTCAAGAAGCAGGCTGAGTCAACCACTGTTTTGTTTACATATCAGTAACTTCACTGCTCCAATTGTAAAGTGTTATTCTAAACTGAATATCCTAATTCTAACCTAACACCCAACGGAACTATTCTAGATTGCCAGGCTATTGAATCATTTTTTTGGCTGATATGACTCTTAAATTGAGTTTATGTCTCCCAAAGACACTTAGTTTGTACTGGTGCTTAGCAAAGCGGAACAATATTTAGAAAACCTATATACTTTCCAGTAGATTACAAAAAAACCTGAAGTTCTATACACCTTCAATTCAGGAATTTCAGAACGGTCTGCAAATATTATTGTTTCTTTCTGATAACAGAGAACAGGAAACCAGACCAGAACAAGAAAGGCTTGTTTGTCGATGTCGCAAGGCAAGTCACAGTCAGAATTGAGGCTAAAATATATCTGATTTTCAGTACCCTGCTCCAGATATTAGATCTCATTTCTAAACTGAACAGACAAAAAAGTAATTTTTTTCCCAGTTCTTAAAATAATTTTTTTTCAAAGCCCTCCTACTATTCCAATCCTATAACAGAGACAAAAAAGGGCATAAAAATATTAGTGAAATAATTACAAGGTTCTATGATGTATTTTAAAAGGTAAAACCCCAGAAATTTCGCAGCTATGTAATCATCTAGCTTAGTCTTTAAGAAAAGACAGAAAGAAGCTGTAGCTATACAATGCTGTACCACTGTTTAAATCCATACTAAGCAAGCAATGAAGCATTGTGATATTTAAAAAAAACAACAAAACATACATACACAAAAGAAAATTCAAACTTCAAAAGTAAGATTTTCTGTCATTGTTAAGTAGAACATGTGGCTGAGAACAATGCTGTGCTGACACGTTGAGAACAGAGGCTTTATGACACAAGTTGTCAAGGTTTGGAAAAACAGAAGAGGATAAGAAAATAAAAGAAATTGCCTGTAAGGCAGAAACTGCACAATTCTCTAGGACTTTTTCCTCCCATAAATAAAATGTGTATGGAAAACCCATCAAAAGTTTTCCTTTCAGACACTGACATACTCTTGCTATAAGCCGTCTTACAGGCCTATGAACCAAACCCCTCAAATGTTCCTACCAGGGTACTGAAGTGGCAAGATAAGTACAAAAACAGTAGCAACACTGAAAGAATTAAATCTACTCACAACCCGACTCTTACAGTTAGCATCTTGGAACACTGGGCTCAACTATTAAAATGACTCAAATATGAAACGTGCAAAAATGTAAATCAATAGAGTGGAACCAGAGCATTATGTATTTCACCTGCCGCAAACAGGAGAGAATTGCTGAACCAAAAGAAAATCCACTGCATGAAGTATGCATTCAGAATAGGGTGAAACTACCCCTAGACATTTTTTGAAGAAATAGAATATGTTTCTCTTGGCTAAAGCTCTTACACAAAAGAACAGATTCACTGAAGCAAAGCAAGGCCCCTTCTAGCAAGCACTGGGTTATCAGCAGATACATCATTGTCACTGAAGATCCTATAGAAACATCTGCCAATAGTTATGGAAAACTGAACATTTTTCTAGAAAATATGAGTTTCCAGCTAACAATTACGACAGACAAACAGAAAAGCTCAGTGTAAACAGAGATGCATTCAATTTAAACGCCTAATGAAAAAAAATTAGACCATTCAAAGCAATGGAATTTCCTTCCACTCAAGTGAAGAAAAAAAAAAGAAAGAACAATCATGTTGACAATGCAGGCCTTTCTGGCTTATGGTTTCTAAAAGAATGATAATCAAATGAAGGACTTGACAGAAGATGATGACCAACATTCCTTTTGCCTCAGATAATTTACCTTGCCCTAGAGTTGGGAAAATAAACATTACTTCACTATTCACTGAAGTAGTTATATTGCTGCAGTTACCATGGTTCCTATGCTGACAACTAGGGATACAAGGCAGGAACTCTCCTGAAAAAAGTCAAACAATTCTGTTCTAGTGGTGGTCAAGCTTTTCAGAAAACAGCAAAAAAAAACCACAATACCTCTGCAGCTATATCAGATACAATTTGTTTATATTTTCCTCAGCCTGTAAGAGAATGAGAGATAGAGCAAACTAAATATCACCAAGTGTTACAATAGATAATAGAAGCTGGTATATGGAGGTCAGCGTGGAGCATGCATCCTCATTATTAGATAAGAAATTTAAAATAATTTACTAAGTTATTAGAATTACTTGCCATGTGTTTGGTTCAATACATTTTATTAAAGCTATCTGTAATAGGACCGCTCTCAATCCATTAGCTCTTTATCTTACCAAAACCTAGTGTAGCTAACATCTCCAAGTATCAGTAATACTTAGAATAAAAGCACTGACTTGTCATTAGCCTATTGAGAAGTAAGCTAGATGGTCAAACTGATTCAAGAAATACCAGGTAGTATGAAAGACTGCACAGACAATGTACACATTTGAAAAAACAATTTTTCTGATTTTATTCTCAGATCCACTTTGTGACGCATTAGATAGGACTGTGTTTTGCTGCACAGGAAATACAGAATGAAAAAAGTTTGGTATTGCAGAACATTATTACCATTTAGGACTGGACAATAAAAGAACTTCAGAACCAAAACCTGTTCATCTGTGTAAAAGAACAGCCAGCCACGTACATCCATGGTCTCACACACTCATACATCCACACAGGATCCTCCAGCCATCCTCTGAAGCTGGGAAGGTAGTATGACCAGAGATCTGTGTGGTTGAAAAGCATAAAAGCACCACTGTTTTCCTGGATAGGTGACTGCACTATTAACCTGTTTATACAAACTTACATTGTACACCACGACAACTCCTGGGCATTAGGAGGTTGTGAAGAAGCATGTTCAGAACACTTTTGCCTTCATCAGTAAGTAGTCATAGATGATTCTTGACATGAAAAGTGTGCCTCTTCACCTTGCTGTAGTATTTTTAAATCTGCATACAATTATTGGGTTGCAAGGGACCTATAAAGGTCATCTAGTCCAACCCCCTTACAATTAGCAGGGACATCTCCAACTAGAACAGATTACTCAGAGTCCCATCAAGCCAGATCTTGAATGTCTTCAGGGATGAGGCCCCCACCACCTCTCCAGACGTCCTGTTCCAGTGATCCACCACCCTCATAGTAAAGAACTTTCTCCTAATGTCCAACCTAAATCTACCCTTCTCTAGCTTAAAACCATCATCCCTTGTCCTGTCATTACACACCCTTGTGAACCTTGTGAAGCCTTGAAGGCTTCCCCAGCCTTCTTATAGGCCCCTTTGTGGTATTGGAAGGTTGCTATGAGGTCTCCCCAGAGTCTTCTCTTTTCAGGCTGAACAACCCCAACTCCCTCAGCCTGTCTTCCCAAGAGAGGTCCTCTAGCCCTCTGATCATTTTCGTTACCTTCCTCTGGACACACTCCAACAAGTCCACATCCTTCTTGTGGGTAAGGCAAAAGGCTGTGTAAGTGAAGACAAAAGACTTCCAAACTTCTTTAGTGATGGTTATGATTAAGTAAGAGGAACTTGCCAAAAATACTACCAAATACTGATCATTTGTAGCAAGTAGATTCAGGAGGCATCACACTGTTACGACGACTTAGCTTGTATCAAAAAGTAAGGTTATTTTAGTTGTTTCCTTTTCCTTTTTTTTACTAAATAGAATGCAATAAAGAATGTCATTTTGTCATTATTCATTTTTTGTAGCTGTGGAAGAAAAAAGGGATCATTTAAGATCTTTATGCCTTCTTTCAGTAACTACCATCTAAATTAATCAGAATCGCCATCAACCAATTGTTCCTTATGTTCTGACAAAAGATCAGGATTCTGCCTGTGAGAAAGTGACACTATGATGTGCTGCTTATTGAATTTTTCTGCCAAATTAATAGGAGATATTTTCCCACAACACTGCAGGGAGATAAAGAATTTCCGCAGCCATAAACTCTAATATAAACTAATGAAGCTTCTATAAAACAAAAATATGGTTCTCTTCCTACAGATTGGACCCAAAATTTAGGATGAATAGTTCATTAAGAGTAGGTGCTTGCATTTTCAAGATAATTGGGAAATCAGATTTACCTCTTCACAATCAGTGCATCTAGAACGTTAAATAGGAATATTTTAAACTAAGTACTTTCAGTGAGCATAACAACCTAAATACTGCATTTCTCATGCTGTCATATCCTTAAGAATATTTGGTTTAATCAGGTAGACAGAAGACTATGCACAGAGTTCACATTACTATTGTTCTTATATAAAAACTTATATAAAAATATTTTACTGATTTTTAGCTACAGAAAAAATATTTTTATTCCACCTGAAATAAATAAAACTGCTATTGGAATTTAATTTACCTTCATAGAAACAACTAGTTTGCATTTAATGCAAAAGAATATTGTGCTACATGCCTTTTCCTCTGAGAAGCCTTACAGGAGGTTTGTATTTGGCAGAGAGAGAAATGATAAGGCCGAACGAATGGTCCTGCATGATATTCCAGTTGCTTTTTAATCTGTAAAAAGTCTATTAGTCAGACAGAACACATCTGAAGAGTGAAAGATTTCTGCATCAACTCTGTATTAACTTCCAATAGTCCCATACATTTCTATGAGATGTTCTATCCTCACTTGCAGCTAGCCTGAAATTTATCATTAAAAAAAACCCGCTATCAGTTCCATACACTGGCATAGAGTAAACACCAGCCTAAGATAACTCAAAATCATTCCAGCCAGCTGTATTTCTGATGTCAAAAAAACCCACATCTGTATGTTCTAGACAGCGGCACCAGAAAAAAAAGGCTGTAAATATAGATGTATTAAAGAAAATCACTGTATGTAGTCATTTTATTTATGTGCCGAAAAAAACCTTACCATTATGATCTACTATTGTAAAGAAGAAAAAACCTACATATGTTCTACTTTCATAAATATATTCCTCAGGGAAAAAGAAACAAAAAAAAAAAAAAAAAGGAGGAAAAAAAAAAGAGGAGGAAAAAACAAATGTGAACAGCAATAGCTTTCCAGTAAGAAATGCAAAAGCCATTTTTCCTGGCTGTTTGACACAATAAGAAAACTAGGTTTAAGAGAAAAAAAGATCAATATGAAATAGTATTGACTATTGTAATTCTACATTAAATACACTTCATATAGATTTTGTATTACAAAACTGAAATAAGGAGATGAACTCAAGCCTTACTCTGCCCTCAAATACTTGTGCTAAAAAAGTTTTCTCTCTGTGTCATCAATTAAATCATTCCTATCAAAGAGAACTACCTTAATGTAGTACCCAAGTTAAAGCAGAAGGATCAGAATCCGTTACCCATGTCCATAAATTTTAATAGAAATTTTCCTTGCTTTCTGCATATATAAAAAGCTACTGATATTTCAACTAAAGAAAATAACAGCTTACATGGTATAATAATGCTAATTAAGGATTCCAACTCTACAAATACAAATTAGTTCAATTTCAATGCAGAACCCAAATTTCTGGATATTTCCATTATAATTTGAAGAACTTATGATGGAGGTGAAATCCATAGCAAAGCCTAAGATAGAAGACCTACCATCTTGATGTTTAGTCATGTGCATTTAAAAATCAGACTCATTTTATTCAGGCGAAAGCTGTAATTTTGTCCTTGTGTTAACACAGTTCTCTGAAAAGTAAAGACTGAAGTTAAATTGCATATCTTGATGGCAGCACCAACAGGAGATGAAATTAAGCTATGCAGAGAATAGAACAGAATATGTAAACAACTTCAGTAAAGGATGGAAATGATGACAGAATTTTTATTTTTCTCCTAACACTTTTTCCTTATTCCCTGTTAAACATCTGTAAGAGCTTTAAGTCCAAATTCTAGAAAATAGTACTTGAAAGTTTTGTGTTCAGCACAGGTCTCTGAATACTTAATAGGGTTATTTTTTATTTATATTGCATGTGATAAGACCAAATTAGTTCATTAAATTTTAACATTCCATGGAGGAATGATAATGGCTTTCTGATGATGTCAGAATAGTCAGCATAGAACTTTTGCATTTACTTTTCCAGCATGATCAGCATCTTACTTTATTGTGCAGATGTCACTCTACCAAATTATTATCAGATTGTTCCATCTTTAAGTAGATAATTCTATGCCATATGTCTGCGTAAGGAATTAAGGTTCTTGCACTGGAACATACCATATTGTGCTCTCTCACTAAAATACAAAGAATTAATCCTTAATAGACACATGCAGTGCACACTAAACTTGCCGCTGTGAAGGACGTGACACAAAAAGGGGAACATTACTTGATATTCTTTTCAACTGTAACCAACCCTATTGGAAAAGAAGCAGGTAATTTAAACTCAAGACTTGTACAACCGAGAAGTCACAACAGGGAAGATAGAGGGGCTGTGAATTACGTTCTTTCGTAAGTTGGCTCTAAGCTTATCTATTTTTTGAGAAAATGCAAAGTTTCTTCAGCTTCTGTTGACTTCACCAGAAGCTGAGGATGCACCATGCCTTGCAGAGTCAGAAGCTTTGTGAATATAGATGGATAAGAGACAAGTAGAACTGGCTTGTAGAGAGACACAAACAGAAAAAAATTTAAGTTAAAAGCTATTATAAATAAAGATTGCAACCAGAGTCAGAAACATAGGTGTTTTTATCAAAATTCATCACAAGCATATATGAAATGTTTGTGTTACAGGAAAAACAGTAGCAAGACAACCTTTCTAAAACAAGATGCACATCTTAAAATCATTTTTCTGTTGAACATTTACTTATCAAACACCACATCTTCTACCCTGTATACTGTAAAAAGGTAAAATGAACACTTCCAACTTCTTCTCTATTGCATACAAACAAATACTGAAGAATTGTGATGATTCATTGTATGCTCTGTCTTCTTTTTTTTCAATAACATTCTGAAGGAAGGTGTCAGCTGCAGTAAAGAGAACTGCTAAAAAGCTCTACCAAAGTTCACATTCTTCTTATAGTAACAAGCAGAATGAAACAAATCACCTAACAAAAGCCATTACAATTACCACAGAAATTTCCACAACTAACCTGTTTCGCTAGGTACCTACCAAATGAGGTCTGGATCATGAGGATTATTTTCTTCTAATGTTTCATTCTTTCAGGCTGATTACAGGAGAAATTGGATAAAAAAGGAAAAAAATACCAAGCAGTATACTGTAAGTACTAAAAGCCATCTATCTAAAGACACACTAGTTCCTTTTGCTATTTTTTAAGAACAGCTTTTAGGTAGGTTGCGATTTTACTACTGCTTCGTTTCTGGGGATTGTAACAAGCAATTCTGCAGTTTAAAAGAAGTAAAACGAAGTGGTTCTAATGACAAAATGAAAGCAGAATCAAGATGGGTATTTCTATTGCACAAGAAGAAAAAGGTAAATTTTTTTTGCCCTTTCTTGTTCTCCTCCCCTGGAACTCAGCATTCACCTCTGGAAAAAATAAGCTTATTCCCTCATATGCTTTTGCAGTTCTAGTTAATGTCCACAGAATTACAACTACACCACAGGTCTTTTTCCCAGCTTGACCTACCAGGTTGCCCACTTTAAAATTAAGAAAAGAAAAAAGTATTTTATATGTCTTTCTACACTATTTTCTCTGGACCCCAATCTGGCACTTCCACAGGCATAAAAATTTCATTGTCATTTGTTCATATTTGTACTCGGGTGAACACTTTCATACTTGCAAGGACAAGGTTTCTAAACCCAGCAAGTCTGTCACAGAGGATTTGGTTACCCACAACTCAATGGCTGTCCTGGACCCATCCACATCCAACAGACATTAAAATGATGCCTATAGGAAGAAAACCTGAAAGATAAAATGCAATTATACATAAAATTGTAGCTTGCTTCTCGATAACTATGCTAGTGCCTGTGCTATCTGTTCAACTCTGCTCTAGTCAATAAACTGAGCTTTCTTAATTTGCTTTCACATG
The DNA here is from genome assembly GCA_020745705.1 of Hemiprocne comata. NCBI lineage: Eukaryota > Metazoa > Chordata > Aves > Apodiformes > Apodidae > Hemiprocne > Hemiprocne comata. Next base: position 68,080,554 of record CM036616.1, on the reverse strand, counting down.
AGAATCCTCTCTTTTCACTAACTTAATGAATTAAGTTTCCTTGAACATAAGTTATCAAAATAGCATAGTCTTTATGATGACTTCTACTATGGTCTTCTACAATCACAGTGATACTTTCATACCACTAGTACAAAAACAAAAAAAGAAAAAGTTGTTGCTCCTGATACCATCTACAATTGCATTTATTTTATCCAATAACATCCTCTAGGGTTCTCACAGTTATCAGCTAAGCAGACACAAGGTCTTGGTGGTACTTAATCATTGACCAGGTCCCAGCTGCCAGGAGCCATTCCTCTTACTTACACTCAACAGGACCGTATTTTCAAACCTCTGAACAAGCAAATGAAATTGCAGTATTTCACACTGTAGCGGCTAGCATGTGCCTGCTTGAGGATGTGCCACAGCGCTCTCCTATTTTTGCAACAATATCACTTAGGACCAGGACACATTTTTCTCCACACTGCAAAAGATAAACATACTAGGGGTGTGACATGGTTACACAATTGCAAGAGAACAATTTTAGTGAAAAGCCTCTCTCTCTCAAGTAAAAAGCTATGGTTCCAGCATTTTAAGACAGTGCTGATTAATTTCTTCAAACAAAATATAATAATCATTTCAAAATATCCACTAAAACTGTAAAAAAATTACCAATGAGGCAGTCCCACTGCCACCACTCCACACCCTCTTAGGCCCAAATTTTATTCATAACAATCATTTGTGCTCAAGGTTTCTTACCCTTCCAGCTGACTTTGCAATCCTGTTACTCAAAAAATCTTACTTGCTCAACTTGCATTTCTAGGTTTCTGGGAAACAGAATTTGCTACTTGGAAAAGTAGCAACTATTTGAATAAAATGTGAAAGTAGATCAGTAGTAATGGGCAAAGGACTCTGTCACAGATTTTTCAGCTTCACCTAACAGGACTCCTTCTCTGATGCATCCTGAAAGTTCATGATTCTAACAGCCTGCTAGCCAACAGAGGAGATGCTGCTTAAATCTATAACTGGGCTCAAAACTCTGTGCTATAACTAGTTATAGCTATAACAACATATAACTAGCCTATCTGCAAGTCCTGGTTTCAGAATCTGTGACTAGTAATTCAAAAAGCCTTTCACTGCTCTTTTAAACCTAGGAAGGCTTTAATCTTAAAGGAACCCATAACTCCAAATGAAAAACAATGTTTAAACAATGAAACATTGTCCATGGATATTTGTTTTCCACAAGCTCAGCCCAATTGCCTCACATCACGCATATAGTCTCAGTCTCTACATCTGCCTGTTTTTCTGCAAATAAATCTCAAACCTTCTCCAGACACCAACACTTTTTTAAACATTTCAGTTGTCTGAATTAACCTCTCCAAGCCACTGCAAGCAAATACATCATTATGAGCTAGACTTGGAAGAAATGCTTTTTAATTAAAAATGTGTGCATTGTTCCTTATCCTGACAACTAGGAGATTTAGTTACTTAATCATCAAAACAGCCTCATGGTAGCTTCTTTAACAGACTTGTAACTGAATTACAATACTGTGTATGCAGCACATCCCCAAAACAGTCATTGGGCAATCTTTTCCTTGCTTCAAAACCAGGTGTCATACACTGGTAATGAGCTGCTCTGCATGTTTTACAGACCTCAGTTCAAAAACAAAATAAAGCCACTGCTGCTCCCAAACCATATACACTGTATGCAAAACACTCTTCTCTCCTCACATAAAAAGCACAAGGTGGACAACATATACAGCACCACCATGTGATACTCATTATGGAAGTTAACAGTTACAGGCGATGGGAAGACTTCCATATTTACCTTATTTTCAGGTCTAGAAACTGTGTTTTGCAACATGCTCTTCAAAAACACCAGTTAGTTTTCTGCAATTTTAATACAAAATAGTAGCCACTGTACAGATCAATTAATTGCCTCCACATAACTTTGATGGCAATTTTGAAATAAAATTGAGATTTAGAAAAAAAACAAACCAGGGAGTAAAGGTGATGTGTATTTCAATACATTACATTCCCAATAATATCAAGACTACTTTCTGTCTGTCAAGGTCTTTTCTAGTTATAGTAATTAACTGTTAATTGATTTAAAAAAATGAAAATGCATTCTAAAGTACTAGAACCAATATACTTTCTTAAAAACTCACCTACAACATGGGTTTACTTTAACCCAGGGTCCTATTTATAGAAGAAAATGGCAATATTGAGGTAATGTGCACCAAGAGGTACAGCATTACCGAGGTTCACTGTGAATCAGACAATTAACTGGCACAGAAAAATCTGACATTATGTAATTTGTACTGAAACAGAACGTAATAGAAAATAAAAAGGAAATCATAATTCAGTATTTTTAAATGTCATTTTCAATTTGGCTCAGAAAAAAATTACAAAAGAAAATGCTACCACCCTATACCCAAATTCTCTTTAAAGAGATTTTTTTTTTTTTTTTGGCTTTCATGACCAATTTTGCAACTATTAAAAGATTCAGCAAACAGTTGAATGTAATTGTGACTTGGTTACAATTGGCAGCAGAATCTTCTGTTAATCACTGCTATCTGTAAAGCTACCCAGCTTGACAGAAAGTATAGCTAAGAACTTGTTTAAACTCCAACTATAAATATATTCCTAGGAAAGGGAAGAGAGACACAAGGAAGACTGATTAAAAAGCACAGACCAAAGACATCTCACTTCGCTCCAGCCTTGAATAGTCAGGCTTATTTAACGTTACTTAGAATTTTCCAGGTACTATGTTCTACTTCAAGAAATCATCAGTGCTTATCATACGATCATGCAAAGGAACGTAAATATACACAAATTACAAACCAGTTTCCTCTTCAGTTTGACCGAAGAACGTGCCATCTTACTTATGCAGAGAAAGCGAATCTTAAGAGTCATTTCAGTCAGAAAAGACCTTTAAGTCCAACCATTAACCTTGCATTGCAAACTCCACCACTAAACTATACCTCTAAGCACCATATCTACACATCTTTTGAATACCTCCCAGGGATGATGACACTATCACTACACTAGGCAGCCCGTTCAAGCGCTTGACAACCTTTTCAGTGAAGAAATTTTTCCTCATATCCACTCTAAACCTCCCCTGGCACAATTTGCGGCCATTTCCTCTTCTTCTATCACTTGTTGGGAGAAGAGACCAACCCCCACCTTGCTACAACCTCCTGTCAGGTAGTTGTAGAGAGTGGTAAAGGATGCCTTCAGCATCCTTTTCTCCAGGATAAACAACCTCAGTTTCCATAGATGCTCCTCATAAGACTGGTGCTGTAGACCTTTCACCACTTTAGGTGCCCTTCTCTGGACTAATCTCCAGCACCTCTATGTTCTTCTTGTAGTGAAGAGCCCAAACCCAAAGATGCTACCTGAGGTGCAGCCTCACCAGTGCTGAGTCCAAGGGGGACAATCACTGACCTATTCCTGCTGGCCATACTGTTTCTGATACAAGCCAGGATGCCATCGGCCTTCTGGGCCACCTGGGCACACTGCTGACTCACATTCAGCCAGCTGTCGATCAACACTCCCAGGTCCTTTTCCTCTGGGCAGCTTTCCAGCCACTCTGCCCCAAGCCTGTAGCACTCCCTGCATGGGGTCCTTGTGATCCAGGTGCAGGACACAGGGCTTGGCCTTCTTGAACCTCATACAATCGGCCTCAGCTCATCCATCCAGCCAACATAACCGGGCCTCTCAGTAGACCTTCCCTACCCTCAATGAACATCAACACACCCTCCTAACTTGCTGTTGTCTGCAAACTTACTGAGGGTCCATTTGATCCCATCATCCAAGATCACTGATAAAGACATTAGAGAGAACTGGCCCTAGCACTGAGCGCTGGGGAACTCCACTGGTGACCGGACAACACCCAGGTTTAACTCCATTCACCTCAACTCTCTGGGCCCAAGCATCCAGCCAGTTCTACACCCAGCTAAGGGTACACCTGTCTCTGCCATGAGCAGCCCGTTTCTCCAGGAGAATGCTCTGGGAAACTGTGTCAAAGGCTTTACTAACGCCTTGGTAGACAACATCCACAGCCTCCCCCTCATCCACTGCCAGGTCACCTTGTCATAGAAGGACATCAGGATAGTCAAGCAGGACCTGCCTTTCGTTAACCCATGCTGGCTGCGCCTGATCACTTGGTTGTCCTGTACAGGCCACGTGACGGCACTCAACATGATCTGCTCCATAACCTTTCTCGGCACCAAGGTCAGGCTGACAGGCCTCTAGCTCACCAGATCCTCCTTCCAGCCCTTCTGGTAGATGGGCAGCACTTTTGCCAAACTCCAGCCAACTGGCACCTCCACAGTGAGCCACGACTGCTGCTACATGATGGAAAGTGGCTTGATGAGCACTTCCACCAGTTCCCTCAGCATCCTTGTGTGGCTCCCATCTGGACCCATAGACTCCTGTGTGTCTCAGTAGTGCAGCAGCTTGCTATCCATTTGCCCTTGATTATGGCGGCTTCATTCTGCTCCCCATCCCTGTCTTAACAGCTCAGGGGGATGGGTACTCGGAGAACTACTGGCCTTACTAGTTATCATTGATGCAAAGAAGGCATCGAGTACCTCAGCCTCTTCCTCATCCTTTGTCACCGTTCCCACCCACATCCAATAATGGATGGAGATTATCCTTTGCCCTCTTTTGTTGCTGATGTATTTATAGAAGCATTTTTATTGCCCTTTGCGGCAGGAGCCATATTACGTTCTAGTTGGGCTTTGACCTTTCTAATTTTCTCCCTGCATAATCTAATGGCATCTTTGTACTGCCCCTGAGTTGCCTGCCTTCATGCAAAATCCATAAATTCTTTTTTTTTTCCTGAGTTCCATGTAAAGCTCTGTATTCAGCCAGGCCAGTGCTGCTCAGACAATTATTTTTTTTTTAACCACTCTTAACAGCTATTTGTAACTCTGTCAACTGCATTAAGGTAATATAAACAGTTACTATTGAATATCTAGTAAAAGTTGATCACCTATTCAAATATGGCAGAATGCTATTTTTAATAATTTCAGTTAGTGTACAACAATGACATAGTTGAATATATACTAGGAAATACTGGTGATAAATTGAGGAAGGGTTATTAACATTGCAGTATTTGAATCGCCGCAAGTTACAGAACTTACATTCTACTCATCTAGTTTCACAGGGGTGTAACAACACTCTTAATGGACACTGTTACAGTTTGATAGCTAACACACAGGCTAGGAAAATACAACATGGTACCTAGGATGCTTTTCTGACCCAGGTTTAAGTCACCAGTTAAGTAAACCAAAAACATACCTACCCCCACCTGCACCCAAAAAAAATCCCAGCACCATTCACATCATTTTGGAAGGCTGAATTATTTTAATTTTGATTTTGTCTTGAACCTTTGTAGAGTCCCAAAAAGAGTAATTGTCTCAAAACAGCGGCCCTGACAAACTGGACATTGTGCTCGGGTGGGGGCCTCATTCGATAACCACCTGGACTCTGTTCTTGCAAGGAGAGCCCCTCGTTTGGTAACCACCCTGATAAAGTGGACACTGTCCTTGAAAGGGGAGCCCCTCCTTTGGCAGCCACCCTGATAAATGGGACACTGTCCTTGCTTGACAAGGAGCAGTGGCTGGCAAGAGGAGCCCCGTGGAGGCACAGTGCCATCTTGCCAAAGACCACTTTCCTGGTTAAGGACAGAGTGCATGTGTGACAATAAAGGTCATTGCTCGGTCAATTTGGATGGGGGGGGGGGGTCAAGTGATCACCTGGACCCCCGTGCCTCACCGACTCATTCCAGAACAATCCCAAATCCAGCACTGAGTCTGCACAAAGCAGGCTGAGCCTCACCAGGAGAGGCGGGGCCAGGGGCCATCAAAAAGGCAGACTGGAAATGCTCGGAGCATGCGCCCACCATCCAAGGACCACAGTGTCATGCCAAGATCGTTGCTGGATCCAAGGGTGTTGATATCTTTCCTATCCACTCACTCTTTACCTCTGTCTCTCTGACTCTCTCTTCATCTCTCTCTCTCTCTCTCCCTCTCTTTCTAACCTTATTCTCGGCACATAGGGGAACCATTATTTCTAATTCTGCTAAGTTTTTCGTGTTGTAACCTGTTATTTTGAGAGGAACATTTTGCTAAGTTCTGCTAGTTGTAATCTGTTGCTTTGAGAGTGATATTGTTGTATGCTTCCTTTGACAAGCTTTATAAACTTACTCAATCTTAAGTAAAGGTGTGTTTTGTGAAAGCCTCCTGGGTCATGGTCTGACTCCTAGAGTACTGCGCAGAGTATTCCTGAGCTTAATCTCGCCAAATGGGTTGTTAAAAGAGATGTTTATATTTAGTTTGGAACCCCAGCTCTGGGGAGTCGTGACCACTTTGTGGAGTGTGATATTTATATTTAGATTGGGACCCCACCTTTGGGGAGCCGTGACCACTTTGTGGGACGTGACAACCTTCACTCAAGTAATACATATAATACAGAAAACAGAGGTCTCATTGCTATCTCAAATACATAAAATCAAGCTCTGTGTTTAAGACCATCACTGAACAGCCACTTTCTCTGTCAATACTGAAAAGTATCAATTAACAGATTGCACGTCTCAGTGAAAAATTTTATGTGAGAAAACAACTTACAAAATAGATGCCCTACAGCCATAATTTATTAGTCAAATAAATATCCTGGTAGTGCTGGGTAAGTGGAATTTTACTATCATTTACAGAGTATGAGATTAGCTCTGCTTTGGACTCAAAGACTTTATTGAAATACATTATTTTTTATGTAACTGTTCTGTTAACGTACTTCCTTTCCTAATGAACGAGGAAGGAAAGTAGCACAGCACAGACCCCAGACTTCAGGAGAGCAATTTCAGCTTTACTGAAGGAACTGGTAGATGGGATGCCAAATGAGGCAGCCCAAAGGACAAAGGATTTCAGGAAAGCTGGTATGCATTTAAGGAAAACATCCTTTAAGTTTATGGATGGTTTATCCTGATGTTCAGGAAAACCAGAATGTGTAAATGTAGCAGGAGCTAGTTTAGCTGAGCAGTAACTCAAGCCTAAGCTTCAACCCAGCAAGGCAGCATATGCAAGATGGAGGCAGGGAAAGCCTACAAAAGAAGAACTTCAGGCATGTAGGGATGGTATTCAGAGAGCTGAAGTTCATCTAGAGTTGACACTTGTGAGGGATATCAAACGGCAACAAGAAGAGCCGCTACCTCTGCTCTAGTAATAAAAAGACAAGCAATTCAAGTATGTGCTTGATGCTGAATGGAGAGTGGATGTAGTGGCAGGAGGCACAAACACGGCTGAGATGCTTTCCTTCTTGCAGTTATCACAAGGTCCCTCCACCTTTCATGCTTAGTGATAGAGCACATGAAGATGATGAACTACCAGCAGTGGATGAGAGCCAAGTCATTAATTGCTGCCAAAACCCAACCCACCCAACTCCATGCAGCTGATGGGCTGCATCCAAACAACTAGCCAATATCATATTGAGACTGCTTTCTGTCATGTTTGAAATGTGGAGATGACAGGTGAAAGAAGTGGTGACTGGACAACAGCAAACCTTGCACACATCTTCAAAAGCAGGTCGAAAGAGTAGTATAGAAACTGCAGACCAGCTGGTCTTCCTAGGTCTCAGAGAAAAATCATTAAATGAGTCATCCTGGAATACACTTCTGGGCACCAAGGGTGAATCATGCCTAAACAGCTTGATTGCCTGGTCTGACAAAAAGATCTTATTGTGGTTGTCAGTGGACTTCATTCACCTCAACTTTACCAAGACTTTCAATAGTTCTACAAACATTACGGTAGCCAGCAGATTAAGGGAAGTGACTACCACCTTCTGTTCAGCACTCACCAGACCACACCTAGATACTGTGTTCAGTTCCCTTCCCTTCTGAAAAATGTAGATATCAAGGAGTTCAGCAGAGGTTCACCAAGGCATTCAGGGACAAGAGCATGAGGAGGCTGAGTACGATTAGCTTATTAGCCTGGAGAAGGGCTAAGGTGGTTTCAGGGGGGCACCAACAAGCAGGCCCCCGGTACCTGTGAGGTTACCAAGACAACACAGACAGAGTGGTGGATCACACGAAGTTGAGAGACATTGGGCATTAACTGAAATACAAGAGGTGCAGACTGGAGCTAAGGAGGAATGATATTCCTCATGAGGACAGTCTGGCAGTGGAGCGAGGGTCTTGAATTATTCTACGAAACATAAAAAACAGTTGACAACTCCATCCACAGATCTTTGCACACCAGGCTTATACCAGTGCCTGAAGACAATAAACATACATTGGAAAGGATAATTTCCACATGGTGTAAAAGCCAGAGCATTGTCGCCATCAGTGATTATGGATGGTGAATTTTGAAACTCATTAGTTACAATACACATTTAATTCTAAAAATGCCACTAGTTAGCAAGAGAGGACAAATCAATTGTATTCAGAGGTAAAATCCAAGAACGATAGCTTAACAAATCCATAGATTTAAAGAGTTGCATATTCTTCTGGGAGGGAGAAGTAGGAAATATTTTTCCTATAATACTAAATGAAGTGTCAGATCACCCTTTTTTTTTTTTTTAAACCACTACACAAGATAGCTCAGCAGGCCTAGTTATAAAACTTCACTTGAACTCTGAGCAACAGGATTGAGGATTTCTCCTGAACGAATTTAAAACCTAACAGTGCTGAACCTGAGGAAATTTCAACTGCTTAACCATACTGGTTTGCATGCGTTTGAGTGAAGTTACAATACACTAGAGTACAAACACACAATCTTCTCCAATATGGAATACTTATTCTCATGTCTTCATTTTTTATATGTAATACTAATAGAATTTTAATCTGCTCACATTTTTAATGAATATTCGGTCTCATACTTCCAAGTTAAATCTTCAGTCATACACCATAAGGAAGCTGCCTACTGATGAAGTAGTCTTCCCAGATATATTTAAGCTTTCTTATTCCTTGTTAAGACTTCACGGCTATTCAGTGCCATGCAGTCCCTTTCTACTTAAAAACAAATGTCTGTGTTTTTTTTTTTTTAAGAAAAAACAGACTGTCTGAAGAAAAGAGCATCCACACTCAGATACAAAATTCCACAAAGGGGTGAATAATTCAGTGATTCACTGTCTGCAACTTCTGATAGGGTTATAACGGTGCTTTCACGGACATCTGAATGAATCGTGGCAGCTGGTGACTGGCTGCATGGCATGCTGTACTTTTGAACTAGTGTGAGGCCTCAGCACTGAGGCAGCAGCATGTTGGCAGAGATGGTACAGCAGATGCCCTTTTTGTATTCACCGTCTAGACAGAAGTTAAGCAAACAGACTAGACTGGAAAGCGGAAGAAATAATGTAAGAGACTACAACAACAGCTGAAGGAAAGACAGTGGTAATACAATGGAATTTAGCAAAAAGACAGTACAAAGCCACTGCATACCTCTCTGTACTATGGTGGGGTAAAGATGACCCAAGATACTCCATCTACCATATAGAATTTGCTCAGACCTCCAGGCGACTTACAATCCTTTCCAATAGCAAAACTAGTCTAAGTAAATTTATTTGTGCATAGGTCTTCTATAAAAATTACAGAAATGAAGCAGTACCATGCTTGTCACAGCTACAGATGCACACTGAGAACACTGTGGATGTTTTGAATGTATTCTGCAGCTCTGCAGTGATGACACAAGGCCCAAAGAGCCATTTGTGCAATTGGCTGAACAAGAAGTTCATTTTAAGTGAAAATGAAACAAGAGCCAGGAAATATCAGTGTCAAAAAAAGGAAAAAAAAAAAGTAGATTCTTTCTCGAACTATAATCTTTGTACATAGCACTTGCTTTCAGCTCCAGCTTCACAAAGTTTGTTGAATGGGTTTCTGGAGAATAAACAATTCTCATAAAGCAGACTTCTCACACCCAGTGCTGTATCTTTCTAAAAAGCATGGGGTCTGAATCTGGGTGTCTCTTATGTAGAGCAAGAGATGTTTTACAAGGAATTTCAAACTCCCTTGAACAATGTTTAGCTGCAAAATATACAGAAAAATTAGATTTGACATTTTTCCTGTGGCAAAGTCACCTCAGTAATAGAAATTTTATGCAGAACACTTTTTCAGAGCACAGTGATTTTGTATACATATGTGTTACTATTCTTTCCCTCACGACTGAATCTTAAGACAGTTAGCTTGAAAATAGTTTACAAAAGGTGTTGCCTAAGAGTGCAATTAATACCAAAACACTTATTTTCATATGAAATATTTTTTTAATAGCATATACCAGGAGCTTTTGTGTGATTATAAAAGAAAAACAAGGTACAATGGCAGCTTATGTGACCATCCCTATACTAGCCTTCATGCACAAACACAGGTTAAAACGAAAAAAAAAAGAGGGAAGGAAGAGGTAACATACCTTAAGATTTAACACTAGTTAGAAACCAGAACATCTATGCACAATTACCAGAAAACAAGCACTCTATTTTCTCAGACATTTTAAAATTACAAAAACACAGTATCACTTAAGCAAGTACACATGTGCTAGCACAGGCAACGATTAACCTTTATTTTGCAGTTTGACTTGTGCCAATGTCAGTCCAATTTAATAAACTCCACACTTCAAACCTCAGTACATAACAAGTCAGTCCATGAAGGGACACTTTTTTTCCCACAGAAACTGCTGTGCCCTAATTATCAGCTATGGTATCCAAAAAATTGTAGTTATACTTCATTTGTCCCTATGGATAGAAAGGCATATCTTGAATCCCTAGTACAGTAAGACCCAAAGCCAGAAGCAGCATAGCTGTAATACAACATTTTTCAATGTAAATGTGACTTAAGCATTTAAGAAAAGACAGATTCCAAAATGAAATATAGCAGAGAGATTAGCAAAGCCACTACAATTCAAACAACAGTGAATTCTCCAAGGGTTCAAGCTTATCTGAGTCTCAGTAGCAGCATAATACAGCAAAAGTCCAAATCACAGATGCAGGGATTCTGAAGCACTACAGCAATTGGATATGTACCACAAAATTAATCACCCTCATGAAAATGTAATTTCTTAACAACTCCTAGATGATGAAACTTTAAGATTAAAAGCAGAATAAAAGCAGAAAATTAACACTGTCCAAATAGTATAAATTACAGCACGGGGTGCCCACTGCAAGGTGTTGGTAGGGGGAAGCTGCAGGAGTGGCCTCCATGGGGGACACAGCCTGCTCTGGTGGACCCATGTCAGGACACAGCTGAGACCCTCAGCCCAGATGGTGGTGCCTCTGTGAAAACATACTTACAAAAGGGCAAATCTGCCAGACAGTCAGAGAAAGAGGGAATGAAAACTGCAGTGAGAAACAGGAGAGGGAATGAACACTAAGGTCTGTGAAGGAGGGGAGTAGGTGCTCTGTGCAGAAACAGGTATTTCCCTGCAGCCTATGGAGAGCCCATCTCAGAACAGTTGGATGTCTCCTAAGGGAACTGCAGCCTGTGGGGAGAGCCCACACTGGAGCAGGGGAAAAGTGAGAGCAGGAAGGAATGGCAGAGAGAAAATGCCTACATACTGACCATACATCCCTACACCCCTGTGGCACTCCGGGAAGCAGCAGGCAGAAGAGTTGGTATTGAAAAGTGAAGCTGAGCCTTGGAAAGAGGAGAGGAAATGTGCTGTTTAATGTTTGTTTCTCACTACCCAAATCTTTTGTAATTGGCAATAAATTAACTTGTTTTTCCACAAAATGAGTCTGTTTTGCCCACAACAGTAGCTGGTAAGTGATTGCTCTCAGGAGGGGGAGTGAGTGAGCCACGGGGTGGGTGTTTGTCAAGGCTAACCCATGACAATGGGGTATGTTGGGAAGAGGGAAATCAATTATACAATGACAAAGGCACTGTACTGTTTTCCCCCAACACCTAATAATATTGTAAGGAAGTTATTTTACTTGGAAAAAAATATTTCTAAGTATAGCAGTCATAGTCTTAGTAAGCCCCACAATCTTACAACTCCCAAGATAACGGAGAAACTTTCCAATACTGAAGCTGACAGTTTATTATGTCATCCTCCAACGGGAAGCAGGTTTTCTAGGTCGTCTTTCAAAAACACATCAATCTACTGCTCATGTGATGTGTATTAATATATACTACCCCTAATGAAGATAAACATGCCATGAAGAAACCTAAGTTTCATTGGTGAAAGAGGTAAAGATTGTACACAGCTGACTTAAAATGAAAGGATTTACCATGAAAAAATCTCAGTTTTAACCTATAAATCAAATGTTCTGTTATGGTCAAATTAATACTGCTAGGAAAATTGGTCATTTGAACTAGATGAGTTACTAACACTGCTATTGTTCCATTATTAAATGCTTTGGCCCTTTATTTTAATGTTACCTTGTTTGGTTAGTTGGATTCTATCCTTTAAAATTGTGTAATATCTACATCTTATAAGGACTTGCCTTATTTTATGCTTGAGAGGCAACCTGAGTTGGTTCCAACTGTAGTTTTCCCCAAGTACAATCACTCACACATCCTAAAAAGCTACAATATCAAAGCTTGTTTGCTTTTCATTTCCATAAAATCAGTAGTTTTCTGATGATCATTCAATTCGTGATAATTCTACAAACTCTCCTCTCCAAAGACATGTCTTTCTTCTCAGCAAAGCACTAGGCTTTTACAGCTTCTCAAACTAAAGACTGGTTTAAAATAAACCTACCTTATTTTTCTTAATCATAATAGAAAACTTGTTCATCAGAACTCACTCAGCTCACACCTTTTTTGAAAGGCACTGTCTCACTTGACTCTTCAACTACCTCCTTATTCAATTACGCACTGTTGACAACTGCATTGTTGAAAGCTATGACAGAAGCCATATCCAATCTTCCTTGGCAGCCATGACATAAGCCAGAAGGATTATCACTGAGCTCCAACAGCTTTGCAGAAAACCCATGCTATTTTTACACTAAAATTTTATTTAAAAAATTTCCTGTTCTTATTAGTACCAGATTGCAGCCACCAGAAGATACAGTGATGTAAGCAATGACAGAGGCAAATTTCCACTGTACAAACTTTGCCCATAGCAGATTTATAAAGCAAAGAGGCAAAGCTGCCAAATGCTTTCAGCACCTTGCATATGCTGCAGCTCTCATTGCTCCTGCCAGCTGTAAAGCTGAAACAGCGATAACGGTGGCTGCAAATTTCAGAGTAAACACGCTAGCACAGACAAGACTCCAAAAAGAAAATTATGAAATGAGCTTTTGGCAAAATAATATAAAAATAAAATTAAAAAAAACTCAAAACGTAGTAGGTTGGATCTTCCATAAAGAGCAGTAATACTTTCGCAGCATATCTATGAGGAAACTCCTGAATGCATTAGGTAGGGCATCATGCGTCTAAGCAATCATGTGCCAGGCAGCTTTCACACGTGTTTTCCAAGCATTATAAATAAAGAGTAAGTGCCAAAGTCATTATCCTTCCTCCCCTAAAAAGCCTGAGCTAAAGAGTATTAGGCATATGCAGTTACTGACCATACTAATCATCACTCCTATGAGATGGAGCAGCAAAGAAACAGATCTGCTTAGTACTGAGAAAAGTAATTTGACAAGTAATTTTTTTACTAACAGTAATTTGCCTAACAAAATGTGTGCAACAAGTGGGTTGCATTTTAGCACCTATGAACCATGCCTTGCAATATGGCTCCTGAACAGTATTGGCAAATGACAATTTTATACCTTGTAATTCATAAATAGAATGTTTCGCTCATTCTAGTCTGGATGAGCAAGTACCATCAGTCCACAGATTTTTGTACGTTTGGCTGTGACAAACAAACAGATGGGAATCCACTTTATATCTACTATGTTTAAAAAAAAAAAAACAAACCTGAACATATGTAGTTTTCTTACAACACAGTAAAGAACTTTTTTAATCTGTGTTGACATTTGCTGTGCACCAGTCCCTCTTTAAAGAATCAGGGTTAGAAAATGTGTTGTAACACATTATTTTCACAGACCAGTTTGTTTTATCTTTCTACAGCAATGAAAACCAAGCTGGATTCTCAGTCTTAAAGACCATAAAAATCTGAGTATGGAAGAAAGAATCAGAGTACGCAGCCAATCACATTTTGTAAAGCACACACAGAAGTACTGTTACAAACTAGAAAGTAACACTGCACAACACCTGAAAAAAGCTTTAACAAGTATATTGGAGGTAAGACACAGAGAAACAACACAATGTTTATATTACTGCATAAGATGTGAAAAGAAGTCGTAATACATAGACACATGACTAAAACCTGTGCATTTCTGTGAAGTGTTCTAAAAGATAAAGATATTCAAATATATATCTGTGACAATCCCGTTAAAAATGTTTGTTGAAGACAAGTGAGTATTTCTCGAATTTTTCATAATATCAAAACAAAACAGTTCAAGGAATATGTATTCCATGGCATTTCACAAAAGAATCATAAAAGTCATGGAACAACAATCTTCAGAATAAATGTAAACTCCTATATTGAGTATAGTCATCCTAAACTACATTTGCAGCCAGTGGCAAAGTTGTCAATATAGTCAATGGAATTTAGCACCCACATCACGTCTGGCTTAAACTCATGCCTAAGGTCTCTTGCTAAAGAAAATACAATCTGCAAATGTTTATTTCTCTCTGCTGACATTAAAGAATCTCTGGTGACTAGCTCAGCTGTACATACCAAGGATGGCTAAAGTCAGTCCAACTATATTACAGCATTAACCAACCAAAATAGTAGGTCCTAAAACAACAAAAACAAAGAAAGAAAAAAAAAAAAAAAAAACAAGAAAAAAACAGAGGGATAACATAAAAGGAAATTTTAATCAGGAAACTTGAAACACAAATTTAGGGGAAGGAGAAGAACAATAAAACTGAGGATTTCTCACAAGAAGCATCTTAGAAATCGTCTTGTCATATGATAGTAAAGAAAAAACAAAATCAGAAAAGTAAAGCACAGAAGAAGGAAAGGTAGTAAGTTTGCCTTCTACCAACATTACAAAATATTAGTGTAATACACAACGTTTGACCAGATCCAAGTATTGTGGATTTTCTCAGTATTCAGGTTTAATTTATTAAATATTGCTTGTGTTGATGCATAACATCAAAACCCACCACTGTACACTTGGAATACTATTTTCATTGTCAAATTTGGGGAGGAAACAAGAATTTTTGGCAACAAATCCAGTTCTCAGTCATCTCTTTGACTCCATGCAGCACTACACTTCCTTTTTTTTAAAGAAGTAAGGTATTAAAGTGATTTTTTAAATGGTTTAATACATACACAATTCTATTTACAGTCACAGACAAGAAGTAAAATTTCAGAACAATGGATGGATTGAATAAGTATTGCATGTGCTTCTCTTGGTATTGAGAAGAAATCATTGCATTAATCCATTGATAAGGTAAGAGCAGATTAATTCAGTTTGCAATATTTTAATTAAACATTTTCAGCCTAAGTAAAAAATAACATATATTGCCCAAATTCATTATTACTTAATAAATAAACAGAGGCGTGAAGGTCATCAAATTAAGCTGACAAACTCCAATTTTCTTCTTTTAGTGAAAAAGAGGCTTTTAATATACTTTGTAACAGATATGCATTCTCTCCTCAAAAACTGCTGAGTTGAAGAGAGATTACTAAAACCACAGCTTGAGTTACTTAAAAAAGGAAAGTTGTTAAGGCTTTTTTTAAATTATGTAGAATTTAACTATGTCAATTCCTAAAAACAACAGAAGGCTGTCTTCTGGCATTACAAAACCTGGGGCTTGTTCTACATTTTCACAATTGTACTCCTTGACTTCCTGGGTACTCCACTTTTAATCAGGCCTAAACTCAATCCAGCTTACCTACCTACTCTTCACTAATTCACAAAAGGTTATCTTATATTCAACTTAACTTTAACTTACTCCTCCTTATCATGGAAGCAAATACAGTCAGGATTGAGATTTTCTTTATGTGCTTAACTCAGTTTCAGTTACTTTCTTCTTTCCTTCAACTTAAACTATTGTGATTCACATATAAGGGCAGCTGGCAAATATTTTTACTCACATCTGAGATAATTTAGCCAAGTTGATCACAGAAATGTAACAGAAGAATACTAATCACAATTTCTAATTTCATCAAGATTCTCTGCCCAAAAGTATCTGAAATACAAGCTTTGGAGGATCTTGCTGAGCTTTAGTAACTAAAACAAATCATTAGATGAATTCAAGCAAAAACAAAATCTGAAGTTTCTAAAACAAAGTGTAAAATCATAAACTCATTAAGGTTGAAAAAGATCTTTAAGATCATCAAGTCCAATCGTTGACCTGGCACAGCCAACTCCACCACTAAACCACATCCCTAAGCACCACACCTACACATCTTTTAAACACCTCCAGGGATGGTGACTCCACCACTTCCCTGGGTAGCCTGCTCCAGTGTCTGACAACCCTTTCAGCAGAGAAATTTTTCCTCATATCTAATCTCCAGCACCTCTATGTCCTTCTTGTAGTGAAGAGCCCAAACCCAAAGATGCTACCTGAGGTGCAGCCTCACCAGTGCTGAGTCCAAGGGGGACAATCACTGACCTATTCCTGCTGGCCATACTGTTTCTGATACAAGCCAGGATGCCATCGGCCTTCTGGGCCACCTGGGCACACTGCTGACTCACATTCAGCCAGCTGTCGATCAACACTCCCAGGTCCTTTTCCTCTGGGCAGCTTTCCAGCCACTCTGCCCCAAGCCTGTAGCACTCCCTGCATGGGGTCCTTGTGATCCAGGTGCAGGACACAGGGCTTGGCCTTCTTGAACCTCATACAATCGGCCTCAGCTCATCCATCCAGCCAACATAACCGGGCCTCTCAGTAGACCTTTCCTACCCTCAATGAACATCAACACACCCTCCCAACTTGCTGTTGTCTGCAAACTTACTGAGGGTCCATTTGATCCCATCATCCAAGATCACTGATAAAGACATTAAAGAGAACTGGCCCTAGCACTGAGCGCTGGGGAACTCCACTGGTGACCGGACAACACCCAGGTTTAACTCCATTCACCTCAACTCTCTGGGCCCAAGCATCCAGCCAGTTCTACACCCAGCTAAGGGTACACCTGTCTCTGCCATGAGCAGCCCGTTTCTCCAGGAGAATGCTCTGGGAAACTGTGTCAAAGGCTTTACTAACGCCTTGGTAGACAACATCCACAGCCTCCCCCTCATCCACTGCCAGGTCACCTTGTCATAGAAGGACATCAGGATAGTCAAGCAGGACCTGCCTTTCGTTAACCCATGCTGGCTGCGCCTGATCACTTGGTTGTCCTGTACAGGCCACGTGACGGCACTCAACATGATCTGCTCCATAACCTTTCTCGGCACCAAGGTCAGGCTGACAGGCCTCTAGCTCACCAGATCCTCCTTCCAGCCCTTCTGGTAGATGGGCAGCACTTTTGCCAAACTCCAGCCAACTGGCACCTCCACAGTGAGCCACGACTGCTGCTACATGATGGAAAGTGGCTTGATGAGCACTTCCACCAGTTCCCTCAGCATCCTTGTGTGGCTCCCATCTGGACCCATAGACTCCTGTGTGTCTCAGTAGTGCAGCAGCTTGCTATCCATTTGTCCTTGATTATGGCGGCTTCATTCTGCTCCCCATCCCTGTCTTAACAGCTCAGGGGGATGGGTACTCAGAGAACTACTGGCCTTACTAGTTATCATTGATGCAAAGAAGGCATCGAGTACCTCAGCCTCTTCCTCATCCTTTGTCACCGTTCCCACCCACATCCAATAATGGATGGAGATTATCCTTTGCCCTCTTTTGTTGCTGATGTATTTATAGAAGCATTTTTATTGCCCTTTGCGACAGGAGCCATATTACATTCTAGTTGGGCTTTGACCTTTCTAATTTTCTCCCTACCTAACTGTAGCAGGTCTCTCATTCTCTCAGTTTGCCTGCCTAGGTTTCCCTTTATGATTCGATTGCTTTCTGTCACAGTTCTACCGGTCCAGGCCTGGAGTGGAAAGATTCAAATGGGAAAGGAAGGGGCCTAGGAAGCTCTGAGCTGGTAACAACCTTGAAAGTACCAACAGAGGGCCAAGTTAATGTTCATAAGTGTCCTGATTTGAGCCAGGATGAAGCCAATTTTCCTCTTACTGATTTTTTTTTTCTTCAGTAAGCTCTCTTTTAAGTAGCAGCAAGTTTTCTAGCTAATGGGCTGGTGACACTGGAATGTTTATGTTACAGCTGAAACATTAAGGACGCTTTGCTCTGCTTTTTTTATCTGTGGCCTCAGATGCTAAAGGAGCAGAACAGTCTTATCTGCAACCTCCCCGTAGGGAGGAGCGGACTAGGTGGACAGCAAAATTAACCAAAGTATTCCATTCCATATATCTATGTAGCTCTTGGTATAAGGTCAGGGATAATAAAACTCGAGCCCCTTCCTTCCTATTTCTTCTTCCCGTCTCTTCCATTAAAGGCCAGCATGCAGGGAAGACTCTGTCTGTCCATCACCACTGATCCCCAGGCTCATGCACTCCTGACCCTCATCACTCTCCCCTCAGCTCCTGTCTGCTCTGCCGCTCTCTCCGGCAGCGCTCGGGGACATTTCAGGACTGCTCACAGCTCAGGAGATGCCAGGGGAGCTGCTGGGGGTGGGGGGAGGCAATAGGGTTTTGCACATTCCTGAACACATTTGTATACAATTGTACATATTTTCTTTTCTCATTAGTATCTAATTAAAGCTGTCTAGTTTAGTTTTCAATCCAGATAGTCTCTCTCCTTTATTCTCTCTCTCCTTCCCTACCTGGGTGGGAAAGGGAGGGGAACAAGAGCATTGTTGTCATTGGCTTAATTGCCAATCCTGAGTCAAATCATGACAGTAACAACAGCTGCTCTCCAGTGTTGAAGAAGACAGAGCGGCCCAGCCTAACCACAACTAAAAAGGCCCAAAACTGAGACAAAACAAGAATTAACAGATAAACAAAGGAGTTTGCTTGGTGAGAAAAGGGCCTTCTTGGGTTTTTCCACTGTTTTCCTTTTATTCTCCAATGAGAGATTTTAGAGGTTAGTTACACGGCAATAGTAAATCCGCTTTATTCTATAAAAACCTGGTTCCACCTTTGAGCACCGATACTCCCACACACTTTTCCAGGAGGTGTGCTGGACCTTCTCCTCTCCAGCAGGGATGTCTCCTCAAGGGATTGCTTCTCAGGAATCAAGAAATGAGACAAGGGACACCAAGCTATGGCTGTAAGAGGTTGAGAGATATCAGCTCCCTATATGTCTTTATTACTTTGTTTTAATATTAAGAAATCTTTCATTATTAAGTTTTAAAAATTTAAGACCTCAGGATCCTTTAAGTAAGTGCACTTACTTTCTTATTACCTGGCCAGGTATTATTTTAATCATTATTCTAGATCTAGTATAAGACCTATTCATAAGTAAGTTGCTAGCATTTAAATGGTTAACCTTTGCCAACTAACTGACTATTAGTTGTGCATTTAAGGTATCTTTTTGCATTAGTGCTTTAACATTCTGTTCTGCTACCCTAATACCCCATACAATCCGGTTGTGCTTGTGCCTTTTTTAGTTCAATTGTTAAGATCCCAGTGGATCCTGTGTACAAAGTGTGTACCCTGAGTACAAAGGGCCTCCTCTGCCTCTTTTTCCGGAGGTCATAAACTCTCTTTTTTCCTTAAGTTCCAGCCATAGCTCTCTGGTCAGCCAGATCGGTCATCTTCCCCACCAGTTCATCTTGTGGCACACAAGGATGTTCTGCTCCTGCACCTTTAAGACTTCCTTCTTGAAGAATGCCCAGCCTTCTTGAGTATCTTTGTCCTTCAGGGCTGCCTCCTAAGGGACTCTGTCAACCAGTCTCTTAAACAGCTCGAAGTCTGCCCACTAAAAGTCCACGGTGACAGCTGCTCACACCCCTCCTTACTTATCCAAGAACTGAAAAATCTATCCTTGACGTGTATGCCCAAGATAGCTTTTAACCATCTCATCACCCACATGTACTTCTCTGTTTGCAAGTAACAGGTACAGCAGGGCAACTTCCCTAGTTAGCTCACTCACCAGCTGTGTAAGGAAATTATCTTCCACACACTCCAGGAACTTCACAGGCTGTTCCATCTCCACTGTATTGTATTTCCAGAAGACATCTGCCAAGCTGAAGTCCCTCATGAGAACAAGGGCTAGTGATCACAAGACTACTCCCAGCTGCTTACAGAACATTTCATCTGGGGAATTTTATATTCTGATTATTCTGCATTGAAAATTATTTGTCAGTTATGTGCTAAGTACTACAAAGGCTCTCCAAAACACCTAAGATGGATATTTCATGATCAGATAGCCTTCCAGTAAGAAAGTAAGAAAATGTTTTCCTAAAAGGTAAGGTGAACTGTCTTTCCTGCAACTGAAGTACACACTCTTCTTGTATCATTTTGCCTGGATACAGAGAACAAAGGAATAACGTCCTCCAAAGAATCTTGTGAGAGGCTTGTGATATCATGTCTCAATATACTCTTTTTCAGGCTAACCAAACAAAATTATTTCATTAAACATGTAATTCTTATTACCTGCTACTGCCGCCTTCTACTATTCTCTGTTTTTCTAATTTATATTTACTGATGTGTTCCAGCCAAATTCAAAAGTATGAGGCTTCAACAGCTTTAGGTGAACTAGGCAACTCTTGTGTTTTTCTTGTGTTAATGTAAGAGTTTAGGAATTCAGCAGAAAGGAGAATATTTTCATTATTGAAACAGTATCAACAATATAGGTAACAAGAGAAGAATTGTACTAAACTCTAAATTCCCTTTAACAAATGCAGTATGTTTAATACCAGCTGTTTACAGTAAACACATAAAAATTAGTGTATTTTAGAAAATGTTAGAAAATGTCAAACCCTCAATTTTATCTTGCCATGAAAAAGCAGCTGCTGTAGATGAAACATTACTTTGAGCCTAAGCTTGCAATAGGAACTAGATATGCTTTGTTTATACACAAAAGTATTTCTTTTTTTTTTTTTTCTATTTTCTTACTAGCTCAAAAGTACAACTAGTGCTACCCAGTTTAGAACATTTTCTACACTGAACAAAATTATGTGGATGACAGTATTATTATTTGAACACAACAACAAAAAAATAGTATCAAATAATGTACTGAAACAGCTAACTTTCCCATCAAAAAGGATCCTTCTGATAATTTCTTTAGGAAATTCACAATTTGCAAATGCTCGAAAACTAGGGAACTCCTATTCCTTTTTCCCAGAAATACCGGCTTAGTCCTCCTTGCTTTTCCTCAGGAAAAATTATGGCAGCTAAAAATAAAAACTTTATACACTTATCTTGGCAGCCAATGCCAAAGTCTCATCACTATCTTCACTACTACCCTCAACAATTGAAGCTATTGTAGCAATTACAGAAGGGAGTCTGCTGCACAAACTTTCCTTCCTCTAACATCCAAAAACAGCAGCTTATGCCAATTGCACACTAGCTCCTGCAGAGCCAGAAGCTGGCAAAGTACCTTCAAGTCATCTGCTGTCAGAAAACAGAAAATTTGATTAAAAAATAACGGTTAAAACCCACTCTCTTCCCTTATGGCCCTACTATAGGAGGGAGATCACCTAATTCTAGAGAAAAAATCCACGGGAAAAAAAAGAGGTGAGCAGAAAAGCTGAGCAAATAATGTTATTTTGGGGAACAACTGCCAAGCTACCACTAAAAAAATACATCATGCCTTGAAATACCATATAATGTTATTAGCCCTGCAGCTCAGTTTCACCTGTAATGCAACAAGGCAAGAAGCCACATTATTGATAAATTTAAAGGGATACACAGTATATCCTAATTTTAAATGTTTCCCCTGTGACCAGAACATTCTTCTAGCAGACTTACATCCTGCAAATATATATTCTTTGCATATTATAATGTTAAACGGTTAAGTTGGGAAAAAAATCAGACAACCATGAAATTTAATGCAGGTAAATATAAAATAGTGTTAATGCACTGGCCCAGACTCTACTCTGCATGAAAGATTCAGAGGAAATCAGGAGATTAAGTGGATTCCAATTATCACTATTCCCTGTGCATTTCCCTTTCTTTTGTCTCTAGCTGGAGGCCAGCTGCAGAATAATAAAAAGTACTATACCCTTTAGGCTGTTTTTCCTTCTGTTACAACACAGCTTCAGAGAGCTGTCACCAATAGGAACCTCTAGAATTGAGAGTTTCTGGTCCTTTGCCACATCTCTCTTACCAAGTGAGAAACACAGGATCAACAGTCTACTGCAGTGGTTCCACATCAAGGACTCCTTTATGTAAAAAATCTGCAATTGGTGAAGTCCCCTGGACTTCCTTCTAGCCTGTGATATGACCTATTACCTTAATTTTACCAATGGATATATTTTAACAATATGGATATAGTATTACATCATCACGGTTTAACAACTTTTCCGTCTAAAAATTCTATGGTGCTGTAGATTTATCTACAGAAATGTTCAGAGAAAGAAAATTAAAAACTGGTTAGCAAGAACTTAAGAATATATATTTTCTGCAGCTTTCCTCACTGCATCATGGCAAACTCTTACAGAGGTCCATTGTCTGTCACTGATATATATATATTATGTCCTCTAAAGCTAAATCAATCTTCAGCATTGACTCCAGCAGTCTAGCAGCTTAAGAACACCACTAATGCTGAAACATCAGCTACCTGTCACACCACTCAAGCCTATGGGATCAGGCAGAAATTTCAATGCTGTACTGCTCACTCAAAAGAGGGGGAAAAAGAAAACGAAATAAAAGTTCTAGGTATGAATCAAAATGCTGCTCAAAACTATTAGCATTTAGAGATTTTTCTTTTTAAATATATACCATTTTAACTACTGTTTTTGCAGTAAGTGTGTGAACAAGTCCAAGTTATTAACGTAAACATGTTCCAAGGGGAGCTCAGCTTCAATAACTAGTTTCAATTACTTTCAAAGTAGTTTAGTTTTAGTAGCTTATAAAGCAGCTTGTGTAAGCTTAAGGAAAACCATTTGATTTTCAGATCACACTGCTGGAATATCCTACAGTGATGTATAGCACTGTTAGAGAAAGAACATTAAAATGCAATTAGAGTTTGATCCAGCTAAATTCTCCACAGCTCCAGAAGGTTGCCAAATGCCTTTATTCTCCTTTTGAGTTTCATGGTGCACTGGCATGCCTGAGCTCAGACTGTATTCATGTGGACACATACATCTCCAACGACCTATTCATTTTTATAAGTTCTACACAAATACTGAAAAAAGCATGTTTTTGAAGGACAACATAAAGACAGCAAAGTCTTAGTATTTCATTAGATCAGCTGATGCACAGAGACAGACTAGGTTTTTAACTTATTTTGGCATGAGGAGGGGGAAGGATTTTGCTCACTAATTTACTTGAAATAAGCCTGTTAATAGAAATGACAATGCCATGAAAACTAACAGATAATCGCTGGCAGGATGCAATTTAAAAGAGCTTGTTTGATTGTCTTCCCTCAAATATTTAAATGCATCCCTTGTAAAATAAAAGCATAAATAAATGCACTAGGGAAAAAAAAAAAACCAACAACAACAACCAACCACAAATATATCATTCCAATTTCCATACCAGAAAGCAACAAAACAAAAAAACTGTTTAATGCATTGTGCATTAAAGTGACTTTTCTGTCATTAATTATTACCATGTGGCACTGCAATTCTCCTTGAACAATAAACGTGAAATTACATTTGTTTTCATTATTTTCTTCAACAAATCTTTCCTTTAGTAATAAAGAGCGTATTGTTTAGGAGTACTTGAAGACATTTAAAAGAAGATTACAGCTACACTTTAAAATGTTAACATTAAAATAAGGCAAAAGTAAGATTGTTTTGCAGCCACTACAAAGACTATCTGATAATAACAAGTAAACCAAATTCACAATGAGTGGAAAATATACCACTTTTTTTACCCACAAAGGGTTAAGTGGGTAATTACCCATTTCGACTATAAGTGACCCTACTATTAGCACTACAACATTCAAAAATTGTTAAATAGGTTAAACCTTGTTTGGCATTATGTAGTAACAGATCTGAGTTTAAGAAAGTATCCTACACTGTTAATTAGAAAAGCTCAAAAACCCCAAAACCTTAGATGAGGGTTTGTTTTGTAGTGCCAACCTTATCACTGCTACCATGCTTTATAATGCTGAATGACAAAAGTTGTAAACACACTAACTCCTCAAAGAATGATAATGTAGCTTTTAAGATGGAATTTAATTTCTATAAGTTTAATTTCTAGTCAGGAAAAATGCTTTCTTGATAAACATGGAAGTTCCAAACACAGTCACATCATGGTATCTCAGGTTAATGTAATAACAAAATGTATAAACAAAAGATAAAAATCTGGAGTTAATGAAAAACTTTCAAATGTGATTTTCTGAATAAAACAAAAAAAACCCAACCAACCAAACAAAAAAACAGAATAAATTTTCTCCCCACATATATTATGTCAGTACCTTGAAAAAAAGACTCCACTATAATGCTTTCTTTAAAAAAACTGCCACAGAGAACAATTTTCAAAACTTTTAACATGGTAAGTGTTTTGTAGTGTGAGCCACTTCTCTTTTTAGGAAAAGACACCAAATATGAACCCGGGAACTAAAAAGAATTTTTCATGGAACAGTGACATCCAGGAAAGACACTAAAGTTGTCTGGGGTGCTAGAAAGGACTTTTACATCCTCCAAATCCAAAAGAGCAGCATGGGGAGTGCTGACAGAGTAAGGACAAGAAATCCAAGCACCTATGGGTGCTTGGTTAATCATCATCTTCCCGGTGGGAAGATGTAGGGGATGCCTTCCCAGTCAATACATTGTTCTACAACATTAGACTTTCTTGCATGTTTCGAACAGCTTAGACTCCTGGGGTACATATCATCCTCCTGTTGATGTGACACATGCTCTTGAAGTACAGATTAATGATTTCACTTCATCTTCCAGCCTTTTACATGCCACATTAAAATTAAAAACTTCAAATAGCAAAAAGAATAAGGGGAAAGCTTTGAGCACTCTTGCCTTGGCAGGGAAGGAAATAGCACTGTCAGGCAAAAATTGCCGTCACGTCTCAATAAAGCAGGACAGCTGATGTCTCAAAGTAGAGGTAATCCTGCTGAAATCTCAATTCCTTTCTTTCCAGGTCTCTTCTATTCTGAAACAATCTCCATATTTAAACAGCCTAAATCCTTGAGAGCAAAAAGAATAATACCTGGAGACTTGTAAACAAAAACATAAAATATGGAGTTCAAGTTCTACTATGTAAACATGAAAGCAAGTTTCCAATCCTCTTACTTTTGGGATTCTGCTCTTGAAAATAGAAGCATTTTACTCCACATTCATTCAGGAAGTGCAAGAACTGTAGAAAGTGCAAACTGTAACAGAGTAACCCTGTTGTAAGTGGGGATCAAAACAGCGAAATAACAGCCAAAATCCAAACAGATTAAAAAAATGCAGACTCTCTCCAGTATTTTTTAAAAACTAAGCAAAAAGTAAATGAAGTATGCTCTTTTTTCAGCTGTATGAAATGTATATTTAAACTTTTTAAAACTCACTATTTAGAAACAGATATTTAAAGGCTGCCTGAACTAAGTGTATGACCTAGAAACGATTTTCAGAAGTAAACCCCAGCTGAGCTACTCTGTTTACAATCATGATTACAATTGTCTCATTTTCTAAAAGCAAACATAGTCATACAGTATAAATTTGTCTCCAGTGGGTGGAAATCCCAACACAGACTGAAGAAATCCTCTCTCATCCAGCCAGTTCTCATATCTTATAATGAGCCCTATCACACAGTGGAGTAATTAAGAGTTGGTCTTGTACAGGAGAACAACACTGGGGTTTACTTATGGCACAGGTGTAAGACGAAACACAGCAAAATAAAAGCTAGGGGAAAATGGCCTTTATCTCAAGATTATAGCAGGCTTTGTTTGCTAATACCATTAACTTACTGGGTCAGTTTTAAATCTGGGAATCTATTTACCCTGTATAAAAAGATTTCTGTTTACATACAGAAATTGTATTTACTGTGAATAAGGTATACTATTTTAGTGACTATATTCATGTTATATACTTCGGATCTGTTTAATTCAGAGATGTAGATTAACACACATAGAAATACTAAACTCTCATGATGAAACACAAGGCAGAAAAAAGTATCAGAAAAAGAATTTTTATCACATACATCTAAAATTACCCAGAGTATAAAATTGTTAAAGTTTAGTCTTTTGTTTGTTCTCAGGGAAAGCTCACATGGCAAAAGAATTTTTATATAATGTTGATTCCTGAAACAGAGACATCACGACCAAAACAATCTCCATTAAGAATTACAGTGTGTATAAGAATATTAAAAGTTGCAGTTTAATGATAAGCAGGAAAAATCACACAACTGGAGTATTTTAAAATGTTCTAGTGAAAAGCTGATGCTACTTTTCAACATTAGTAGGCAAGTCATAACATATTGTTCTGAAACCTGTTACTGAAAAACATTGCAACTTCTAGTTTCAAACAGCTTACCCAGTGTTAATTCTGGATACTTCAAAATACACTTTGCTGAATTGCCAAAAAGCACCCTCTCCCTACCTGCTCATAGACATGAAAAGGTTTCAGTTTTTGTTCTAATTAGTTATCTATTTTAAAACATTAGACAAGAATCTTGTCTTGCTAGACAAGACCAAATAATCACCATCATCACTTGCATTGAGTACCTGATTTACTAACCCTAAATGCTTCAAGAACTGTTTCTCAACTCATCCTTCTTCTGATTCTCAAAATCATATTTGGCATTTTATTAATACCATGAATAATACATAAATCTCAACCATTTGCAGCAGGAGGAAAACAATGCTCAGGAATGCTACTTTTTAAGATGTATTGTTATAGGCAAATGGAAAATTTCAGAAATTCTTTTAACACTTGGCACAAAAGACTGTAAGCTCACTTTTAAAGAAGTTTTACAATACCATACAACCTGAACAGTGAAGTTTTATGACATCAGGAACTGCTGTTTACTATAGCTTCTCTGATAGCTTATCCCATTTCTATGTGCTCTTACATGCCTTGGTTTAAAATTCCCACAAGACTGAAATTCAAACACTAAACTGAACAGTTAATACTAATTTACCTATCCGGCTGTTTTACACATTTACTTACTAATTATTTTTACCGACATTGAAATATGTGGTACGTTATGACAGGGTAAAGGACTTACATACTCATATTCTAAACTACACAATTTCAATTCATAAATCTTTGGCTAGCTGAACACCATCTTTTAATTCTTCGTCACAAGGCTCTGTCTTTATGTAATACAGTTGTGTGGTAACTTCTACTGAAAGTGTCAGATACATCCACAAGATGATGTTTTTAATAAAGTCAGAAATTCCACAAAGCCCAGCAGTGTGTTTTTATAAATATTTAGTACTTGCATCATAATTTTTAAAGCGATTATGTAATTAATATCCTTATTTTTGACCAGCAAATACTTGTAAAGACTTTTTAGGTTAAGCCATTATTTTTTTAATGAATACTGAAGTTACAACATGATTTTGTCAATGTAATCTTAAATTGATCGATGGAGCTGCTTAGAGAAAAAAGGACTTGCTATATATAAAGATATTACATTAGTTAAATATTTCATATTGCCATAGAATTTGAATGCATTTTTAACTTATGTAGAAAATGACATTTTTCTCATACCTCCAACACTGAGATCTAACCTCTGAAATAAAATCTAAGTAAATGCTAAGCATTCATTTAAATCAGATATAAATAGGCTATTTATTGGCCAAATACAGTAGACACCATTCAAAATTAAACCCTGTCTCTGGTGCTACTTTAAAGACATACTGTGTAGATACTACAACACCCTCACACATTTCCAGTGACTAGCAAATGCGATGCTTCCCATGACAGCACATGGACACCACAGGCAAGTCTTGGATTTTTAATACAGTTCAGATAGAAACTTCATAGAGGCAAAGAGAGTTCAATTACTCAGATGCAATTAAAATATTGCTGTTTGCAGAGCTGTGTAATCAGAGAAAGCAAAAAATGAACAAATACTTCAGACACAAACAAAATGTAATTATAAACATAATCACATGCAACCAAACAGAAGTCTTTCCCCCTCAGGTGCCTTAGTCAATTCTTACTAAGATCAGTATCTGTTACTCATAAAGTGACCTGACAAAATAAAGGAAATAATTCATATTTTAGAAGTATATTAATAGGTGCCTTTATTAAAAGGTATCTTTTCTTGAAAAAAATCTTTCAAGTTTCATTGGTGTGTTTTAGGATACATACTTGTCTTGCATTACAAATCATATGTATGTCTCAATTTCTAGGTCTCAATATGTATTTATGCCATTGCCATTTCCTTATTTAACATTCAATCTTCTATCCTGGATGCAGCATTGAGCTAAGCAGAGGCAACACTACGCCGTTATGCACACAGTGCAAATGACAGCATGAGTACATAAATGCACCAATCAAAACAACAGAGCAGGCTTTAAAAAAAATTATGTGAAACAAGTCATAATAAACAGAGCAGCTTTAAATAAAAAGAAGAATCCTGATGAAGCAAGAAACTGCAGGTGTTGGGTGGAGCACTGACTGCATCCAGGCCACACCACAATTACAGCAACAGCACAAAAGGCAAATAACCAGGCCTGAGCACAGAGCCTGCAGAAATCATGAAGAATCATCAGCAGTCAAGAAGAAAGCAAAACCTGTGGTAAGAACACAGAAGTCAGTGTTCCCTTGTCTGCCATACTTCAATGACTAATCCTAACCAAACTGTGGGAGCACCTCAAGGAAAGATGAGTGTGTCAACAGAAGAGTATGAGCATGAGAAAGTGAGTGAGTGAGTGAGTGAGTGAGTGAGTGAGTGAGTGAGTGAGTGAGTGAGTGAGTGAGTGAGTGAAATCTGCGAAGAAATGCATGGGGATAAAACCAATTCTGTTTAACATTTTTAAAAATCACCTTCCCCTCCTACAATGTCTTGCACAGAGCTTTCCAATCATGCGAAAGAGTATGAAATACAATTACTTAAGATATCCTTTGCTGTCAGCATTGGAAATGATCATCTGAGCACTACATATAAGCAGAACAGGCCACTTGACATTTGGCATATCAGGTTCATTTCTGGGTTTTAAATTTTGCTGGATTCTGTTTTGAGTAACAGTGTAGTTTGATTTATGTCTCAGCTCAAGAGATGCTTTAAATCAGGCTTAGCAAAGACCATCACAACAAAGCTAAAGAAAAGCAGCAATTTTGTTCTGGGCTTGAAGCACCACTAAACTTCTTTTTTGTAGACAAAGCAAAAATCAGCTAAAGGACTTGAGTTTCAAATTTAAGTCTTTCAGTCCTCAGACTACTAGAGGGGAGAAAGTATCCCAGAAAGTATAATTAGTCCTAGCGAGTTGTGCACTGGGGATGCATGCCAACTGTTTGAAACCAACTCCTATGAGGTACATAGCCCTCAACACTCATGTAACTAGCTCCAAAGGGAGTGGTAACTGTTTGAAAAGGTCTTAGTACAGTCCTAATAGAAAAGATTTTTAAATGAAAAAAAAAAACAAAACCCTGTAGAAGTTTAGGTCCCACCAGCATCCCACTCAGAACTTCCACAAAAGAAAACAAAATAGCTGATTGCTGTCCAATACAACAATGTAACAAGATTTCTTGAAACTGCAAAAATTTCAGGTAAAATGATAAAGCTACACCATTCTGGTGGAATCCCATATAAGAGTCTTGATAAGAATTTGTATTATTATTTTTTAAAAAATTAAATCTGCAACAGCTAGCAATCACTGGTAGCTCTAACATAAGATACGTATTGATAATGTTAAAGTCCAAGTCCCACTGTAAATCATACATGAGAAAATTTCCAATTCTAATGTTTTTAAATACATTTGAAAAACTAAAGGAAGTATTGAAATAATAAAATTTGAAACTCACATTGGAAACGCTAGGATCAAAATGGGCATGATTGTCTTTGACCTTTCCATTATGTATGCTTTTTAATCAAATGACCACACTTTGTTCTAAATGACTATTTTTCACTAAATGCTCAGGGCAGGTATGGCCTGGGACAGAATAAAAATTTTTTAATTGCTAGTGTTGGACATCTATGCCAGACACTTAAGAGTAAAGTAATGTAAAGAGAGTAAATCTCAGTATTTAAGGAAAGAGCACACCTACCAGACGAAATTGATTCTTTCCTTTACTCAGTCATGGAGTTCCTGTGTGATGGCAGGTTAACCACAAAATCCAATTTTTCATGAGAAGTAGCAAATAAAATATTACAAAAGGAGGCTGCAAAAGTGATGAGCTACCATGTCTGCAGCTCAAGTCAGCTAAACTGTGGTTCAAAGTGCTATAATAAAATGCAAACAGTTAAAAATTCAAGTCATTGGCATCTCATATTGGACACTTTAAATTAAAAAAAAAATATTTCTGCCTTTACACCTTTTGAACTTAAAGCTCCCCAGCTGTAAAATGCAGAGAACAACATGAACTAATTCACAGGAGTACTGTGATGTTGAATTACTTGTTATGAAGTTTACAGATGAAGCAATAAAAGTATTACAAAAACATCTAGACAAAATTTTCTTTATTTTTGGTGCCTTGTTTGAATAACGAAAAGTATGACTACACATATATGCTGTGATAAAGGAATACTGATTAAGTGAATCTTGTTAATGGAGTCCCATGGAAAAATCTATGTGTGTTCATAAAATTAGAGATTACATATTAACACAACAGGGTGAATTAAAGTAGAACTAACACCTTCATTTTGATATACTGGTTTTAGTTTTTCAGTACTTGATTTTGTAACACTGTTGTTCTTTTAGGCAAAGTTTCTTGATCAGTGTAAGAATGACCTAATTGACCTACTAAGATGTTAACTGTTCAAAATTAGTCTCCTCTAGATCCTGCTGCTATGCAGACAAATCAAAAGACAGGACCCGTCTTAAAAACTTTATGCTGACACTTTACAAGGACCTGTGAAACATTCATTTGACTTATTAGTATGACAGGTTCTTTGTGAACAGACCTACTTACAGAAACAACTGCAATAAAATTGAAAATCAATCTGTTAATCTCAAAGGTAAAGCACCTCAATGAAAACGTTAAGACTAACACCTTACAAGTGTCAACTATGACACATTTGCCAAATATTCTGAAATATCTTCAACACTTTTCAATGTTAGCAGTGACTTTTAAAGACATTTAAATATTTGCAAAAACACTTTTTTTAAAAAGCATCTGTAATCACCAAGCTGATTACAGATGTAGTTGCAGCTGACTGAAAAGGACCTACTGAGTTGACACCAAGCAGTATTTTACCCTACGGAATTATTTCAAGACATCTTAATTTCAGTGTGTTGTAAAAATAAGGGGTTTTTTACATTTCTAACTGCGATGTCTCAAACAGAAATGTGTGCACATGTAGTATATGGACAGGGAACACCAAGTTCACTGGGATCACTGACCACTGATCAGCACATGCACAATATTCATGACACCTTCAGGTCATACCAGATTTCCACAATTCAATTTCCGGCTCTTGCATAAGAATTGTGACACTTTCTGGAAGATTCTGAAGTCTACTTGGATAAAACATTTGAATAGAAAACAAAGACTTAGAATATTCTATGATACAGATGACAAATCTACTCCCAGAAAATCTCTAAGGCTCTAACATCACTGAACTCTGAGAACTGAAGCAGCTCATTTGAATGCAAGTAGAGTTTATGCCCGCAAAACATAAAAATAACCAGGGAAAGCCAGTGGAAGACCTAAGAAAGCAAACAGAAAAACCCCACAAACAAATATAGAATAAAAACAGGGGAAAGTGCTCTCAAAAGACCAAAACGACAAACCAACACATTTCAGTTGGCTGTATTTCTCAGGCATTGTAGAAAGCATGTGACACACCACGTATGTTTCTAGCTCCTAGATAATCAGCTAGAGCAGAAAGGTAAGTACTGCTTTATCCTTAAGTATTCTATGACAGAAAAAGTAAACTTTTTTCAAAAATCTTAGAAATTAGAACAGTTGAGGTTCCAGTTTTAAACTCTACTATAAATCTACTGCTTTTCAATTTTTAATGGCAGGACTATCAACGCATACCTTGAGGAAAAAAACTATGACAAGCTTTCTTTTTGCTAGAAGATTACACAGGACTAGTGTTAGAGATTTCACTATACAGAAGTAGTTTCAGATACATCTAACATTAAAAGCTAAACTTACAGGCTTTACATATCTCATTTAGGTGACTGAATTAAATTTTTTTGCACCTAAATAGTCTAAACTGCTCCCCAGAGATTCTACTGTGTCTGTAGAGAACTCAGTATGCTAATTCAGGCACTTCTGTTACAAATATGGAACTAAGAAAGCTTAACTTATTAATGCATGTTCAGTTTCAAGTTAACTTCAAAGGAGAGATTTAGTATCTTTGTTTCCAAATTCTTTTTCCTCATGTTGAAGTACCTTTAGCAACTGGAATGTTTTAAAATACAGGAACACAGTGATTTAAATTTGGATGTACAATCTGATGTGTAAGTTTTCCTGAAGATTAATTTTTAAAAGTACTTATACACCTAAATATGCAGACAGGTAGGTACTGGCATTTCCAGAAGTATATAGGAACCTAATTCACAAAAGCTCTTCACTGTCATTGGCCAAAAGAAGACCTCGCCACCCCATCAATAAATATCTTTTCCCGTAATACAAGAGACTGCATTTTCTTTGCACAGCAAATGCCAGCAGCTATTTGAAAGATGACTGTGGATTACCATATCAGAGCTTTGTAAGAAATAAACACTGGCTTCCCTAAGGCACCTAAGACACACTGATACTGTTAAAAATACCACCAAGAAATTTCTAACAGTCACAGGCAGGATGATTTTTCCCATCCCACATGCCCTCAAGCACCCTTTTTTTCTAGCTCTCTGATGATAATAAAACTTCTTTAAAAATGCATAGTGACTTTGCTCCTGTTACATTTTTATACAAAGTATTTCCATAAAAACTAATATAAGTCCTATGGTTCAACACTATTGGCAGGTTACTGCAGCAGAAAGAATATTGTAAACAATTACAGACATCAAAAGATCCTTGATTTTAAGTGTCCTTTTCCTTTATGCAGCATATTTTACACTGTTAAAGGGAACATATTCTGCCTAGCAGTATGTTTTTTCTGATTGCCTATATCTCAAACAAAATTACAGGAATAAGACTGAATACATAAGTAGCCAGATACTGCTACTTTTTCATACCTGAAAGTTGGTACAGGTGAAGCTGAAAGATCAACAGCACACTTGTTTACAAAATAAACTAAAAAGAATTGTCTGCATCATTCCTAAAACCTGCAAAATCAATCACAGGATGTGGATTGCAATACAGCAATGTTAAAAGTGAAATATGAAACTCATGTAACACTAAATGTTTTCTTAAGTTTTAGTGAACCATTTCACATACATTTTTCACAACTGTCATAGCAATTAGAAGAAATAAAAATGAATCCCAGAAACCTACTATTTCAAATGAACCTATATTGGCCTGCATCTAATCCTTTTGGTCAAATATGGCTGAAACCTTCATTTCTCTTTATCATTAAAAATGTTATTCACATTTAGCAAAAATTAACCTTCTGTCAAACCAAGAATAACCTCACCCTTCCAGAAATAAATAAATAAATGAATGAATGCACGTTCACTAAAGATGTGCCTCACATTCTTGTTATCGCTACTTAGATCCCTGACGTTGGTTGCCTATTACATCCCAGTGATGGCTAAGAAATGTAACGTAGGAAAGTCATACTTACTTTCCACTTCTCTTTTCTCCTCAGCATGACTTTTAATTTTGCTTGCTTGCTAGTGCTTTTTCACACCTCCTTTCTTGCCTCCTGTAAATAATTCCTCAAAATATAATCTTCATTACCAGCAGTACCATTATTCAAAATAACACCTAATTCCAAAAATGTCTATAAACAAATCAGCAGATTTGCCCCTCTTTTTTTTTCTACCAGTATGGAGTTCTCTGTGTGGAAATGACAGCTCTTGAAATTGCTTTGAGCAAATTCAGACAAGACTGTGCAGGCCCTAAGCTTTACTAGTTGTCTTCACTGAATCGTAAAACTGTATTCGACAAGAAGTTTTTACACCAGTAAGCCTGCACTAAACAAAGCCATATAAAAAAACATGTAAGTTCAGCACACATGATACTTAGGATTAAAATTCAGCACTCAAAAGACTAAGTATGCTTCGTTTGGTCTTTTTAGTTTTTACACATGGTTTCTGTTACTTAAGACTAAGTTGTTACATGTCAGTAACAGAAGTATTTTTTCACTTAGATGTTTAGATAAATTTGACAAACTGATTTTTCTCCTTAAAAATACAAACAAAACAGTTCTAAATAATTATTTGGATCTAAAATAAATGTTGAGCTTCAGCAGCTATGATAGTGGCTGATTTGGCAAATTTCAAATAGAATCCATTTCTTACTGATCGGTGACAAAAATTTTTGAAAGGGTCTCACTCACAAGCTCAGAGCAGACTCTGGACTGACAGCCAAAAATAAGAACAAGCAGGGCAAGTAAAGAAAAGAACACAATGCCAGAATAAAATAAAAATGCTTTCTAACGTTCACTGAGACACAATGTGCTTCCTTAGAATGAAAGACCAGTTGTGGAGAAAACAAAAGAGCAAGCCTGTCAAACATCACTATGTAATGAAGTACAACAAGCTCACTGTCTATGGAGTGCAAAAAGCAAAATGGACAGACAGAAGTACACAGCATTCCAGCCAAAGTCAGCATCACTGCTGCTATTTAAACAGACCATGCAAATTTTATTAAGCATTTATTAAAACTGCAGCTACTCATGCACACTAACAGTTACGCCACAAAAAGATACAGAACAAAATAAAAATCCTAACCTCCTCTCACACAAGTATGTCCTTTCAAAGAATGGATTAGACACCTTTCCCTCCTGTCATTTCCACTGTATTAATTGTATTTCCCCCCGTTTTTTTTTGCCTGACTTCCTCTTTGTTAGGCTACATTGATGGTTCCTGAGTTTGGAGGAGGAGATCCTTGAGTATTAACTAGTTTTCTTGGGCTCTTTTACCCTCCAGGGCTTCATCCCATGGTACTCTACAACTCAGGTCCCTGAAGAGGCCAAACTCTGCTCTCCTGATTTCCTGGGTAGCAAGCTTCCTGTGTACCCTCCTCACTGCCCTTAGGATCTTGAACTCCACAATTTCATGGTCACTGCAGCCAAGGCTGCCCTTGAGCTCCACTTTCCAGACCAGCCCCTCCTTTTTGATGAGAACCAGTCCCAGCGTAGCACCTCTCCTGTATCACTTGGAGAAGGAATTTAGCATCAACACATCCCAGGAACCTCCTGGATCGCTTATGCCCTGCTGCATTGTTCCTCGAGCAGGTATCAGCGTAGCTGAACTCCCCCATGAGGACTAGGGCTTCTGAATGTGAGGCTAGTCCTGTATGCCTATAAAGGGCCTCATCTGCTGTCTTCCTGGTCAGCTGGCCTGCAGAAGACCCCTACTACAATGTCTCCTGTCCTCCCTTTAGCCCTGACCCCTAAGCTGTTGGTCAGCTCCTCATTCATTCCCAGGAGGAGCTCCATGGACATCTGCTGGCCACTGACATAGTGGACAGCATCCCCTCCTTGGCTGCCCTGCCTGAAGGGCCTATATCCTTCCATTCAAACACTCCAGCCCTAGGAGCCACCCCACCATGTGTCCGTGGTGCCAATAATATCATAGCCTTGCAGGCACATGCACATCTCTAACTCCTCTTGTTTATCCCCCATGCTGTCTGTCATCTACTGCTGAGTATGGTCACCCACTACTACCATACAACTAATCAGCTCCTTTCTCTGTGCAGACATTCACCAGGCTACAGTCCCAGGCTACAATTCCCATTTAGTTTAAACCACAACAGCTCATACTTGTAGGCTTA
Source organism: Hemiprocne comata (assembly GCA_020745705.1). Classification (NCBI taxonomy): domain Eukaryota; kingdom Metazoa; phylum Chordata; class Aves; order Apodiformes; family Apodidae; genus Hemiprocne; species Hemiprocne comata. The sequence goes on along the minus strand of CM036616.1, from coordinate 68,044,564 downwards.
GAAATCCCTAGCAAAACCCACAATTAAGCTGTCACAGTGTCACATTCCATAAGAAAATGATGAACAGAATCTTCTAACAACATACAACCAGTGTAAGGTATACCAGAACTTAAAGCAAGGTGACAACAATGTGTGCAAATCAGACAGGCCATGTAAACCAAGCTGTTACTGTCAGTAAAGGCTGGTAGAGCTGCCCAAGGGACACAAATATGAGAAGTAAGTTTAAATTAAGTAATTAATTGGCTATGCCAAAGAAATGCAGAATATTTTTATTCGGTATTTCTGCTCTTATATAGGTATCAGAACTTTATGAATACTCTTGGGATGAGCTGTGCCATGGACATCATTTAACTTATTCAGAGAAGAGAGAAAGTGCATTCACTTGGTTCACAGGCAAAGTACCCTGCAACATGTAGCTTTTTCCCCCCAGTCTGAGAGGTTGTACTGAAAAAAAAACAAAACCCAATCATTAAACATGCCAACTGTATTTTCAAACCAATCATGTGCTTTCTTCATTTTAATAAGCAAACACAAAAAATCACATGTATCGCAGTTAATTCTGTTCCGTATCACAAAGTATTGTGTTGTGGTTCACAGAGTCTTTGTGAGATGAGTAATACTTGGTAGCCAATTTTAGTTTCATTTATGATACAACGTTACCAAAAAGTGTGCTCTCAAAATCATTCCCAAGTAGAGTATCAAATCATGGTTAATCTAATTCAGCCAAATTCTAATATAAAACACATAGTAACTCAAGGCACAGATCATACAGAACTTCTTGACTTCCAGCATGACTTCCTTGTATCGTAAAGACTTCTCACACAAGCTTTACCTAAACAGCAAGGTCTAAAAACAGTATGCTGGCACACAACGCCAAGGTGAATCTATCCACTTTGCACATATATGCATTCATTGTTTCCTATAAATGTATGTTTTCATTTCTAGAATCATCACACCTCACCTCCTCCATCATCCCCCTCATCCCACTCTCAAAATAAAGTGAAGACAAGAAAGAGTACACATGAGAAGCCAAAAGTGAGACAAACTATGGCAATGAACAGTAGCCAGTTTTGTTGTTTCACTTTGGAAAATATTAATAATCTGGTTCATCTAGCTATCATCTACTTTCATCTTCCAATGAAGTACTTCACAATTGGCTATCAGCAGACATACCCATTTCACATCAGTTTGAATAAGATTTTATTACAAGATAATAAAAAATAAACATTTTTATAAGATTCATTTTTAATCCAATTAGAATGAAGTATGGCTCATTTTTCTTTTGAAATTATGTGTCTTGTAACATTTACTTATTACCGATTCAGAATTCAGAGACTTTTTTTCCACACCTGTTACTATTCCAATTACCAGCTGGCATAGATCAGCAAGTAACAATTTCCAAATAAATTAAATATGCTGACTAGAATACCAATTTCCAAACTGATTCCCATTTAGAATTTTATTATATAGTAATTACAATTATCAAAGTAAAATTAAGTAATGTATTATTTTGTTTTATGTTACAGTTTTGAAATTAATACATGATTAATTTTAAAAGGTAATATGCACTATACAAGATTTTAAAATCTTAAAATGTCAAACATCTTCATTTACCACCTTCAGTTTTCAGAAAAGCTGTTCCATTATAAATCTCAGACTAATTTTTATTCTTCTATCACACTCCTAGAATGAGTATCTTAGAAATGTTCCTCGTTTTATCTTTATACTCATTATTTCATTTCACTTCACACTGTTGAAAACCACAGTGCATCTTATGCATAGAATTATTGTATTTTTGCTGTGCACACATTTCCAATGCTAATCCTGTTAGTTATTTTAAGCTCAGAAATATGGTATTTAGATTACTGAAAGAAAAATAATCAAGAGCATTTTTTTCCTCTCATAACACACATGGTCTTATCTGTTTTACAGCTATATGCAGTTTCTTAAATGAAGGACAACACAATGCCTTCTGTAACAAGAAAAGTTGTTGATGCAATTATCTCACATGAAATTCAAAGTTGAAGAGCAAATCATCAACACCATTCTTCTGCACTTTAGGACATTCACTGTAGGAGTAACAATATTTCCAGAATGATTTCTGGAAAGTGATCAACAATTTGATTTGGAGTGTGTGGAAAAAGTTTAAAGCTGCTTGACATACAGTTTTCCGTGAAATATAATTCATGTGGAAGGTTTTCTGTCCTCATGAGTATCCCCCATTAAAATTAAATATTAAAATACCTTATCTCCTGCAGGACTGTAATCAAATTATACCAGTAGTTTTCACCTAGTGAACTATTTCAACCATCCCTCACTACTTGATTTTGATTTAAAGAAACACCACAGATACAGAATAGAAATCTGAATCTGAACCTTCCTAATTAAAGGAAGAAATATGGGATTGTCCTTTTGATTGATCTAAAAAAAAATTTCACTGCAATGACCTTTAAACCTTTGCTACATTTAACAGCCATATTTGTATTCACTTGTCATTAAAACAGTTTTAAAATAACATTAAATACATTATCAAGACTTAAAACGTAACAGTCTGGTTTCAAGAAATGTAAAACTTTGGGGTTTTTTTCCAAACGTTTTTTTTGTTTCTTTCCAACAAATTCACTAGTAGGCCTAACCTCTCCTAGGTACTACAATAAAAAAATTAAAGACCATCCATTTTCTGCCAAGCATCTGCTGGCTTAAAAAAAATGCCAAGGAATCCAGCAGTGCTCAGATTACTTCCATTAAGACAGCAAAACTGAATGGACAAAAAAACCCAAGAAACGACATCTGACTATAACCTCAGAGAACATGCATCAAATAGCACTTAACATGCTCTAACAGATTCAGACAGAGAAGAGAATTTGATTTGGAAACTATTTATCAGCTGTCACAAAACATGGGCATCATTAACAAGATAAAATGTGACAAACATGATACAACCTAATCCTTTTTAAACTTAAATCTGAAAGAATACCAAATTGATAGTCAGCAAACACTTAAATTATGTTAAGGTAAAAGTTCAAATAGAACATATTTTAAATAGTATCATACAATTAGAAATATGAAAAAAAACTAAGTTCATATTAAGTTTTATCTGGTGATGTCCATCATCTATACTTTCAGTAACAAACAAAAAAGATTGAAAAACATTAAACAATTGTGTTTTAGGAGAATACAGAAAAGTCCATATATAAAACCCATTTAAAAATAAATGCAACAGAAGACATGCTTGTGAAGTAAGTCCAACTCTGAAAATGAGCAGACCAATAATAATGTATAGCAGGCAGAAACCCTGGTAGAAAAACAAAATTAAATCTCACTACAAAAAAAGTACTGCGCTTCATGGCTTTAGGAACAGCATAGGCCAAATGCGTTTAAACTGACTTGCACAGGACTTCATCCATGTCCTCATATAAGGCATGAGATTTCATTTCATTTTTAGAAGGATTCTGGATTATAGATTCTTATTCATAATACAGCACACCTTGGTACTGCAGGCTAACATGAAACTGGTAATGGACCACTGTATTCATGGAATCACGTCTTTGATTGGAAGAGACCTCCAAGATCATCTAGTCCAGCCTGAGACCTAACACCGCAAGCTCACTATTAAACCATGTCCCTAAGCATCATGTCCCCATGCTGTTTAAATGCCTCCAGAGATGGTGACTGCACCACCGCCCTGGGCAAACTACTCCAATGCTTAACAACCCTTTCAGTGAAGAAATGCTTCCTAATATCTAACCTAAACCTCCCCTGGCACAGCTTGCATCCATTCCCTCTGGTCATATGATACGTCACCAGGGAGAAGAGGCTGTCCCCCTCATCACTCCAGCCTCCTTTCAGGTAGGCGATGAGGTCTCCCCTCAGCCTCCTCTTCTCTAAACAACCCCAGCTCCCTCAGCCGCTCCTCACAGGACTTGTGCTCTAGGCCCTTCGCAAGCCTTGTTGCCCTTTTTTGGACACGCTCCAGCACTTCTATGTCCTTCTTATAGTGAGGGGCCCAGAACTGAACACAGTATTCAAGCTGTGGCCTCACCAGTGCCAAGTACAGGGGAAGGATCACCTCCCTATTCCTGCTCGTCACGGTGTTCCTAATACAAGCCAGGATGCCATCGGCCCTCTAAGCCACCTGCACACGCTGCTGAGTCGTATCTAGTCGACAATACTCCCAGGTCCCCTTACTGGGAATCTATGAAATACAGATATACAGCTCTCGATCAGCCTTTCATTTTCTTCAGGTACATGTCAAAAATCAATACACCAAATTAGTATCTACATACCAGACCTGAAACCAGCAATAAACACAGTAGTAGAATGTAATAGGTATTCAACAGCACACCATGCAGAAAACACAGCCATTTGGTAGAGTGTGGCCTAGACCAAGGTGCTATAAGAGAAAGGATACGTAAGGCCCAAGTAACATTTGTCTCCACAGAAACTAGGAAAAGGTGCTTCCCTCACCCTGGTTTCTAGCATCACCTTTCCCCATACTTTCCCTTCCCTCTTTAGGATTGTACAGAATCTTTCGGCTTCCTTTAAGAACAGATTTTATGTAGAATCATTAGGACAGTGTCATCTCCTACAAATATGTCATACATGCAGTATGTTTCAGCTGCATACACTTTCTGTAAAGTACTGATGTGCAAATGAATACACTATTTTAAGCGAAAAGAAATGCAAACAAGCAAAAGAGGAGGAAAAACTGTCAATCATGTGAGAAGGAAATATTAATTTTCTTTAAGATTAATTCCTTCTCTGGCCTCTTTCAAGAGAAGGGGTGTGTTATCTAGGATAATAACCAAACAGAGGTATTCAAGCACCTCGCTGCACCTAAGAGAACACCTACCTCAAATTGTGCACCCTATATCTGAGCAGGTGAAAGCAAAATTTTATCTTTCCTTTCAGTGTCCAAGAGCACAGTTGAACAAGTGTTAGGCTCAAATTCCAACCAGTTGGCAAAAGGCAAGTGTCCAAGTGTTGTCACCAAAATAAGTACAATCTTGCATTGCAAAATCAAGACTAAAAATGGATGCCAGAAAAAAACCAAAACACACATGTAGCTGTACTTTTGCTTTCTCTTGCACTAACATTGCACAAATACAATTATATAAAAAATGGAGTTTGAGACATGAAGTTAAAAACCCCCAATCTTTTCATAATTCAAATGTGACTATTTTAAATAGAACTACCTAAAATAAAACATTATAGAAGCACCAAATCAAAACAAGCTTGTCCCATCATTAGCTTGGTTTGAAAGCAGATATTAACAGACAAGATGCTACAGATACATCTATTCCTTACTAGTTTACCAACTTTCTTCACAAATCATATTCTCCCATACTGTAAAGTGTCTGATGCACAGAGGGAATTTCAGCAATGTCTGTTGAAAGCTTACTTTGCTCATTACTTCCCAACATCTCCACTAAATTAGTCACCAGTCACCATGCTAATTTAATATAATGGACATGTGCCGAAAAAATTAGTTATGTCTCAACTTCTCCTACAGTTTTAAAAGTAAAATAATTATGAAACAGCAGTGACATATGTATTTATTTATTAAGAGCATTTTAGTAGCAAGGATGTTTAAAACATCAAAATTATTGGAAAAAAACATTCCCCTTTGTCCTAGAACATGGTTAAATGTCAAGTGTCTAAGGCTATGGTAGGATGATTAAAAATACCTAGTTAGTACATTTTAAGAAGTTACCATCTCTCTATCAAGACACAATAAAAGTTCACATACAAATGCCTAGATATATCATAGAGAATGGTCTACCTCTGCAAATTACCCAGTTTATTATGTTAACTTCCTTTTCCCCACTTAAGCCTATTATAATGGATAATAAACTCATCAACTGGAATGAGATGTCTGTAAAACTGTATTTATATTCACTCCAATTAATGGTTTGTTAAAAATGGACCAATCTTATTAGCATGAAGGAAATCAAAAGTCTAAGATGCTAGAAAGGTGATTTCTAAACTACTTACCTAATGTACACACTGCTAGTTACATTTGCATATGCATACTATGTTCATTTTAACCATCTAACAATGCTGTATTTGATCAACCATTTGAATGCACTTGTGAGATATAACCAGATTACCAGAGCTATATTTATAGATGAAAATTCTGATTTTTTCCTAAATAAAACTTTTAAAGCCATAATAATTATTACTTGCATTTATGTTTCCCAGCCTAAAGCTTCAATACTTGCTGAAGTCGATTTGAAATTGTTCCCATTTTGCAACAGAATTGTAGTCATTTCAACTGAATGATTTAATCAGATTCTACAATTAGGCGCAGATCTGGACTATAACACAAAACATGAGCACAAATACCTAGTCAAAAAACTAAATGCAAAAGCTACATCATACTAAATCCATACATTCTTGATTATCTGTTCTGCCATTCTTACCTGCACGCAGTACTTAAAGGAGTTCTATTGTTTAAATATTACAGCTTAAACAGTGACAAGTTAATCTTCAAAGCAATTCTGGATAATAGAGGAAGACCAGCATTAGCCAACGCATTTGAAACAAAAGTAAAAAGATGTATGCAACTGCCCAAGGTCATTCAGCCAAGACCAGAGCGAGAGCTAGAACTCAAAATCTTTTAATCCAAGCCTCATGTTTTAACACTGGTAAATGCTGCCTGTCCCAGGCTGTTGGCAGGAATTGTATTTATGCTCTGACACTAAAATAGATTCTTTGAATTTGTGACGCCCAAAGGAGAAAATGAAAAACAAGAAACCGTATGTCTGAAGTCTTTCTGAATATGCCTCAAAAGCATCAAGAATACAAAAGTGTATTTCCACAAAAAAAAATGTGCCACGCATGAATAACCATTTTAGGAATTCTCATATGGCCTTAAAGAAGTAAATGAAAATGGCAACATAAAATTCAAAGAACTTTCATAACAAATTAGTATTAACATGTTGTACACTAAAAGGTTATGGTACACACACTAAGAACTGTAAAGGCTCATTTTACCACCCTAGCCATAAAACAAAACTCTTCTTGTCACAACACGCAGAATAAATGAGTCATAATGAAGACCTGAATCTACTTTTCTTAATTATCATAGCACACCTTGTGGGGATCATGCCCCATGGACATAAAACCTGCCCCACATAAAAATGATTCTCATGAATGTTAGACCTAAAATGAAAAACAAACCCTGTCAGAGCCCAGAGGCGGGAACTTTTCGGCGGGAACTTTTCGGCGGGAAAGCCGATGTAATGTCGTCATCTCAAGCGGGTATCCAGGCAGTGGAGCGCCCGAAGGACCAATCAGAGGGCGAATCCCGAGGGGCACACTCCAATCAGGAGTAAGGACTCCCACAATATAAAGGGAGCCCCCTCCCCTGCTGCTGCGCGCGCGGACCCGGATTCGGAGAAGACTGAAAGAAAAAAAGGACCGAACCGCTGTCTGCCGCCGCTTGCCGCCTCCTGCTGCTGCTTGCCTCCGCCTGCCGCCGCTAACTACCTCCGCCTGCCGCTGCTAATTGCCGCCGCCTGCAGCCATTAGCCGTCAGCTGCCTGCAGCCGCTAGCTGTTTGCTGCCTCTAGCTGTCAGCCGCCTGCCGCTCGCAGAGGGGGGGGCACCTGAAGAGAAGAGGGAGAGGACTCGGGAAGCCGCCGTGGAAAAAACGCCGGAGGGAGCCAGCCAACGCGCGCCGCTACTCGTCGGGGCTCGAGCCGCTCCCTAAGGGGAGCGGAGCTCGCCCAGAAGAGAGTCGCCGCAACAGCCGCTGGCCAGCAAGAGCCGGAGCTGGTCTCCGACTCCCACGGGACGGCCGGAACGTAAGAAAATCGCCCCAAAGCCTCGTTCCTTTCCCGTCTTTCCCGAAATCCTATAATCCTCCCTGGGAGGTGGGAGGGGGGTTGGGAAACCTTCCCTTTCCGTTTGCTCCTTCCCTCCTTTCTCCTAAAGAAACTGCGGGTGCCCGATCACATTCCCCTTGGCTAAGTTATTGGTTCCTGGGGCAAATTGTATTGTTGTTGTTTAATTATATTGTGTTCTCGAATTAATTATAAAGTAAAAAGCACATAATTCAAACCGCCCCTAGCTTCCAGAGCCTTCCTTTCTATCGGTTTTCCCGTAAATACCCGTGGGGGGGGGTTGTATGAGCGCTTAAGTAACGGGACTGACCGCTCGAGTCCCCGGGTGCGCGTTCTCGGGCTGTTTCAATAACCGAGTGAGTGTGTGAGAGGCTGAGACGCGGCACAAGCCGCGAAGCGATTGTGGACTCCCGAACCGCGGTTCCGTTCTCCCGCGAGGGAAACGGCCGGTGACGGAGGAAGCGTAAGGCGTGGAAGGACAGCGCGGACAGGAGTGTGCTTGGCAATTGAGCGTAAGGCAGAGCGAGTGTGCGTGCTTGCTTAAAGACATACCGCTCCACAAAACTTGGTCCGCGAGACACGAGCTTCCACGCATCCAACACAGTCGCGCCTAAATTAATTCACTCACCAAAGCCCGGATCGCGACATCTTAAATTGGTGTCAGAAGTGGGATAGCCTCATACAAACCCAAAAACCGGTAGAAACATGGGTCTCCTGGATTTATTGTTCAAACAACACATCGTCACTCCCGACGAATCAGCAACCTTACCTTTGCACCCTTTTCAGCAATGCTCGTTTTTAGCCCCCTTTTGGGAGCAAATTAATAAGTTCGAATATCTTCCCTCGCATACATTTATTGAAATAGTCGGTAAATATTATGCCGACGGCAGTTTAGAAAATGTGGCTGAGATGTTGGAGAGGCTCGACTGCCCTTCAAGTCTCTCAAAGGGCCAAAAACGTAGAGTTAAGAGGCGAGGCATGGAGTACTACCATGCCCGGACTTATATAACTCTACTTTATATTTTATGGGAAGAAAAAGAAAAATATAGACTCATTGCTGAAAAGAGTGGGGGGGACATGGCAGGGATGTCACCTCGAGAACACAATAACACCAATAACGCTGAGTCTTGCCAAAAAGGGGAAACATTAAGCCTCCTAATTGAACCTCCTCCCGAATTTTCGGAGGATAAAACCTCGAGCGATACGGAGGATAGCAGCCTGGGCGATAAGTCTGTCAAAAAGGTCTCTTTTAAAGCTTTGGCTGGGGCAGCTACCTCCCAAATCGCGCAAGCGAAAAAACGGCTTGAAGCCTTCTCAAGCATAAATAAATTAGAGAAGGACTTCTCCTCTTTTAAAGGGGAAGTAGCCGAGTCCATCAAAGCCCTCAGCGAGAATATGCTGAAAATCACTGAAGCTGTCGGGAATTTGTCGAAGAGCTCCTCCCGGTGTTCTTCGAGAACTTCCCGGAGGTCTTCCTCATCGGGCTCAGAGGAAGATAACCCTAAAGCTCTGAGACCGATTATTAAGACTGAGGTCCAAACGGCCAGGAATGGCCGCACCCTTACAACAAGGAGGGAGGTTCCTTACACCCCTCTTGAATTGGCAGACTTGAAAAAACGTTTTTCTAAAAAATTTACGGAAACAGACACTGAGTATGTCATCCGCGTGTCTGCGGACGGCGGGGATAACATAAAACTTTCAGAAAATGAGGCAAGTGGTTATTGGGGACCGGGAATACTGTTAACAACAGGGAATACAGAGGCCCCTTGGTCCATCACTCAAAGAGCAGCCTACAATGTAGGGCTATTAGACCCCATGTCACGGGGTGAACCTTACATTTTGAAAGGGGACATCAATCACTTGATGGAAAACATACATAAGGCTGCCGTAATACAATATATTTACCAAGGAGAGCTAAATAATAATGGTGACTCCCCACTTCTCCTACAAGTCCGGCCAGAAAGGATGGATGTCCTGATTCGGGGATTGCCCGGACAATTGAAAAATTTGGCTATTCAAATTAAAGCCAGAATTGCCAACTCGGACCCCGACGAGAACCCCTATACCTGGGGAGATCTGGCAAAAGAATTGACAGAATACGGGAGGCGATACGAAATTCCTGAATACGACCCCAAAAAAGTGAGGCAATTGGCTCAAAGTAACAAGCCTTCCTATGCTGCAGTGGCTGCACGCCCATCCAGGCACGCCCCTCAGACGTCAGGGGGTGGGCGGGGTGAGCGTCCATCTACGCCCTCGGGCAGCAGGGGATACAATACAACACGTGACAAACCAAAGAATCAAAATGGCTCCCAAACTCGAGCTAGTTCCAGTCCGGGACCGTTTGCGCGGCTTAAGGAGGAAGCTCGTCGCAAGGGGATCCCACCGACCCTGTTGTCACGGAACTACAGTTATAGCCACCTTAAAGAGCTAATTGAAAGGTGGCCTTCTCCAAAATCAAAAGAAGACAATTCCAATTCGGGAAACTAAATGAACCTCCCAAAGCTAAAAGACAACGTCAGCGAAAACGGCGGCGGGAGGTGATCCACCTAAATCACAATCAAATCGCAGGTGATAATTGGGCACAAACGTGGGAAGCCAAGGCCCCAGACACAAATGATTGGCCAACTACTGAATCCAAATCTGACCCTAAAAAGGATTTGCCTTCTCTCGATTGGCAAAACATCCTAAGGTTAACCCAAAATTCACGGGGTGATTTGGAACTCACGTGTAGTGTTGGTCCTAAAAGATATCCGGTTACATTTGTTGTGGATACAGGAGCACAGATTTCCACGCTTAGAAAAGATGTGGCACAGCGATGTGGCATTAATCTGTCCCGAAAATCCATGCTAGTGAGTGGTGCTTTTGGTCAGCCCACTCCACAAAAAATTGCTAAAGTCTCTCTAAAACTGCCAGGTGAAGATGAGACAATTCGGACAGAAATGATAGTGGGTGACATTCCCTATAATTTATTGGGAATGGATATACTAAAAGGAAGAGCGTGGAGAGATGACAGCGGTAATTGCTGGAATTTTGGTACACCCACTCTAAATGTTAGGCTCTTACAGCAAGCTCCTGCGCTACCACAAAGCCGGATAATTAACACAAAACAATATCAAGTGTCTCTGGCCGCCAGAGAAGGAATTAAAGAGACGATTGAGGATTTGAAAGAAAGGGGAATAATAATAGAAACTCACTCGCCCTTTAATTCCCCCATCTGGCCAGTTAAAAAATCCAATGGGAAGTGGCGACTTACAGTTGATTACCGGAGGTTAAATGCAAACACAGGACCTCTGGCAGCGGCAGTGCCGAATTTAGCCGAATTGTTATCAGAAATCCAGGAAGCAGCACATCCAGTGATGGCTGTGCTGGATATCAAAGATATGTTTTTCATGGTACCAATTCGTAAAGAGGACCAGGACCAGTTTGCATTTACCTGGGGCGGTAATCAATACACGTTCACCCGGCTTCCCCAGGGTTATAAACATTCACCAACTTTGGCCCATAATGCCTTAGCAAAAGAATTGGAACAGGCCCTTTTGGGAAAAAATTATGATGACGTCAAGGTTTATCAATATATTGATGACATCTTGATTGCAGGGCAAGATGAGACAAGGGTGGGGGAAGTTTATAACCTAATAATAACCCACCTTAAAGGCCTCAATATTGAAATCCCTGAGGATAAGTGCCAGCCTCCTGCATCCGAAGTTAAGTTTTTGGGAATTCGGTGGCGGAAGGGCACATGGAACATTCCTCAGGATACTCTGATGAAATTAGGAAGTATAAAGATCCCCGAAAATAAGAAACAATTACAGGAGTTATTGGGTACAATTCAGTTTTGGCGAAAACATGTCCCTAACTTGTCCATTATCGCACGACCTCTTTATGACTTATTAAAGAAAGGAAAATATTGGGACTGGGGTGATACTCAAGAAGAGGCCCTTAAACTAATTCTACTAGAAATACAAATGCACCAATCCCTGGGCCCAGTTCATCCCACGGATCCAATCATTGTGGAATGGGGTTTTGCAAAATCTGGCCTATCTTTCCACCTGTGGCAACGAGGGCCGGATGGAAGCCCTAGACCTTTGGGATTTTACTCCCAATCATTCAAAGAGGCCGAAAGGCGATATTCAAGTTGGGAGAAAGGGCTCCTTACTGTTGTCACAGCACTGAAGGAGATAGAAAAATTAATCAAGACCCAAAAGGTGGTGTTGCGAGGACCATTTAAGGTCCTGAAGCAGGTAACTTCGGGGAGAGCTCCCCCAGAGGGAATTGCTCAAAAGCAAACCACTCGTAAATGGTACGGTCAGATTGAATTTTACTCTAACTTATTTTCTATCTCTGAAGGCCCTGATAAAACTTTAAACATACAGGAGGATGTACTATACGAAGCTGACCCAGAACGAGAACTAGCAAAAAAGACTCCATCTCCCATAAAAGAAGCGCCAAAGTTCACTGATAAATTAAAGATTGTTTGGTTTACTGATGCCTCCTCTCAAAGAGAGAGAGGAGAATGGAAATTCAAATCTGTAGCCTTAAACATTAAAACTAAACAAACAATCACAAATGAAGGGACAGGTAGTGCCCAAGTAGGTGAACTCGATGCAGTTTACAATGTAATCCAGAAAGAGAAGGATACCAAGGAGCCTGTATATATTTATACAGACTCATATGCAGTATATAAAGGGTGCACTGAATGGATTACATTCTGGCAAGAAAACCAATGGCAAATTAACAGTGTGCCTGTTTGGCAATCAGAAAAATGGAAAGTAATATTGGAAATTGCCAAAAATAATCCTAACTTCCATGTCGGGTGGGTACCTTCTCACCAGGCCGACATGACCAATGAGGCTGCAAAATGGAACAATGAAGTAGATGAATTGGCCCGGATAAATTGGCTCGAAATTAGAGAAGCCATCAGAAAAGGAGAAACCACTGAATGGGGAAAGCTCCTTGAGTGGTTACATTGTAAGCGAGGGCACTCTGGTTATAATGACCTGTACAAAGAAGCACAGTCTCGTGGATGGCCAGTTTCACGAGAAGCCTGCAAAACCATAATAACTTCCTGTGACCAATGCAAAATCAAATATGATAAGCACCCAATGAAAGAGGATTTACATTTGAGAAGTAACAAAACTCTCTGGTCTACCTGGCAAGTGGACTATATTGGTCCGTTTAGGAAGTCTAAGGGGAAGCAATATATAATTGTCATGGTAGAAATCATTTCAGGACTAACAGTGGCAAAATCAGTATATAGAGCAAATGGGGAAAATACTTTGGACTTTTTAAAAGAAACTTTTGCTGTGTTCCCAAAGCCTGAGACCATTCAATCCGATAATGGTTCTCATTTCAAGACAACTTTAGTACAACAATGGGCGAAGGGAGAAAATATAAAATGGGTTTTCCATACACCCTACTATCCCCAGGCAAATGGGATAGTAGAGCGGACCAATGGCCTGCTGAAAGGGATTTTGAAGCCTCATCGTCCTCAATGGGACGAGAGACTTAGTTTTGCTTTATTCGTGGTAAATAATAGATGGGGAATCAATGGATGCCCCAGATTTAATGCATTTTACCCGGAACCACCTTCCTCCAGTCCATTGGGAAACAAACTCAAAAACCCCTATGCTGTAGGTCAAACAGTCCTGGTTAAATTACCCAATATCGGTAATATTCAATTGATATTGCAGTCTCCTTACAACGAAAAATCCTGGAAAGCCAAAGATAAACAGGGGGCAGAATATAAAATTAGTACCAAATGGATTGTTGCAACCCTGTAATCTGTTCAATTGAGATTATTACAGAGTATACGGTTATGCCAGAGGAAGTGAAGAAAGAAAAACAGACGACGATCCTCCTGCAAGCAAAAATGAAGACTACGGATACCGGAATGAAGAAAGTAGGAATGGTAATATTAATTCTGAGCTGTGTTTTTGCTAATATATCTGCCTGGGGCTGAAGCCCTGACCCAAAACAGTAATATAAAATTAATGCATTCTCCATGGGCAAAGAATAATTTTGTGACTCTTGGTCAAAATATCAGTAATATACTGAATTCACAGGGAAGCCCAGAAATAGATCCAATCTATTTGGAGATGGGCGCTCTGATTGAGGAGCCGGGAGTGAATATTCACCCCACCTCATCTCCTCCTTCTCAAGAAAGAAACGAAGAAGAAGGGGCTTAAAACAGTGAAAGGTTTTAGTGGTTTAAAACCTAATGTTAAAGGATGTTCAGAAAGCATGCTTCATTCAAAAGCGTTTAAAGAGTATATTTTACTCAAGTGTTTAAAGAGTATATTTTATTCAAGGTTAATTGAAATAGCTCCCCTGTGAGGGAGAATAATGTTGCCTCTTATAATTCAATTACCCCTTGTATGGGGAAACAATGTTACAAACTCTCCCTGCGTGGAGATCTATTACGACAAGTTATTTCCCCTGTGAGGGAAACTTTCAAATCAACCCAGGAAACAATAACTATGGGAACTCAAGGGAAAATCCGGGATGACATCATGAGAATCACGGGGTGAAGTGTGGGGATCATGCCCCATGGACATAAAACCTGCCCCACATAAAAATGATTCTCATGAATGTTAGACCTAAAATGAAAAACAAACCCTGTCAGAGCCCAGAGGCGGGAACTTTTCGGCGGGAACTTTTCGGCGGGAAAGCCGATGTAATGTCGTCATCTCAAGCGGGTATCCAGGCAGTGGAGCGCCCGAAGGACCAATCAGAGGGCGAATCCCGAGGGGCACACTCCAATCAGGAGTAAGGACTCCCACAATATAAAGGGAGCCCCCTCCCCTGCTGCTGCGCGCGCGGACCCGGATTCGGAGAAGACTGAAAGAAAAAAAGGACCGAACCGCTGTCTGCCGCCGCTTGCCGCCTCCTGCTGCTGCTTGCCTCCGCCTGCCGCCGCTAACTACCTCCGCCTGCCGCTGCTAATTGCCGCCGCCTGCAGCCATTAGCCGTCAGCTGCCTGCAGCCGCTAGCTGTTTGCTGCCTCTAGCTGTCAGCCGCCTGCCGCTCGCAGAGGGGGGGGCACCTGAAGAGAAGAGGGAGAGGACTCGGGAAGCCGCCGTGGAAAAAACGCCGGAGGGAGCCAGCCAACGCGCGCCGCTACTCGTCGGGGCTCGAGCCGCTCCCTAAGGGGAGCGGAGCTCGCCCAGAAGAGAGTCGCCGCAACAGCCGCTGGCCAGCAAGAGCCGGAGCTGGTCTCCGACTCCCACGGGACGGCCGGAACGTAAGAAAATCGCCCCAAAGCCTCGTTCCTTTCCCGTCTTTCCCGAAATCCTATAATCCTCCCTGGGAGGTGGGAGGGGGGTTGGGAAACCTTCCCTTTCCGTTTGCTCCTTCCCTCCTTTCTCCTAAAGAAACTGCGGGTGCCCGATCACATTCCCCTTGGCTAAGTTATTGGTTCCTGGGGCAAATTGTATTGTTGTTGTTTAATTATATTGTGTTCTCGAATTAATTATAAAGTAAAAAGCACATAATTCAAACCGCCCCTAGCTTCCAGAGCCTTTCTTTCTATCGGTTTTCCCGTAAATACCCGTGGGGGGGGGTTGTATGAGCGCTTAAGTAACGGGACTGACCGCTCGAGTCCCCGGGTGCGCGTTCTCGGGCTGTTTCAATAACCGAGTGAGTGTGTGAGAGGCTGAGACGCGGCACAAGCCGCGAAGCGATTGTGGACTCCCGAACCGCGGTTCCGTTCTCCCGCGAGGGAAACGGCCGGTGACGGAGGAAGCGTAAGGCGTGGAAAGACAGCGCGGACGGGAGTGTGCTTGGCAATTGAGCGTAAGGCAGAGCGAGTGTGCGTGCTTGCTTAAAGACATACCGCTCCACAAAACTTGGTCCGCGAAACACGAGCTTCCACGCATCCAACACAGTCGCGCCTAAATTAATTCACTCACCAAAGCCCGGATCGCGACATCTTAAATTGGTGTCAGAAGTGGGATAGCCTCATACAAACCCAAAAACCGGTAGAAACATGGGTCTCCTGGATTTATTGTTCAAACAACACATCGTCACTCCCGACGAATCAGCAACCTTACCTTTGCACCCTTTTCAGCAATGCTCGTTTTTAGCCCCCTTTTGGGAGCAAATTAATAAGTTCGAATATCTTCCCTCGCATACATTTATTGAAATAGTCGGTAAATATTATGCCGACGGCAGTTTAGAAAATGTGGCTGAGATGTTGGAGAGGCTCGACTGCCCTTCAAGTCTCTCAAAGGGCCAAAAACGTAGAGTTAAGAGGCGAGGCATGGAGTACTACCATGCCCGGACTTATATAACTCTACTTTATATTTTATGGGAAGAAAAAGAAAAATATAGACTCATTGCTGAAAAGAGTGGGGGGGACATGGCAGGGATGTCACCTCGAGAACACAATAACACCAATAACGCTGAGTCTTGCCAAAAAGGGGAAACATTAAGCCTCCTAATTGAACCTCCTCCCGAATTTTCGGAGGATAAAACCTCGAGCGATACGGAGGATAGCAGCCTGGGCGATAAGTCTGTCAAAAAGGTCTCTTTTAAAGCTTTGGCTGGGGCAGCTACCTCCCAAATCGCGCAAGCGAAAAAACGGCTTGAAGCCTTCTCAAGCATAAATAAATTAGAGAAGGACTTCTCCTCTTTTAAAGGGGAAGTAGCCGAGTCCATCAAAGCCCTCAGCGAGAATATGCTGAAAATCACTGAAGCTGTCGGGAATTTGTCGAAGAGCTCCTCCCGGTGTTCTTCGAGAACTTCCCGGAGGTCTTCCTCATCGGGCTCAGAGGAAGATAACCCTAAAGCTCTGAGACCGATTATTAAGACTGAGGTCCAAACGGCCAGGAATGGCCGCACCCTTACAACAAGGAGGGAGGTTCCTTACACCCCTCTTGAATTGGCAGACTTGAAAAAACGTTTTTCTAAAAAATTTACGGAAACAGACACTGAGTATGTCATCCGCGTGTCTGCGGACGGCGGGGATAACATAAAACTTTCAGAAAATGAGGCAAGTGGTTATTGGGGACCGGGAATACTGTTAACAACAGGGAATACAGAGGCCCCTTGGTCCATCACTCAAAGAGCAGCCTACAATGTAGGGCTATTAGACCCCATGTCACGGGGTGAACCTTACATTTTGAAAGGGGACATCAATCACTTGATGGAAAACATACATAAGGCTGCCGTAATACAATATATTTACCAAGGAGAGCTAAATAATAATGGTGACTCCCCACTTCTCCTACAAGTCCGGCCAGAAAGGATGGATGTCCTGATTCGGGGATTGCCCGGACAATTGAAAAATTTGGCTATTCAAATTAAAGCCAGAATTGCCAACTCGGACCCCGACGAGAACCCCTATACCTGGGGAGATCTGGCAAAAGAATTGACAGAATACGGGAGGCGATACGAAATTCCTGAATACGACCCCAAAAAAGTGAGGCAATTGGCTCAAAGTAACAAGCCTTCCTATGCTGCAGTGGCTGCACGCCCATCCAGGCACGCCCCTCAGACGTCAGGGGGTGGGCGGGGTGAGCGTCCATCTACGCCCTCGGGCAGCAGGGGATACAATACAACACGTGACAAACCAAAGAATCAAAATGGCTCCCAAACTCGAGCTAGTTCCAGTCCGGGACCGTTTGCGCGGCTTAAGGAGGAAGCTCGTCGCAAGGGGATCCCACCGACCCTGTTGTCACGGAACTACAGTTATAGCCACCTTAAAGAGCTAATTGAAAGGTGGCCTTCTCCAAAATCAAAAGAAGACAATTCCAATTCGGGAAACTAAATGAACCTCCCAAAGCTAAAAGACAACGCCAGCGAAAACGGCGGCGGGAGGTGATCCACCTAAATCACAATCAAATCGCAGGTGATAATTGGGCACAAACGTGGGAAGCCAAGGCCCCAGACACAAATGATTGGCCAACTACTGAATCCAAATCTGACCCTAAAAAGGATTTGCCTTCTCTCGATTGGCAAAACATCCTAAGGTTAACCCAAAATTCACGGGGTGATTTGGAACTCACGTGTAGTGTTGGTCCTAAAAGATATCCGGTTACATTTGTTGTGGATACAGGAGCACAGATTTCCACGCTTAGAAAAGATGTGGCACAGCGATGTGGCATTAATCTGTCCCGAAAATCCATGCTAGTGAGTGGTGCTTTTGGTCAGCCCACTCCACAAAAAATTGCTAAAGTCTCTCTAAAACTGCCAGGTGAAGATGAGACAATTCGGACAGAAATGATAGTGGGTGACATTCCCTATAATTTATTGGGAATGGATATACTAAAAGGAAGAGCGTGGAGAGATGACAGCGGTAATTGCTGGAATTTTGGTACACCCACTCTAAATGTTAGGCTCTTACAGCAAGCTCCTGCGCTACCACAAAGCCGGATAATTAACACAAAACAATATCAAGTGTCTCTGGCCGCCAGAGAAGGAATTAAAGAGACGATTGAGGATTTGAAAGAAAGGGGAATAATAATAGAAACTCACTCGCCCTTTAATTCCCCCATCTGGCCAGTTAAAAAATCCAATGGGAAGTGGCGACTTACAGTTGATTACCGGAGGTTAAATGCAAACACAGGACCTCTGGCAGCGGCAGTGCCGAATTTAGCCGAATTGTTATCAGAAATCCAGGAAGCAGCACATCCAGTGATGGCTGTGCTGGATATCAAAGATATGTTTTTCATGGTACCAATTCGTAAAGAGGACCAGGACCAGTTTGCATTTACCTGGGGCGGTAATCAATACACGTTCACCCGGCTTCCCCAGGGTTATAAACATTCACCAACTTTGGCCCATAATGCCTTAGCAAAAGAATTGGAACAGGCCCTTTTGGGAAAAAATTATGATGACGTCAAGGTTTATCAGTATATTGATGATATCTTGATTGCAGGGCAAGATGAGACAAGGGTGGGGGAAGTTTATAACCTAATAATAACCCACCTTAAAGGCCTCAATATTGAAATCCCTGAGGATAAGTGCCAGCCTCCTGCATCCGAAGTTAAGTTTTTGGGAATTCGGTGGCGGAAGGGCACATGGAACATTCCTCAGGATACTCTGATGAAATTAGGAAGTATAAAGATCCCCGAAAATAAGAAACAATTACAGGAGTTATTGGGTACAATTCAGTTTTGGCGAAAACATGTCCCTAACTTGTCCATTATCGCACGACCTCTTTATGACTTATTAAAGAAAGGAAAATATTGGGACTGGGGTGATACTCAAGAAGAGGCCCTTAAACTAATTCTACTAGAAATACAAATGCACCAATCCCTGGGCCCAGTTCATCCCACGGATCCAATCATTGTGGAATGGGGTTTTGCAAAATCTGGCCTATCTTTCCACCTGTGGCAACGAGGGCCGGATGGAAGCCCTAGACCTTTGGGATTTTACTCCCAATCATTTAAAGAGGCCGAAAGGCGATATTCAAGTTGGGAGAAAGGGCTCCTTACTGTTGTCACAGCACTGAAGGAGATAGAAAAATTAATCAAGACCCAAAAAGTGGTGTTGCGAGGACCATTTAAGGTCCTGAAGCAGGTAACTTCGGGGAGAGCTCCCCCAGAGGGAATTGCTCAAAAGCAAACCACTCGTAAATGGTACGGTCAGATCGAATTTTACTCTAACTTATTTTCTATCTCTGAAGGCCCTGATAAAACTTTAAACATACAGGAGGATGTACTATACGAAGCTGACCCAGAACGAGAACTAGCAAAAAAGACTCCATCTCCCATAAAAGAAGCGCCAAAGTTCACTGATAAATTAAAGATTGTTTGGTTTACTGATGCCTCCTCTCAAAGAGAGAGAGGAGAATGGAAATTCAAATCTGTAGCCTTAAACATTAAAACTAAACAAACAATCACAAATGAAGGGACAGGTAGTGCCCAAGTAGGTGAACTCGATGCAGTTTACAATGTAATCCAGAAAGAGAAGGATACCAAGGAGCCTGTATATATTTATACAGACTCATATGCAGTATATAAAGGGTGCACTGAATGGATTACATTCTGGCAAGAAAACCAATGGCAAATTAACAGTGTGCCTGTTTGGCAATCAGAAAAATGGAAAGTAATATTGGAAATTGCCAAAAACAATCCTAATTTCCATGTCGGGTGGGTACCTTCTCACCAGGCCGACATGACCAATGAGGCTGCAAAATGGAACAATGAAGTAGATGAATTGGCCCGGATAAATTGGCTCGAAATTAGAGAAGCCATCAGAAAAGGAGAAACCACTGAATGGGGAAAGCTCCTTGAGTGGTTACATTGTAAGCGAGGGCACTCTGGTTATAATGACCTGTACAAAGAAGCACAGTCTCGTGGATGGCCAGTTTCACGAGAAGCCTGCAAAACCATAATAACTTCCTGTGACCAATGCAAAATCAAATATGATAAGCACCCAATGAAAGAGGATTTACATTTGAGAAGTAACAAAACTCTCTGGTCTACCTGGCAAGTGGACTATATTGGTCCGTTTAGGAAGTCTAAGGGGAAGCAATATATAATTGTCATGGTAGAAATCATTTCAGGACTAACAGTGGCAAAATCAGTATATAGAGCAAATGGGGAAAATACTTTGGACTTTTTAAAAGAAACTTTTGCTGTATTCCCAAAGCCTGAGACCATTCAATCCGATAATGGTTCTCATTTCAAGACAACTTTAGTACAACAATGGGCGAAGGGAGAAAATATAAAATGGGTTTTCCATACACCCTACTATCCCCAGGCAAATGGGATAGTAGAGCGGACCAATGGCCTGCTGAAAGGGATTTTGAAGCCTCATCGTCCTCAATGGGACGAGAGACTTAGTTTTGCTTTATTCGTGGTAAATAATAGATGGGGAATCAATGGATGCCCCAGATTTAATGCATTTTACCCGGAACCACCTTCCTCCAGTCCATTGGGAAACAAACTCAAAAACCCCTATGCTGTAGGTCAAACAGTCCTGGTTAAATTACCCAATATCGGTAATATTCAATTGATATTGCAGTCTCCTTACAACGAAAAATCCTGGAAAGCCAAAGATAAACAGGGGGCAGAATATAAAATTAGTACCAAATGGATTGTTGCAACCCTGTAATCTGTTCAATTGAGATTATTACAGAGTATACGGTTATGCCAGAGGAAGTGAAGAAAGAAAAACAGACGACGATCCTCCTGCAAGCAAAAATGAAGACTACGGATACCGGAATGAAGAAAGTAGGAATGGTAATATTAATTCTGAGCTGTGTTTTTGCTAATATATCTGCCTGGGGCTGAAGCCCTGACCCAAAACAGTAATATAAAATTAATGCATTCTCCATGGGCAAAGAATAATTTTGTGACTCTTGGTCAAAATATCAGTAATATACTGAATTCACAGGGAAGCCCAGAAATAGATCCAATCTATTTGGAGATGGGCGCTCTGATTGAGGAGCCGGGAGTGAATATTCACCCCACCTCATCTCCTCCTTCTCAAGAAAGAAACGAAGAAGAAGGGGCTTAAAACAGTGAAAGGTTTTAGTGGTTTAAAACCTAATGTTAAAGGATGTTCAGAAAGCATGCTTCATTCAAAAGCGTTTAAAGAGTATATTTTACTCAAGTGTTTAAAGAGTATATTTTATTCAAGGTTAATTGAAATAGCTCCCCTGTGAGGGAGAATAATGTTGCCTTTTATGATTCAATTACCCCTTGTATGGGGAAACAATGTTACAAACTCTCCCTGCGTGGAGATCTATTACGACAAGTTATTTCCCCTGTGAGGGAAACTTTCAAATCAACCCAGGAAACAATAACTATGGGAACTCAAGGGAAAATCCGGGATGACATCATGAGAATCACGGGGTGAAGTGTGGGGATCATGCCCCATGGACATAAAACCTGCCCCACATAAAAATGATTCTCATGAATGTTAGACCTAAAATGAAAAACAAACCCTGTCAGAGCCCAGAGGCGGGAACTTTTCGGCGGGAACTTTTCGGCGGGAAAGCCGATGTAATGTCGTCATCTCAAGCGGGTATCCAGGCAGTGGAGCGCCCGAAGGACCAATCAGAGGGCGAATCCCGAGGGGCACACTCCAATCAGGAGTAAGGACTCCCACAATATAAAGGGAGCCCCCTCCCCTGCGCTGCTGCTGCGCGCGCGGACCCGGATTCGGAGAAGACTGAAAGAAAAAAAGGACCGAACCGCTGTCTGCCGCCGCTTGCCGCCTCCTGCTGCTGCTTGCCTCCGCCTGCCGCCGCTAACTACCTCCGCCTGCCGCTGCTAATTGCCGCCGCCTGCAGCCATTAGCCGTCAGCTGCCTGCAGCCGCTAGCTGTTTGCTGCCTCTAGCTGTCAGCCGCCTGCCGCTCGCAGAGGGGGGGGCACCTGAAGAGAAGAGGGAGAGGACTCGGGAAGCCGCCGTGGAAAAAACGCCGGAGGGAGCCAGCCAACACGCGCCGCTACTCGTCGGGGCTCGAGCCGCTCCCTAAGGGGAGCGGAGCTCGCCCAGAAGAGAGTCGCCGCAACAGCCGCTGGCCAGCAAGAGCCGGAGCTGGTCTCCGACTCCCACGGGACGGCCGGAACGTAAGAAAATCGCCCCAAAGCCTCGTTCCTTTCCCGTCTTTCCCGAAATCCTATAATCCTCCCTGGGAGGTGGGAGGGGGGTTGGGAAACCTTCCCTTTCCGTTTGCTCCTTCCCTCCTTTCTCCTAAAGAAACTGCGGGTGCCCGATCACATTCCCCTTGGCTAAGTTATTGGTTCCTGGGGCAAATTGTATTGTTGTTGTTTAATTATATTGTGTTCTCGAATTAATTATAAAGTAAAAAGCACATAATTCAAACCGCCCCTAGCTTCCAGAGCCTTCCTTTCTATCGGTTTTCCCGTAAATACCCGTGGGGGGGGGTTGTATGAGCGCTTAAGCAACGGGACTGACCGCTCGAGTCCCCGGGTGCGCGTTCTCGGGCTGTTTCAATAACCGAGTGAGTGTGTGAGAGGCTGAGACGCGGCACAAGCCGCGAAGCGATTGTGGACTCCCGAACCGCGGTTCCGTTCTCCCGCGAGGGAAACGGCCGGTGACGGAGGAAGCGTAAGGCGTGGAAGGACAGCGCGGACAGGAGTGTGCTTGGCAATTGAGCGTAAGGCAGAGCGAGTGTGCGTGCTTGCTTAAAGACATACCGCTCCACAAAACTTGGTCCGCGAGACACGAGCTTCCACGCATCCAACACAGTCGCGCCTAAATTAATTCACTCACCAAAGCCCGGATCGCGACACACCTTCTCACTACACTTAACTTAAAAAACATGTACTCATAGTTTGTAAAGTAATACAAGTTCTTCATAGGGGATTTAATTCCACAATAAAGCCAAATCAGATGTAAAGAGAAATGACAGAAAATCACCCAAACTTTGCAAGTCTTTACCAAGGAAAAAAAAAAAACAACCTTGAAGAAAAAAACAACACAATACTGTAAGCATGCATCAGCTAATCCAGTAAAAAAGTAATAGAATGTTTTGCCATAAAGTCTGGACATTATCTACCTGCTTATGAACTTAGAGAAAACCTCCCATAGCATATAACTACTAGAAAGTTTATACAGCCTTTTAAAAGGGCAGAAAGAATAGTGATAGCACAGCTCACTACTTTTTCATAATGAGTTCACGTATTTTCTCAGTATTTACAAGTAGGTGTTCTTTTAGTTAAAACTAGAAATAAAAAGATCAACAAATTAAATCCTTTCAAGAAAATGTGTGAAGTTATATTGCCCTCTGCTGATGAACAGCTAAAACTGGATATAAAACCAGAGCTCATGCTCCAATAAATACCTTGAGTAACATATGTTACAAAAGTTCAGATATTTCGTTTGCTCTGATGTAATTCCAACATACCCCAAATGTCATTTCTGCTTTCCAAAGTATTGTCAGTAGAGTAATATAAAAGAGATCCGAAGAAGAAGAAACATGCAATTTTAAGTTTTCTTCTGATCCAAGAGTTGAAAAATGAAACTTCGCAAATTTTATTTTACTCTTAAGATAAACTTACCTTCATGGTCCCACTTTAAATTACTTACTGCATCAGTGTGTTTGTTCAATCAAGTTGCATACTATAAGCACCATTTTTTTCCTTGAAAGGAATACGAAATTATACCTTATTTAGCAATAAGCAAAACAATCTACTAGACTCTGATGTTCAAAGGCAAGTTTTAAAAAGGAACCATATAACAGAGGTTAGGAAAGAACCTTATATCCAATCTATACAGACTGTGTGATGATTTAATACATACTTACTCTGATTACAAATGAAACAGTATGCTCTTAAATAGCTTCCAGATCTCATCTTGACAAACATTAGCTTTACATTTAGAAATGTTTTAATCACTAGTTAGATGAAATTCTTGCTGCCTTTTAAAAAAATTCCTAACACTACAGCTTACTGCTGCTAATGCTAATGTGTCATTAAGACCTGCTGGAGCCAGAGAGAACTGTGAGAGCCACCTAATTCAGCACCTTCTATTGGAAGAATTTACAAAAGGTGTTGCTCATTCTAGCTTTGCCCTTTTCTACGCTAAAATCTTTAATAAAACTAGTTTAAATAAACAGCATCAGGGCAGATACAGTTGAACATACTTGGAAAGTCTCAAACCAAATTACAGCCTAAACACCTTTCCAGCCTCTTAACTTGTTGTGCACAAATGCTTTACCTTAACAGAAATGTTATTATGTGTTAACTAGCTCACACTAGCGATTTCATCTCATGACATACTTGAGCTGCTCTTAATGTATAAATGCCTCCAATTTCCTTACACTCTTCTTAAAATATGATTAGCAGGACACACAAAATAACACGACCACCTTGACCCAGCACACAAATAATTATCTTCCTTGTTTTCAATAGGATGTTTTCATAATGCCTTTTTGGTTTTTTTAAAACCACAAGAGTTCAGGCCTGAGATAAAATGGGCAAAAGAGAACAGTACCTACAATGTACTCTAAATAAAAGGGAGTTGTGCTTATCTTAATACGTATTCTTCACTCTTCCTGTTTTAAAAGCCACCTTCACTAAAACTCAAGTTCAGTATGACAGAAAAGAGCACACTATTTAACTTGTGATTTTCTGTAATTTTTTGTCTTGCTCACACACAGATGGTACATAATGCCTTAATATAACAACATATTAGGTCTGCTA
The DNA here is from genome assembly GCA_020745705.1 of Hemiprocne comata. Classification (NCBI taxonomy): domain Eukaryota; kingdom Metazoa; phylum Chordata; class Aves; order Apodiformes; family Apodidae; genus Hemiprocne; species Hemiprocne comata. Next base: position 68,019,595 of record CM036616.1, on the reverse strand, counting down.
TAAGGTGTCCCTGGAGTTTCCTCCACCCGGAGAACAGTGTTTTTGAAACCAAAGTCTTAAAAACATAGGTTATTCTCTAAAATTGAAATGATGACCAGAGAATTGACATTGTTACAAATGTAGTCCTAGCCCAAAGAAGGCGCAAAGGAAACAATAACGGAAATAACCCTTATTTTAAAGCCCAAAAATTGCATGATAAACTAGTAATACTCTAAGATAAAATGAAGCAATTGTTCACTGAACTTCTCCCATCTTTGAGCTTGTATTAAGGTTCCTGGCCAGGTTGTGCTAATTTCACCCATGGTTTATTAGAATCACTGTCTCACTTGTCTTCATTATTGCAAACTTTGAAAATTGCTTTTTGGATGGTAACGTTAATGAAATAGATTATACTATGAAATTTTAAACTAGGTATTTCCTGAACCTGGAATTAGAATCTTTCTGTACTTGTTTGCCCAGGAAATGAAGTAAGAATTAAGAATGGCCAAGAAGCCATTAATCTTTTCTGGTATCTAGACCCATTCACTGTGCTAAAAACCTAAGCCTGCCAGAAAAATACTTGAAGAGATTGAATGTTCAGAGAATAAACTGTGCACAAAAGCTTAAGAGCTCAAAGATGGAACACAGCAATGCTCACCTAAATAGAAAATAAAAATGTATTTTCAGAATTGAAAACACGAATGCAGATTATGTTTAGAATTTGCCTAATACAGTGTCTCTGTTTGCTGTTCAGTATTACCATTAATTTTAGAAAAGCTGTGTGCACATTTTTTTTATTGCAATAAAGTAGTGCTGCTGAGTAGTTATTTCAGTGATTAAACAACACCAAAAGTCAATTTTGCAATTACAGGAAAGGGCATTTATAAAGCAAAGCAGTTTCTTTCCTGGCTATCAGGAATGCAAATAAAAAAGTCAATATGGGAATAAAAAAGAATACACAAAAAATCAGAAATATTTTTTTACTAAAAAAATGGAGCAACAATTCAGTTTATGACAAAGTTTCCCTCCACATCAGACTAGATGAAACTAAGTAATTCGTAAGAGTGACACGGTGACAGAGTATCCATGACCACAAATTCAACCAGGATGCCAAGTATTGCCGAAAGTACCTGTTGGACTATGTGCCTTTATTCTATGAGTGATCCCTAAGTGATTATTACCACTAAAAAAATAAATACATTTAAAGTTAAGTTTGCCTTTCAGTAAGAGATCTACTAATTCAACAAATGTTACTTTGGAGGCAGAGGAACTACCCAACAGTCAACCTATGTATCTCAATAGGTACAACACAGCTGCAGTACACCAGAGGTTGTTCATCATCATACCAACTGACACTCCTGCAATACCCTCTGGTATTCAGCAATCCACATGAGGTCCCTAAAAAATTTTAAAGAATCTGAATGGTTCCTTGGTCCAGGAAGTTCTGAAACCGTTAAACTGTCCATGAAACTGCACTCCATAAAGGCGTATTCCTTCTAAAAGTAAATAAAACAATACCATTACATCAATTATTCTTACCTGCTGTAACTATAAACAATGCATTTGTGTCCAGCAAACAACTTGTATTCAGTTTTTGCCTATAGTAAGCTTTACGTGCTAGAGAAGCCCTCAAGAAATACTGTGTGCCACCTGGCTTTATATTTTTTCTTCTTACAAGCTATTTATCAGAGTCTCTTCTCTGAACAGAACAGAGTTTATCCCTAGGAATTGTTTTAGAGCTCCCAGTCAAACAATGATGGAGATGACATTAAGAGATTTGTATTTATCTCTCTGGTCACTACAGTTATCAACATACTAAGATAATAAATGTTGACATGAATCCCCTTTGCCTAAATCAAGAGCCTTCCCTTTTTGAATGTACTAAAGCAAAGTCCATTTTCTAAACTTCCACACACCTGCCTTATTCAGCTGTAATATCTATGACCTAATATCAATGCAAAAGTCAACAACTAATATTAAGGATGAAATTAAAACACTACAAAAATTAAAAAGCATTTTAAAAAAAATCTTAATTGGCCAACTGTCAGCATTCTCATTTACAGCTAGTTCTGAGAAAACTACATCTAACTTGCTTTCAAAAGTCCCATTAATAAGGTTAAGAACTATCATTAAACTTCTTGTGTCTTATTTCTGAAGATTCACAATATCAATACAGTCAAATCTGGTCATCTGATTATTCCTTCAGTTTTTCTACCATGTATTAATTTATTTTCAACTCTTTGGCAACTGGAGACAAAACAAAACATAGAGAGCAATGCAAAATAGTTCAAACACTGCATTAACTAACCAATTAATTTATAAATTGCATAAAGAGAGAAAATAAAGCAAAGCAAATCAAGGAATTTGCATTACGAATTATAATTTTAACATGAACACTTACAAAAGATCCAATTTTGTTATTGTTCAATAAAAAGCAGCCTTATTAAAAATTACATATTGTCTATTGTACATCTAGATAATACATTAAAGACAGCTCCTTGTACTTCATTTTTTGTTCTATCTTGGTTAGCTGGACACTCAAGAAAGAGAAAAAAAATAGGTACAAATAATAATTTACACTAATAACCATGAGACTCACTATGCATTATCTTAAGGAATTAAGAGATAAATAAACCTAGCAAAAGGGCCAGTATGCGGCTTCACAATGCTACTACACAATATTGTTAATGATTTTGAAAATGCTTAATCATACATGAGCTTGAAAAAAAGATAACCACAGACCCACAGGCTAGGCAAAGACACAAATGTGTGCCCACATACACAAAGGCACCGAAGAAACCACTGGGAAGGAAGACTCATTTATCATAGAATGGTTCAGATTGGAAGGGACGTTTAAAGTCATGTAGTCCAGGCACCCTGCAATTATCAGGGACATCTTTGCCAGATTAGGTTGCTCAAAGCCCAGTCCAAGTTGACCTTGAATGTTTCCAGGAATAGGGCTTCTACCATCTCTCTGAGCAACCTGTTCCAGTGCCTCACTACCCTCACACTAAAGAATTCCCTTCGAAAATGTCTTTCTAATCTTAATCTACTCTCTCTCAGTTTAAAACCATTACCCCTTGTTCTATCACTACAGGCCCTGCTAAAAAGTTTGTCTCCATCTTTCTTATAGACCTCTTTCAGGTACTGGAAGGCTGCTATAAGGTCTCCCCAGAGTCTTCTCTTCTCCAGGCTGAACAAACCCAACTCTCTCAGCCTATCTTCATAGGAGAGGTGCTCCTTCATGTCCCTCCTCTTGACTTGCTCCAACAGCTCCATTTCGGCCTTGTGCTGGGGACCCCAGAACTGGCAACAGTACTCCAGGTGAGACCTCATGGGAGCGGAGAAGAGGGGAAGAATCACTTTCCTTGACCTACTAGCCACTCTTCTTACGACGCAGCCCAGAACACGGTCAGCCTTCTGGGCTGCAAGCACACATTGTCATCTTATGCCCAGCTTTTCTACCAGTACTCCCAAGTTCTTTTCTGCAGTGCTGCTCTCAATCCCTTCATTCCCCAGTCTGTATTGACACTGAAAATTGCCCAGACCCAGGCACAGGACCTTGCACTTGGCCTTGTTGAACTTAATGACATTCACATGGGTCCAATTCTCACGCCTGGCCCAAGTTCCTCTGGATGGCACCTTGCCCCTCAGGCATGTCAACTGTAACAGTCAGTTTAGTATCATATGCAAACTTGTCTGAGGTGCACTCGAGCCCACTGCCTACGTCATTGATGAAGATACTTAAACTGTACATGTCCCAGTACAGACTCCTGAGTGACACCACTTACCACCAATCTCCATATGGACATTGAGCCATCACTGACCACTGGATGTGACCATCTAATCAACTTCTTACCCACCAAGCAGTCCACGCATCAAATCCATAACTCTCCAATTTAGAGAGAAGGATGTTGTGGGGGACCATGTCAAAGGCCTTACAAAAGCCCAGATAGATGACATCCATAGCTCTTCCCTTGTCCACTGATGTAGTCACTCCACCATAGAAGGCCATTCATTGTCAACTATCTTTCCAGCCTATGCGTCCAGGCAAGATTTGTCCTAACTGCAGAAAGAACTAATGGGACAATTCACACACTATGATTTTTTCATGAAGAATGATAAAAGCTATCAATCATCCAATTACAAACATACTGAGAGGAGATACAATGACCAGACATGTGAGACCCCAGAAAGCACATCCACTTCAGGACACAAACTGCTTTGGACTTCTGTCTAGTTTGTCAGTATCCCATATAATTTTGTTTCCAGCTGTAACACTAAGGTGCAATTAGGTCTGCATTTTTAAGCTGCTACTCTGGTAGGACAGAATCGACATAGTACCACTGTGTTACCAGTATCTGAATTATCTCTAAGAGACCTTTACTTAGTGAGTCAACAATAGTTCAAACTCACTGGCTGAATTTAGGTAAACTGTTAACCAAAGTTCAAAACCTGGTGTTTGAGGCTACCACTTAGAAACGTTTTTCTCTTGCACAAGTATTATCTTCAGCTTTCCAGTCCAGCGTCAACGTACAGGCATTTACCAAGCAATTGCCTCTACAGCCCTGCTTTTTGCCCAGCTACTCTGCCCTTCAACATTCCTAGTAACCTTCACTTTACATGCCTCCTCCTTTGAATGCACAGATGCAGAAATAAATCACAGGTTTATCACTGCACACTTACAAATAAATCCATGTATATCACCCGTCATGCGTGGCTCAAAATAACCTTGAACTCTCTCTTCTAACTGCTAATAATACCAACCAAGGGGAAGGGGAAAAAAAAAAAACCAAATTAACCATAATAAGCCTTAACACAGCATTCATGGTCTCCGTTAATACAGCAAGTTTTTCATTCAGGACTGTTTTCAACATAGGCAGTACTATCAGCTGGTAACTTCCTTGCCAGAAAATTATTAAAAGGTGATCCAAGCTCGAGACTGCGTTTCACAGACTGCTGCACAGACACCAGCTAACAGGCAGAAGCCACAGAGCAAGTTACAAGATGCAAAAGGAAATAAAACTATTATGCTGAACTTCAGTGATCACCCCAGCATCTCACT